>CM023362.1:7423832-7448168 GCA_013282895.1 Eriosoma lanigerum
TTTTTTTTTGTTTTAACAATTTTTTAGTACTTTTAAAACAGTTTTATACAATTTAAATCAAGTTAAAAATAGTTTTTTTTTATATTTAAAAGAAATTAAGTGAAAATTAAAAAATTAAAATACAATGAAATAAAATTCTGTTATAAATTTGTTTTTTTTCTTTTTAAAAACAATTGTTTTATTAGGTTTAAAATGTTTTAAACAACTTTGATCATACCTAATATCTGTGAACTGTGAGTTATGAGTACGACTTTTCCTTTTCGGCCGGATACAGGACCGTAGTCAACAAGGAGGGTGGCAAATGCCCCTTCCAACCACCGAAAATGATACCACTAACCGGCCCGATTACGGGGTACGAATATGAGCGAAATTGATTATCGGCGTGCGAAAAGAACCTGTTTCGGACAATATACAACGTGAATCCATTCCTAGGACACTTCCTATTAAAGAAATGTAATTCTCAAAAATGTAAACAAACCAAAATTCAACCTGACGGCAGAGTAACCACTTAACGAAAAATAAATTTCTTTTGAAGAGAAATAAAATAACTGAAAAACTGAATTTTTTATTGTTATTTGTTATGTTTATGACGCTGTGATACGCGCGAGATTCATTGGCTGCGATGTTGTAATTTAAAATTTGTATACAATTGAATTATGTATTTTATACATATTTTATTACATTCTTTTGACTTTTAAAATTTTGGTTTACTTTATTTACATTTTGTAAAATGTTAAATTTAAATGGAACATTAGTATAATACTGTAATATTATAAGATGATATTTTACTTACTTAATATCAAAAAATACAATCAAAACTCAATTAGTTATCACGAAAGTAAAAAATTTAATTACTGAAACCGTAATTTTGCCAATTTTTAGTAATTTTTCTTCTCCCAAGGAAAAGCTTTTGAGAAATTCGAATAATGAGCTAAATAAAGTACCAAGCGCTTTTAAAAATTGACTTTTATCATAATATTGTTGAACAGCATCACACACTGACACGACGTACCTAGGTTACTTTCCTATAAAATTAGGAGACGTTTTCTATTAATAAACATTATTGTATTATTAGGAAATTTCGTCTAAAAATAACTAATTATATACACTGCCACAGAGTATTAAAATATATTAATTAAAATGTTTTGTTTTTGATAAACGTGATAACACTGCTATTCGAAGGCCAAGACTAAACATATTATACTTATAATAAATATATTTTTATTTGAATATTTTATTGATGGATATTGGAATAATTAATATATAATTTTTAACTTTAATGGTTTTGGTAAAATCCAATCTGAATTAAATTAAATTATTATTATCTTGCTATAGCCATATATTCACTATGCTCTATGCATTATTATTCTTTATTATTGATAAATGATAATTATTATTTCTTCTTAGACTTAGATTTAAATATATTTTCTTATTATCATTTTTTAAATCTTCATTTAATTTTGGTAAATTATTTGACCACCCACCACCCACCTATAAGAGGTGATGACTTCGGTGCCACTGATACAGACAGTATAAGAACGTGCTATTTTCTATTTCCATGACCTAAAAGTATGCTCCAATAACAAATATTTTAATATGTGGATGAGATAAATACGATAAAAAAAATGTACAATTATATATTTTATTACAATTTTGCTACAGTTACGAATTGCCTCTTAAAAAATGGAAAACTCATTGAGGCAATGGGACCATTGCGTTTTTTCAGAAAGAGAGTATTTATGTATTTTGAAGGTGATAAACTAATAACTTCTAAAAATATGTTTTTAAAAACTTTTGTATACCTTTTTGAACATACTAGTTGGATCAAAACGAATAACTTTCAAGTTGACTTTTAAATGCGTATTACACCTATATTATACAAATATTATTACCTTTTTTTCACTTTCTTGATTAATTTTAGTCCTAATTTCCACTGTTGGATTCTTGGAATTTTATTTTTTTTTGTTTTTCTAAATACATTATTGAAAATATTTATCAAACAATTTTTATCTTCAGTAGCTTTGTTTTGAGTGGTCATTTTCTGATGTCAATACACTAAGTCCTCATTTAAATTTATAAATACACACATATTTATGAGGAATGAGGTTATCAATTTTTGTTTTAAAATACAATTTCATTATTAAATCCAAGCTATATATGTTGTCATAAATAATTAACTATATTATAAATATAATTGAAGCCAGTGTTATAAATATTTTCTCACACAAATTTAATATAATATACATTTTACATAATATAGTCAATAGTGTCCATCTTCCAATCTACAGGATACATGACATATTTTTATACATAAGCAAGTAGGAAAATGAAAAATATCATGTATTTTGATCAGTTTATTGTAAAATAATATACACCTAATATGATTAGGTTACACAAAAATGTAAAGAATTTAATATAATTTTAAGAATAACAAATTCTAAATTACGTTAATTTTTTGAAAACTCTATAAGACTATAAATTAAAATTATTTGTTCTATTTTTGCCTGTGAATGCTGAGCATAAATAATCTACAAATGTTGACTCTATCACTGTAGGTTTCAGCAATGATCTGTACTAGTTGAAAGTGAATTAGATATAACTAGTACATGTTGTTAAACGAATGGTTAAATAAATATACATCTTTTAACATAAAAAAAAATTTGCAATGTTTTAAATAATAATATGTTTATGATTATAAGTAATTTTTTTCATTAATGAGACAGGATCTGAAATTATTTTTATATAATTCATTTTTGAAAAAGCAGACTCGCAGACGTATGTTGCCTAATCGTCATTTAGTGATCTCTGCCCCTGGTATATACTATTTACATAGAAACAAAAAAGCAAAGGGGAATTTTCTCTCCCTAACCCTTACACATATAGTAAATAATTACATATAAATATAGTAATAATACATAATAAACATGAGTAGTTTAAAATGATCACATATTGTTTTATATTTCTTAGTTTTTTTTTTTTTATCTAAATGTTGATTAGATTAGATAACCTAAATTAAGTTGAGTATTTAATTTAATTTAATTATTTAAACTTTTGTTATAATTTATAGGAAAATTATTTGTACACAATTTTATTAACTATCACAAAGTTTAATTATAGTTATTAAGTATCTAATCATCCATGCCCAAAATAGTAAATAATAAAATAAACCAACTTACCAACATATCATATATTAATAAAATTATTATTCATACTAATGAGGAAATAGAAATAAAATGGAAAAAAAAGAAGCAATTTATTTTTTGATATAAATTGGATGTTTTGTCACTTTGTATTCTATGCCCTATAATATTACTTCTATATTAAAGAATTGATAATATAAATCAAAATAGTTACTCCTAACTAATAGGTTTTCTTACTGTTATAAAAAATTTATTTAAAGATTGTATCTTAACAAATATGATTACACTACACTACGCAAGTCAAAACACCATATTGAGCAAATAACTTATATTTTTATTATGTAGGTACACTACAAATAGTATTAGATGTATAGAAGGAAATTACAAATTATTTAATAAATACAAATAGTTACATTTAAATAAAAAAATTAAGAGTTATACTAAAGAACTCTCTTATAAAAAATAAGTTGCTAGTTTTATAGGAAAAATAGAGTATTGCATAAACTATCATGTGGCATTTGTCTTACATTTTGTCCAATCAGGTATGCAAGTTTATGGGCATACTGAAAAAAAATTAACATGAATAAATTAATATATATTAGTCATGCGATTAAAATCGTTATTAAGATTAATCATAATTATTAGTCGCACAGATAATATAACAGTGAAGCCTAATTTTTTACCAAACATGTTAAATTGTGAACAGTGATTAACTTTTAAATGTTTTCATACCCTGCTCCTTAAAATCTTTAAAAATATTAATTTTATAAACGTTACATAACAATTATTTTAATTAAACTTAGCTTAATAACAAGATAAAATGAGGAAATTTACCGTATATTCAATTAATATAATAGATAAATATAACTTATGTCCAAAAGTATTTGATTTGTATCTACTATTAAAGCTAACTAATTAGAACGTCAAAAATTACACACACTCAAAGCAGAAAAAGCTGAATATTCACTTCTAAAAATATTTAATTCTAAAATATTTCCAAGAAAAACTTTACAACTTAATTACTGACTTTGTCTTAATTAGACTGACGCTGACATATGTGTGTGAGGTGTTGATGATGAGTCGATGACTACACGAGAAAAAAGGTTACAGTTTTTTGAAATTGAATATTAAGTAAGATCTGTGGTGTATATATAATAAAGAATATTGGTGTAGAAAGTAACACTGAAATTAGTTGCATTTAAATTAAATTATGTTAATAAAAAAACAATGGTTAAAATAATTTGCATATTGCTATGCAAAAAGACGATGCTATAGTCGTAACTCGAGGTCTGCAACAAAATATCAGTCAGCTGGAAAAAAGCGATGAGTATTCTGAGAAACAGATGATTTGATATTGAATGATACTACATGTGAAAGACTAAAAGAAAACTGTTCAGGACATGGAAAGAAGGTAGCAGGTAGCAGTGCCCATGGCAGTAAAACCTCTTGGAAACCAAAAAAGAATTTAAGTTAAATGTATTAACTTTTTTACTGAGGTTATATGCTACGTTGTATCACTACTCTTGGGTAGACACCACAATATATGTTCCACACAAAACGAGGAAGATCAATCATCCTTAGCGCTGTGCCTTGCTAAAATGCATAAGCAGATGTTTAACTGTAATAAACATGGCGCTCTGTAATTTCTGAACTACAACCTGTTGGCACTTAAGATGTGAAGCCAACTAGAAAGCAGTTGTGGATTTTACAAGGAACATGACAATAAAGAAGAGGCAAAATGCGAGCGCAAAACATAGATCGTTAATAAGCCTGTTATATGTAACATATGAAGGGTTCGATGCAAGAATAGACTATTATTATCTCCAATTTTTTTCGAAATTCAAGTTTTTACATATTCTGTTAAAGAAAAATGTTATCTACATTTCAATGCAATAACAGGGTATGTCCGATTATTATATAAGCTAATATCATATAAATGGAGATGTCTGGTATACAGTCTACAATGCAATAACCGGATGCTATCTCTAGAGATAGCCAGTTATTGTACAGAGGCGTGGACAATACTGCATATGGCATATGCATGTTATATATCATAACATAATATTATTTTATCGGTTATCACTTATCAGTTATTATTATTATTATTAAACTATAGACCCTATACTAAGTATAACGTCTATGTATTAAACATATTGTGTTTTAAGAATAACATACATTCAAATAATATACATAAAGCTGTGAATTTCCCGCCTTATTCATGCACCACTTTTTATAACTTTTGTGGTTTATGAGTAACCATAACAATAAACCGTCACCCGGTGCGCACTTATCAAGTTGCATTTGATGTGAAACGTACTATAGTTTATTAAGTTTATTATTATTAATAGGTCAAAAAGGTTCTTGCACTGGACGACCCTTCATATGTTAAATGACAAAACTTCAGAGCACTACAGGAAACAATTGTTTGTCCTACATATATATATATATATATATATATATATATATATAGACACTTTCTATGATTTAATAAACAATATAAAGACCCAACAAATTACCGCCAGGCACCTCCAAGATACCTAAGATACCAGATGAAAAAATATATACACGCTACATAGAATTTACACTAAGACTTAATTTAGATCTATTAGCAATTAGCTCCAGCTAAAATTGAAAAATAAAATAACTATTAACTATACTGACCTGATAATAATTTAATAGAGAGTAACAAGAGTTATGACAGATAGAGGCATGCATAAAAAAAAAGGGTTTTTTCATTTATTTGGTAGGGTATGCGGTCCTATCACTCCCTATAACCTATCCATAACTAGCATTATGAATTGTAGATATGATTTATATGCATGCATATATTCATAATCAATTATACTCTAAATTTAAAATCATAATTACTTGAACAGGAGCAGGAACTTTTACTGTACCACACCAATTGTAGTACAAATGACATAGTTTATAAGATAATCTTTGCACATTTTCAGTACTCAGTTTACATCCATTTTTTAAAACTATGTAATGAGTTGGATTAACAGTTCCCTAAAATGAAAATAAATGTACAAAAATTTAATATGTATTTTTAAACATGAATAAGGAACATTGCTAATAAAAACATATATAACATACCTGACGGACATGTTGAGAAACCAAGAAGAAATCAAAGAAATTTCTTCGTGTTACAGTATTATCAATAACAGTTCCAGAACTTGGGTTCAAGTATTTTTCATTGAGAAACTAGAAAAAACATTTAACATATTTAATATTATATATAAATATAACAAATTAATATAATGTATAGATATTTATTTAATAGTAGTAAAGTAGGAAGGTCAACTCTGAATGTTCGTCCTTTAGAGAAATTAGTGGTTTGTTGAAATTAATTTTAGATTCTACATAATAACTAATGCAATTTTAAAAGTATGTACTTTAAATTTTTTTTGAGTTTTCTCATAGGTATTTTACTTTCCACATGTGATTTATGGAACGACCATATATTATACTTATAGGTCGTTACATAATTAAACATTTTTGGAAAAAAGTTCAAAGTTCTATACTTGGCACCTAATCCGTTCCAAAATTTTACCACACTTGCATATTACCTATGTTAATACTCAAAAAAAAAAAAAATTGAAGTCCCAACGATCAAACTCAATTAGTTATCACAAAGTTAAAAAATTTAAAATAACAAGAACTGTAATTTTTTAATAGTATGTTTAAAATCATGTGTTTGTTATAGCGGATATGTATATTGTTAAATGCAAACAGAACCTATACCTGACAACTGAAATTTTAACCAAAGAATAAATAAAAACATTTACAAATAAAATTATTTATTTATTTATATAAAATTTAAATAATTGTGAAATATTCTGGCAAATAGATAGATGCATTCATAATATTACAAAGGGGGAAAGTTGTATTATTTCACCACATTGACTTGATAACAGATAAAATGTAGTTGAAACTAAACAATATTAGATATTAAATAATTAATGGTTTATACATTAGACATATACAATGGAATATAATATTAATCTTATATCATCATTAAATTAACTGCATGGGTAAAGGTTTTAAAATTATTTTTATAAATAATATATTATGTTCAACAATTATTTTTAACCAGAAATAAATGTCATTAAAAGTACCTAATAACTCAAAAGTATATGTCATGTAAGTGGCATATATTCATAAAAATATAATTATATTAAATATTATATAACATAACACTTTTTATTCATATAGTAAATTACTACCTCTTACATAGCTTATCGCAGCAAATTTATTTTGATATTTTAGTAAAAGTAGACAATTGCCCAATTATTTGATGAATTACATTTGACATATTTATCTAATGTATTCTACTTTACCTGGAAAACTCGAGTGTTAATTCGTTTCTGTACAATTATGCAAGTGACCATAGGTCGGTAATCTCCAGGGTAACTTTTAAAAGAATCTTCTAAATCACGAAGTTCAACATCTTCCACTTGTTTTAGATCTCCATCTGATACACCATCTCTATAAATAATTATTTTTTCGGGTAATAATCCATTTTTCTAAAACAGAAAATTATAATTAAACAACAATTTATAACATTATTTATAAAATCAAATTAAATAAAAACTAACAGCCTTAAATTGGGCAACGACTTTATGGAAAGCATCTTGAATACATTTCAAGAGTTCTTGATGACTGCTTTTTTGCATTCCTGCTACTGAATACCATTCGGTAAATGTTTTATCCATAGAAGCTACAAAGCCAACAACACTACTCAATTGTTTTCCTTTCTCGTGGTATACATCAATTCCTACTATCATAGTATTTTTCTAATAAAAAAAAAAAAAAAAAAAAACACTTTATAGACAATAATATCAATTAGGTAATATTTAAAGTAGCTTGTACTTTTATTATTGTCTTTCAGTTGTGTGATGAAATTTTGAACCAATTCCATCTTAAAAGTAATGGTAAAAGTTTTGTTGCCATAAAACTTTAAAGATAGAACCTGCAATGGGAACAAAACATCAGCACACAACTAAGTCATTGATAATCTGAAAAATTTAATAATCTAATTTATGGGAAAATAAATTCATAATAATATCAATGATTGCTTATAACTTGCAAGTAAAAACACAAATTATATTAAAAAAAAAAAATAATATGTAACAGAAGAATAATGTATATTACAAAATGTATATGAGGTTAGACCAATAAGTAATGACTGTTTTTTTTTTTTTGCCACGCTTGTGGAAAAATTGCGAATCTGAAACTTTGGTTGATTAATCTCTTATCTCTCCTCTATCGACACATGTGCTTGCAATTTTTATACGATCATTAGTTCTCCAGTTGTGTTGTGTTTTCGACAACGTGTTTGTAAGGCGTGTTACAAACATGAAACAACGTAATATTGAACAGCAGTAGGCAATTAAATTTTGCGTTAAACTCGGCGATTCTGTTATGGAAATGTACAATAAATTGGTGAAAGGGTTCGATGATGAAGCCTTGAGTCATTTTCAAGTGTTTCGATGGCATAAGTTTTAAAAATGTTCGTGAAAGTGTCAGGGATGAACCGCGAAGTTGGAGAAAGGTTGAAGCTTGAACTGAGAAAAAAATTCAGCGCGTGCCCACTCTCGTGCGTAGAGATCGACGGCTAACTATTCGAATGTTAGCCAATGAACATAATTTAAAACAAGAAATATTAGTCAGAATAATTTTAACTGATAATTTGTCTATGAAAAAGCTCTGTGCAAAGATGGTACCAAAGAATCGGCAGAGCAAAAACACAAACGAATGTCCATTTCACAGGATTTTGACCACAAAAAATATCGCAGTGTTGCCACACGCGCCCTTTTTGCTGAATATGTCACCTTGCGACTTCTTTTTGTTCCCTCAAACAAAATTGGCCGTGAAAGGAACGCATTTTTAGTCCATAACTGACATCAAGAACGGCGTGACGAGGGTACTCCATATTCCAGTCGAAGACTTCCAGAACTGGAAAAAATGTTGCAATCAGTGTATAGTGGTAGGAGGGGAGTACTTTGAAGGGGATCACATCTTATGTGTTTTAATATTTAAATATACGTAATTTATTGAATAAGTCTCATTAATTATTGGTCATACCTCGTAGTTTAAAAGTTCGTTATATTTTCTTACAGAAAATTTTATTTTTAAACTCATAAAACATAAATTGCATTCATAACATATTAAAATTAATTTAAAGTATTAAAAAAATTAAAAAATATTGAATATAATTTTTCAGAACACAAAAACATATTAACTATGTTAATTAATTTATGCCTTTTATATAATTTTTGTAATGTTAGAAACTATCAACATAGATTTTACTTCAGACAAAAATTACTATACCAATGGAATGTCAATAGCCCAACAAGCACCTCCTAATTTACAATTAATTTGTAAAGCAATTTTCTGTGTAATGGATTGTAATCGTTCTGGTTTAGCTAATGTCCTTGAAACTATTACCTAGAACACATATTTTATTAAAATTTTATCGATTAAGAAATAATATATAAATTTAAGTATTTTATTACTTGAGATGGTATTCCAATTTCAGCACAACAAATTCGTTTTACTGCATTATAACGATCTTCTCTTTGATTTGGAAATATGATAACAACTAATTGTAATTCAGAATTACTCCTTATTGCACTGTTTATTGTACTAACAAATACCTCTGGATTTGTTCCTTGAACTTTAATGGGCCTTGGTTGAGCTATATCCATACCTAAAGGACGCCCACACATTAGCAACTGTTTGCAAAATGATTTTGCAGTTGGTTCATCTTTTACATTAAACATAATAGCCCAATTTGTCAAATTTACCTAAATTTATAAAAATAAAATAAAATAATTTTAGGTATATTAAAAAAAAAAAAATTAAATAATTTTGTATAAAAGATATTTACTGCTGTAAACATTGCATTTTTGGCTACATCCATTCCCCAATCCATATTAAATCCAATTTGTTTTCGTAAAGAGTTTCCTAGCAAAATAGTTTCTCGCTTATACACGGGACCATCCAATCTCACTGGAATAGAACGTACCACAAGTCCCCAATCTTTAAATTTCTTACTTGCCACTGCATGACCTAAATAATAATTTTAAAACTCATCATGACAAATTAATAAAGTTATATTTTTCAATAAATAAATATTGGTTGTTTTTTTTTTTTTTTAAAGAAGTATTGAACTATAGATTATATAAAAAATAGTATGTAGTATATAAATTTATTATCTCATTTATATTATGTAGTTCGCGCCATAATATATATCTTATTTTCCAGTTAAATTATACCAAAATAATCCCTTTAATTATACAAACAAAAATTTACCATTAATACGATCGATAAAATCAACTATTGCTTGTTGACGTACTTCTGGTGTAATTAAAGTATGAGCTTGTAAAGCCTTCATTAATTTAAAGTCCGATTTCATTGCTTCAGTTAATCCTGTTAAGTTACAAAGTTCAGGAACTAAACAACAAGTATCTGAATCCTAAGTAGCAAACAATTATATTAGCCAAAACAATTTTTAAATTTGTGTAGTTTGTGTATGATATTCATGATAGGTATAGTCAAAATTAATTTATGCAATATTAATATTAATGTAAATGAAATAAACTAAGTCATCAAACATATACTGGACATAATATATTATGCCCTTTATGTTTAACATAAAAATTGTTATCAACAGTATTCAATATATTTAATTACAAACCTTGGGTAGGTTTTTATTACATAAATTCTTCTTTTTAGATTTAGTTATGAGCATTGGCTGTTTAAGATTTTTAATTTCGAGACCATACATCCTTTTATAATAATCCACATATGATATCTGTAATTATAAGAAATTATTAAGCAAATATGCACGTTGCTATCTTTTTCTGCTTTACTCATTCTCTATTCTATTTTTTCATTCACATTTTTTGTCCCATCTATACAAAATTTTTGACCTCGCATACGCTTTATAATATCTCTTGTCACACAAAATACCCAACACTTCTTTTTCCACTTCATTAATCCTATACTTTGTCGTACTAAGTTTTCCTTCGGTCTCACTCATTACATCATTACTCTTCTTTATTATATACCCTTGCTCTATCAATTGCATGATCACTTCATTCAAAATGATACATTATTGAATAAATTTTACTCTAATTAATCCTTAGTTTCCTTCCCTCAGGTGCTGTTCTATAAAGTTTTAATAAATTATAATTGATAATAAATATATTTGTATTATTGATATTGGAAATTAAGAAAAAAACTCACTTCGTTACCATTTTGAACAAATGTTGATAACGGTGTCATTGAAAAATCAATGTCATCAACTCTATAAGTATTACGATTGTAATGTGTAATTACTGTAGAACCACACAATGCAGCCATTATTTCTTGTTTACTATCTTTATTATTCGTTTTTGAAAATGCAACAATGTCAGTCCTTTACAAAATATAAATAAATATCATGTTATTTATATATTATTAAATTACTTTATGTGAATAACTAAATAGATAAAATTGTTATGGTAAGTAAAAAATATAATAAAACAAATTAACATATAAAAATTGTTTAAAAATGAAAAAAAAAATATTAAATTCTCAGAAAATAATGTATTAAAAGTCTTAATCATAACAATTCTTGCATAAAATTAATATATAATTTGAAATTAAGTTATATATTTCTTCTTATAGCAATCGCTTTTAAACAAATTGTATATGTTTTACTCATTTATTATCACCATTGTTAAATATGTTGATTAAATTAAATAACCAGGTATGAGAAATTTTTAATTACAATGCAATCTAAATTATATTAGAAAATTGGATTTGATATTTAAAAGACATGTATGTCACATAATATCATAAATATTTAAACAGAATAATTTCAAATTCAAACAATAGTAATTGTGTATTTCTCTTTCAATTTGAAACAATTACTTACATTATTTGAAAAACAGTTTGTACACGTAAAATTCTATGTGAAACTTCACAACACATGTAAAGCCCATCTTCAAATTCATCAATTGTAGTTATATAGCCTGGCCAAACTTCAAGTCTACACCAAAAACAAAATATTATTTTATATTATATATATAAAATACAATATATTATAATAAAAATAATAACTATACTGACTTGAATTCCGGAATGAGAATTCTTTTATCGTGATCAAAACAACTTCTGCCAAATTCAACTAAGCCTAAAATCTTCATTATAGTACGCAGAAAAACATTGTAAAAATGTATACATTCACGTAATGTATTTTTACGTTTGAATGTTATTGTCATTGTAACTGGAGATTCGTCTTTTAATTTTCCCACTAAAACTGTTACCTATGAAAATATTAAAACACACATTAAAAAATATATAATATAATGTACAATTTAAAATAATAAAAACAAATTACATTTTGAGGCAACATGTTTGGAATATACAATAACGTTCCATCAAATGTTTTTACAGGAAACATTTCTCGGTGTTCATTCAGTAAATAAAACCTCGCTGCTTTAGCATCAACAGGAGGATCATAATCAACTCTATATTCATAAATACCTTTGTCTTCTTCTAAAAAAATCTTTATGTAATTAGATGATAATTGAGTCCTAAAACAAACAAATCAAAATAGTTAATGTTTAATAAAAAAATTAATATTTTACCATAAACCCTTTTATTATTATTATTATTATTAAACTATAATCATACATTCGGTAGGAATCTTTATCAGATTTTTGTAATACTCTGCATATTACGGGAGGTTTTTCCTCTTTTGGTGCTTTAACTTCAGATTGTAGCTTCACGGGATGTGGTAATTCAGCTATATCACTACTTTTGCATACTGGACTAATTTCACTAAAAAAATAAAATAAAATGTAAGTATCAAGTTACCATTGCATTTTTTTTATTGAATGGAAATTTAAATAAAAAAATTAAATAATAGAGTAATACAATTTAAATATTTAATGTAAATTAATTATTAATATTAACAACTGAATAGTAAATAACTAATATCGATTGTGGATATATATAATTTAGAAAAAATTTATAACAGAATAATTAATTAGTAAATAAATATTAACCTTGTACTTTTAATATTATCTAAATTCAACTTTGAAAATTTTGATATAATATTTGATCCATCCAATCCCAATCCCGATTTTTGAGTTCCTTGTGCAATGTGAGCTAACAATGCCTATAAGTACACAATTAATTAATTTAAATATTCATATTTAATTAATGTTTTTATTTCTGTAAACACAATTTTGGGTAGAAATAATGGTCTGAATCATGAAAAAGTGTGTGCTTTTGATGAAGAGTTTCATTTAATTGATATTTTATTTAGTTAATTTTTCGAACTGTTTAAAAGGTGTTTTTTTGTTTTAAAAATCTGCTTCAAAAAATCAAAAAATTGTTTTGAAAAAATACAAAGTTTACAAAAACTGTAATTTTGAAGAATTAAAATTTAAATATTTTATAACTATTGCAATGTAAACATAGGGACTTAATATTTTTTAAATATTACCATAAATATTCTACATAGTACATATGAGATAAATATTTGTAACTTATTTTATGAATAAATAAAGGTAACTGTATAAGTACCATATTGTATTGTTTTCTATGCAAAACTACATTGATTACACCACCCAGACAATTATTAACAAAAATTATGGTTAGAAACAAGTTAAATATTTGAATTATCAATTATAAGTATATTATAATAAAAACAATAATAATTACTCGTCTGCCTCGAACAACTTGTTGACGCCCACTAACTAGTGTTTCGGTACTGACAACAGGTATAACTTTTGTAGTATTATTATCCTGTTGTTCTTCTGGTTGTTTTGGCTTATCCTCAGCATCTTTATTCAATTCAGCTAAACGCCTCTTTAAAAAACCTCGACCTGCCATATCTAAAAAGTTTAATAAACATCAATAAATTAAAAGTGAACTTGTTAATAATTTGCTGCAATAAATAAATAATATTTTAGGGAAACACTTTAGGCAATGTAAAATAATGTTTCAAACAAACAGATCTTTTAGACTCTTCAACTGTAATTTGAATTTCAAATAAATAGATAGGTACAAGCAAGAGAGGACTGGTATAGAGTGCTAAAGTGTGATCGCACCCTGGCCATAACCAAAGAATATTAAATAAAATTATAAATTTAGGTGTAAAATTATCCAGCAATAAGAAATTCATGGTGATCACGTATTGTGTAGTGGATTATACTCTAAATCTTATCTTTCAATTGAACTCACGGGAACATTTTGGAAGTTGTTAATTTTTTACCTATTTATGACCCAATAATTAATATACAAAATACAAAAAGTGAACAAATAACACAAGTACGAGAAGTTAATAAATTCCAAAAGTATGGTCATGGTTCATGTATCAGGTTATCAAAAACCACCGTTAGAAATATAATACAAAACGCCATAGCAGCTGATGTATTTGCAGCCATATTATTTTCATAAAGAGGTTGATTCACCTCAAGATATAACTGTAAAAAATCAAAAGTGTATTATAATATAATAGTAGTTATTACATAATAATATCGTTTAATTGTTTTTGTTTTTTTTTTTTAATAAGGTTCATTCATTATTGTCTGTAACATATAGGTACACTATATTTAAACTAATTTTACTGTATCCAAAAGTGACATCCAATGATTTATCAAAAAAATAATTATGAAATAAATAAAATATAAATAATATACTCAAACACATAGCTAGGATGTTACTTTGGGGGCAGGGGATCCAAAATAAAATTAATTTCACTAATCTCACTAATTTATTTATTATTACTAATTCAACTTTTAACATGTATTGTTTGAAAGATTTCGGTGAAGTCCAACCCAATGAACCCTCCTGTAAATTATTTTAATTACTGGAATGGATTGGACAGTAGGAATTCCGAAATTCCCAAAATACTGTTTACTGTAATACAACACTTGAAGCTGGCACATTCACATTATCTAAGTAAAAAATATTTTTAATTATAAAAATAATAAAAAATCTTTGATAGGATATAATCATTAAAAATGTTTATTATCTAATAATTATACCTTTATGCTAACGTTGATATAATAAATCAAATTTATATAAAATCAACCTGTTATTATTGTGAAAAAATTACCTACCTATGTAAAAAATAAATCATTCACATAATATCAACAATATTATATTAAGATTATTCTGTATTTCTAAACAGGAACATAAATTTCTATTATCAACTCTATAAAAAACCTAAACATACTTCCTATTTGGTATTTATCATTACCAACAAAACTTATTTAATATATTATTAAAAAGTAATCAAATTTTATATTAATTCCATTAATATATTTAAATTAAAAATTGATATTTAAACAAATTGCAGTGGCGGCGGGAGTATGAATTGGTGAAACAATTGTCTTACAAATTAAATTGATGGGTAGGTGGGTAAATGGTGATAGGTTAGTTAAGGTTAGGTTAGGATACAAAAAAAATATCCCGTATACCATACAAACTTTTCACCAAGATTTGATAAATCTCGAATGTATTTTATCACAGTTGCGATTATCTTTATATTTATTTTAATTTGTAAGTTAGTAGTAGTTCATAGCATGCGTGTGTGGTAATTTGTTTTTGCTTTTGTCAAAATGTACAATGATTTCCTGATATCCAATTAGTTACTTATACCAGCCATAAATGTTACGGTCTACCGGAGATGTATACCTGCGCAGCTATGATAAAATAAAGAATTGATTTTCGATTTTGCACTGGTTGCCTGTACAGGTTGATAAAACTACACAGATCTATTCCCAAGTATACTCGTGCAGGTCAACCGGAGCATGTGTGGCCGGCATTATTTCATTAATTGAAGAACATTCTAATATGAGAAATAAGTCATCGGACAGTTATTAGAATAAAGTTGCCGATGTGCTATCAAGCTGTGATTGAATACGATGTAAATATGGTTGAGGTTGATGACTAACCCGTTAAGGAAAAAATTGAATCAAATTGTTATCATATGAATTGCTATCTCGTATTTAATAAAATTGTAAATGTGAAAATCTCGAATCAAATAGTTGCTGTCTGAACGTAGCCTAACTGTTCTCTTTTGATCCTAAATGATAGGTAACAAAAGAAATACAGTATAATGTTCCATGGTGCATATTTGCAAATAATGTAGTACTAGTAAGAGAGAGGCGAAATAATTTAATGAGATGCTTGAACAATGAAGAACAGCGCTTGAGGAAAGGACAATGAATTAGTAAAAGTAAAACTGAGGCAATAATGTATGATTTTGAAGGAAATGATCAAGAAATTGATAGTATATGGCATATAATGAAGATCAATGATGATATATTATCATAGACTGATAGATCGGTAGGACTGATGAGACCAGTATTGCAAAAAAATAATTCTAAGGAAGACTATTTCTATAGAATGTATATTAAGCAGTGGTGCTGAAGTCCATATTTATGTATGACAGTATGGGTATTTGACTGAGGAGAATGTAATCTAATGATTGTTACTAATAAATAAACATTAATAGGAGTTAATTATTTAGGTAAAATAATAGTCCACGTAATACACATAATACGAACTTAAGAATACCATAAAATATTACACAATACAATTAATGATTAATAGACTATCGCATAATATCACACATATATACTAGGAATTATAAATACTACGTCTAACGTGCGAATTAAACAGTAGGAAAACAATATACGGCGATTCGTGAATGCGTTTACTTACCGGTATAGGCGTATTCAGAATACGGACAGGAAAAAAACGTGTTCCTGAAGATCGACAATTGAACGTTGAACGAGGATTGAAAACTGTATATCGTAACGAATATCAATAGCAATACGTCACGCTACCAAAATAAATAATTTTTTTCGGGCGAACGATTGACGGTAATAAACTAATAACACACAATATTACAAACGCATAATACAACAAACTTCGGTCTCCGGTAATGGCGGTCAATCAATGAGGAATGACGAACGTGTTACAATAATATCAATGTTATAGAATAATTGGCTGTTATTACTCCATGGTCATTTGTTACAATGTTTACGTGGATATTTTCAATGGGCGTGTTTTAACTATAGTCGTAAACAGATGTTTGTTTTTATCAACTCCTTGGTTTTGACGCATTAACCATGATTAAACTGTTTACCAATTTCACCATTGGTTAACCACTAACAGGTTTACTAATTTAATAAACAAGTTTAGCAATGAAGATAAAAGTATTGTGATAGATAAACAATACTGGAGCGCGTTCTACCGATAACGTCCGTGTATCAAAAACGAGCCACGTTTTTAACGTTTCCCCACTACTGCAGGATAAAAATGAATCGACCAACGTGTATACTCATTTAAATGTATTTATCCACGTAAATAAAAACAAAACTACAGAAGTACTATTTAAAACTAATGACACTTATCAGATTTAAACAAGTTGTAATAAAATAGGTTTATGAAAAAACTACACTAAGGTACTTTAAAATAATTTTATTACATAATGAATATTATAAATTAGATATAAATAAATTATAATAAAATTATAATATGAACAAGTATATTAAGTATATTATATATAAATATAAAATATATATCTTAAACTTATAAAAATGTACATAAAAATATAAAATTGTTTTACAGATAATATTAATATAGCTAGGTATACTCTAAAATATTAATTTACTATAACTAAGTATGGACATTTTTGTCTTAAAGAACCATTATTTTTTAACACTTCCTTGGAGTTAAATTATTTTGTGTAATAACACATTCTAATATTGATATAGCTTTGACTTATAGCAGTAAATAAATAGTATTCATGACTTGGAGATCCAAGATCAATATTTACAGGATGAGTATTTGAAAATAAATAAATTTGATTTATTTAGAATGTTTTTTCTTGTTAAAATAATGATCTTTTATTTTACATAATTATGTAATTTTTTTTTATTACAACAATAACTTGGAAAAAATTCTCCAGTTCCTTAAGAATTAACGATACTGCAGAACAAATAAGTTCAATTTTTCTCTATTAACAAATTAAGTAAATATTAAGTTTCCAAAATAGTTATGATCTAACGACAATCAATCAATTACTAACATATGAACACAAAATGTGCAATCTACTTTTTTACATACATTTTTCACAATATAACCACTAATACAGGGACGGACTGGCCTATACTGTAGACTAACAATAGCCAGTGAGGCCCCCTTTTTTGGGTACCATTTTTGTACTGTAAGAGTGAAAAAACTTCTACATAGTTGGCAGATTTGATATTTGTTGTTAAGAGGAAACCACACCGAAACGAGAACGCAAGCAACGAATCATAGAACGCGCTTCTACTACTTTTGTAACGGCGCAAGCACGCGGCGATTGCACATTTCCTCTTCCAATATATCGAATCGTCGTCGTGCCAGCCGATTGCATTCGATAATATTTGATTACGGGAGAAGCGCATCATTCTAAAATCAGTCGTCTGCCAGTTCTTTATATTATATTTGCCTTGTTTATGTTATTATGTATTACAAGCAGCTATAACTAAAAACTACCAAAAAATGGCGGAAAACCAGCAAAAATCTGTTATTTTAAACTTTTTAATTTCATGATAACTAATTGAGTTTTGGTCAAAGGGACTTGAAATTTTTTTTAAGTATTAAATAGGTAGTATACAAATGCGGTAAAGTTTTGAAACGGATTAGTTAATTTTTTGGCTAAGTATAGAGTTTTGAACTTTATTCGAAAAATGTTTAATACGAGTATTTCTTGCAATTTTGGTTTATCAGCCGAAAATTTTTATCGAAGTTTAATCATATACTACTTAATCTTTTCACAAAATATTTTGAAAATCGTGAAAAAATTTTTTATAAGCTTTTAAAGTTG
Source organism: Eriosoma lanigerum (assembly GCA_013282895.1). Taxonomy (NCBI): domain Eukaryota; kingdom Metazoa; phylum Arthropoda; class Insecta; order Hemiptera; family Aphididae; genus Eriosoma; species Eriosoma lanigerum. Next base: position 7,442,862 of record CM023362.1, read on the forward strand.
AAATTCCCGAAAATCGTCAAAATAACGATTTCGTTATTTTAAATTTTTTTTTCATGATGACTAGTTAAGTTTTGATCATAGGGACTTGAAACTTTTTTTGAGTATCAACATAGGTGTTATACAGTAGAGAAAACAATTTGGAAACGATTGGTTTATTTTCCGACTAAGTATGGAAATTTGAAATTTTTTCCAAAAATGCTTATTATTTCCTACAATTTTGGGTTTATCGGTTTGAAAATTGTATCGAAGCCTAATCATATACTATTGCACATTTTGTTTTTATTTAGGTATATTTTTATAAATCTATGTAAATGTTTTCACTAAGTGTACCTATATATTTTGTCAAAAATGAGATACTGCAATTTATTGGTAAATTGAAAACGTTAATTAGTAATCTTTCTAGTGTAATATTTTATACACAATTATCTGTAAGAAATCATATGGATAATCAAAACATTATTTCTACTTTCTAGCTAAAAGGTGTCTACAATTTAGTGATATAGTAGAACGTAGTAGTATACACAGGTATACGGTGTATAACGACTTTTCGGTTTTCACTATAGTGCGTATACTTATAAAATAGTTTGTATACAAATATCTTCATAAACAATCAATTAAGTTTTTTCTATGTAGCGACAGTCGATGCGGGTGACGGGTGTTTGCAGGTGTTTAAAAAAATTAAAACATTTATGTCAAAAACAATTACAACTTTCAAATTGTTAGAAACTTGGAATACAATTACATACTTTGGGAATTTTTTACATACACTCAAACTTTTTTAATATTACACCAGTGTTCTACATACAAACTAAATGAAAAGTAAACGAAATACGTAGGTATTGTAAATACTAAATAGATTCGCTTAGCTTAGAATTTATTTTATTATTGTCAATAACAACAAACAATAACAAAACTATTATTGATTACGTACAAAATCTATAATACGTATTATTCATAAAATCATTATTTTATAAAAACCTGTTTTTCGAATGAAAATATAGTGAAGATTGAACACAGAACTACTATACTATATAGTATATACATTATCGGCTGACCACTACTACGAACGGCGCGCAATGTAATATATTTTTCTTTTAAATAATAGTTCATCATTTTTCCCGGCAAAGAGTGTACGGAATTATTCAAAAAATTAAAATATTCTCTTTTATACTTAACTTCGTACTTCATGGATTTTGAGCTTCATAATGGTCAGAAATCATTTATATTGGTATCAAATGAAAAAATAGAACTTTTTCAATGTTTTATCAGAGGCTTTTATTTTTAATCATTTTAGATTTGTAATGGTTAGTCATCAAACAAATCAAAATTTATGATATTTTAAATTGTGCATAACAATTGTAGTTTATCATTTTTAAAAAAAGGCTCTGACAAAACACGGAAAATATTATACCCTTTAAATTGATTTAAAAATTATTTATCTACGACCATACTGGCCATTGTAATCCATTGTAACGGTACTGTTGGTCTAGTGAACGTCCGTCGATAGATTTGACTAGTGGAATCCTGAGGATATAGTTGACTAAGCTATCTCTGCACTAGGAAATCTAAAGTTCTCTATTTAATTTATATAGCCCCACGGAGACTCCCAAGGCTCGTATTTAATCTCAGTTCAAATAAGTAAACTCTCAATTTAGCAACACAATGGAATATATATATATATTTAGCAACGAAATACCTATGCAATTATATATATATAAATTATACACCTGATATCTGGATCCAAACGATTGACCAATGGAAATCCGGATGACAGGCGAAGATGACGCGCACAGACAACAATTATTTAAATAAAATATAAAAATAATTTAAGTATAAAATTATAATTTAAACCTCGCGCAATGACGGTAATAAGTCGACTCTCGTATTTATTTGTTTATATTATTCTCGTGTTGTGTATTGTGTCTCCCCACTTGTCATACGTACTGGGATCGGCGGTTAAGAATTTATGCCTACTTGGCAAAAATTGGAGCAGCCGTTCGGGTCGCATAATATGACCGTAACACCATGAAGTACAAAACTATGTTTTGACGGTCAATTTCTAGGAGTGTGGTGTTCTCTTAATAAGTATTTTTTTTTTTTTTAAAGATTTCTTCAAATATTATCATTAGCGCAATTAGGATGGGTGCTTACTTGTACTTAGCACCTATTTTATTTTATATTTTGATCATTTATCTATTAAGTATTAACATATAAAAATATGCTGCGAGAGAGTAAACATATTATAAGTACAAGTATAATATAATATAACTAAAATACTATTTATGTACCAAACACTTATAGTTGCTTTTAATTATTTTATTAGGATTTACTATTTACTAAATACTGATGTTTGATAACATGTTAATACAATACTCGTATTATAGTCGTTTAGTATTTCTAAACTATATACTTAAGTACCTATAACATGTCCTACACTGAATTCAGTGCTGTGTCTAGTGGTGGGGGGGATAGAGTGTCAGCTGGTTTTATGCCTTTATCTATAAATATTCAATTGTTTGGAAAAAAATAATAGAAATAAAGAAAATTATTGTATTATATTATATTTATAATTTATATTTGAAATAATTGACATTTGATAATAATGTTTTATATTTTTACTACCTAAGTTGGAACAGCAAAAATTGAAGATTTTATAGTAGTATATATTATATAGTATTAATAATGTATGTTTTCTCCATTATTATTTATTCCCAGTCACGTTTTTGAGTATGGGATAGGTCAATTGCCCTCTCCCCTTGGATCGATATTTTTAAGCAGGTATTTTAGATTTTTAATCGATATTTTAGCTGTCTCAAATGAGAGAGCTAATGATGATACTATATCAGAATCAACTGATCATTGCTTTAAAGTTAATACTTTTTTTGTAGTAGTAGATGTATTTTCAAATTTTTTAAAAACAAGTTTTAAAGATTTTTCCAATTTTGTTAAAAAATTTGAAATTCTAGTTCCCAAAATATCATATCAAAGAAAAATGATGTTTTATGTCTTGAGCCATTACAAGAACTTTCTGAATTTTGTCAGGTTGATATAGATCAATATGATTTTATAACGGAGTACAAAATGTTTTGTTCAGTTTATAATCAATTGAATAAAGAAAGTGAAACTATATTTCAATAGGGGTTATTATAAAATTTATGATGTATAATGATATGGTTACATCTTATTGCAATTTATATACTTTGTATAAGATCTACTTAACAGATTTAGATTAACTTAACCTGTAAGCAGTGCGATAGCTGAGAGAAGTTTTAGTCGTTTAAAACTTATTAAAACACACCTTCGAACAACAATAGATGAACAAAGATTGTCTAATTTAGCAATACTCAGCATTGAAATTAACGTTGCAGATGAAATTAATTTTAATAATATAATTGAAACATTTGCAAAAACGAAAAAAATTTCAAAAATGTTATTATAAAATAATTAAAATAATGTAGAAATTGTAGAAATAAATATCTAACGATAATAAAAATAAAGTGTTTTACCTGTATGAAAATTAATGATTTATGATTTTATTTTTTTATAATGTATAAATAAAATGGCCTAAATGAAATTTACTATACCCATAGTTCTAAAATCCTAGACTAACTGAATTGCTATTAAAATATAATATTATGATTTTTATAATTTTTTCTATTTAGCACCTATTGTTAAAAATGTATTATTTGTGATTCTGAATTCATACTGCACCTGTGCTATTGTTAATTTGTGAAATTTTTTTAAGAAATAAAACTTTATTTTTATGTTATACCTAATTTATTAAATGTAAATTAATTTTTTTTAATATGACTAAAAATAAATGCAAAAAATCATCAAAGTTGTTTGGAAATATACTTTTTTGAAGTTAAAACGACAATCAATCACAGTTCGTTACCTGCTATCTATCTCAGACGGTTCATTTTAACTATTAATTTATCAATACTGTAGACACATTTATTTGAAGTTAACATTAAAATATTGTATCAATATTTTACATTCAATATTTCTATGAAAATAATATATAAAAAAGCAAAAAAGTCCATTGTAGACGTTCCTCCTATAAATTTGAAGTACCTACGTTCAAAATTGCATTAGTTATCATTAGAGGTCGGATTTATATTCTCTTAAAATCCTTAAAATATGATTTTTTTGTGTCATTAAATAAGAGCAATATATTCTCTTAATATTCTTTTAAAATTTTGTAGAAAAAAAAAATTATTTAGTTTAAATGTATTTTATTTGATTTGCAATAAGCCAATAAACAGTTTAAATATATTTAATTTAATTTTGTTTACAATAACAGTTTATTACCATATATTGTTCCATGTGTTTCGGTGTCATTTTTGTTCGCCGGTTTGTCAAAATATTTTTGTATATGCTGAAGGATCGTTCTACATCAACTGAAGTTACTGGAGAATATTGCAAGTCGGCTACCATAGTCGGTGATAATTTTCCGGAAGTTGTACTGTATTATTTCCACTAAGAACTTGAACAATATTTTTCAAAAATGTGTACCCTTGGTTTTTATGTTGTAGTTGTAATAGTTTTGTTTTTACTACTTCTCCTTTTTCTCCTGGTATTTTTTCAATTTGTATAAAAGTATTTTCAATAAGATTTATTATATTAACTAAGGACATATTTTATTTTTCTAAATTTTTAATTGTTGTAACAATTTGATGAAAGTTAGTTTTAATAAATATTAAATTATTTTTTACACACTGTAGCTGTAACATATTTTTGCATTTTTCAATACTAGCCGATGACTTTTCTTTACTTACTTTGTCTATAACATTTTTTAAACCCTCAAAGTTGTCGCAATTAAATACAGCAGCTTCCAGCCAAGTTCCCCACCTGGTTAATACAGGTTCTGGAGGTAATGAAACATTGGGCATTATTTTTTTATACATCCGAACATGATATGGAGCTTTTAAAAATACTTTTTTTACATTACTGACTAATTTGTTCACATTTGGATACATTTCTTTGACCTTCTCTGCAGCTCTGTAAAACATATGAGCTAAAAACGTAACAAGAATTAAATTGGGATAGAAAATTGTTAGTGTGTCGCCGGCTTTTTTCATATATGGAGCTGCATCCGATAACATTAACAGTACTTTTTCGTCATTCCCGGATGTCCATAATAATTTTAATCCATCATTGATAAACCGTGAAATAGTGGAATGATTAGTTTTTCCAAAACTTTGCATGCAAGAAGAAATGGGCGTGTTGGAGTATTTGATTTTAATATTCCTACTAGTAAAATATGTTTTCCGGTGTATTTTTCCAAAAATGTACGAAATTGAGGAA
>CM023362.1:7468168-7522827 GCA_013282895.1 Eriosoma lanigerum
GACGAACATATTAAATATATAGGATATATTTATCTAACGTTTGGTTGATAAGTACTTGTTGGCATATAAATTTCTTTGTATATAGTTTAAAAAGTAGTATTTAAGACATTTAGTCACAAATATATTTTCAAACTTATAATTGCTATCAACACAAGATATCTTGATAAAATGTTCAACATCTTTTCGATGATTACTCGACAAACAATGTTTCTCAGATTTTTATTAGGTGTGGACGAATCACTATACTAATATTCCTAAGTTTAATAAAAACTAAAAGGTATTAACATACGAATTTATTGCAGAATAATACCATCGATTGGCGCTATAATATTATTCACCACATTAATTCTACCAAATTTGGATTCTGGTCCTCAATGGTTTAGGATTATAAATAAACAGGCTGATATATGCCAGAAGTATTGGAGGAGAAATTTGTTATTCATTCAAAACTACTACGGTTTTAATGATATGGTAATTATAATAATAACATTTCTAAAATTATAACATAATATATTATAACTCTAATTACTACTTACATTTAATTTTTATCGCGATATGTTGGAATGTATAAAGTATACAAATAAATATTTCTCAAAGGGCTACCATACACTCATTTTCGTATTTAAGGAATTATTAAGATAGGACCTTATGCGTCATTAAACATAAGTACCTATATAGTTACATATTATAGGTACACCGTAATAACTATAAATGACATTTTTAGATATGTTTACAATCATTTTTTAACATAAATAGGTACTATTATCTATAATGAAGAAATTAATCTTTGTCATAAAGTTTGAATTTCAGACAATATAAACAACACAAAAAGTACAATGTACTAAATGAGCTTTAGTGTTACCTACAATTGACGTTCACGATTATCTTTCCATCATAATTTATGAATTTAAAGATGACCTCTATTAATTACCAAAGAGTAATAATATCACATTACTGCAGTGTTTAGTGTTCACCCATCACGTTGCATCTGAGTGGCAATTTTTTATGGTTTCTCCGTTTCTGGTGTGGTTTCTATGGAAGTGGCCAAAGAGAAGCATTGTCCTACTTATAGGATTAGCGACTGTTTCAACTGGGCTCAGATATTACGTATCGTTCACGAGAAATGTTTCGTACTTCTATTACTACGGCATCAAGTAAATAATAAATATAAAAAACCAAAAATAAGTAAAGTAATTAATATTAATAAGTGATGGGCGACCATTTTATTTGTAAAATATTTTTTATCCATTTTTTATTCATAGATTATTAAACAGACATGGTCGGAGTCATCATACGAAATCTGTAACTGTTTCTATTATTTTGAAACAAAATAATAGTCTCCTGACTATTTACAATATGTATTCGATTATCTTGTGATTTTAATTATGGTACGGATATATTCAAACAGTTCTCTCATTGTTTAATGGGCTTCTCTATAATAATAAATACTTAAAGTTATATACATTTTAATATTATAATAATATCAACATAATTTATTTTTATATTCATTTATAGGATTGATTAATTGTACATTATAAGGTTATTTTCAAATAATTAATCGTATAATCGCTCCGTCCTACTGTGTATCAATCATATTATTTATTAGTTATAAATTACAATCATTGTCATGTTATACAGAATATGTGAATGGTGAAAATGTTAGGTAATATTTATATTAGCAAATACAAAGTTACGACTGATCCCACTAAATACTAATAAGGTTTGATGGTATTTTCCACCCAAAATGAATCATATTTAAATTATATGAATAAATATGAAAAAAAAAATAATATCATTTGTTTACCCTCGTCAGTTTTTCAGACATTGTTACCAAGTTCGAAAACTCCTACTTTTTAGCTGTTCACCGATTAACTGCGTACATAATGGGAATTCTTTTTGCTTATTGTCTACAGCGCGTTGGTAAAAACTTCAAATTAAAAATCGTAAGTACAAACCTAAAAGTAGCATAATTGTATTTATTTCTAAACTATTCATTATATTATAAACGTTAAAAATAAAAATAAACCGAATGTAAGAATTTTCTGTAATCAATTTTGTTAAAAATTTTATTATTTTATTATTTTATTTAATCATTGAACACTTTTATATTTACATAATAATATATCTAACAGATATATAGATGCATATATCTACAATCTCGTAGACTATTATTAGCTTTTAAAATTAAATTATTTTCAATAATAATTGTTTCTCCTCCCATCAAAATAATCATATTTCCAGTTTAGTGACGATGACATTGTTGTTTTAAAAATAAATTAAGTTCTTCATAAATAAATTTTATATATATATATTTTACTTTTTTATTGTCATAACAATTTATATTATAATTATTTGTTATTTTTTCTATAATTTTATATAAAAGTAAGGAACATTTCTATCAGTTATATATTGAGAATATTAGGCTTACTTACCGGATATGAATATCTAAATTACCTACCTATACATTTTATAATAGATATAAGTACAATTTAAAGGTAATAGTTTTTTTTAAAAGAAATATTCGATACAACATTGTTAATTTGTTTTTAAGTTATATACAGTTATAAACAGTTTACGTAAGTCTGTGTTTTCGTAAAGTATTAAACGTCAAAATATAATAATAATTGTCATTACTTATTATTCGAATTGTTTATAATGTAATAATATGTGTTTATTATAGTTATTGTTTAAATTATTTCATACTAGCTTTTTACTAATATAAGTTTTGCATAAAAAATGTACACCATAATAATACGAATATATTTTAATTTATTTTACCTTATATTTAGAGCCATTTGATATTGGGATGGGTCATTGCTATTGGATGTATATACAAAGCGATTTTCCGGTTTACAAATATGATAGTTTATGGATACGAGTACAATGTAAACGATGCTGTTGATTTTACAGCGTTTTCGGTTATATATTGGTGTCTTGCTATAGGCTGGATAATATTTGTTTCACTTACGTCACAAGGAGGTAAGTTTCCTTAAACAATATAATATATTAATTATTAATTATTACAATTTTCTTTATAAAATCAATTTATACCAATATGTATTAGCACTTCATTTCTTCTTTATTATATTTAATAGACATTAGACAGTATCTAATATAATAAAATGCAATTAGTTGGCAAATGCCCCGGGCACAAAAATTTAGGAACGGTAAATATATTATAATCTATTCACCTTGCACGAGAGGGGCTTATACAATTTTATATCACAATTAACCTCATTATTGTGGATAGTATAGAAAAGTGTAATTTAAATATAAGTGAATTAGTGGACTGGAAAAGTTTGAGAATAAAACTGAAATTATGATGTCTATAAAGATCTATATATTCACGTCGATGGGTGATGGTAGCGAACGGAAAAATAAAATAAAAATCCTCCTTCCCACGGAACAGAAAAATTGAATTTCACATAATACTAACATTTTTTTATAAGTTTTAATTACTATTCAAATATACAGTAAAATTCACATCAAAATCTTTGGGTACTAAGTATGAGGGTACACTTCCAATTTCTTTACGTAATAATATTATTTCAATTTTTTTAGGATACATATCTTCGTTCTTATCATGGAAATGGTTTGTTGTATATTCACGTCTATCGTCTTCAATCTACTTGACACAATTTTCAGTATTTTCGTATTTCACGGCCAGTCAACTTTTCCCAATGGAATTCAACTATGGATTATTCGTAAATATATTTTCTACAATTTTTTAGTTTAAATTAATTTCAAATTATCTATTTATATATGATGTTGCATGATATTTTGATCATATCTCAGTTATAGAAATTATTTTAATTGCGACCGTCATAAATATAAAAATTAAAACAACAATTATTAATTATAATTATTTTTAAACTTATCATAAAATGAACATAATTTCCAGGTCAATCTGAATATTGTTTTCGCCATCGCCCTGGCATCGATCATACTCACGGTTACAGTTGAAATGCCATTCAACAACCTCAGATCGTTGTTCTTAAGGAAAGTTTTTGATAACCGCTCTGCATTGGCCAAGAAAAGTTAGGTTAGGATTGTCTAAATTTATAATAATTTAATTTGTCGACTTCATTTCGACAAACTTTTGTACAATTAATTTTTGGTGTTTTTTTTTCATTCTATCTACACAATTCATTATTGTTTAAGTAATATGGGTGTGAATGTGAAATAATCGGTATATATATATCTATTCGTATATAATGAAACTAACTGCAAACGTAAAAGGATAAATTATAATCAATGTATTAAATTGTAAAAAGTGCATATGTATTGTCAAGACCAGGTTCGGGTTGGTTTGGTGAGTTACCGAAAAAATTTCGGTAGACCGGTAAAAAAATAGTAGGAAATGTATTGAAAAATAATATATTATGTTACACTCCAATTGTATTATATTTCAAAATAAAATTTAATTAAAATATTATAATCAATTTAGCTATATATACGTTTAATAGAAAAAATTATAAAATATGAGCCGTTAAAATATTGATATCTCGGTGGTTACGGTGTCAAGACATTAACCAAATAGAACCTAACCTATTCAGTACAACATAACAATTTATAACATTGTATATTTTATATTAAATAAATTTATTTTAAAGCTGAGTTGTTTTTATGTACAATTGTAACAAAATTACTCTATAGTGTAACGGTCTCGTTACATATATTTATATAGAGGATACATTTTGAGGACATTAGAAATTAAATAACTCATTTTCTACGCTATAATTGTTTAAATGTTTTTTTAAATTATTATTATACCCTGGGCATATTGTTTTTATTTTTGTTTCTAAATAAAAAAACTAAAAAAATAATTGGTTTTACAAAGTTGTTATTTATTTATGTCTGAAAGCATGATTTTGGGTAGAAATAATGGTCCGATTACATTTCGTCTAAATGTTAGGTTTTTAATTTTTTTTTTTTTTTTTTATTATGAAAAGTTTTTCCTTGGGAGAAGAATAACTGCCGAAAAATTACGGCAAATTGACAAAATTATAATATGCAGTAACATTTTTTATTTAACATAAAGCCATTTTGGGTAAGTATTATGTATTTAAATATCGATATACTGCGTAGGACTAGTGCTGCTTCAATCGTTCCCGTTCTTTTATATACACCTATAACGGAAATGTTTTCACTAAAATCAAATAAATAATAACAATACAACATTGTACCTCTATATATTATTATTACGTATAACAATGTTAAATGCATATAAATAACAATAATTCATAAACAAAATGTTAATTTTTACTATTTATAAGTTTATGATATTGATAAAATTATTATATTATAATATATACTTGATTACTAATATATTTAAATAATTTTTTTTAATCCAATTCTTTATTTATTTTTTTAATAACAGTATATGATTTTGGGACGTCCAGAGCACTAATTTATCGAGAACCAGTGTATTAGGCGATTTTTACCCCCAAAATTTTTACCCCCTGAATTTTAACCCCTAAAGATTTACCCACTTAATTTTTTATTGATTAATAAAGTTGGAACGTTCATGTAGCATGATCTTTCTTTGTCCCTTCGATCCTCGGAGAAATAAGTGGTTTATTATAATTCTTAAGATTTTTATGCAATTATATTGCATTAGATAATACGATTCTAGGCGAATCTGACTATATTAAAATATATTATACGAATAATCCATTAAAAAATTTTACCATGAGTGTAAATTACTAGTACTATAAAGTACCAACTAGATGAAATTGGTACAAAAAGAGTACCCTATTTGTGATAATCGTACCATTATTTCTACCCGAAAAAATGTTTTCATACCTAAAAAAAAACATTGTAGAAACAATACATTCCTCGCTCCGCTCAGAATCTAAAATCAGTCATGATTTTCAAAATATTTTGTAAAAAGATTAAATAGTATATTATTTGGCTTCTATACAATTTTCAAACCGATAAATTAGAATATAAAATATATTAAATCAAAAACGGAATACAAGGTTCGTGTATTAATATAATTCCAATAAATTTAATAAGGAATATTATATTGATGTTACAAACATCCAAAGTCCGTGCTTTAATATTATTTTGATATATTAAATTTGTATTAATAATTTAAATATTACATATTGTAAGCGGAAAACGATGTCCGTACACAGGTATATATCTTGAATATACTCAAACCTATTTCCCCGAAACCCTTCTTTTACAAGGAGGAAGGTACAAGCACGACCCAACCAATTTCCCATACCACATCCTATTTCCTATTATTCTCCTATATTATTTTTCTATATCTCACATCTCCCATTCTCCTATATCCATCCTTCCATTATTTATTTTCCCTTCTCTATGATATTCTTATTATCCAAATCATTTTTTATCTACTTATCTTTTTACCTCTTCTTATTCGTTTCTTTTTTCTTACGTACATTTCATGTTATAACATTACTTAATATATTTACAAAATATTTTGAAAATCGTGTCTGACAATTTTTTTTATAAGCTCTTATATTTAAACAAACTGAAAATCGTCTAAATTACGGTACCCGTTATTTTAAATTTTTTTATTTCATAATATGTTGTGACCGTAGGGACTTGAAAACTGTTATGTCTGTACCATCTAGTTAGTACTTTATTTAGCTCATTTTTGATTGACTTTGGCATAATCACGATAAACTATAGCCAAGGGATTTTAAGAAATAACGCACGAAGGATTATATATAGAAAATGGAATAAGTTATATTACATAGGTATAACATTTGAATCTAATAAAATATTACAATTTCATTTGACCAACATTAACTTCACAGAAAATTAAATGTAACGTAAACAAAGACCAAAATATACGTCAGATACATGCAGACTCCTTAAATCATTCAGAAATATCTAATTTTGAAAACGATGAATCAACTAAAACTAATATTTTACTAGAGGACGTTACAGATTTACGTTTAGTCAATTTTACATCAACCCAATCATTTTATTTTGAAGGAGAAGACGTAACAATCTTCCAAGATAATTTCGAATTAATTAATGCTGTAGTAGTAATTAATGATTGGAGAATATTTATATTGTCATGATTTAACCTCAATTTAAAATAAGTATTTAATGAAACGAAAGATTGCAACCAGGATAGGTCACAGCCCACCTTAAAATCTTCTCGGCCCCCGACTGGTCCACCTTGTATATAATTTTAAAGCATCGTTATTGGCCATTTTTGTTATTTCACTGGGCTTCCCTTTAAATCAGTGGCCCCAGCTTGGCCTACCCGGACAAAAAGTTCTGGTGCCGCCACTGCTTCCAACGTTGCTCGTCACACTTACGATAGCAAGCTAATCGCGTTGCCAATTTAGTTATTTTATGGCTAAATCTAGCATATTTAATTGTTGACATAATGACATGACCAATAGATTTCTTATCTAATTAGGTTTTTGTTACAACACACGATTGTTTCGGTAATTTTACAAATTAATGTTACATCGATTGATGGTTTTGTTACTCCTCCACGATTTTTTATATCAATCAATATATGTGATGTAGTTATTATTATAATGGGAACAATATATAAAAGAAGAACCATTAACGGATTATAACAATCAAGTATAAACATAAAGTTATAAACCATAAACGTATGACGTCGCAAAAAATTAAAAATTGAAGACTTTTGTTTTCGAAGTTTCAGGATTTCGTTATTAATTGATAATATTGTGGATTCGTCAAAACGACAAAACGATCCAACACAACAATCGTTTTATATTTTTGTAACATAATTTGTTGATTGATCGATGGGGACACTGTAACGTCCCAAACGCGTAGTTCTTTCTCTCTCACAAACTTCGTCCACTAGTTTCTCTCTCTCTCTTAACGATGTTTATTAGTTTATGAGTCTATGTGTGGAACACGCTGCCATTCATTAATTTATCGTTTTACGTACGTTTTATATTCTTTGTTATACTGTTGGTAAATTGATCGTATTCTCGTCGTTTTATATTTTTCGTGATTTTCATTTTCGCCAAATACAATTTTAACAACATTACTCATAACTCAAGTAAGTTTTATGTGTATTATTTTCACGTTAACGAAAATATAAATTCCGTGTTTGTATAAAGTGGGCTTTCCAAGAATCGGGTACAGTTATACGTATAGGAAATCACGAAACGACACGAAAATTCCAATCGATTGCTGTGTAGTTTTAGCATATATCATAAAATCATAACCACATTTCGGGACTTGAGTACATAAAATCATGAAACTTAGCGCTTCTAAACTTACATATAAACAATCATTTGTAATATGCACAAAAAGAGTAATCTCGAAATGGCACTAACCAATTTTTAATAAAAAGAAATGTTTTTCTATAATACTATTAAACAATAATATAAGATGGTAAAATTATTTTTAGTTTTATCGCAATCAAACATACATTAAGTAAAGTACAATATTTTTCCTTCAGTATATTGTGTTGTTAAATAAGAAATATTCAACGATTTTCTTAATTTTTTCTCATAATAATATCAGTATTAATTTTAATTATATAATAACTTCCTCACTATCTCTCCGATGGCATTAATCGACTGATATAATAATACATTTATCGTTTAATCAGTTTGTTCAATTACATATACTATTGATAAAATTAACAGAATATTTTCGTTGAAATAATTTTAATTTCTAATCGAACATGCTAATATTTATACTACTCCCATTTTTCAATAGTATCTCATGGCTCTCATAAATATATACCTCATATTTCTTTTTCTTTTTAATGTCTACTTCTATCATAAACAAATAAAAGAACAAACCCATGACTTATATTTTTTCAAAAAAGTTTTTGTTGTTTTTTATTTTTTTATGTTTTTCAAACATTTTAAATATTTTTATGATATTTTACATTTAATAGCAACAGTTTAATAAAACATTTTATTTTTTATAAAAACTTAAGTAGTTCTTAAGTAGGATGGATTAAAAATTTCTGCTCGGGAATGTCGGCCCTTGTGTATTTTTTTTATTTGACATAATTTTGTTTATATTGATGAATTATTATAAATAATACAATATTATTATTCTAAATTTAATTTAAGTTAATATTAATACTTACTTATTATTTAATAATTTTTTTATAAACTATTTTTTTTGTTTGTCAATAGAATATAATTATTTAAATAAATGGTAATAAAGGCGTGTAATAACAACGCGTAGTATATGTTAATAATAATAATAATATGTACAGATTTTAAATATTTAAGCATTCTATATACACCATCAGTGGTGGCGCTTCTTCATACTTCATGATAAAAAGCGGCTGTCCAATCGTCTGCTGAGTATAAATAATAATATTAGTATTGATTAGTTACATTACTAGATAAATAACAATTTTTATAAAATATATTTGTCTAATTACATACAATACATTTATTTTATTTGTGAATCTGTATATTACATTTTAATCAATATATAAAAAAATATTATTTTTAATTTTAGAATGAACGATATTCCAGTTAAAGACAATACTATAACAAGTGCTGCGCTTGAAGAAGAAGAAGAACAACAATATATAGTCGAAAAAATCTTATGTAAACGAGTAAAAAATGGTAAAATTGAATATTTTTTAAAATGGAAAGGTTATGATGATGATTATAATACTTGGGAACCAATAGAGTACCTTAATTGTGATGAGTTGATCAAAGAATTTGAACATGATTGGCAACTTAAATATAATACAACAAAACTATTACTAAAGGCTGGTCCGTCTAAACCTAAAAAACTTAAAAATCCAACAACAAAAAATGAGAAGATTTTGAGTGACAAAAAATCGGAGGAAAATATAATTGACTTACATAAATTAAATTCAACAAAACTTATAGTACAAACTGATCAATTTGCCCTTAAACGCAAAATTACTTTAAGTGATGATTCATCACTAGAAGCTGGTCCGTCTAATCCTAAAGAACTTAAAAATCAAACTCCACAAAAACTAAAGTCAAAAGAAAATGAGAAGATTGATATTGACAAAAAAACAGAGGAAAATTTAATTGACTTACCTCTTGTAAAGATTCCTGATAGAATTATTGGTGCAACTGAAATAGATGGTCAATTAATGTTACTAATCAAATGGGCTAATGTTGAAGATGCTGATTTGATCTTAGCTAGTGAAGCTAAATTATTATGGCCACAAGCTGTAATCAAATTCTATCATGACAGACTTGTATGGAAGAAAAATATTCTATAAAATCTTTTGTAAAACTTTATATGTTTGTATTAGCCATTTGTTTTACAAATAAATATTAAATCAATTTAATCTGATTAACCATATTATATTACTTAAACTAAATTTAGAACATATTGAAAATTATTATACAATATGTTTTAATACATTTTCAAATTTAAATGAATGTAAATTTATTAATTGTTTTTTGATTGATTAATTAATAAATTCATATTATGTCTATATCTTTTTTTTTTTTCAATACGATTATGTTAATCATTGTTTTCAAATCTTGATAATAATATCTTATATAACCACAATCGGCGGGGGGGTCTAACATTATCCTGAACGACTGTAACAAGGTTATCTACTCAGGTTACAAATCAACGTGTTAGCGCAGAACAAAACGGTGTAAACTACAGCACTAGTACCATTTTAATTTTTTACCACCTACATTTCATTATTAAATGTTATAATTAATATTAAAAACTTAAATCTCAATTAGATTTTTAAGGTAAGGTTTATTTTAAAGTAATTTATGTGTATAGTAATTTTAATTTAGATGTAATCATTTTAAATATATAATTTAATATAATATCAATATAGTATAAAACACTAATATATAATGCATAATAATATATACTCAAAAGTTACTTTAGACAAACAAAATTTATTTATGAATTCATTAAATCTCAACATATTAAAATTATCTGGGTGTTTTTGAATTATACTTTTAGATCTTGGATTTAGTATCGATTCTAAATAATCTTCATCATCATTTAATTCCTCCATAATACATACAATATATACAATTTGAGTTCATAGGTATATGATTTTTATTAAGAACATTAATTATAAGTTTATTACCTTATGTTGTTATTTTGTATGCGTACGTTATAGCTTATATTAATTAATAAAATTATGTTAAATTTAATTGTTAACTAATAAAATATAAAATTTAATCTTTTAAAGTAAACTCACTAGGTCATAGTCAGGTAGTATGTTAATTAATTAATCACTAATAAATAATTAGTTAATACAAATTACATAGTACACATATTGTAGATATTAAACTTGTATTAACATTTTTCCCATGAAAGATTTTTAATTTTTATAATCAAGTATAACTAATGATTTTTGTTAGTTTAACTAATTAAGAATATGATTTAAGTTCAACTCTTAAACTTGCATTATACAATCAGTCAAACATATTTAACCTGATCCTAATTACAATATTAAATACAAAATTTATATTCGACCATTTAGTTTAATATAATTTGTCATGGACGCTCAAACGCAAACAACAAACATATTTTGCGATTAATGTTCACGCATTTGTAACAATACGAACGTAGAAACACCTTACTGTACGTTTGATTGACAAGGTTATCAGAAAACAGAATTCAAATTTGTTTGACCGCAGTTTGGCAACAATTTTTTTTATTAATTTTTAATTAAATAACAATAATAGAAATAAATAATAGTGCATAGCCAAAAACAGGTAATACAGCAACATTTCTGTAAATGTATAATAATAAACATTATTATAAATTTATATTTTATTACAGAATACAGGTAATATAAGCGACTGTCGACTGAATTTAAAAATATAATATAAAACATGTTAATTATTTTTTTTTTAACTTTGAATCACTTTTTAATAAGGATTTATGGCTCCATAATTAATTATTCAATGCAACTGTAACGGTCTCGTTACATATATTTATATATATATATATTATATACATATAGTACATATGGTTAGGTTAGGTTAGGTTAGCTAACCTAACCACTGGAGATATAGTGATAGGTACGAGTGTGCGTATGTGTACGTATATTTGCTGACATAAACATTCAAGGGTGTCGTGCAATATATGCATAGTCTCCCACGGTATTTAATAACATTGTAATTATTGTCATTGCGTATTGTAACGGTACTGTTCGTCTGGTGAACGTCCGTCGATAGATTTGACTAGTGGAATCCTGAGGATATAGTTGGCTAAGACGTCTCTGCACTAGGAAATCTAAAGTTCTCTATTTAATTTATATAGCCCCACAGAGACTCCCAGGGCTCGTATTTAATCTCAGTTCAAATAAGTAAACTCTCAATTTAGCAACACAATGGAATATATATATATATATATATATATATATTTAGCAACGAAATACAGGCGGAGACGACGCGCACAGACAACAATTATTCAAATAGAATATAAAAATAATTTAAGTGTAAAATTATAATTTAAACCTCGCGCAACGACGGTAATAAGTCGACTCTTGTATTTATTTGTTTATATTATTCTCGTGTTGTATATTGCGTCTCCCCACTTGTCATACGTACCGAGATCGGCGGTTAAGAATTTGCGCCTACTTGGCAAAAATTGGAGCAGCTGTTCGGGTCGCATAATGTGACCGTAACAGTTGCCTCCCCTCTAGTAAAGGCCTGACCCTAGGCCTTTAATAACCTAACTATCAGACAGTTTGACATTAACAGTATTTTGTACGAGACTTCAGTTCTCCGCGAATGACATCCAGCGTAACACCCGAGACTCCGTATAGCTACGATATGCTACTCGTCAATGTAAAACTAATCAAAGACACTTTTTGTAAGTTACATTGTATTTGTATTTGATACGCAATTATATTTATTAATTATTACTTGAATTAATCTTTTGTTATGACGATCAAATCTTAATACCTTGTTCCCAGCTACGGTTACAATTCATCCAAAAGGCCAAACACCTTCCCTGGATAACTTATAATTAACAGGGCCAT
The DNA here is from genome assembly GCA_013282895.1 of Eriosoma lanigerum. Lineage (NCBI taxonomy): Eukaryota > Metazoa > Arthropoda > Insecta > Hemiptera > Aphididae > Eriosoma > Eriosoma lanigerum. The sequence goes on from CM023362.1 coordinate 7,481,130, forward strand.
CCCCGACCACGTTACACAACTTAGTAGTTAATTATTACATTTCAAAACAAAAAATTAACATTGCTTTAAGATTTTGAGTGAAGTGAAATATATTTATTGGTTTTACCTTTTACAATGATGTATGCTTTTTTTGGTTTCAGTATAGAATTTTGTCTAATTAATACTTTATTTACCTCATTTTTAGTGTACCCTTGTTTAGGTTACAAACATATTTCATATTTGTTGCCATATTAGCTATACAACATGAAACCATAAAATCATATTTCATATGGTAATAATTCCAAAACTATTGATTTGTACATTTTATTTAGCGCCATTGTTTTTAAAACGATGAAATACATTGGATTCAAAAAACAATGTCAAAAAAATCGTTTGGTAATTAATCTACATTTGTTCTATAACTTTTATTTACTGTGATTTAATGATTAATTTAACATAATTAATTTTACAACATAACTTTATGATGATTTCTAACCTCCATCTTACTGTGTATTGTACTAATGTGTAAACAAATTATACTATAAATATATAATAATCAGGGATGGGCCGGTTCCGATTCTTTGTTCTATTATAATTATTTATCCGTACCGGTTCATATTTATTAATTTTTTTCTGAAAAATCCAAACACATTGATGGTAAAAGGAACAAACTAAATCTAGATATAGAAAGGATGTTAATATTTTTAAATAAAAAAAAACCTATATAATATAGTTGTAACCTGTATGTATCCAATTGATTTAATTATTTTGATTATATATTTATTAACTATTGTTCCTTTTTTTTTTTGATTTTACATTAATAAGGTTTTCAAAATTAACAATTTGATTATTCTTTTTAAAATATTATTATTATATTAAATATTCATTATTCACTAATATTTTATTATCTAATACGACCTAACGACCATGCGTTTATCTTTAAATAATCAGCTTTGTCTCTCATAAGATAAATCGTAACGTATTAAAACGTTAATAAAATAAGTAATATAATACAAGTGTCAAGTTCATATTTAAAAAAAGTGGATAGGCCGATTGTAGACGATACTGCTTCGTCCCTTCAATCTCGGAGAAATAAGTAGTTTATTATAATTATTAAGATTTGAATGCAATGATATTGCATTAGAAAATACGATTCTGAGCGTATCTAAATATATTACAATATATGTATTATATTGATAATCCATTCCAAAATTTACCACGAATATAAATTACATATGTAAATATGCAAAATAAATTTCAAATCCCTACGATCAATTTTCATGGAGTTATCATTCCATTTCAAGGAAAAACTTATGAGAAATTCAAAATTTGAGCTAAATAAAGTACCAACTAGATTAAATTTGCTATAGAGAGGGTACCTTATTTTACGAAAAAACAAAATAATTCATAATAAAATTACTCACATTACAAAATTAAAAATAGAGCTATTAATTTTAACTTGCATAATAATTTTAAAAATTCAGTAAATACTCATGATTTTGCATTAATAAGATCTAAAACAATGGTGACAATGTCATTAAAAGATAAGCGTCAATCATGGACATTAAATAAAAAAAAATTAGCTTAAAATTTATATTATAAATCTCCAACAGCATATAAATTTTTAAAAAAAAAAAACATTTTTTCGTATAGAAAACATGGTCCGATCTCAACATATAGGATATGCATTCGGTAGGAAATTGCGTCTAGTTGGTACTTCATTTAGCTTATTTACCGAATTTCTCCTTGAATTATTCCTTGGGAAATAAGAAACTATCAAAAAATGGCGGAAATTCAGCGAAATTACGGTTTCTGATATTTTATATTTTATTATTTTATGAAAACTTTTTAGATTGTGATCGTAGGTACATGAAACTTTTTTTGTGAATTAACATTAGTAGCTTACATGTGTGGTAAAATTTTGGAACGAAATGGTGAATTTTATATTTTACGACTAAATATAAAATATCAAAACTTTTTCCAAAAAAGTTAAATATTACCTGCATTTATGGGTTTATTGTTTTGATAATTTTATCGAAGTCTAATAATATACTACTCAATCTTTTTACAAAATATTTTAATAAACGTGACTGACAATTTTTTTATATGCATTTATAATTAAACTACTGAATGTTATTCTATATCTAATGAATAATTTATATAATAATTAAGCCGGAAAAAAAATTTGATTTCTGATTTTTAATTTTTTACAACATTACGTTATACGTAATATGTGATATATTTATAAATAAATATAATGAGACTTTATAATAATAATAATAATAAGTTAATAAAAGTATTGACTTATATTTTAATTATTAATATATTATGTTCAAAATATACTAAAAACCTGCACAATCAATAATTTATATTCATTTATTCTTTTTAAAATTTTTGCCCAATATCCAATAGGAGGACAAATCTCTTGAACTATTGATTCACTTAAACTCTAAAATGCCTCTTCATCTACTTCTTGATCTAGTCATAAAAAATTATATATTTTAGTTGGAAATATAAAAATTATTACGTTATTCTATTGTTCCAATGAAAGTTGTTGTCTATGTTATTACACAATATTTTACTCTTTAAATAAAATTAACCTCTATAACAATAATATTATAGTAAAAAATATCGAAATTCGATATTAATTTTAAGATGGGTACTTACCTTTAAATTCTTCAATTATGTTTGGTGGAATGTTCAGTTCCTTTAATGTTTTTATTACGAAATTATCCATAGTCAAAATCACAATGTAAAACGATCAAAATTCAACTTACAAACATTAAGACATGTAACTATGATCCATCGACAAACATAGATATCCAAATGAGAAATGATTTTTACATATAAATAGGCAGACGTATCTCGTGTAAGTGTGTGACAATAGCGCGTCCGTAGTCACACATTCAGAATTATTAATTTCTAAGTAAAAAACTGCAACTGTACAGTTATTTTAAAATTGGTTATTACCTACATCTTTTAAAGTTATATATATATGTATATATACATTATTGGTTTCGATAAATACAATCATACTGCTATGGTTGATGGAATCTTTTAAATGGTTTAAATGAATATCTAACTATAAAATTGAGTTGTAATATTCTTAGAACCATGTATTATCGAACCCAACTAAATATATTTGGTACTTTCAACTAAACGTTTAGGTAAAGGTAACAAACCTTATTGTAGGCCAACTATAATAAAAACAACCATTTACTATAACTAAATTATTTTTTTCCGTTTGAATGTTATTCTATATCTAATGAATAATTTATATAATATTTAAGGGTGAAAAAAAAATTTGATTTCTGATTTTTAATTTTTCACAACCTTACGTAATACGTAATATGTGATGTATTTATAAATAAATATAATGAGACTTAATAATTACCAATTAATTTAATTAATGATTTATTGATTTAATGTCTATTAATAAATTACTTATAATGTGTAATAATTTTTTTTATTTAATATAATACCTTTTTGGGTAAGTATTATGAATTTAAATATCGATAGTCTGAGTGGAACTAGAAGCTGCTTCAGTCGTTCCCGTTCTTTTATATACACCTATAACTGAAATGTTTTCATTAAAATCAACTAAATAATAACAATACAACATTGTACCTATATATTATTATTACGTTTAACAATGTTAAAATTATTTCGATTTTCGTTCGTTTTTTTAAACAGTCTATACGTTATTAACGGACTCAATAATGTCTTGTCTCAAAATAACGATGATATTAATAACTGCGTTTCGAAAAGTGTGAACCTTTCGAACGACAATACCAATTGCAAATATTCTAACGAATCATATCACAATACGACGAATCGACAAGAAGAAAATATTTTCTTTTCTTTACAAAATGGTATGTATGGTGTGTAATGAGCATGTTATAATATTTTTATTAATTTTATTTTATTTTTATTTTTATTATTTTAATGTGTATATATAAATAAATATGCTAATTAAGTGTTGTAATATTATATTATAAATTATAACATTATTATACTCTATATTATATATTATATTTGATCAAAAATATTCTATAAACTTACTTAAAATCTTAAATTATATTTATAAGTATTATTTACAGATTTACATACCAATTATACATTTTTATTCTATATAAATATTAAATTCACAAAATTACTATAAATGTATATGTTTTAGCTAATGATTTTAATAGAATTGTTGAAAGAATACATTTTATAAATTATCCGATGGCCATTTTAAACAGTTCAAATGAATTGTGTACGAAACACAGTCAAATTTATTTAAGAGAACTTGAAAAACTAACTCCGTGGGCATTAAAAAGTGAGTTTTTATATGTATTAACATGGATATTATAAATTTAATTTTAATAATTATTTAAGTAATTGTAATTATATTTTAAATATTATGTTCATCATGAGTATCATAAGATATAATAATTCCAAATATATTATATTGTACTATTCGTATCATAAGATATCATGAATACAGTATTTAGGTAGGTATTATACGAAATATAATATTGTGATTGTGATTACATTTTAAATTTAATTAACAATGTTATATTATAAATATCTACTATCTCGTAAACTTTTTTTTTATTATTAATTACAGTGTATGATTCATCTGCCAAAATTCCATCTGGTATTCTAAATGGAAATATAAATCAATTTGGAGACCTTGACCAATGTTTGGATGCAAATTCAAATGATATAAAAGGACAATATTGTTTGGTTAATGTTGAACTGACATTACCACCGAATTCTAACAAAAAGTTAAAATATATTTTAGAACATATGCAATCATATTCGCTCGCCACTAGTACGTTAGATGATGTAAGTTTAAAATTATTATTATTAAAAGAAGTAGTTATTTATTATAATTAAAATTTACAAGCAATGGTATTTTATTCGAAAATACGATTCTGATCAAAACTCAGTTAGATGTACAATATATTATATTGATAATTCGTTCTAAAATTTTACCACGTGTGTAAACTACTTATAATGATATTCAAAAAAGTCCCTACATTAAAAAAACATAAGTTGTTCTAAAATCTATAAAATCAAATTCCCGGCAACCGCAATTTTGACGATTTTCATTCATTTTTTCGTATTTTTTCTTGCTTGTTGGAACAATATCTTTTTTAATAGACATTATCCTGACTGTACCAGAAAATGTATTTTGAGTATATTTGAGTAAAACATTTTCAGAACTAATAGAGTTTATTTATGTGATCCTTAATTGACAAAGTCTAGTAAACAATTATAAAATATTTGGAGGGATAGTTTTTGTTTAATATTTTGCGAATCATCTGTGATTATTACTCGTATCATAAATTTGTGAGATATTTTTATTTGCAAAGGAGTTATGTTCATTATTGACGTACTTGTTGTGAGTCAGACAAAACTGTTAACTTTAAGTCTTTAAACATATTCTTAGGTTCTGGAGTATCGGTCAAAATATCGGAAATATAATTTGTTGCTTGCTAGTTTAAGTAGAATTTAAGACTATCATTAGACGGTACATTTTTCATTATTTATGTACTCATACTTTAAAATATTGTATTTTACAGTTATATTTATAATTATTACCTGAAATAAATTCACCACAAAATGTTTTACAGTACATATTGGACACTGATAATAAAGTATTATAAAGAAATTGTTTCAAATATTTATAATATAGCACTACGTATTATGCTGAAAATAACAGTAACGGTGGCAACTGGGGAACATAGTTTTACAAGATTAAATATTTAAATTATAAATATTTATAAATTATAATTATATCTGAAGACCCAGTTAGAGGCTTAATTATACTTAATTAGTCTTTTACCACTATTGGCAGTCGTCTTGAAAATAAAATTAAACAACCTAGTACTCAATTTATTAGTACTGGCGAAGAAATATTAATAACTTGCGGAGTACTCCAATGTAGTATATTAGGACCCATTCTGTTCATTCTTTAGATTAATAGTTTATGTGATTTATCAATAGATGGGAAAACTTATGCAGATGACACTTGTTATCTTTTTTCTGATGTATCTCGGGACAAAGTTCTAATCAAAGCTACATGTGAATTAAAAAGTAATTGATTACTTAAACTATAGAAAGCTTTCTATTAATTACGAAAAAACAAATTTAAATAATTTCTCAATTAACTTTGATTTTTTAAAAGTACATAATTGTGGAAATGGTATCATCTGTCATAACGGAATATATAAAAATAAATATATAGTTTCTAGTATTTCATATTTAAGATTGACTATAGATAAAAACTTAAGATGGAACCTACATGTCAATAACATTATTTCACGATTGCGCACAGCAGTAACCTATCGTTTTTATAAATTAAGAGCCTTTTTAACAGTAAAAACTTTACGTATTTTTTATTTCGCTATATATTAAGCAATTATTTAATATGGTTTGTTGGTACGGGTAGAGTTAGCCAAAATGGCAATTCAACCGCTTTTAATACAACAAAGACAAATCATTAAGATTTGTCTAAGTAAACAAATCTTGGTAGGTTCATCCTTTTAGCATTTTAAATTATTAAGTGTATTACCATTTGAAAGTCTGTATAAATAAATAGCTTTTATGTTTAAAATAAAAAAAAAATTAATGCATAGTTGAATGTGGAAAATATATGTAATAAAAGGGAAATTTGAGCATATGATGCAAATTTAAAATTCACTAAAAATGCATTTTATTGAAAATTCGTGGACTATCTCGGGTTAACAGTTTTTAATTCTATGCCAATTTATATTAAGAAAATTGTGTTCTGTAACTCCAGGAATTTAGAAAAAGGTAATTTACTTAAAATTATTTCGAATTGGTTAATGGATTATCTAGAATAGTTTGTTTGTTTTGCTTTGTTTATTTTAAGTTGCATAGTTTGTAAATCTAAGTTCATGACATTGGCGTACATACGGAGGTGCCAGAGGGTGCTTAGCAACCCAAGTCTTAAATTAGCACCGCTCAATTTTTTATTAAAATATCGTTGATATAATATATATTGTGCCACATAGTATAAGGTACCTTTTAATTATGCTTTTAATAATGCTTTTATATTATTTTATTGTAAATAAAATAATTATCAGTTATTATTTCTGTATTATTGACTATTACAATGTGATATTGTGATTATAATAACAATAAACTTACTATTAATAATAAATAGAAATATATAAGAAATAAGTTGTAACTTAAAAGTTATAATTATACTTATGACAGAAATAATACACAGAATACAGATAAACATTAATAAATAATATCCATACAATATAGATACCTACCAAGAAATAGTGACTGTTACATGTGGATATTCTCGTATGAAATTGTCAATCACGATTTTCAAAATATTTTGTAAATAGATTAAAATATAATATATCAGTAGAATTCTGTAAAAGTTTCATACCGTTAAACCAAAAATTTCAGGTAATATTGAACATTTTTGGAAAAAATTCAAAGCATTCTATTTAGCCAAAAAATCAACTAATACGTTCCTAAATTATACGTACCACACTTATACTCTATTGACATTATTAATGTTAGTAGTAGTTGTACTCAAAACTATTTTCAAGTCCCTGCGATCAAAACTCAATCGTAATATTGCCAATTTTTTGCCATTTGTTGGTAATTTTTCTTCTCTTAAGGAAAGCTTTTGAGAAAATCGAAAAATAAGCTGAATAAAGTACCAAGATTATGCAATTTGCTACAGAAAGTATTACCTATTTGTGACAATCAGAAAATTGTTCCTACTCAAATAAATGTCATATACAAACAAAAAACTAATACGTTTTAACGTATTTTTATGTTACGTTATAACGAATAACGAAAAACAAAAAATTATAATTTTAGCACTCCTTAAATTCATACTCAATGTACACCTATGGTTTATAATCATAATTACAATTAAACAATGTAAAATATTAAATTTAATTTGATGTACCTATCTACTATTGATAATGTAAATGTTCTATATTATAATAATGTCAAATAGTAAATTAGCAACTGTCTACCAACAACACAAGCTTACTTAAAGTTGGTAGATAGCATTTATTTATAAATTTCAATTATTTGTAATAAATATTATATAAATAAAAAAATTAATAAATAAATATACCACATACTTTAGCGAGCGTGCAAAATAGTTTAATTTAATAGAATAAAATGATTATATTTTAGGAATAGGAAAATTGTAAATGTCATATGTATTTTATTGTGTGAGTTTGAAATGTGTAAAAAAATTTAAGTGACCATCGAACAATAAGTTGAAATGTCTCAACCTACTACAGAGAAAAATGGTGTTGAGAATTGTGTGTCATTTTAAGTTATTCACTTGCATTTAAGAGTTTTGGCTCTATGATAATTCGTTATACTCTCGCGCTGCATGTACATTTAGTGCAAGAACCTACATAGTATAGTCTAAATTTTGTTTTATGAAGGAATGTAGAGCCAATGACAAAAGATAATACAAAACGTAAATATTAAAAATAATAATGTAATATAGATTAATACAGAACACGTCCACATTTTATATATTACAAAATGAATAAATATTAAGTGTATTACATTTTCCTATATCATGTTATTAAACACAATTCAAAAGTACTATTCACTAATTACAAAGAAACCTATAATAACCACATATAATTTAGAATAATTTATTAGAAAACAAATTATGATATAACTTAGTTTGTATTATAATTTTACAGCCTATTCATCCTATGATGGGAAGATTTACTATAATCAATTGGGCCGTTTGTACACCATCAAGCTGTTCACCAGATGACATCGAACGTCAAATATATTCTTTATTTTCGAAAAACATTAATACTTCAAATATAAATTTGCGCCTTAAAGTAGATCCAAATCAATGTCGAACAATTAAACCTTCCTATATTCCAACGACGAGTTCATTGATTGCAGTGTAAGTTTAATATAAAATAAATTATAGGTCTATACATATTTCATACTTTTATTTTATTTTAATATATATAACAATAATTTAATTTCTGTTATTTATTATTTATATCATTACGACAATGACAAACTAACATAATTAAACGTAAATAATAAATACAGTTTATTTGGAAATGTTTTTTTGCATTGTATTCAAATAAAACTGTATTATATTTTAAACAATTATAAATTTTAATAATACCTATTTAATTTTAGGTACCTTTAAAAATTTTATTGCATGATACATTAAATAAATAAATAAAATATTCACGAATCCTAAAGTATGAAATTATGAACTATTCGACTCTTATTATCAATAATTGTATTCATTTTTCAGTTTGGTTTTTACAACCTTATTTTCGGTCATAATATTATCCACATTGATGGATATGTATAACATGTTTGAAAAATTAGAAAGTGAGTACCTAGATTGAACTGAAAGCTAATATGTAATGTCTATTACATTCTGCATGAAAATATTTCTAAAATGAACATCTATAATTATATACTTTACGAAATATTTCATACGTTCAGTACCTAATTCTTTTATAGTCAAAACGTACAGTCAGAGCACACAACATGTATAATTTCAAATATAGTTAGGTATTTCTTAGTTAAAAATAGTTTTATATACCCAATAATTTCTCATAATAAAATTTTAATTATTGTTATTTATTTTTCACTTAATACTTTTATACCAAATAAATGATTTATGGGAACTATATTAAATAATAATTTTGTATTTAAACACTTTGAATTAAAATCATATAGTAATTATTTTAATTGTATATTACTAAAATATTGCTATGTTAGTATAGTAATTGATATTGATATGTGCATACCTCATTGGCTCATAAAAGGCCATTACTTGTGCAATTAGAATTTATCAAAATAATTATAATTATAATTACATACGACATGATGTAAATTATTTTTAAATTATGTGAAGTAGACCATTTAAACTTTTTCGTTGTTCTTTGGTTCAAAAATAAATTTTACTTTTTGTGATATATTTCTATAGTTTTAGTCATAATAAAATTTAATACAATATTACTACCTATATTTTGATATTAACTATAAAGTGTATTTCCAAATATTAACTATCAGAATTAATTCTTAAGTTTTATTATCATTACATCTAACTTTATTGAGTAATTACAGCATAACATAGATTTCATGATAAATAATGTCATTACTCATTATAATATCATAACAGTATTAATCCTTCAATGAATAAAATTCTTAAGTACCTACAATATTTTTAATAACTTGTCAATATTTTACAGATAGTATTATAAAAAATGTATTGTTGTCTTTTTCATTAAAAAGAAACGTCAGAATATTATTTAGCATTACTGAATCATCACCGAACGAAATTAAATCACTCAATGGAATTCGAACTGTGAATTCAATTTTGATAATTATTATTCATTTTTCGATGTATATAGCCAGCATTGCTTTTTCAAATAGAACTACATTATATAAGGTACGTAAAATAAATTAATGACCTATGTCTGAATATATGACTTTTCAAAGAAAGTATTATACAGGTATAATTGAACCAAACAGGAAGTGTTCAATTTGATATTAGTTAGGTACATGTAAAATATAAGTGCTTACAAAAATAATATGAACAAATAACATACTAAACTGTTATTAAAAGTAATAATAAATAATGAAACAACAATTATAAAATATAATTTATTTTATTACAGTTTAATATTAATTTGAAAATATAAACTCTATTAATTTATTAGATCACGGTTATATCAAACGTGGTACAATATTCTTTATTGTGATTCTTATCGAGGATAAAATTTATAAACTTGAATTTAAATAAGTGCATATAATATTCAAATAAAAAATTACTATACCTACTGACTACATCAATTATAAATTTTACTCTGATATATTCACTTAATACCTACAGAAAAATTCAAAGCGCTAAAAACTTATACAGTTATATTATAAAAAGTAAATTATACAATTTATATTATATAAAAGACGTTCGATTTAAAAAATTTTTATATCTTTAAATTTTAAAATTACCAAAAACAATCTTTTTTTTTACAATATTACAATAAAAAAAAAAAAATTGTATTTTTGATGTTCCTCCTTTGTCTCTTCTCTTGGAGAAATTTGTAGTTTATTATAATTAAGATTTGAATGTAATGATAATCCATTCGAAAATACCATTCAGAGAGAAACTCAATAAGTTTACCACGTGTGTAAACTACTCATGAGAAAACTCAAAAATTTTTTAAAGTACCTACGTTCTAAATCGCATTATTTATTATGAAAACCCTAAAATCAATTTCATCAAAATGATTATTTCCGTAAATGTCAACGATTTTCCATTTTTGATTGGTTAATTTTCTTCTCCCAAAGAAAAACTTTTGAAAAATAAGCTAAATAATGTTCAAACTACACGTAATTTGTCACCTAAAACTTACCCTAATTGTGGCAATCAAACCATTATCTCTACCCGTTATTTTTATCTTTGTAAAACCAATACATTTCTAGCTTCTCTCAGAATCTAAAACGTTTTAGCGTTAAAATAATTATTATATAATATTTTATGTAAAAATATATTAGTAAATACATTTGTTTATTATTGAATTATTTTTAGGATTTTATAAACCCCATATTTATAGCAGTCTTATTACGAACTGGAACACTTTATACGGATTCATTTCTATTTCTAAGTGCATTATTGACCACAATTGCATTTTTAAAAGAATTAGATAGAAAGAATAAAATTGATTGGTTCAAAGAGTACATATCCAGATATATGAGGTTTGTAATATTATACACGTAAATATTTAATTTTTGTATCTTAACCAGTATACAGTGTGATATTTTTACTTTACCCATTAAAAAACCTCTAATATTCGCCTTTGATAATTGTTTAACCTTACAATTAAATATTACTTATTATCTTATTTTATTTTTATAATTTTTATACTTCTTATTCTGTTCCTTATAATATGTTTAGGTTGTTGAACATTTGATATGTTTAATTGTAACAAATATTATATTAAATTCGGTGGATATTATTAATAAAAAAAAAACTGCTTTACTTAATGATGGATGAAGACATACATAATCAACTACCTAATAGTAGTGTCAATCTAGTTTATCGGTGAATTAGGTACTCTCCACTTCACCGCTAATTACATCATTCTATTTATGTAAAAATCTTAAATTATAATATTATATTTTATTATATTTTTTATAAGAAAACAGTTTACTTTCTTACACGCGTAATCGGTTATCACGCTTACAGTTTTTATCAATTGATATTATTACATCATGAACATCTTATTAATGTAGATGACTATATTTAGCATGGTGATTTATTTTTTATTTTTTACCTTTGATACATTGTTGACCTAAAATTATTTCTTAAGTTAGTACCCATATATATTTAATTAACATTACATACAACTAAACCTTATTGAGTAAGAAAAGTAAAACTGTAGGTTTAATGATGAATAAACTCTTTAAAATACTATAATGTAATTAATCACCGAATAAATAAAATTATCAATTACATACAATATTTTGGATAACTTTTCACCTTTTTCCAGATAATATTATAATGAAAGTATTCTTTATGTTTTCCTACATTCAAGTGACATTGTCATCAAAAAATGCTCAAAATCTATACAAATTCATATTCAGATTCCAATCAAGTGCGAAAGTCTACCATAAAAGACCGCGTATTTAGATCAGCAGTTAAGCGAACTTAATGCAATATTAACTAGTTTACATAGAATTTATAGGATTTTAATAGGGACTTCACCGCATGTATTAATAATTTACAGTTCAATGAAGGCCTCTAACCTTTCATTATTTTTCTTTTGATAAATTAAAAATAATATAATTGTGTTACGTACGAATTCGTTTCCTTTCCACGAGTTAATTATGCCCATTCAAACAATAAAAACAAATATTTATACATAAAAAAAAATTATTTAAATGAAGTTTAACATTTTTATTGACGATAATTATTTGATTTTTGGATTCCTACATTCCTACATTTGTAGAATCGTTATCGACGAACATATTAAATATATAGGATATATTTATCTAACGTTTGGTTGATAAGGACGTGTTGGCATACAAATTTGTTGGTATATAGTTCAAAAAGTAGTATTTAAGACATTTAGTCACAAATATATTTTCAAACTTATTATTGCTAACAACATAAGTTATCTTAATAAAATGTTCAACATCCTTTCGATGATTCCTCGACAAACATTGTTTCTCAGACTTTTATTAAGTGTGGACGAATCTCTAAACTAATATTCCTACGTTCAAATAAAAAATTAATGGCATTAACATACGAATTAATTGCAGAATAATACCATCGATTGGCGCTATAATATTATTCACCACATTAATTCTACCAAATTTGGATTCTGGTCCTCAATGGTTTAGGATTATAGATAAACAGGCTGATGTATGCAAGAAGTATTGGTGGAGAAATTTGTTATTTATTCAAAACTACTACGGTGTTAATGATATGGTAATTATAATAATAACATTTCTAAAATTATAACATAATATATTATAAATCTAATTACTACTTACATTTAATTTTTATCGCGATATGTTAGAATGTATAAAGTATACAAATATATATTTCTCAAAGGGCTACCAAACACTCATTTTCGTATTTAAGGAATTAATAAGATAGGACCTTATGCGTTATTAAACATAAGTACCTACATGGTTACATATTATAGGTACACCGTAATAACTATAAATGACATTTTTAGATATGTTTACAATCATTTTTTTAACATAAATAGGTACTATTATCTATAATGAAGAAATAAATCTTTGTCATAAAATTTGAATTTCAGACAATATAAACGACACAAAAAGTACAATGTACTAAATGAGCTTTAGTGTTACCTACAATTGACGTTCACGATTATCTTTCCATCATAATTTATGAATTTAAAGATGACCTCTATTAATTACCAAAGAGTAATAATATCACATTACTGCAGTGTTTAGTGTTCACCCATCACGTTGCATCTGAGTGGCAATTTTTTATGGTGTCTCCGTTTCTGGTGTGGTTTCTATGGAAGTGGCCAAAGAGAAGCATTGTCCTACTTATAGGATTAGCGACTGTTTCGACTGGGCTCAGATATTACGTATCGTTCACGAGAAATGTTTCGTACTTCTATTACTACGGCATCAAGTAAATAATAAATATAAAAAACCAAAAATAAGTAAAGTAATTAATATTAATAAGTGATGGGCGACCATTTAATTTGTAAAATATTTTTTATCCATTTTTTATTCATAGATTATTAAACAGACATGGTCAGAGTCATCATACGAAATCTGTAACTGTTTCTATTATTTTGAAACAAAATAATAGTCTCCTGACTATTTACAATATGTATTCGATTATCTTGTGATTTTAATTATGGTAGGGATATATTCAAACAGTTCTCTCATTGTTTAATGGGCTTCTCTATAATAATAAATACTTAAAGTTATATACATTTTAATATTATAATAATATCAACATAATTTATTTTTATATTCATTTATAGGATTGATTAACTGTACATTATAAGGTTATTTTCAAATAATTAATCGTATAATCGCTCCATCCTACTGTGCATCAATCGTATTATTTATTAGTTATAAATTACAATCATTGTCATGTTATACAGAATATGTGAATGGTGAAAATGTTAGGTAATATTTATATTAGCTAATACAAAGTTACGACTGATCCCACTAAATACTAATAAGGTTTGATGGTATTTTCCACCCAAAATGAATCATAATTTAAATTATATGAATAAATGTAAAAAATAATATCATTTGTTTACCCTCGTCAGATTTTCAGACATTATTACCATGTCCGAAAACTCCTACTTTTTAGCTGTTCACCGATTAACTGCGTACATAATGGGAATTCTTTTTGCTTATTGTCTACAGCGCGTTGGTAAAAACTTCAAATTAAAAATCGTAAGTACAAACCTAAAAGTAGCATAATTGTATTTATTTCTAAACTATTCATTATATTATAAACGTTAAAAATATTTTAATTTATTTTACCTTATATTTAGAGCCATTTGATATTGGGATGGGTCATTGCTATTGGATGTATATACAAAGCGATTTTCCGGTTTACAAATATGATAGTTTATGGATACGAGTACAATGTAAACGATGCTGTTGATTTTACAGCGTTTTCGGTTATATATTGGTGTCTTGCTATAGGCTGGATAATATTTGTTTCACATACGTCACAAGAAGGTAAGTTTCCTTAAACAATATAATATATTAATTATTAATTATTACAATTTTCTTTAGTATTAAGTAAAATCAATTTATACCAATATGTATTAGCACTTCATTTCTTCTTTATTATATTTAATACACATTAGACAGTATCTAATATAATAAAATGCAATTAGTTGGCAAATGCCCTGGGCGCAAAAATTTAAGAACGGTAAATATATTATAATCTATTCATCTTGCACGAGAGGGGGTTGTACAATTTTATATCACAATTAATCTCATTATTGTGGATAGTATTGAATAGAATAATTTAAATATAAGTGAATTAGTGGACTAGAAAAGTTTGAGAATAAAACTGAAATTATGATGTCTATAAAGATCTATATATTCACGTCGATGGGTGATGGTAGCGAACGCCCCCCTCCTTCCCACGGAACAGAAAAATTGAATTTCACATAATACTGACATTTTTTTATAAGTTTTAATGACTATTCAAATATACAGTAAAATTCACATCAAAATCTTTGGGTACTAAGTATGAAGGTACACTTCCAATTTCTTTACGTAATAATATTATTTCAATTTTTTTAGGATACATATCTTCGTTCTTATCATGGAAATGGTTTGTTGTATATTCACGTCTATCGTATTCAATTTACTTGACACAATTTTCAGTATTTTCGTATTTCACGGCCAGTCAACTTTTCCCAATGGAATTCAACTATAGATCATTCGTAAATATATTTTCTACAATTGTTTAGTTTAAATTAATTTCAAATTATCTATTTATATATGATATTGCATGATATTTTGATCATATCTCAGTTATAGAAATTATTTTAATTGCGACCGTCATAAATATAAAAATTAAAACAACAATTATGAATTATAATTTTTTTTAAACTTATCATAAAATGAACATAATTTTCAGGTCAATCTGAATATTGTTTTCGCCATCGCCCTGGCATCGATCATACTCACGGTTACAGTTGAAATGCCATTCAATAACCTCAGATCGTTGTTCTTAAGGAAAGTCTTTGATAACCGCTCTGCATTGGCCAAGAAAAGTTAGGTTAGGATTGTCTAAATTTATAAAAATTTATAATAATTTAATTTGTCGAAGATCAAACGTTACTTCTTTTAATTTGTCGACTTCATTTCGTCAAACTTTTGTACAATTAATTTTTGGTGTTTTTTTTTCATTCTATCTACACAATTCATTATTGTTTAAGTAATATGGGTGTGAATGTGAAATAATCGGTATATATATATCTATTCGTATATAATGAAACAAACTGCAAACGTAAAAGGATAAATTATAATTAATGTATTAAATTGTAAAAAGTGTATATGTATTATCAAGACCAGGTTCGGATTGGTTTGGTGAGTTACCGAAAAAATTTCGGTAGACCGGTAAAAAAAATAGTAGGAAATGTATTGAAAAATAATATATTATGTTACACTCCAATTGTATTTTATTTCAAAAGTCTTTGATAACCGCTCTGCATTAGCCAAGAAAAGTTAGGTTAGGATTGTCTAAATTTATAATAATTTAATTTGTCGAAGATCAAACGTTACTTCTTTTAATTTGTCGACTTCATTACAACAAACTTTTTGTACAATTAATTTTTGGTGTTTTGTTTCATTCTATCTACACAATTCATTATCGTCTAAGAAATATGGATGTGAATAAGTAATAATTGGTATATATATATCTATTCATTTATAATAAAACAATAAATAATAATCATTATATTAAATTATAAAAAGTTGTTATAAGTACATATTAGTCCTAACTTTAGCTCTAAAATTAGAATATTTTTGATAGACTTGAGTTTTATGTATATTTATTTTTTGTTATATGAAAACATTTTTTCGGATAGAAATAATGGTCCGATCTCAACATATAGGATATGCATTCAGTAGGAAATTGCTTCTAGTTGGTACTTTATTTAGCTTATTTTCCGAATTCTCCTTGAAT
Source organism: Eriosoma lanigerum (assembly GCA_013282895.1). NCBI lineage: Eukaryota > Metazoa > Arthropoda > Insecta > Hemiptera > Aphididae > Eriosoma > Eriosoma lanigerum. The sequence continues at coordinate 7,498,330 of CM023362.1, forward strand.
TATTCCTTGGGAAATAAGAAACTACAAAAAAATGGCGGAAATTCAGCGAAATTACGGTTTCTGATATTTTTTTTTTTTTATGTTATGAAAAAGTTTAAAGATTTTGATCATAGGTACATGAAACTTTTTTGGGATATTAACATTGGTAGCTTACATGTGTGCTAAAATTTTGGAATGAAATGGTGAATTTTACGATTAAATATAAAACATCGAAATGTTTTCCATAAATGTTAAATATTTCCTGCATTTATAGGTTTATTGTTTTGATAATTTTATCGATTTCTAATAATATACTACTCAATCTTTTTATAAAATATTTTAATAAAGGTGAATGACAATTTTTTTATATGTATTTATAATTAACTACTGCACGGAAAAAAGAAATATAGTTATAGATACCATTTCAATAGTTACCATAACCAAAATTGATGGTATAAATATAGGGACTACCATTTAACATAGTTAATAGTACTAAATCCATTTAGTTGGAAATTTAACCGAAAAATTATGGTTGGAATTTTTATCAACCAAAAATTATGGTTGAAATTTACATTAACCAAAAATTATGGTTGTCCTAACCTAATTTTTAAAAATGATATATAGTATTCCCAACTATATTATAAGAGAATGGTTAGGTTAGGCTATCTTTTTACCACTTCTTTTTCGTTTCTTTTTCCTTACGTACATTTCATGTTATAATATTACTTAATATATTTACAAAATATTTTGAAAATCGACTAAATTACGGTATCTGTTATTTAAAACTTTTTTATTTCATAATAACTTGTGACCGTAGGGACTTGAAAACTGTTATTTCTGTACTAAATTGCATCTAGGAAGTACTTTATTTAGCTCATTTTTTCGAATTTCTCAAAAGTTTTTTATTCTTAGGAAATGAAAAAGTATCAAAAAATGTCGGAAAATCGGCAAAATATTGAATGGTTTACAGCCATTAAGAAAGAATTAATATAATTATTAATTAATTAACGGGTTAACGAATATATGGATAATGAAATTTAGATTTTATATTGTACGCATAGTAATTAAATAAAACCGCTTTTAACGGAAAGTTAATAAATATATATATAAAAAGAACGATTACAGACTATTTTACATCAACTATTTGGCATAATCACGATAAACTATACCCAAGGGATTTTAAGAAATAACGCACGAAGGATTATATATAGAAAATAGAATAAGTTATATTACATATAACATCTGAATATAATAAAATATTACTATTTCATTTGACCAACATTAACTTCGATAAACCTAACCTAACCTGACGAAAGATTGCAACCAGTGGTACCAGGGTGGGTCGCAGTCCACCCTAAAATCTTCTCGGCCACCGACTGGTCCACCCTGTATATAATTTCAAACCATCGTTATTGGCTATTTTTGGTATTCCACTGGGCTTCCCTTTAAATCAGTGGCCCCAGCTTGACCTACACGGACAAAAAGTTCTGGTGCCGCCACTGCTTCCAACGTTACTCGTCACACCTTCGATAGCAAGCTAATCGCGTTGCCAATTTAGTCATTTAATGGCTAAATCTAGCATATTTAATTGTTGACATAATGACATGACCAATAGGTTTCTTATCTAATTAGATATTCCAGTTAAAGACAATACTATAACAAGTGCTGCACTTGAAGAAGAAGAACAACAACAATATTTAGTCGAAAAAATCTTATGTAAACAAGTAAAAAATGGTAAAATTGAATATTTTTTAAAATCGAATGATTATGATGATGATTGTAATACTTGGGAACCAATAGAGTACCTTAATTGTGATGAGTTGATCAAAGAATGTGAACATGATTGGCAACTTAAATATAATACAACAAAACTATTACTAAAGGTTGGTCCGTCTAAACCTAAAAAACTTAAAAATCCAACAAAAAAAAATGAGAAGATTTTTAGTGACAAAAAATCGGAGGAAAATACAATTGACTTACATAAATAAAATACAACAAAACTTATAGTACAAACTGATAAATTTGCCCTGAAACGCAAAATTACTTTAAGTGATGATTCATCACTAAAGGCTGGTCCGTCTAATCCTAAAGAACTTAAAAATCAAACTCCACAAAAACTAAAGTCAAAAGAAAATGAGAAGATTGATATTGACAAAAAAACAGAGGAAAATTTAATTGACTTACCTCATGTAAAGATTCCTGATAGAATTATTGGCGCAACTGAAATAGATGGTCAATTAATGTTACTAATCAAATGGGCTAATGTTGAAGATGCTAATTTGATCGTAGCTAGTGAAGCTAAATTATTATGGCCACAAGCTGTAATCAAATTTTATCATGACAGACTTGTATGGAAGAAAAATAATTAAAAATATTCTATAAAATCTTTTGTAAAACTTTATATGCTTGTACTAGCCATTTATTTTACAAATAAATATTAAATCAATTTAATCTGATTAACCATATTATATTACTTAAACTATATTTAGAACATTTTGAAAATTATTATACAATATGTTTTAATACATTTTCAAGTTTAAATGAATGTGAATTTATTGATTGATTAATTAATGAATTCATATTATGTCTATATCTTTTTTTTTTCAATACGATTATGTTAATTATTGTTTTCAAATCTTGATAATAATATCTTATATTACCATAAACGACGGGGGGGAGGGAGGGTCAAACATTATCCTGAAGGACTGTACCAAGGTTATCTACTCAGGTTGCAAATCAACGTGTTAGCGCAGAACAAAACGGTGTAAACTACAGCACTAGTACCATTTAGATTTTTTACCACCTACATTTCATTATTAAATGTTATAATTAATATTAAAAACTTAAATCTCAATTAGATTTTTTAAAGTAAGGTTTATTTTGAGGTAATTTATGTGTATAATATTTTTAATTTAGATGTAATCATTTTGAACATATAATTTAATATAATATCAATATAGTATAAAACATTAATATATAATGAATAATAATATATATTCAAAAGCTACTTTAGACAAACAAAATTTATTTATGAATTCATTAAATCTCAACATATTAAAATTATCTGGGTGTTTTTGAATTATACTTTTGGATCTTGGATCAATCAACAAACATATTTTATGTTCGTTTTGTAATTAATGTTCACGCATTTGTAACAATACGAACGTAGAAACACCTTACTGTACGTTTGATTGACAAGGTTATCAGAAAACAGAATTCAAATTTGTTTGACCGCAGTTTTGCAACAATTTTTTTTATTAATTTTTAATTAAATAATAATAATAGAAATAAATAATAGTGCATAGCCAAAAACAGGTAATACAGCAACATTTCTATAAATGTATAATAATAAACATTATTATAAATTTTTATTTTATTACAGAATACAGGTAATATAAGCGACTGTCGACTGAATTTAAAAATATAATATAAAACATGTTAATTATTTTTTTTTAATTTTGAATCACTTTTTAATAAGGATATATGGCTCCATAATTAATTATTCAATGTAACTTGAATATATACCTTACATAATATATATACTTAAATATATATATTAAATAACTTAAATATATAATAATCAGGGATGGGCCGGTTCCGATTCTCTGTTCTATTATAATTATTTATCGGTACCGCTTCTTACTTATTAATTTTTTCCTAAAAAATCCAAACACATTGATGGTAAAAGGAACAAACTAAATCTAGACATAGAAAGAATGTTAATATTTTTAAATAAAAAAAATAACCTGTACAATATAGTTGTAATCTGTAGTTGTAATCTTTTCCAATTAATTTAATTATTTTAATTATATATTTATTAACTTTTGTTCATTTTTTTTTTGGATTTTATATTAATAAGTTTTTCAAAATTAACAATTTGATTATTCTTTTTAAAATATTTTTATTATATTAAATATTTATTATTCACTAATATTTTATTATCTAATACGACCTAACGACCATGCGTTTATCTTTAAATAATTAGCTTTGTCTCTCATAAGATAAATCGGAACGTATTAAAACGTTAATAAAATAAGTAATATAATACAAATGCGAAGTTCATATTTAAAAAAAGTGGGAAGGCCGATTGTAGACGTTACTGCTTCGTCCCTTCGGTCCTCGGAGAAATAAGTAGTTTATTATAATTATTAAGATTTTAATGCAGTGATATTGCATTAGAAAATACGATTCTGAGCGTATCTAAATATATTGCAATATATGTATTATACTGATAATCCATTCCAAAATTTACCACGAATATAAATTACATATGTAAATATGTAAAATAAATTTCAAATCCCTACGATCAATATTCAAGGAGTTATCATTTCATAGTAAATATTGTCAGTCACAATTTTCAAAATATTTAGTAAAACTTTTAAGTAGTATATCACAAGGCTTCTATAAAATTTTTAAACCGATAAACCCAAAATTGTAGGTAATATTAATTTTTTTTTTGTAAAAAAGTTCATAGATCTATATTAGGCGAAATAATCAACTAATCAATTCCAAAATTTTACTTCGCTTGTTTATTACGTATGATAGTACTCAAAAAAAATTTCAAGTCCTTACGATCAAAATTCAATTAGTTATCACGAAATAAAAAATAAAAAATTACAGAAATCGAAATTTTGCCGATTTTTTTGTAGTTTTATCTTCCCCTAGGGCAATACTTTTAAGAAATTCAAAAAATAAACTTAATAAAATACCAACTAGACGCGATTTGGTACAGAAAGCATACCCTACTTGTGGTAATCGGACAATTATTTCTACCCAAAAAAATGTTTTTATACATAAAAAAAAAAAAAACATCTTTGTAAGAACAATACATTCTTCACTCTGCTCAGAATCTAAAATTGAAAAGTTACCCAGGTACCTTTTCAGTCACATAAATATATGCTGTGCTCGTATATTTACTCGAGATTTTTTACGATTACTCGTATATATAGTGAGATCTATATTGGTAAATAATGCAATCTTTAGACGATAATATTATTATGACGGCTATTGGTTGCTTGGTAGCAGTGAATTCTTTGGAAATTCGCATGAAAAAAGTGTATGGGTGAAGGAATGTTTAGTAAAAGGGGCACGATATTCACATGTAAATATGCAAAAGAATAATCAAAATGATAAACATTTATTGTAAAATGTATACTGTTTAAGGTGTTAACTACAAATTAAAATTATATCGAATAGTAGATATAATTATATCAGAAGATTCAATAGGAAAACCAAAGTTAGTATATATACGTATATATAAGAACAACACCAGGATAAATCAGACGACTGTTATCATAACTATCATAATTTATACATTTATATTATAGTAATATTTGAAATATTTTTTTATATGTATTAGGTATTAAAAGTATTAGGTAGGAACTTGGCTGGATAAATTTAAATCCTTAAATTTAGTTTAAAGTCATATTGTAGTTTAAAAATAAATTATATATTTTTGATGGGATATTTTTAATTCCACAAAGAATAACAAATTTATTATTATTCAAATAAATATTATCGTGATTATTCGGTTTTAAAGTGTCCTGGGTTTTGTCGTTTCAATGACGCTTCTGTAATTTTAAAAATATTATAATTATACTTAATCATGCATTTGCTACTTTACTAAATTTTTATTTTTTATATTAGCTAAATTAGGATAATGTAAGTTTAATTTATAATACATTTATAGCTAAACAATTAATAGTAAAATAGTTATTTAGTTATCAAATATATCATACAATATATTATTATACGAGTATAAAAATAATTTATTTAAATAGCGTAAAATATATTTTAAACTGTCAAGATTAGGAACAATCTTAATAATAAATAAATACCTTTAATACGGTCAATGGGGGCAGGCTTCAGCCCCTTAAGCACCCCTCTGTTTACGTCACTGCTATTTACTAGAACAATTTTATTCAAATGAAAAATATTACTTATTGTGAATGTTAATATAATATTTTTGGTCAGTCACAAACTCTGAAAATATTACAACGTAATGAAGAATCAATATGAAAGAAATAAGACATAAATTTAATTTGAAGAACCAATATAATATTATATAGATACATACAAATATACGTATTATGTATTATAAAATAATAACCATATACCTATGTTTATTTTATAAAAATATAAAAATATCAAGCATTTAGATAAATATAATATCAATCAAAGTATCAATATTCAAAAATTATACATTATATTTTAGGTATATAACTTATTATTTATCAAATGTACCTGTTTTTACATATGTGTCACACTCTATAATAAAAAGACCGAATAAAACATTTGCATAAATAGAATACAATTATTTAAGAACCTTTCACAATATTTCACTCTTCTGATTTTCAGTTCAGAAATTATTAATTAGATAAACATAAATATAATATAAAATTGTGATTATTTATATTTTATAATAGGTACCTATATATTTTTTCTAATTAAAAATATAACATTTACAAAATAATATTTAAGATCAACTAAACTAAAAATGTTGAAATAAAATGAGTAGGTATATGTACCTACCCAATTGTTATATATTAAAAAAAATATACCAGATTATTATTCCCTGGTAAGCAAAGTCCCCTAAGTCCCCTCATGACACCCCTATTACCGCTTAAAATGTCAATTAAGACCAAAATAATTGATAAACATTTTCAAATTATACTACAAGAGAACTTCTTTATTTTCTGAGGATCGAAAATTATTAGTTTGTCATAAACATATATTATGCACCTACATAAACAAATTTTATTTTTGGAAAATGTATTCTAAACCATGTCTTTATAAAAATATAAATGTAGACAGTTGTCTTTAGTTCAATCGACGACGTCCGATTTTTAGACTTAATAAAAATTACAATAAAAAACAGAGACATGTAATAAAGTTTAACAAATGGATTATATATTATATATTTGATAATAAATAAAAAAATAATATTGTTTGACAATGAACCAGTTTTGTATTATTAGAATTCATACGTTTGTCGATATGAAATTTAAATATAATAAATATAAATTGAAAATAAAATGCGTTATAACTATTATTCATTATTATAATATTAATGTTACTTAATAAAAATGTAAACAGAAATTCGATTGGCATCGTATTTTAATTATCTACCCTGTACCTATATTAATTATTTTTTCTTTTAAATTAAAATTATAATAAACGAGAACTAGAACCGAAATGACAAAAGATCTACAATCACTTTTTTCAGTCGCAGGTATTTAAACTTAAAATATACACATACAGACATATGAGAATAAAGTAAGATGTTTACCGTTTTCCTTAATCCAATCTCTTACACTTGTTGATACATCTACAATTAAAGATATTTTAAAATTATAAAAAATATAGGTAGATACGTATTTTTTATGCACAATTTTATTGAAATAGAAAGTTACCATTAACAACATTTCTAATCGGAATTGATGCCATAAATTCAATATAACTATTTACAACACGAGGATCTAAAAAAATATGTTACTTTTATAAAAATATTTTTGACATTTAATTATTATTAGGTACACATAATAATATTTAAATATTACTTTTATCAAATTAATATAACAATTTAATATATTAAATAAGGGTTTAAGAATATTAAAATAACTTACAATTCTTAGACGCTATTTTGATATTTGCTATAGTGATAATAAATAATTATTGCAACATAGTAAAATGTTTAAGCGACTTCTTCAAAATTATATTACTATTACTATTATATTACTAAATATAAAATTCTTGGATGGTAGATACCTGAACGAAATTATAAACGAAACGGGACATTTTAGTTTTGAATTACATTTTTCTTTTAAATAATTATTTATTTTCAAGCCAATGATCTTATTGTCAATAAAATGTTTGATATATTATTATTATTATTATTATTATTATTATTATTTTTATTATTATTTTAATTTGTTGTTAATAATGTTTCGGTATAGTCGTATAGAAGAATAACTAGGTTAGGTTAGGTTACGTTACAAAATAATGGAAAAACGTAATTGATTTTTCATGATTTTAAACATAGTATATAACATAGGTATTTATACAATAACAGTGTATTTATACTACTGACCGATTTCTTTAAATAATAACTCCGTGTGGTTTAACATTAACGGTAATCGTGTAGTTTTATAGATAATTTCAAAACTTATATTTACAAATATATATATGGAGTCATAATTAATCCGGACCCCGCGACAGGCTTAAGTATTAAAGCCTGCTTTAAGGAAGGCCATAATAAGACTTATGGCCTGCTTTAAAGAAGCGGCCGCGACGAGCGGTACTGGGTGTAAGGAGTCGCAGCTATGAAATACAGTATTGGGTTAAATACATATAATATATATTCATAAATAGTAATAATATTAGGATAGCACTATTTTTCCGCGGGCGTATAGAAGTCGTTACACGGTCGAGTGATTGCTGGGGCCCGTTTCATAAAAAAGCAAGTTTGAAAATTACAATTGTCGAGTAGCATATAAAAACTGACAAGTACAGTTCAACGTTGTTTCATAAAAAAGTATTCTAGTCAAAAATGACTTGTTAAATTAATAACGATTTACAAGTCAACTGTTTGTTTTCACCTAACGAAAGCTACAATACTTGTGGTAATCGGACCATTATTTCTACCCGAAAAAAAGTGTATTCAGACATAAAAAAAAAAAAATCATGATATTTAATTCTACCAAAAATATTAAAATTTTAGAATCTTATAAAAATAATTGTGACCTACGATTTTCAAAATATTTTAGAAATTGATAAAGTATTATATGAGTAGGCATCTATAAAATTGTCAAACCGTTAAACCTAAAATTGTAGGTAATACCAACTAGAGTACCAACTAGATGCAATTTGTATCTAACCTACCGAAAGCATACCCTATTCGTGGTAATCGGACCATTATTTCTACCCGAAAAAGTGTCTTCATACATAAAAAAAAAAAAACATCTTTGTGAAACCAATACATTTCTCACTTCGCTCAGAATATAATAAGGGATAAAGGATAATTAGCATTGTATATTTTTTTTGAAACACATATTTTTTGGAACACGAAAAAGGTAAAAAGGTATAAAATGTAGCCCCAATTATAAACCTTAACCCTAATTAAAATATTATTATCTTACATTCATAATCTTCAATATTTTCCTTATTTGTATTTTCTAAAACATAATTACTTTATTATTTTTACAGACATAATTGCGGATAACAGTATTAATTTAGATGAAAAATAAAAATTTCTGTAAAATATTAGAGATTTATTCTGTTTATTAATTGAAATAAATAAATTACATACTTTTTATACCAAAACTTTTTAACGTGTTTATTTAAAATTTATAATTTATATACCATATGATAAGTGTTGATTTTTAAATAAATATAAAGTAGCTATAAAAGTCGTATAAGGTAATATATTATAATCTTACCTTTAACAGCGGAATAAAAAATAGATATATATATTATACAAATAAAGCTAAATTTTTAAACAAAGAACTATAAGACAACTATATAAGACACGTCATATTCTATACTAATATGACTTTGTCTTAGATTTATATTTTTTATAAGATATACATGGATATTTTTTTTTTTTTTTTTTTTTTGTAATATGTAATTCAGACTTGTATCTAGAACCTATAAATTTTTAAAGATATATTAAATCAAAAACTATATTTTAAACAGTATAATATTTTACTCTTTCTAATTAAATTTTTTTACAACACTGGTAAAAGTTTATGTAGATTGCGTAGCAAATATTTATGAAAAAAAAAAAAATACCGTTTTATTTATAAATAAATAATTTCGCCGCGCGCTATGCATCTGGGATCAAGTCTATTTATTTGTGAAGCAAATCTATGTTTCGGAATTTTGATGTATCAAACACGTTCATATCATTGAACTCTATGATAACATTTATATATTATTATACAATTTCTTGATATGGCTACATTGGTCAATAGGTCCACACAAGCGTAAATTTCAAAACGCAAGAATGAATTTGTGCTGAATAGAACGCAAAACATAAATTTTTACCAGTGTGCACGTGATTTGTGTATATAATTTTGTAAAAAATATTTTGAATTAAATCCCATCAATTATTTATATACAAATATTGTTTTAAATGTAATAGAATAATCGAAAGACTAAATTAATTGCATTACTTACTCTGAATACAGCAATACATTAATTCCGATTTATCACTATCGGGTATATCTAAAAGCAAAAAATGTATTTAATATAATGAGTAATCATTAAAAAGTGATGTTGTTATCAATAATTACGCGTAAGAGTAACAAACCATCGATAAATATATTATAAATTAATATCCAGGTATTGTTTTCAAATTACTTTAACATCATATTCTTAGTATATTCTTAGCTAAGGTGAGTATAATGATTATGAATACAATAATATCATACAACACAAGTTAATTTCACAACATAATTTTTAATGCAATTTAGGTATAAGTGTACACAACTATAAACTTTAAACAATTATTATTTAAACGTATACTTTGTTCCACGATAGAGATAGAATGTTGTAGATTCGACGCATATAAATGATGTTAACATACAATATTTTTCTCTCCGCGCGACGATTTTCGTCGTTTCGCGGCCCACTCTCAATTATTTCAACAGTTTAATGAACCGAGTTCATCAATCATAAACTCATAACATAATATTTTATTTCGTATTTATATAGTACGAATGAATTGTACAATTTTGGGAGTTTTTAATGTACTCGGTCAACAAATAAATCGCACATTGTCCAAATTTAATATTCATTTTAATTATTGGACTCTTGTAGTTTATTACAGATAAACCAAATATCATCAAAATGATTTCTGTAGTAAAAAACTTCATAGGTATAATAATTTCCCAATAGGATATCCGGGTAGGAACTACGAGAGAGGATAGAAATGTTAAAGAGTATAATTGCATTGAAATGGAGAACGTAAGAACTTAACTACAATGTAAGAAGTTAGAAAATCTAAAAATGGTAATGAACAGGTTAAAAATCGATATCCTTGGAATATCAGAAATGAGATGGCGGCAGTCGAAACTTCCGGAGTGGTGAATTTAGAATAATATATACGGGTGCGTCAGAGAAGAAATCTGGTACAAAAGGGGTAGGAGTCATAGTAAATAAAGCACTGGGAAGAAAAGTCAAAGGCTATATAAAATATGATGCCAAAATCATCTTAGTCAAATTTCAGACGAAACCAAGATATACAATAACAGTACAAATGTATATACCTACAAGACATGCTAGTGAAGTAGAAAAAATAATTGAAAATATAATAAATTATTGGAAATGTTAATGTGGGAGAAAAATCGAATATTAATGGGTGATTGAAATGTCGTAATGGGAGAAGCAAAAGTAAACATCATATCAAATGCCATATAATTTGATATAAATTATTACTAAAACTAATTATAAAAGAAAATTAAAAAGAAGACTAAGATTAGAATACATTCATAGATAATAAGGGACCAAGGATGCGATTTATATGTATAAATTAAAAGGAAAGCGGATAGTAGAAAAGAGTATTCGTTTTATTTTTATTTTTATTTTATAGTAGTTGCAAACCAATCTTTAGATTGAAACCATTAAGAGAGAACCCAAATAATGATTTATTTGCACTTTTAATTATATTTATCTACCTGTATATCACCTTTTAATTTAATACTATAAGCACAAAAATTTACCTGGCTTCTTATTTAATGATAATAAATAATTGTGGAATCCCACAGTCAAACCTAAATAAAATTCAATAATGGTCTATTTAATAATTTTATAATAGCTATTTGCAGATGTATCGAACATATATAAATACAATAAAATATGTTAGTTACATTTATATTAATCGTATTTATATATTAGTATATTAAAGAAATTATGTTATATAACCATTTGCATATGAACGTTATAAAGTGAATTGTCAATTATGTTTGGTTATTTTTTTAATATCACAAAAAAATTTGGAAAAAATTAAAATATTAATTATATATCCGGATTGTTATTATTATTAGGTATTAACATTATGACTAATATTTGATTTTATTCTTAATAATATAATTTTTCGTATTTTTAATCAATTATTTTTACAATGAAGTACAATAGGTATACAAATTAATTTCCAATTTCTAATTTGTTATATTAATTTTTAATTAATTAGTTTTAAAAAAGTATATTTTATAATTTTTAATATTGAAAAATTCATGCAAAAACAATGTACATATCTATATATAATTTAATTTATAAATGTATTATATACAGTGATGTATTGGAGCGTATACGGTGTATACTCATAACAATATTTGTATAAAAGTGCGTATACGCAATATAAATAATAATTTTATAAGTATACGATAGGTATACGACCAAACGGCCATAATATTTTATAATTTATAAATTTGTTGTACATTTAATGACAATAAATATGTATAAGGTATTATATTTCTATTAGTTAATTCATGTATATATTATATTATATACCTCTACGACTTAAAATTTAAAAAATTAAAAACAAAACAAATTATCATTTAATAAAGTGTAGAGTTCTAGTTATAATTTATTTATAGTTATTATTACGGATAAAAACTAATTATTTGAAAGAAAATATAAAAAAAAAAATGAATGTCATAATAATCATTTAAAGTAATTTTTTCTTTTTTAATGTAATTTTGAGAAAAATATGGCGTATACTCAAGACATTATTTACCAATACATCCCTGATTATATATGTAAACATATAAGGCGTATTGGTATAGTCCATATAGATAACTGTGGTCTTTACCCATAGCAATATATTATGTTATAAATAAAATAATTGTATATAAAACATAAAAATAAAACTCTGTTTTTATATCATACAATCTTCGACATTGTTATGCGAAGGTGACTATAAGCGCAATTAGAGTTAAAATTTGAGAGGAGGGCTCAAATCCCCAACTTTTTTATTGCAGAACTATTATGAAATAGGTTAAATAATTTTTTTTTCGGGGGGAATGGATCGATTTGGAAGGATTATACCCTCCAGCCACTCTCATTAAACCCATGGAGATGACGTAAACCCAGACGACGATTGTTTGGATAAAATTGTTTATATTATTATTTTATTTCTATAATTATTACAAATTTTAATACAATTGTTTTAAATTATTGTAAAAACATTTCAATCGTGACCAATCCTAAAGCAATAATTAACACAAAATTAGTTCGAACTTACTATCAACACTACCAGATTCTAATTGTTCTGTTAAATAATTTCTTAATTAGTTGTATACAATATTATAGTTTTCTTAAAATTTCATGTTACAAAAAGTCTACGAATGACATTAGTTTTTAATGTTAATTCCATTATTTTTTTACACAATATTCTGATTATATAATAACATGCGCAGTCGGTAATGTCGTCGCATTCAAAACGCTCTCGGAAATTAGTGTTGTACACACTAAAGGCCCAAAGGAGTTTTCAAATAAAAACGTTACGCGCTAAAATGCAGAACGTGGTTAAGTTTTTATTTTATAGACATAGTCGCCAAAATTGTTTGCATGTAGGTTAGTTGTAATTCTATATACAGATTCTGACTAACGTCGTAGTATTACAAAAATCCTTCATTTTGGTCTACACAAAATAATGGATAATGGATAAATTATATGATATTGAAACTGCTCAATGTGACAAGACGTCATTGAATTCATCCACTTAATTTGTAAAGACCAGCCAAAGATGTTGTTGTAACGGTATAGACACGGGTTACCAAAATTGCCATTTTCAGACCAGTTATAATTTGTCTAATGTTAAGGATTTTGTATAACAATTGTTTTCCTCGGTATTATAATAATAATAATAATAAATACATTAATAATTAATAGTCTTTACTTACTTAAGCAAATGTCTACAATAAACATAATAATGATAAATTTCATAAATTTAAAAGTTCTACATTTTCATAACCTAACCTATCTTAACCTTGCCATTATTTAACTTATCAATGTCGAGGTCGAAATTATCAGTGACGTACCTATATACTGAGGAAAAACAAGATGAAAATAATTCGACCTTATCCTGCTCGTTTGATGGAGGTACACCATTATAGGTATTGGTATTATTATTAAAGGTTCTTTATGAAAATTATTATAATGATTACTATTTAAAAATTTCTAAAAATGATGAGGTTATTTATAAACGAATATTCCAAGTTTTTGACATACAATAAATCTTTTTGGATTCAAATTTGAATTTTGCGCGTAAAAACGAAAAAAATTTATAAGCATCAACAATAGGGTTTGATTTGTAAATATAGTAAGCTTGTTTCTTTAGAAGTTGGTTATTAGTTAATAAATAATGTAACATTAGACATAACTGTACGATCCGATAACCGATAGGAGACTAAATTTTGTTGTTAATTGGATAGGATAGCTACTTACAACAGCTGTAATACAGCCTACACAGTTTTAATTGATAGATATGGTTTTTTGTTGTGTTTATATAATGAGTACTATTTTATAATCGAAAATATATTCTATGCCTTATAATATTGAAATGCTTGGTTAGAAATATTTTAAAAAGATAGATATAATTATTTATAACGATAATTTATTAATTAGTTACCGATATATATTCAAATAATTCAAAATTCTCTACATAATCCTTTATTATATTATAACAAACGAAAAGTAGACAATCAAATTTTCCATGCATATAAAAACCAATACCTTCTAGCTAAATTTTATATTTTATTTTTAAAATTAATTATTCTGTATTAATCCGTTAAATAATTTACGGAAAATCTTAAATAAATGTTAACTTTTCGTTTATTTGTTTTGAATATTTTAGTTAATATAATAAATAAAACAAACTACCTATTAAAGGTTTCAATTCAGCTACTCTTGTTTCTAAAAATATACATTTTTATATTTATGTTATATTTTCATAATTAATACAATAGATTTATACATGGTACCTATGCAATATGCATATAAGCATACCACAATTCAATTTAATTGTATTATATTTGTTTTTGTCAACGTATTATTATGATATTTCAATATTTAAATATTAAAATCCTACAAATAGGTCAAGATTTATCAATAGATTTTTTAAAATATCATAGGTATTATGGTATAGTAAAAAAAATTTTTTTTTTTTTAACAGGGAACCAAGAGGAACTACTTTCGGAATACTTTCTCGCAGCACAATAAAATAAAGAGATATTTATTTATTTAACAATGTAAGTACCTTTAAGATTGATAATTTTAAGAGTTCATACATATTTATTTTTATTCGTTTAATTATTAATATTAAATTCTTTGATTTTGACGTTTGAAAGCGTATAATTAAATTAAACCAGCAATAGTATTAAATTTATCACATACCTACAAAATAGAAATATATATTCATCATTTGTGATCAATAGTTGTTAATTTATTTATTAAACAGCTATAAGCATAATATTTTATAAATTAATATAGTGTAAAAATATTTTGTTATTACGAAACATAAGAGTTATTAACTTAATCAACTTTCGGTTGTACATAAGTAGGTACATTTTATATTTTGAACGGAGCGAAGAATGTATTGTTGTTTTTTTTGTTTTATGTAAGAAAATATTTTTACGGGTAGAAATAATATTGCGAATACCACAAGTAGGGTATGCTTTCTGTAGAAAATTTCATCTAATTGGTATTTTATTTGGCTCATTTTTTTAATTTACCAAAAGTTTATCCCTAAGAGAAGAAAACTACCAAAAATTGGCGGAAAATCGGCAAGATTACGGTTTCCGTTATTTAAAATTTTTTTGTTTCTAGATAACTAATTGAGTTTTGATCGTAAGGACTAGAAACTTTTTTAGAGTAAAAACATAGGTATTAGGTAATATACAAGTGTGGTATAATTTTGGAATGGATTGGTTGAAATTTTGGCTGAATATAGAGCTTTGAACTTTTTCCAAAAATGATTAATATTACCTTCAATTTTTCGTTTGACGGTATGAAATTTTTGTAATTTATACTGGTAGTAAATTTTGGAACAGATTATCAGTATAATATATTATAATTTATTGAAATTCGCTCAAAATTGTATTTTCTAGCAATATCATTGCATTCGAATCTTAATAACTAAAATAAACCACTAACTTCTCCGAGGACTGAAGGGATGAGGGAGAAACATCCGCAATCGACCTTCCCACTTTTTTTTATACATTTAAAATATCCTTTATTTAGTTGAATCAACGAATGTAGTTGATTGGATTAACGATTTGATGAATCTTATTATATTATTATGTCTGTGTGTATTTTAAGTTTAATAACCCGATTGAAAAATATGATTGTAGATCCTTTATCAATTCGAGTATAGTTTTTTTATAATTTTAATGTGAAAGAAAGAAAATCAATGTAAGTATTAGTATTGATTATATAATAAAAATATATTTTATAATTAAATATAATAGTCTATTCTATAATCAATGGTATTAGATACGTAGATATTTAAAATACGATGCCAACCGAATTTCTGTTGTTTACATTTTTATTAACGTTATAATATTATAATAATGAATACAAGTTATAAATAATAACATTTGAATTTCAATTTATTATTGGTGAAATATTGTGATAGGTTCTTAAATAATTATATTCTATTTATGTAAATTGTAAATGTTTTATTCGATCTTATTATTATAGAGTATGACGCATATCGGATATATGTAGAAACAGGTATTATATTATATTATATTTGATATAATATAATAGGTATGTTGTATGTAATTTTAGATTCTGAGCGGAGCGAGGAATATATTGTTTCTACAATGATGGTTTTTTTCTTTTATGTATGAAAACATTTTTTCGGATAGAAATAATTGTCCAATTATCACAAGTGGGGTATGCTTTCGGTAGCAAATCGCGTCTAGTTGGTACTTTATTAAGCTCATTTTTCGAATTTCTTAAAAGTTTTTTCTTAGAAGAAGAAAAACTACCAAAAATGGCAAAATTACAATTTCCGTAATTTTTTATTTTTTATTTCGTGATACCTAATTGAGTTTTGATCGTAGGGACTTGACATTTTTTTTGAGTACTAACATTGGTAAAATACAAGTGTGGTAAATTTTTGGAACAGATTAGTTGATTATTTGGCGAAATATAGAGCATGAACTTTTTGACAAAAAAAATTAATATTACTTACAATTTTGGGTTTATCGATTTGAAATTTTATAGAAGCCTAATAATATACTACTTAATCATTTTACAAAATATTTTGAAAATCGTGACTGACAATTTTTTTTAATAGGCTTTTTATTATTTTTTTTTCTGATATATAAAAACATTTTTTCGGGTAGAAATAATAGTCCGATTACCACAAATAGGGTACCTTTTCCGTACCAAATTTTATCTAGTTGGTACTTTATTTAGCTCATTTTTTGAATTTCTCAAAAGATTTTCCTTGAGAAGCGGAAAATTGGTAAAATTACAGTTTTCGTTATTTTAATTTTTTGATTATTAATTGAATTTTGTTCGTAGGAACTTGAAAATTTTTCTGAGTACTAGTATAGGTAATATTTACATTTAGTAAAATTTTGAAAAGGATTGGTTTGTTTTTTGGCTAAATATAGAGCTTTGAATTTTTTCCAAAATATTAAATATTACCTGCAATTTTTGATTTAACGGTATGAATTTTTTATAGAAGCCTACTTTATACTATTTGATATATTTACAAATTGCCTTCCCTGCCCCCACTCAAGGGTATATATTAATAACTAAGATTGATCCTAAACTTGATAGTTTAAAATATATTTTACGCTATTTAAATCAATTATTTTTATACGCACATAATAATATGTTTTATGATATATATGATAACTAAATAACTATTGTACTATTAATCGTTTAGCTATAAATATTAGTTATAAATAAATTATAAATTAAACTTACATTATTCTAATTTAGCTTATATAAAAAATAAAAATTTAATAAAGTAGCAAATGCATAATTAATTATAATTATAAGATTTTTTAAATTACAGAACCATTATTGAAACGACAACAAAATCCAGGACAATATCCAGGAATAATCACAATAATATTTAACTGAATTATAATAAATTTGTTTATGTTATTCTTTCTGGAATCAATAATATCCTATCGGGCCCCTGCACCACTCCTCCCCCTTATGACGGCACTGGGTTAACATACATGAATCTATATCAGGAGAACAATCAAATACTAAACAATGATGTAGTTTATTCATTAACTAATCATATATATAATAACAAGAATATTTTATTCAGAGTTATATACACCTTATTGCAACTTGATGATGTAATAAAACCCAGAATTACTTTTTATAGAAAGTCTAAAAACCTAACTTGCACTTTATTAAACTAAATTGACATCATATTAATATTAAAATGAATTATTTATATTTTTTTTAGTTTTAATATTTCGTAATATTTTTTTTTTTGTACTCATTTTCTTTATTTATCAAATAATGTATAACAGAAAAATTAATCATTATAAAATAATGAAATTTTTTTTCGTCAAATATGTAAATTCCGCGAATTTTGACGTTTTTCAACCATATTTTGGTAGTTTTTCTTATGCCAAAGAAATTAGAAAAATAAGTAATAGCTAAATAAAATACCAACTAAATAAATTTCTCTACCGAAAGTATACTCTACTAACTACTTATGGTAATCGTACCATATTATTTATACCCGAAAAGTGTCTTTACATAAATAAATAAAAACACTTATATTTATTATTATTATTAATTGTAAAATGGGATGGATCGATGTCTGGATATATTTACATATATGATTGGATAGTTAAAGGCCCTAATACCCATAGCAAGAAAGAAACGAAAATTACCAAACACATCGTTAAATTGTAGCCTTGTGGGAAACATATGTGCATCGTACCTAGTTGTATTATTAAAAATAATTTTTACATTATATTTATTATTAGCAATTATTTAATGAAGCAAACTGCATAAATTTATAAAGTATACAAATTATTATTTTATATTTATTATGTTGTTATTTATTACTTAGTACTTATATATAATGTATATATAAGAAAAACATTTGGTTGAATAAATAATAAAAAATATTAAAATCTAATTTTATGCAAAGTTAACATAATACCTAAATAGATTTCTATATATTAGTACACAGTACCTATATATATAATAAAACTATAATTGTTCTGTAAATGTTTTGGGTGTGTGAGGTACTCAAAAAAATTGTGGAAATGTTATATTAATTTTATGAAAAATTTTATAAAACTTTGAAATTTTTCCAAGAGTGTAATTTTTTTTTCATTAATGTTTAATATAATATATAATCACTAATTAGTGTTTTAAGGTTTCAAAATTCAAAATTGAATAAAAATGTAATCATATATTACTTATACCATTAATAAATAAAATTTTAGACAGTTTCAATTTGTTTTAATAAACATTTAAAATTTTGAGTGAAAATATACGGATTTTAATTTAATGTTATTTAAACTCTTTGTAACCGTACATTCATAAATACGCAGTGGCGCAACTAGGAGGGTGTATAGCACCCAGACTTTTAATTTAGCACCCACAAGTTGCATGTCTATTTGGTTTAAAATTGTATAAACATTTAACATATAATATATTTGGTTATTGTTTTAGGTATTAAGTACCTAATAATAATAATTGTTCTTTATTAATTATGTTGTGCGTATAACCCATAGAAATAATATAGTTACCAATTTATTTTATTTTAATTCATTTTTTTATGGTTAGAAATACTATTATACAAAACGTATTAATAATCTATTCAGTTTTTCTAAAGAAAATCTTCAAATGACCAATAGCATTGGCCATTTCATGAATATGAACTATGATAATAGTAAATAAATAATTAAAAAAAAAAAACAACTAAATATACACACAATAATAATATAATATTAGTAAACATGTGTTTTAATATTTGTTTTTATAATTCGATTACAGGATTTTGTAAATATAATTGTGGACTGTCTAAAAGTAGAAATGTATGTGGCGAAAAGTTGTTTGAAAAATAATTATAATATAGATAACATTAAAAATATAATACATATACAAACGTTTCCAAATTTATATAAATTGTGTCATAAACAATTCCAATAAGTTCTGCAACATATGAAAGAAGCTTTTTATCAATGAGAAGATTAAAGAGAGGTTGAGAAGTAGCTGGTATGTTGCAACAACATTTCACCAACGTTTTTAAACTTAGTCTACTATGTATAGAAATTTGGCAAATAAAATAGATAATAAAGAAATATTAAATATATTTGTTACTAAAGAAAGAAAATTATGTTTAAAATAAAATAAAAAAATAACAATCATGATTATAATTTTTTTTTTTTTTTGTTAATATTATAGTTGTAAATATATATTGGTAATATTTTATGTTTCTAAGGGGGGAGGGGGTTAAACTCCCGTGGCATTGGAAAATTTATGTAATTGTAGCACCCCCAAGATTTAAGTTCTAGTATACCTATTATGGAATTATACTTTCTTTTAGGTATAACCGGTATATGCAGTGCTTGAATTGGAAGAATAAAAGAAGGGGAACTATGAAACTATGAGAAAAGTAGCTTTTCTTGCAATGATTAAATTCAACCTAATTCATGGGGAACTTTGAAATATTAAAAAGGGTACGCTAATTTTTTTTTAAAAACTGAAGAGGTACTCCGTAATAATTAAATTACAATTCAAACACTGGATGTATGATTTTTGAAGGTACAAAAAAATTCGGAAATATACTATATTTAGGTATACATATAGGCAAAATTATGAATAGGTATATAAAAATGTGTTATTCTCTGCCGTTTTTAATATTTTTATCTGTTTCATTAGACAACAATTGAGAATTTCAAAAAATGACCTAAAAAAATACCAATAAATATAATATCCCATTTGTGGTAATCATACACATATTTTAATAGTATAATATCATAGTATATGATTATGCTTTCACAAAATACCCAAACTTTTAAACCCAAAATTTCCGATAATATTAAATATTTTTGAGAAAAAATTACATTGGATAAAATTCAATGATCTATAAATTAATGGTTTATTATAATTAAGATTTAAATGCAATGATATTGCATTAGAAAATACGTTTCAGAGAGAAACTCAATAAACTCAATAAATGCAATATATTATACTGATAGATCGTACTATAAGACTACCACATGTAACCTACCTATGAGAAAACTCAAAAAAATTTTGAAGTACTTACGTTCAAAATTGTATTAGTTATCATAAAAAACCTAAAATCAATTTCATCAAAATTACGATTTCCGTAAATTTTGACGTTTTACCGTCATTTTTTGGTAGTTTTTCTTCTCCCAAAAAAAAACTTTTGAAAAATTCGAAAAATGAGTTAAATAAAGTACCAACTAGACGCAATTTTCTACTGAAAGCATACCCTATTTATGTTAATCGGACCATTATTTCTACCCGAAAATTGGGAAGGCCAATTTTAGATGTTCCTCCTACGTCCCTCGGAAAAATTAGTGGTTTATTATAATTAAGATTTGAATGCAGATATTGCATTAGAAAATACGATTTTGAGCGAAACTAAATATAATATACTGATAGGTCGTTCCATAAAATTTTAAATAACGAAACCGCAATTTTGCTGATTTTTGGAAGTTTTCATTTTAAAAGCTTATAAATAAATTGTCAGTTACGATTTTAAAAATATTTTGTTAAAAGAATATTATGTGATATAAGATTAGACCTCGATAAAATTTCCAAACCGATAAACCAAAAATTGCAGGAAATATTAAACATTTTTGGATAAAAGTTTAAAGCTCTATACTTGGCCAAAAAATCAATCAGTTTCAAAATTTATCACACTTATATATTACCTATATTACCTATACTCAAAAAAATTTTCAAGATTATATGATCAAAACTCAATTAGTTATCACGAAATGAAAAAATACAAAATAACAGATATTGTAATTTTGTCGATTTCCCGCCATTTATTGGTAATTTTGTGCTTTGACTTAATAAATCTTTGTAAAACCAATACATTCTTCGCTTACTCAGAATCCAAAATTTAACCTATGAAGGATTAGAAAACTTTGGAGAAAATTTTTATTGTTAAACTTTAATTAAACATTTATACTAGTTTTAATGATACAAAGTTTAGCATAAAATGTACATCAGCTTATTGCAGTATGTACATCCAAAGATCAATAAGACCATGGTATATCCAGGGGGGCCAATCGGTCCCCTTTTTCCATCAGAAAATTTAAATTTCACATATGGACATTTTGCTGAATGTATACCTAAATAATATGTAATACACAAAAAATTATAGTTCCTCTCCTCCCCCCCTCTTTCAATAAGAGGTAAGTATTTATATTAATTATTTATAATTATTAATATAACAGGTATTTTCTAAAATTTTTGTTGAAAATAGGAACTGATTTGGTAAACATTTTTGTAAAAGCAATATTTTATTAGAAAATGCTAGTGTTGAAATAGTAGGAATAACAAGTTATGGCACATCAATAAATCGTACAATGCGAACTGTTCTAAATATTAATGGTAAAATTTTAACTAACCGTTACAAAAAGTATATAATGTATTTTCTGATACACCACATTTAATGAAAACCCTAAAAAAATGGTTATTTCCAACATTATTTTTGTGTAGTTTCTAATTTTTACATCTATTTCATTTATACTTCAGTTTATATGGTATAAATTTATTGTATTTAAAGTGTAATGTAAAAATTTAAAATAAATTTAATCTGTTGCAGTATGTTGTAATGATTGTTAGAGGTTCTTAATCTATAGATTATATAATAAATTTTGAACATATTTTTTTCATATTTACCCTTGTCATCAGGGCTGTAGAGAGGAATTTCAGGCCTCGGAACAAATTTTTTCTGAGGTGCACGCTCAATGTATATGTTACCGACAAAGTATTCAATCTAGGCATTCTATAGAATGCCAGGTTGTTTTTGACAATGTATTAAATTTTAATGCTATTTTATATAATACCTAGGCAATTTAAAAAATTCCTAGAACTTCTGTAGAATGCCAATACTATGTTAGGTAATATATGAAATTTTGAAAGGTGTTCAATCAAAATATATTTATTGATTAGATATATTATTATACATGCTATTTATAACAAAAATAATATTTATATTTCTACATAAATAGTTTTTATAGCATAATGAATAATAAAAAAACAAATAATATAAAAATACATACAGGTAAAGAATAAAAAGATATAATTATGAAATAATTAAAAAAATATATATTTTTTTTTAATAAACACTATACAACTTTTTGATAAAGTAACAGCAATAAAATAGTAAATGCATACTTGGTTGTAGAGTGGGACATACAGCATTACATTTTGGACAAATGTTTAGAATTTACCCCAGCCATAATTCATATACATCAAGAAAATTAATTAACTACTAATTAACTAGGATTGGGTGAGTACTCGACTTTTAGGTAAAAATATTTGAGTCAAGTACTGGAACTCGACTTGGCCAAGAGATTTTTGTACTCATAAAACCGAGAAAAAATATTACTCAACTCAAAATCAAAAAAACAATACTCTCAGTTGAACACATTCAATGGAATTACAACTCAAAACAATGATTTACAATGTCACATTAACAATCTTAATCAATGGAAAGTAGATGGTAAAGCTTACGATGAATGAATGAAAACAACTTGGTTAAATATTTTAGACAATTAAGACAGAAAAACTAAGAAAAAATAGAATTGGCTGAATGCAAGGCACAATTAGATATTAAAAGATTAAATAAAGTCAATAAATGTCTTACTGAAAAATTACACACACTAGAGGGAGATGAGAAAAGACTTAGACTTATACATGAGACAAATGATTTGGAAGTTTGTAAAAATCGTGCTCAAGAACAGTTATGCTGTAAGTGAGTTTTTTCCATATGATAGATTATTTTTTTTATAAGGTGATGGTGATGTAATATTATAATCTTATTATATTGGCTATCATTTTAAAATAGCGATGTTAGTTAGTTATGTGATTAAATTTAACATACAACTATACTCATAATTTTATACCTATACTTGAAGAGTGCTATGCATTGTTTTTGTAACATGTATCAACATTTTAAAAGTGTATTATAATTTATATATGTATTTATTATGCAAAGTTTAAATATTTCTTGGTTCATATTTTTGGTGATAAGAAGTTTTGTTTGCTACTATCAAACTGATATATATTTTTTTAAAAATGTATTAAAAATTAATAAATAATAATTCTTTATAAATTAGGTTTTTCGTTTTACATAATATTTAAAATGAATATTACTGTTAAATTAAAAGTTACCTAAAAAAAATAATAATAATACTAATAAAATTATTATACAATAAACCATATTATATTATATAAATGATACTATATTATACATTTATACAATATATATAGATAAAAGATTTTAATTTTTTAATTTTTTTAGAATAA
>CM023362.1:7522837-7536711 GCA_013282895.1 Eriosoma lanigerum
AATATATATAGATAAAAGATTTTAATTTTTTAATTTTTTTAGAATAAAATCAAAGAAATGGAATGTAAAGTTGAAAGTTTAAAAACATCTTTAAAATGTAAAGAAGAAGAATATTATAACTTACGATGCGAATATGAAACATGTAAATGTGAATGTGAACGACTAAGTGAAGATTGTAGAAATTTGAATATAGACTTGGAATCAGTAAAATCATTATATATGAGACATATGATTTGAAAGTTTGTAAAAATTGTGCTCAAAAGGAGTTATGCTGTGCTAAAGTAAGCAAGTATGATGTTTTTGTATGACACTAGCTGTTTACAGAAAAAAGTTAAAGATAAACAAATGTCACTCGCCCTGCAATCCCTGTCCACCATATTCTTTGCCTGGCACGATTTTTGATACAGATTCCAAAACAAGGAAGATCTTATTCGGTAAAGTCGCCACAATATCTAAATAATTTGAGTTTTCTGGAAATATATAACAATAAACATTGATCAATTATCCATTATAACTAATAACATTTAATAAAACAATAAATACTTTTTGTAAGATTATTTTTGAGACGTGGTTAAAATTTGGTGTTCATTATCGATGTTTTCAGAGTAAACTAAAATACTGTTGTCTAAACTATAGTCAATGATCTGAATTCTTCCAGAGTCTTTAGTTAAATATGACGTATACTGAACTGACATATGTTCATCACTAATCATATTTGGAACATTCTCTAAAAATTAAGAAAAAACATAATATAATCATATATATTACAAAATTATTTTTATTTGGTAAGCTTGCCTATAAATAATGAACGTTCAACGTATAAGTCTGTGCTAAACAGTAAACGTAGAAAATATTAAACGCGTTTATATAATATATTTATATTAACAAAAGCACAAAGTCACAAATTTGGATAGGAGTAAATAAAGACGTAAATTAAAAGTGGTCCGGTGTCCATATTCCATATTATCTTGATAAGTGGACACTGACGTAAATATACAAGTATACGTATAATAACTACAAGTCAGTGTTCGAGGATATAAGCTTTTATCTCTAACCGTGGGTAAAAGACACTATAACCACGGTATAAAGAATGATATCTACTGCGCCGTAACCATAACCGTAATCGTATTATTTGATAAAAACTTATCATCATAATTATTTCGTTAACCACTATCGTGGTATTAACCGACATGTTCCAGTGCATTGATTAAAAAATAAAAATGTATTCGTAAATTCCATCAGTTCGCTGAACGCTGAAGGCAGGACAATCCACTATAATGTGTTTGGTTGATGAATTTAGGAACACGCAGAATATATCGTGGCGTACAATATTATTATTTATTATAAACTAATGGCGCGTAGAGAGAGAAAACCCGTGAAATATGGACGAATGTAGACGGAGCTAATGTGTACCTCAATGATTAAATACGATTATATAATTAAAGTAATTTTTAAATTATTTTAATATGTAACTAATAAATAATATAATGAATAGTTTTTTTTTTTGTGTACCTTTAAATTTTTCTAAAACCAAAAGTTTTAATTTTACACTTTACATAGGTTCTTTAGATTTTAAAATATTAAGTATTTTTATTACCTCCAGATTAAAGATACTACTATAAGCTATCTGCATCAGTATGTTTTTATAACACTTATTCTAAAACAATTTTTTATAAATAAAGTAAACCAAAATTTTAAAAATCAAAAGAATATAATAAAATATGTCAAAAATGCGTAAGTCAATCGTATACAAGACACAAGTCACAAGTCACAAATTTTAAATTACAAAATCGCAGTCAAAGAATCTCGCGCGCATAACAGCATTATAAGCATAACAAATAACAATCAACAATTCAATGATTCATATTTTCTATTTTTCTTCAAAAGAAATGTATTTTTCGACAGTGGTTACTCTGCCGTCAAATTGAATTTTTATTTATTTACTTTGATGACACTATAGCAGAGTAGCGGCTATTCTATCTCGGTTCTATTCCTAATTCACAGAGTTGTGGACGAAGTTGTTTTGATTGGCCCAATTTTTTAGCACCAATTTCAAATAATTAATATTGACATGACGTATATGTTTATATGTTTAAGCTATAATAACATTAATAAGGAAGATCGTATATTTAAATTATATAATTAAATTTGTATATTATGTGAGGTGCAAAGATATTATTAATTTTATTAAATTATTAATATTCATAAACGTGTACTTGGGGATTTTTTTTCGAATGAAGTGGTTTTTCTCAACAAATCGGAACTAATTTTCGATAATAAATTATCTATACCTATGAAAAAAAAATGAAAATATTTTGCCCCACTCCCTTTTGAAAAATGTCTGCGGACATTCTTCATAATATGTTACAGATTTTAATTAGTAGGTACCTATAACAGGTAAACCTTTTTATTATTTATCGATTCTATAAATTTTAAATTGCCACCAAAAAAATATGGACCAATCAGAGCATATCATGCTACGTTTCATTACACAACGCTAATAGATATAGAAAACGCGCGCGTTAGTATAGGCCTGTGATTAAAATTAACAGTATTAACGCCAATACTCCATTAACCTTTAACTTTAACCATATTACAACGGCGTCACTGTCGTAATTCGTAACGACGTTGTTCATTTATTAATTATATTTTTATTGTTTTTAAGATTTTCGGAGTTCAGTCTCTTTGAATGACCTATTGAACGTTTAAACTATTTAAATAATATTGTTCAATATTTGCGTAGTCATTTGACCACAACCGGATCCTTGTATCCAAATTTTCGAGTGCATCGAAAACCGAAACCACGTTTTTGTGACATCGTTCGCATTTTGCATACAAAATGGTTTCCAAGTAAGTGTTTATTTTACTCTAAAAATACATAGTATTCTTACAATCGATCGAATCGTCGAAACGATAAATAACAATCCTCGTCTTCCGATGATTGTTTTTTGTCAACACTAATATGTTTATTTTCGCAGAATATTTTCCACGTATCTGCTCCATCATCTGACCCAAAATGTTGTGGTTTTTTTTTATTTGTGAAACTGACTCATTCCAAACAGACATGTTTTTCATATAAAATTATTCACAGTTAGTGAAATTATACTTTCTTATTTGATACTCTTTCGAAAATATATAGTTAAAAAAACATCCAGTTAATACGCGGAAAATTGTATTTATAAAATGTATAATGATATAAATAGAGAAAACAATTAATGTTTATGGTTGGTGTACCAGGTCCCAAAGATTTTAATTGATATTATAAAACTTAATTTAATAATTTCTACTATTTAATATTTTACTATTTAATAATAGTTTTAAAAGTAGTTATAGATCTGTAAATCGTGATGAAAATATATAAATCATAATCTCATATTCTCATTTAACTATTCTATACTGCACCTGTATACACAAAATATTAAGCCTAGTACTAATTATAATTATTAATATCATGTGGGTATAATATTACTTAGATAAATATTCAAATGCATTATTTTATTTGATAATTTTATTAAAAATACATTTGATTTGTTAAGCTCTATTGTCACTAATAATTAAGTAGATAGATATACCTACCTTTTTATATAAAACAATAAGGATTTGAAAAATTGTCATTTTAAATAAATTAATACTTGGTAATATTCTAGGGTAATTCATGACGGAAATATTTGTACACCAGATTTCCCACGAATCCCTATGATTTTCCTACAAATTCTTTAGTAGATTTCCGTGCTTTATTTTTACATCGGCTTCTTGTCATGAATTACCTCCGGTTAATATTAAATACTTGGAACCCAATTCTTAAAATTGTGATAAACTTTATCGCATGCGATACAATTTTATCGCATGATAATAAATGTTTGGTATTCTTGAACAAAATTATGACTAGTCGAACGAAAATTATTCAACTATTTGTCGACTGGTACAAAGTTGGTGACAAACCTATGTCACATGATAATTTATGAAATATTGTATAAATAAACTATGATAAATTAATACTGTTGATAATTTAAATTTAACAACTCTATAACTTTTTATTATTGTACATTTACTACATTTTGTTGTTCAGTTATTATTACAATTTTTATTCAACTCTTATTTATTTATTAACTCTTTATTCAAAGCTAATATAATTATGGGAAATTTTCAAGAAATGACAATGTTGTTTGCCATTGTTATAACATCGAAGAATATAGAAATATATATCAAGAAAGACAAACTGACATCGAGAATTCATTATGAACCCATTTACATTGTCTGATCATTTATTTATTAAAAAATTGAGATTTAATAAAGACATTGTTAGGTATTTGATTGACCTGTTAAGCCCTCATATAGTTTCTCAGATTTGTTAGCAATTGATTTGAATAGTAAAATAAGTAACTGATTGTAGGTACATTATTCTACATTAGGATGATTTTATTTTGTTTTTCCTAATTATAGCCATTGTATTTTGTATAGGTATTGTATATTGTTAAAAAGTAATGATTAATTTATTACTTAAATTTTTTATAGTTTCTTAGTAATAAAATTAATTTATCATTGATAACATTCAGTAATTAAATTAATATTTATATAATTTTGAACCTAATTTTTGATGTTATAATCTATATTTTGTGATGTTACCACAGTGGTTCCTTCGATATACTTCTCTCATTCGACAAGCTATCTAATTTTGTCGATTTAAGTTCAAGAATACCAATTGTAAGTCACATTCAATAAAATCAATAGCGAGTTTTTGCAAACACACGCTAAATTTTACGGTAAAAATAATGATCGGTTAAATAAGAAATAGCGTAGAAGATAAACTTTGGTTTTTGCATTACTGTAAGTTTTTTACCTGTATACCTATACAGTATATCGATATCATATTGAAAGTTATCATAAACTTTCGATAATCCGTGTAATTTTAATGGATCAATTAATACGATAAATCAATTTATCGTACCCGTTAAATGTTTTAAAATAACCGAATACGATAATCAATTAACTATAACAATATTCGGAGTGCATGCGCACAAACATGTTTTGGTAAATAACGTTTTAATAACAGAATTTTTAACCGGTGTTGTGCAAAAACTTTCTAATGACTGTATACGAAAATTGAACGCTTGATTTCAAGAATTGACCCTTAGGTGTATAATTTTTAATTAAACAATACCCAAACTTTTTTTTAATTAATGTTATATTATAAAATCAAGTTTTTGATAATAAGGACAATTTTTTATTATATATACCTACTCAATTTTAAAAATGTTCTAACATGGAACACATTTCACATTTAAATTAAGAAAAATGTTTATTGAAATACGAATTAATGTTCATTAAATTTTTAAATATTATAATCAAGATCCATTGTGCATTAATAGGAGGTGCGACTTTGCTATGCGACTTTTTAATAATTAACAATAAAGGCAACGATTTAATAAAATTATTACTTTATTATATAATACAGACCAACTGCCTGTAATACTGAATCCGTGCATTAGTTAACCATACCTAATATAATATTGTGTTATTTTACTCTTCTACATTTTCACATTTATATATTTTAGTTTATAATGAAGTGAAGAATTTATAGATATTATAAAGATGTTTATTAAAAAAAAAAAATTTAGTGTAATAATAATGGTATAATTACCATAAATAGGGTATGCTTTTGGTTACAAATTGAATCTTTTTCATATTTTATTTAGCTCATTTTTCGAATTTCTCAAAAGTTTTTCCTTAAAATAAGAAAAACTACAAAAAAAATGGTTACAAAATTCACAGAAACCGAATTTGATTAATCGATATCAAATATTTTATGACAACTAATGCAATTTTGAATATAGGGACTTGAGTATTCTCATAAGTAGTCTACACACATAAAATTTTGAAATGCATTATCAGTATAATATATTGTATATCTGACTGAGTTTTGCTCAAAATTGTTTTTTGAACGTAATATTTCATTCAAATCTTAATTATAATAAACCACCAATTTCTCTGATGACCGAAGGGACCTTCCCACTATTTTTGTTTTATATTAATCTAAAAGCTTAAAATCATAAGCACCACAAAAATTATATTGTGATATTTAAATTAAAATTTGTGTATAAATATCTGTTAACAAAATTAAAGAGAAGCTTACTTTGAAGGAATATCATATCTGTTTTGTAAAATATCATCAGACAATGTAGTTATAGTGTATTAAATGTTATATTTATTTTATTACATTGTTATTTATTTACTAAATAAAAATTAGATAATTTCTTTACATTAGTTCAAACTAAACATAATTTTAATTCTGCATTGTGATTTTGCTATATTCCCTGTTAGATAGACATGCAAGTATGCCTTCTTAAGTAGATTTCTTAAATATATTGGCATAGTACAATGTGTCTTGTATACAAATTAAAAGCTTAATCATTGCACTTGTTAATAAATACATCTTTTATAAATTGTTGTTTAAAAAAAAAAGTTCCTTTGTATTTGTTAAAAAGTATATTAGTATTTAGTATATAAATAAATTATTTAATAATGTGTAATCTTGCATTATATGATATAAATAATTTTTTTTTTTATTATTATTATTTTAGTTCTGAGGAAATTGATTTTGAAAACGAAAGTATGGAATTAAGTTCTGATTCAGATGAAGCTGAAAGGTTCACCGTAGAAAAAATTATGGATAAGCGTATCATAAATGGCCGTGTAGAATATTTGTTAAAATGGAATGGATATGATGATGCAGATAACACTTGGGAACCTGAAGAACATTTAGATTGTGATGATATGATCAAAGAATTTGAAAAGGATTTAAAAAGAAAAGAAAAAAAGAAAAAGAAAGAATATAATCTTCAAAACTCGCTCACTAACACAACTGTTGAAAAAAATGTATTACCGGTGGCTGATATGTCTAAAAAGAATGTAACCAAAGAAAAAGAAGATATGGTAGTTGAAGTCAAACCAGATATAAATAAAATTCTTCCTTCAAGTAACACTGTGTCCGTAGATATTGAAAAGGTTCCTGAAAAAATTGTTAGTGCATGTGAATCATATGGTCAGTTAAAATTTTTGATCAAATGGAAAGATCATGAAGAAACTGAAATGGTTTTAGCTAAAGTAGCAAATATTAAATGGCCTCAAACTGTTATCCAGTTCTATGAAGAAAGACTTGTATGGAATGAGATAAAAAGAGAAAAATAATAATTAAAAAAGTTATCTGTTTTAAATTTTTGTATTAAAACACAGCTATATTTTCCAAATTTAAATTATTTCAGCGAGACGCATTAATCATTATTTTAAGTTAGTTAATTTATTTAATATTGTACTACATATATTATAATAACAATAGTTTTGGAAAAACATACTTCTCTTATAACTTTTTTTTTTTTTTCTATAATGTACAAACAACTAAACTTCAGTCAACTATGCATTTTTAGTTAGTAAAATTAAATTGTTAACATATATAATATATTATCTAAAATTGTAATTTATTTCACTTCATTTTCATGATATATTTATAATTTCCATTAAATAATAATTATAAATTTCAATAAATTATTAATATAATACAATGTAATAAAATTTAAAATAAATTCAAACATATTATAACTATGGAATTTGTATTGTAAAGTATTTATGTTAAACTGAAATTTATAACATAATGTGTTTTATTACACGCTTTTCCTTATACATGTATACAAGTATTGTAACAATTGATGGGCACAATTTTTTTTTAAAAATGTTTTTAATGTTTACTATTTTACAAAAATATATGATTTTAGTGTTTTTTAAAATATGAAAACACTTTTTAGTAGTTAATGTGGTCTGATTACCATAAATGTGATAATTGTATTATCATAAGCATATTATTCTTTTGATAGAGAATTGGATATAATTAATACTTTTTAGAATTCAATTATTGTAAATAGTTTTATTTTTAGATCTACAAGGTACAAACTAATGTTACATTGAAAAAAATGAACCCATTGTTTATGGGATTAACTAGAATGTTATAGAATCTCAAAATATAAGTATGTTATGGTGAACATAAGTTATGGTATAACATTAATAAATTTTTGTTTGTTATTCTTTGGAAGGTTGGATGATAAATAAAATAGGTCATTAAAAAAACAGGTAATTATACAAAAACAATCGTTTTACTGCAATACAGATTTTTACTCAGTAATTTCAAATTTGTTACAAATACCATTGACTTTATAAAAATTATATAATCAATGAAAACACCTACCTATTAATTACACGTTTTTAATTATAATTTTATTATTTTTAAATAAAAAAAAATATGTTTTTAGTTTCTTATTATAGTAATTGTAACTATTAGAAATATTATTCTTTTTTAATCTCAAATAATTTATAAAGGGGTTATATTATAAGTTTATTGTTTTTTAGAAAATTAAATTAAAATAATTTCCAAAGTATAAAATATAGCTTTATATTTTTATATTACCATTAATTATAAAATCAATAATAGGTGAAGTTATTGGTGTAGTTATATATATATATATATTTATTATACTTTTTAAAATTTGTATGGCAGACTTTAATCAAAACCATTCGTCACCACCAAATTGAAGTATAATCAATAAATAAATATAATTTCTATCTAATATCTAATTAAATATATTATTATACTTCTAATTATAAATATCAATCGTAACATTTACTAAAACATGAGTAGATAGGTAAGTAGAATATATTCTTGTATATAATTAAAGATTTTCAAAAGTTTTTTATTACCAAATATTAAGAAAGGAGAAAATGTAAACAGTCAATTAATATTAATTCATTATAATCCTCGGGGATAAATGAAAAGGTATACTCATTAAAAATAATAACAATAGTTATTAAATATAGTTCTGGCTCAAAAGTTACACATGTCAGATTATAATTATTATAATAATGTTGTGTTTAATAACCACAACAGTCTTCTAAATTTTTGAATAAAATTTGTCTGTGCATAGGTACCTACTACTACTGTGTATAGTAAAATATGTATGTAGAAGACCCACTATCTGGTTTTCTCGCTGCATCCTAAAAAGTTCTCGAATGATTTACACTATTAATGTAATATTTTAATGTAAATATTGTGTGTTTAATTATTTAGGTATCCAGAATCTAGTCCAGTGGTTATTAACTTTTTCATTATCACGGAACACTTATAATTTTTTAAGAATTTTGAGAAACACAGGAGGCGAAAAACTAAACGGGTATGTACTTTTACATATTTTAGATTCTGAGCGAAGCGAGTAATATACGTTGGTTTTCCAAAGATGTTTTTTTTTTATGTCTGAAAACATTTTTCCTGGTAGAAGTAATAATAGTCCGATTACCACAAATAGGGTATGCTTTCGTTAGAAAATCGCATATACTTGATAGGTACTTATTTTAGCTCAATTTTCAAGTTTCGCGAAAAATTTTCCCCGAGAAAAAAAATGACCGAAAATCGGCAAAATTGCGGTGTTCTTTAATTTAATTTAAAATATTTTGTGATAACTAATTCAGTTTTAATCGTAGGGACTTGAAAATTGTTTTGAATAATCTCATAGGTAATTTAGATACGTGGTAAAATTTGGAACGGATTATCAGTATAATTTATTGTACAGGTATCTGAGTTTTGCTCAGAATCGTATTTTCGGATATAATATCATTGCATTTAAATCTTAATTATAATAAACCACTAATTTTTCCGAGGACCGAAGGGATGTAGGATGAACATCCAAAATTGACCTTCCCGATTTTTTATAATTTTTTTGTACCTACTTACCTATATTATTATATGCATACGGCATACCTAACAGTTTTATACAAGTATAATATGACTATATGTTAATAGATAGACAAATTAATAAATGATGTAGATAAAATTTGTTTATTTAATGTGATATTTAGGCCTGATGACTTTTACATAATACATTTTTAATATTTGGTCTTATGTGTAAAAGCGTTATGCCTACTCTCTTTCCCTCTTTTATATTTGTTAACTTTTCACGTTTTATTCTCTTAACATTCGTTAATGTTGAAAATCCAAGCTCGCATAAAAGTTAAAATAAGTACGAGGAAAAATGATGAAACTTAAACTTATATTCTTATTAAACGATATTTCACCGATTTTAACATTTTAATGGAACGCTTCATTCAAGTTCACGGATCACCGGTGTAACAGGCGATTATTACACACCGGTTACAAACCACTCATCTAATCTATAAGTAGTCAATTAAAAATTAAAACTATTTGTAGTATGACTATAGGCAAGTCTCAAATTGAAATAAACAGTTTTACCGTTATTATGTCATATGTGGCATGGCAGGGGCGGAACCATTCCATAGTAATGGGGGGAGGAGATGAACTATAATTTATTGTGTAGAACGTATCATATACATTCAGCAAAATGTCCATATGTGAAATTCAATTTTCTAATGGTCCCATCACCCCCCTCCCAACATGGATCCACCTCTGTGGCACGGTCGCACCGAACATTTTGAAAACCGTTAAAAAATATAATCGTTCTGTTCCAAACATAGACATACGCACTGTGTGTGTCCATGCACCACCTGCCATTATGAGTTAAGTGCTCGAAATTTGAAAATCTCCAAAATTTAATTATTCGAAAACAAAAAAGGATTTTATGCTTTATTTTCCCTCAATTAAAAACGTAATTTTAATAATAAACTCGTAGGTATATATAATGAGGGAAAACATGTTTTTATAAAATAAATTTGTTTATGCAACCCATTATATAAAATACATTAATGTATATAGAGGAGAGCTTAAGTCTAAATAAACCATTTTTAGCCTTGCCTAAAATATTTTGATGTTTTTAGTTTTTATAATATGTGTGATTATAAATTATAATATGTTTATTAGGCTTTAGCCCTTCTTACTGAAAAATTCCAGGTACGTATATGATAAAATATAATACACATCAAAAGTAATATCTAACCTAACCTAACTTAATATATATTGTATAATAGGCAAGATGCAACTCTATAGTGCGAGTTTAATATATTGACTAAAAATAAAGATAGAAATTATTATATTAATATATAATATTATTCATTACGAATAATAATGGATAATAGTATTAAAAAGGGGGCGAAAAGTAATACAAGGTGGGCCTAAAATTATTAATTGAGGCACATAATGAGTTGAACGATGAATATAATGATATTATTTATTAAATTTGTTGCCTTACCGGTCGAATAGTCATTAACGGCCAGCAGCTAATAAATAGCCGGTCGGTAACACAGCGGCGACATCGATACATCGGACAGTGTAACGAACTAACACAACTGTCAATCGGCAATTGACTATATTATATTCCGCTTCTTCTACAGTGAAAGTCTGAACATTATTACCATGGCGATCACAATATTATGATATCCTTGTAGCGAAGACGCGTTTTGCTGACACTGTGTGTAGTTAGGTTTTAGTTAAGTTTTCGTGTACATGAAATCAAACTCAAACGACGGTTCGAAGAACGAAATCGGGCGTCACCTAGGACCGAGAGCTGGCCGTACGGGGTGGCCAAAGAGACGCGCGATTGCTCGTACGAGTCGGGCGAAATAATGACCGAGCCGCCGAAGGGACGGTTCCCGATCATCGTCCTTGCGGCCGCGGAGATGAAAACAACGTGACCAACACCCTTACAGTCGTGCCGCACCCAGGGACAAGTTCGAACTTGTATTTTGATGACGGCGAAAAGTTCGCGGCGGAATTCGTCTCGACTGTTTTTGCTTGTCGACGGGACGGCTGTCCAGTTTGAAAATATTAGCATAGGCGTGCGTGAACTTTATCTGCAGAAGATTAAAATGAAAATAAAAAAATCATGTTTATACTCTTGTGGTGGAAATGGGTCAAAATAAGTGAGGGGAGGATGTCCTGCAACTATTTAATGTAGCCTAATATTTTTATTCATTACAAACCCATTGGGGGTACCCCTCCTCCCACAAAAATGTCTATATTGCTAAATCTAAAACAGGTGGCAAAATAATATTATTAATAGCAATTTTTTTTTTTTTTTTTTGGTAATTGGAGGGGGGGGTTAAATCCATTCAATCCTCCCCTATAATACGCCTCTGTGACTATACTCGTACATATCTAATATAGGTATAGCAAAATATTACATTTTTAAATTGTTTAAAAAATATTGCTGTTATATGTTAATTTCATGAGAAATATTTAAAAATAGCTTTTCTACAATGCCAGGATTAAAATATGTCCAAGAACTTCAATAGTCAATGTGGTCAATGACCACATTAATAAGTTTGATAACCTTTCAGTAAGAATTATAAAATAAATAAATAAATAAATTACCTACTATTTGCAAATTAAAATATATGTATGATATTAAAATAATCATTTTTATATTTATTATAATATTTTGTTTATAATTATTTTTTTAATTTAATAATTATGACTCATGATTGATGATTATGATATTTTAATTAATTAAAAAGATAAATGGGAAATAAATATTATTGTAATCGTATAGTGCTATAGTGGGCGTCCATGGTATAAATTTAATAACGAAGGCCGTTTATAAAGAATTTAAAAATATATAAACGTAGTATTTAAATGCATATTTAATCTTAGCCCCCATAAAAATTATTGGAAATTTTCTCCTATGATCTAATATTATAATATATTATCATTTATTTATGGACTGTGAAGTTCAGGGGCTAGAATTGTATACATAATACATACTTAATATTTTATATGATAATCATAATATTGATAATTATTGATGGCTCCTAAATTAAAAAATTTAATATGTTCTATTATTCTTTATTTTAAACGATCGGTATTATTAAAAACTCTTAAACAATATTATTGTAATTTAAATTAAACATTATATTGAGTAATGGCTGATAATAATAATCAAACTATGGTTGTTAACAATATTTTTAGTTTATTATTTTAACTTTAATATAGTATAAAGATTTGAACACTACTATTAATGTTATTAACATTACTATTTTTATATAACAGGTCTGTACAAATTTTAACCAATAATTTCAAATCATTAATTTTTATTTAATTTAATTAGTTTTAAAAGAAAATTTTTAAATGACATTCGATAAAATTGATTTAAAAGTGAAGTTGGCTCTTCAGAATGAAGAAATATGTAAACTTAAAGAAAAGCTGATAACATTCAATGAAATTGAAGCTCAGAAAAATGATTTACAATCTACAATAAACAATCTTAATCGATGGAAAGAAGATGTTAAAGATGATGATGAACAAATGAAAACAACTTTGTTAAATAGTTTAGACATTCAAATAGAAAAACTAAAAAAATTAGAATTAGCTGAATGCAAGGCACAATCAGATATTAAAATATTAAATGAAGAAAATGAATGTCTTACTGAAAAAATACGCACACTAGAAGAAGATGAGAAAAGACTTATATGTGAGACAAATGATTTGGAAGTTTGTAAAAATCGTGCTCAAGAACAGTTATGCTGTGTTAAAGTAAGTTTTTTTCCATATGATGGATTATTTTTTTTATAAGGTGATGTAATATTATAATCTTATTATATTGGCTATCATTTTAAAATAGTGATGTTAGTTAGTTATGTGATTAAATTTAACATACGACTATGCTCATAATTTTATACCTATACTTGAAGAGTGCTATACATTGTTTTTGTAACATGTATTAACATTTTAAAAGTGTATTATAATTTATATATGTATTTATTATGCAAAGTTTAAATATTTCTTGGTTCATATTTTTGGTGATAAGAAGTTTTGTTTGCTACTTTCAAACTAATATATATTTTAAAAACATTTATTAAAAATTAATAAATAATAATTTTTTATAAATTAGGTTTTTCGTTTTACATAATATTTAAAATGAATATTA
>CM023362.1:7539452-7842657 GCA_013282895.1 Eriosoma lanigerum
CGCACCGCACCGACCGACCGACCGACCTAGTGGACACCCAGCTTAAGGTGGTCGGATTTTCCCACATTCTTCTTCTGTCGAGTATTTTCGGAGTTATATCGTGACACGTGTTTAGGTTTGCAATCAAAGTTGAAGGTAATGAATATTTGTTTTAATAATATTAATATAATTAATATAAATTTATAAGGTAAGTTGAAAATTAATTACATTAAGCATGAAATACCTCTTTATGAAAATGAATTTTTATAGGCCTACGCCTACTCATTATAATATTTATATTGACCTAAATGACTAAATTATCTAAAAAATACTAGAATTTGAGTGAAAGTATATTTTGTACATAATTTATTTTTAAGTATTATATTTTAAAATTTTAAAACAACACCGCGTCGCGATTATGTGGACAGAAGTCACTCATAAAGTCCGCGCCGCGCCGTCCGACCGACCTAGTGGACGCTCAGCTCAGCTGTGTTGTTGCGTTCTTTCTTTTTTCTCGTATCGTGCCTGTGTGTGCGAGTACAAGAACGACCATCACGAGTTAAATCAACCGGAGCATTCAACAAAAACCTACTACCCCTGTGTGCCGTGTCAACTGGGTAGGTATTTTATTTAGCTTATTTTTCGAATTTTACAAAAGTTTTTTTATGGCAGAAGAAATTTACAGAAAATGTGCATGATTTTGACCGATTTGATTTAAAATATCTTATGACAACTAATGCGATTTTGAAATATTTAAATGTAGGCGGATTTGAAAGTTATTTTGAATATTCACGTATAAGCCATAAGGTATATAAGTAGTCTACATAAGTGGTACAATTTTAAAAAAGGATTGGTTGATTTTCAATTTAAATATAGAGATTTCAAATTTATCTATTTTATAGAAGCATAATATAATCGTATACTATATTTAACCTATTTACAAAATATTTTGTAAATCGCGGTTCCAAATTTTTTTACATGCTTTTAAAGTTCGAATTATAGTAGAATTGAATAATAATATGATATTTTCTATAATTTTATTTTAAGTTTAAACGCATAAATATTTTGATTTTTAATATTTATGCTGAAAATTTGAAATGTGTTTTATGACATACGTAAGATACGTAATGATCACGTAAACAATTTTGTAAATCATAAGTCACATTTTTTTTTTTAAACGCCTTAAAACTTTAATCATTTTACGTTGATGTTTGTGTTTTAAAAAGTCCAAAGACACTTTTTCGGGAAGAAATAATGATCCGATTACAACAAGTATAGTACCTCCTATGTTTTCGGTAGCAATTTATATTTACTTGGTACTTTGTTTAGCTCATTTTTCAAATTTCTCAATAGTTTTTTGGGTCTTGTGATATGAAAAAGTATCAAAAAATGATGGAAAATCGGCAAAATTGCGGGTGCTGTGAATTCGATTTTAAATATTTTAGGATAACTAATACAGTTTTGAACGTAGGGAATTGTAATTTTTTAAAATTATTCTCATAGGTGGTAATATTTTGGAACGGATCAAGTATTAAGTATAATATATTATCTGACTGAGTTTTGCTCAGAATCGTATTTTCGAATGCATATATCATTGCATTCATATCTTAATTATAATAATCCACTAAAAAGCCGAAGGGACGAAGGAGGTCCAGAATCTACTTCCCCGTTCTTTTTATTATTACAATCCGAACGGTTAAACTTATGAATAATTATTATAAAATATGATTTAAAGACTAGATTTTCCTCGATCGAATGAATGCATTTCTAAGACTGCGTATGACTTCTAGAATAGGAGATAAAAGTAATTTTTTTTTTTTAAATAGGACGATGTATCTACCTATATAGTATACTCTATTGCAAAGTAGAACGCACCGCGGAAGTTCGTAACACGATTTTTCCCCCACTATGCGGTGCGGAATAACTACCGCGGTTACTAGAGCGGATGCGCGGCGCCGGATGAAAATTGGTCGGGCGGCCGGTGCGTTCTACTTTGGAATAGAGTATGAGCAGTGGCGCCGAAAGCCATGTGTAAGTCGGGCGAATGCCCTACCAAATTTTTAGGTGGTGGTGGTATACTACTAAAAATATAATGCATTAATTATAAAGATCAAACTATAATAATGTGATAATTAATTAATATAATTATTAATAATAATAGTATTGGTATAATTGTATACGAGTAAACTTTAAACAGATAATAGGAAACAAGTTGTACACTGTACCTATTCAGTATTCACTAAAATAATAATTAAAATATTTTAGGTGGGTGGGTGGTTATTTAAATTATTATTATTTTGCCCTAGTATTTTAAAAGTGTTTCGGCGCCACTGAGTATGAGCCACACTGTGCGTTTTGGCGGGTTCCGGTAAAACGCATCCCGTTAACCGGAACAACAACTTGCATTGTTTCTAATATTATGGATGTCACACCAGTGCGTTTTAGCATGGACCGGTCGATTCCTGTCGCCGACTGAACGAAACACGATGCAGTCGGGCGGGAAACAAATCGGCAGGATATGCTATCGAAACACATTATATTATACGGTGGATGTCATATCATGCGTTTTCATTAAATTTATATGAAATTATTATTTTTCATTATTTTATTATTATAGTACATAGATAATAATTACAATTTATTATTGCAATATTATAATATATACTTATAATACTCGTATTTAACCCGTCGTTGGAAACCTATATTAGCTATTGCTAAACTGTGAGCGACGATAAACTTAGAACATTAAATCATACGTAGAAATAAGTATCTTTTTATTCACTATCAATTGGTAATACATTTTTTATTGTTACTATAATTAATAAATAAATACGAATTAAAAACTATAATATAATTATTAAAAAATATAATATAGGTTTATAATAAATAATAATTTAATGCTGCATGAATTAAGTGAGTATCACTGAGTCTACAATCTAAGAACGTTGAGACATTAATGATTAACGAATGTATATGGTATTTTTCGAATTTGGAAACTAGTGAGTCGACAGATAATCCAATACAACGTTTAATAATAGAAACGCATGATGTGACATAGTCAATATCGTCTTGTCAAAACGCATCCGTTTCGACCGGATCAGCCAAAACTCATAGTATGGCGACAAGCCATATCTATACCTATATAATTATAATATGAAGGTACAAGTATTTGTACGATTTATTATATCACAAAATTTAAATTTTTAATAAAACATCAGAGAGTGCTTTAAACTTAAAGTATGTGTACTTTCGAAATCATGATCAAGTAAATATCCGATAATGTGGCAACATAAATATAAACACAAGTATTTGTTAGGTTCTATAAAACTTTAAAATTTAAAGGTGAATTAAGACAGTATGAGTATACCTATACACAAATATGTTTATTACCAAAATAGCAATAACAAACTTACAATTAAGCACCTCTATAATATGTTTTACGCTCAAAACCTATACATTTAAAACAATCAATACTGTTTAGAATTTAAGATCTAACCTTGCCACCTTGGGTGCTTTAATTATTATTACTTTACGTCTTTACGTATTCCATTTGATTTGTTTTTTTTTTTTTTTCGTTGCAATTTCTAACTCTCGTGACATTGTCGAACAAAACAGTTTCTGGAAATTACTAATAGCCAATAGGTACATAGATATTATTGTATTATTGGAATATTAGATATTTTCGTAAATACACAATCTCTTTTTTTAAAAGTCGTAATGACATCAAATTTTGTCATAACTTGCACGTCTGTCTCCATATTTAAATATTATCTGTAATTTTCATGACTTTAATGTTTAATGTAACGTAGGTATATCGTAATATCTGTGATAATATGATAAATTGATAACCGATTATAATAAATTGAATACTAATTGGGATCAATCGACGGTACCTACCCATAAAAGATAAAACTAGAAACGCTGAAATCATAAATCATATATTTTAACAATTATAACCTGTCTCATGTGCGCGTCGCAAAACAGGCCAATGATATTCGAATAGTGCGAACGACATATTCATTTCAGTTTCAGTCAATTCGTTTTTCGTAACGGTTAATTTAACGTTTCTAAATTTGTTTCTGTGGCGTTCTCGTAATATAATAATTATTATTATACATAGTCTAATTGTACGACCGCCGACGGGTGACGAGACGCACCGACGCGATCCTAGTGGTAGGTAAATTATTATTTTAAATCTCATCATAATTTTTCACGATTTTCATTTCTCGTGGTTCGACGTCGCACGACACAGTACGTATTTCCGACGACTACTGACGATCTTTCGCAACACACTGCATTACGGCGTCAAAACCACATGGTTGTTGCAGTACCGTTTTTGGCGTTTTACTGATATTTCCAGTTTTCGAACGCCGTTTTACGATTAAAAGTTCTTCAAACCGATAATATCGATTATTGTTGAACGTCTGACGCGTTTGTCGTTCGATATTTTCGAAGGTTTAAAAGTTTCAACGAAAACCACGTTCACGTGACATCGATCGCACTATAATAAAACATGGCTTCCGAGTAAGTGTTACTGTACGAATAACGAATTATTTTAAACCGACAACTCGCCGAAGCTTTAATCTTCGCCTTTCGTCGGTCGTTGTAATATTTTGTCGACACGAGCGTATACGTGCAACGTGTGGTTCGTCGCCACACTTTCCCACTTTTTCGCTCTACGACATTATATTGAGGTTTTTTTTCATTTTGTGAAACTGGCTCGTTTGAAACACATTTTCACATTTAACTAAACAAATTTAATGAAATATAATACTTTTTAAGGAGACGCTATATTAATTTACTACTCTTATACTTTGCTGTATAGACGCGCTTGGGGCGAGAGAGGTGGTCGAGTGTTCGAACCAACCCTCTACCAACACCAAAATTTTAATGACATAAGGTTAGGTAGGTTAAACTTAAATATTTTTAAGAACTGATGCAAATGGCTATTAATATCCGTTTTCTAATTCTACACAAATTTTAAATATTTGGCCGTGAATAAAAATCTATACAATATTGTAGGATTATAGATAATAATGAACAAAATAGGTAATATTTACCTAAATATATATTATATTTTGTAGTAATACTCCATTTCCCACATCAACAGAAAAGTTTTTTGGTGCTTCTAAGATTATTTGACACATGTAAAATCATAGTATACTCTTATAAGTAAGGTTCAGATTTTTAACTATGTAGCTAATATAAAATCTTGATTTAACATTATTACATTGTAATATAATGCCCGGACAATGTGAACATTGACTGATTTCAATGGTCAATGTAAAAAATTATACATTTTGCCTGGGCATTGTATACAATGACCAAAGTATGGCGATCAATTTGTAATATAATATTTATAGAAATGAGAAATAAGTGATAAATATATTTTATATTTTAAACTGCATAATTATTTTATATTTATTAATTAATTATAGTTTATTTAATTAAAAACAAAGAAATATTTTTATTTATTTTTACAATTACCATTATCGTAGCATTTTGATATATACAACTTATCTAAAGGTCTACGTTTACATTCCATTTCCTTTTCCATTTTTTCATATCCTTGATCACCTAAATTTAAACTTTTATGAGCTGTTTCTTTCAATGATATTGATGTATGTGGTACCATTTCGGTATTTACAAATGATTTTTACATATTTCTTGTGTAACTATTTTTATGTATATTTCAATTCACTCATTTTAAAATATTAATTATTAAATATTGTTTGTTAATAATAATAATAAAATATATATAAAATATATTTTAATATAAATAATAATAATATAAGTAATATGTTTTTTGTTGTAATATGTGATTTCAACTGACTGGTATTTAAATAACAGTCAACTCACAAAATATTATTTATTGGCTTTACCACGCCATAAAAATCTTATCTAATTTTATCAAAAAGTTTCAATTTGTGATTTGTCGATAAGAAGTCTTTAACTCGTAAAAAACATAGTCCAATATTATTAATAGCATAATATAACATTATCAATCAATAATAATTTATTTTTTTTAATATTTGAAATATTAAATATTTATTAAAATTAAAATAAATTAATATATTTTCAGTAACAAATTATACACTATAACACTGTCTAATACTCAATTTTATGAATATATTATTTTATATATTATATATATTTAATATTTTTCACATTAATGAATTATATTGTCCGGAAATACATGGACATTGTATTACATTGCCTGGGAAATGTTACTAATTTGTATAAAAACT
The DNA here is from genome assembly GCA_013282895.1 of Eriosoma lanigerum. NCBI lineage: Eukaryota > Metazoa > Arthropoda > Insecta > Hemiptera > Aphididae > Eriosoma > Eriosoma lanigerum. The sequence continues at coordinate 7,545,680 of CM023362.1, forward strand.
TAAGAATTGTCCAAATCTGGTAGGAAAATTATAAGTAGAATTTGAAGATAAATACTTATCGTATCTATCTGAGAGTTAAGTAACGTACACAGACCTCTTGACACTAAGAATATAGTTTAAATCTAAAAATATGTTAATGTACATTTAGTATTTATATTAGTAGACCAAGGTGGAGTGGAAAGGATGTTTACTACTAAGAAATCTCCTTATTGGACTTTCTTTGGATATCAGTACATCAATGTTGTTTTCATACTTTGTTTTAAAATGATGTCGCTCCTTTTATGGTCTAGTTAAAATGCGTAAACTACTTGTTATTGTAAATCTCCAAACTTTTTATATTGTCTAAGAGAATGGTTTTTACCCACTAGTAGGGTGCGCTCTGTATTGAATAACAACAGCATTTGTTATTGTTTTAGAAACATAGTCATTATTTTATATTATATATATTATTTATTAATAATTATTAGTAAATAATTTGGATTTACTACAACAGTAAAAAAATGTATTTATATAAAAATCTGAGCCTTATAAGTAAGAGAGAAAATTATTTAAGTACACATTTAAAATGTTATAATTGAATTTCTGAGTCAATAAATATTATAAATTATTTATTTAATCATTTTTCATTTGTATTTATCTTAACAATAAAAAAACATTTAGTAATTATCTTAAATAATATGATGTAAACAATTTTTGTGTTATAGTTTTAATGGAATTCCTGTTGTAAACCAAACAACAATATTAAATGCTGAACCAAATGAAGATGAAGTGTACACCGTAGAAAAAATTGTGGATAAGCGTATCAAAAATGGCCAGGTAGAATATTTGTTAAAATGGAATGGATATGATGATTCAGATAACACTTGGGAACCTGAAGAAAATTTAGATTGTGAAGATATGATCAAAGAATTTGAAAACGATTTGTTTCGTAAAGAAAATGAAAAGAAGCAACAAGAATATGATCAACTCTCACTTACTACTACAACTGTAGAAACCCCTGTAGAAACTCATGTAGAAAGTCAGGTAGAAACTCCTGTAGAAAGTCAGGTAGAAACTCCTGTAGAAAGTCAGGTAGAAACTCCTGTAGAAAGTCAGATAGAAACTCCTGTAGAAACTCCCGTAGAAACACAGAATGATATGGCTAAAATAAATCTAACAAACTCGGAAGAAAACGATGAAGATATTATTATAATTGATATCTTAAAAACAGAACCTAATGAAACTCCTTCACATAATATTTTGTCTTTAGATAATGAAAAGGTTCCTGAAAAAATAATCGGTGCTACTGATGCAAGTGGACAGTTACAGTTTTTGATAAAATGGAAGGATCTTGAAGAAGCTGATATGGTTCCAGCTCTGGAGGCTAATATAAAATGGCCTCAAACTGTTATCCAATTCTATGAAGAAAGACTTGTATGGAATGAAGTGTGAATAAAACTGATGTTTAAAAAAGTTTTTCAATTTATTAATATATTATTCTAATGTATATTGTACAAATTAATATTACATCTAAATTAAAGCATTAATTGTAATTAAAAGTATAAAGATATTGTTATAAAAAATCGTATAATTATATAAAAAAAAAATACTTCTATAAAATAATTTTTTTTTTGAGAACTTAATATGTTATAAATATTATTAACTTTTTTCAAAAAATTGTATTTCATTTCACTTTATTTTCATGGTTAATTGATATTTATAATTTCTATATTTCATAATGAACTATTGATCAAACATTAAAATTTGTCGATTTGTACAATTTAAAATAAGTTCAAGTATTTTATTTGTGATTCCTATATTGTATTGCCATATATGGTTGGGTTTATAAGAAGTTGTGATAAAATAGTATTAAAATACTTATATACAAATTTATATGTATATTTAATATCTGAACACTACGTTTTGAATGTGTTAATTAATTTTTTTCTGAATTATAGCAGGATAAATAACGTAATTTGGCAAATGTGTAGAAAAAATTTGACTATAATATAAGAAGTTGTTAATCATTCCATTATAGTTACATTATAGTCAACATTTGTTACCATTTGGTAAGAATATATCATAATATGACTATAACTTGTAATCAGCATCCTGGTCCTACAACACCATAGATCTCAACCTCCTACCTCTTGTCCATTCACTCCAGCTTGTTTCATATCACTATTTCACTAATCCTCATCTTTTTTTGTTTCCTCTTAACTTCTAATGGCCATGAACATATTATAATAGGTATTAATAATGATTATAGTATAGTAAAATTTAAATGTAGGTAATAAAAAATAAAGATATATATTTATCTTTATTTATAGTTTTGTTAGACTTTGATAGTTTTTATAGTAAAATTTTAATTAATTATTAATCCTCTAAAACTTGTATAAATTATACATTTATAATTATTATTCTTTAGAAAATTAAATTAAAATAATTTGTAAAGTATAAATAATAGCATAATAAAATACATATTATTGTTTTTTAAAATTATATATGAACACTAATAAATTCTAATTACATTTAATAAAAGAAAATGTACATTTAGTATTATAATGTATAAATACATGTCCATTTAATGATTTATATTTTATAAGTTCATTATTAAATTTAATATATTTCATAATTTAATAAGTATATGATGACTCAGAAATTATGCAATTTTAGTATTAGCTCTGTGGACAATGTTCTGCATTTTTTAGATAATTAAACCTCCCGGTAAGTTGATGCTGAAACTATAGTATTATAAAAAAGTTAAATTGTACATTGTGTAATAGAATCAATATATTTATGATCAATGGTTTAATTTTTAATATCTAATGTGTAAATTTTAAAGAACACAAATTGATACGTTCTTGAAATGATTTTGAAACTATTTCCAACTTTTGATAGTCATTACATATGCGCATGGACTTTGTAATTATTTCTGGTACTGAATCTTGTTATGACTATACGGTAATCCTCGTCTTTTATTAATCCATTAATAAACCATTTTTTAAAATCTTCTATAAAAACATTAAATATATTGTATAATATATGCTATATTTTGAGAGTATTGCTGTATTAGAATAAATGATACACATTATGTATATTAAAATAACTTCATTGTACTGAAGTCCATGATTATCTCTATTTTAATATTTTCATTTTAGTGCTTCTTCTAATACCTTTAAATGTTTGGTGTAGAATTTCATTGTCAGATATGTTTTAAAACAATCATTAAAGGTACATGTTATATATTATGTTGAACTAAAATGCAGTTGATTTAAATGTTCTATTATATCTTTTTTCTGTTTAAAAAATATGTATTACAATAGTGATAAATATATTTTGGTGCTTCCATTAATAAAATACTTTAATTTTTAATAATTAAAATAAACTAAAATTGTGTGTTGAATATAAATATTTTATACAAAACTAATTCCATAAATTATTAATAGATTTTTAAATTATAATGTAAATTAATAATTATATGCTGGATACATACATATAAGATGTAGAATGCTTTATTGTAGGTTCTATTTCTAGTTCGTAGGTACATACTTGTATCAAAATAGATGTATGATACTAAAATAACCATTTTTATATTTATTATATTTTGTTCATCATTATTTTTATAAATAAAAATATGATAAAATAAAAATTATGATTCATAAGTGATTATGAGTATAAACAGTATATTTTGATTAATGTAATATATTTTGGTAATAAATATTACTAATATTACCTATTACTGTAATATTACTATATTTTATTTATTTAACACCTAAACAGGTTTTAAATATAAATTATAAATGTACAATCTTAGCCTCCCTAAAAAATATTGTAAATTCCTGCCTATGAACCTATTATTTATTAATGTCAATGTTATAATATTCACATATTTTTTTTAATATATATATTATATATTAATAGATAATTTAAACAAATAATTCTTTGATGTATTAATTTATAGCATTTAGATAATATACTGTAATGATGACATTTTGTGATTTTTAGGTATAGAATATTAATATGATAATATACAGCTATTCTGGATATTACAGCACCATATTTTAACAAAAAATATTTTAAAATTAATTTGTTCTGGATTTTTAGTATTTAAATTTCTCATTCTAATTTTGTACCCTGAAAATTGCAAATTAAAATTTTGTCGTTTTGATTACAAGAATATCTATTATACCTACCTTTATAGGTACATATAGCTACAGTTATTTATTAAAATATGACAAATTTTATAAAAGTTTGTTTTTTAATTTTAATAATTCGATTAAACATACATTTTTTTAAATTTGAAGACATTTCGGGCGGATGGGTGGGTTAGACCCGTTAACCCCCTGGTTACGCCACTAGTTAGAATAGTTGGATTGATATGCTTAAAAATATGAATTAATCATTAATAGAATTAACATTAATCGGTATTATTATTTATTTACTTTTATAATACATGATTAACCTAAAATTGTACAAAAAAATAAGAAGAATAATGACAAAATATAGGTAGGTACATATCTTTTTTTACGTGCAGAAAGCGAAAGTATTATCGAGTGTTAGACAATTAATAGTTGACTGAATAATAATGTAATTATGAGAAAGTATAGATTGACTTCTATTTCATTAAGTAGGAATTCTCAAATAAAAATAAAATAGGTCTCTAGTTACAAATTAAAATAATTGCTAGTTTTACTTTTTACATAATATATTATACAAAAAACCAGCAATAAACTTTTAAGAAATAATAAGCTGATGTATTTCTTTACTTGATTTTTTTTAATCGGGTCATTCGAGGGTGTTGTCCTTGTAGTGCAATGATTGTTTCGTGTATTGATGTACGTAAATATTTATTAAATAACATAAAGAATTAAAATATATCAATTAATTAATAAATATTACCTATATTATAATACCTATACAGAATGCAGTATACTATTTTTAAGAGTAGACTATTATTTCGCATATTATAATAAATGGGTTAAATTCAAAACGTTGTAGCTTTAAGTCATTTATTTTATATTCATTTTTCCATATTGCATCAAGAAGGAGGGAAAATAATTATTAAACTATTATATTAAGATATAATTATTTATAATAAAGATGATAGTATACCTTATTGACTATTGTATAATTTATACAAAGTTAATGTACCTAATTATTTAATAATAGATCGGTTACCTATACTAAACGTTTCACTAGAATATCAAACTATAATGACTTACTAAAAAAAAAAAACATTACCTTTGTCTACAAATTTTTGAGATATTTTACTTTTATAATATGTAGTAACCAGTGAGTGGCGGTAAAATAATTTTGTCATTGGGGGGATGATCTTGATTTTTCAACATAAACTTTGACAATTGTAAATATCAGTTATAATTTGATGATATAAATATAATATAGTATAAAGTACAAACTGAAAAATATATTTAATCGATAGATAATATTAATAACATTGTAATAGAATTATTAAATTATTAAATCTATTTTTTTTTTTTTTTTTTTTTTTTGCAAGTTCATCCAGTACTTTATCTAGTGTTATATTTATGAACCTACGATGAACAGCTACTATGGTTAAGCCATTATGATGACTCTAAAATAAGATAGTTAATAAACAATTGATAAATATTAAAGTATTATATCGAACATATTTTTAAATTAACATTGTGGAATAAAATAAATGTTTTATGGGTATGCTTTCAATAAAAAAATGCATCTATTTGGTACTTTTTTAATTTATTTTTTGAATTCCTCAAAAGTTTTTCTTCGGGAGATACATCCTACCAAAAAATGGTGGAAAATCGGCAAAATTGGTTTCTGTTATTTTAAATTTTGTTTATTTCGTGATAACTAATTGAGTTTTAATCGTAGGGATTTGAAAATTGTTTTGAGTATTCACAAAGATGTTCTTCATAAGAAAAAAAAAACAATTTGGAAACTATTGGTAGATATTCTGACTAAGTATAGAGATTTGAAATTTTTTCCAAAAATATTTATGATTACCTCTAATTTTGGGTTTAACGGTTTGAAAATTGTATAGAAGCTTACTCATTTAATACTTAATCAATTTTCAAAATATTTTGAAAATTGTAAGGCACAATTTTTTTTAATGTATGAAGACCCTTTTTTTCTGTAGAACTAATTGTCCGATTACCACAAATAGCGTATGCTTTCAAAAGAAATGCTTTTAATTGGTATTTCACTTAGCTCATTTTTACGAATTTCTCAAAAGTTTTGCTTTTTTACACACGTGGTAAACCTATGAAACGACCTATCAGTATAATATATTGTATTATATTGAGTTTCGCTCAGAATCGTATTTTCTAATGCAATATTATTGCATTCAAATCTTAATTATAATAAACTACTAATTTCCACTAATTTAGGAACTATTTATAATATAAGTACATACCTTCATATTATACAATAGGTAATATAAAACTCAAATTTTTAAATTTAAATATATTATAATAATACTTATCTAGTAGATATACGTAGTATAATTTTCTGCGAATTCCATTGTATGTAAAAATATAAACTTCACTATTTTATAAATTGACATGTGTTCGCAATCGCAAGTTGAAGCAAAAGTAAAATAAAGGTAAATAATTGAGAAATTGGTACATTTATATATTGTATTTTGAACTATATGAAGATTTCAATAATATATACAGCAGTTATATTATCAAATGAATTAAACAATCATGTATATTATAGAGGTAACATATTATTTGACATTTAGATAATATTATGACCATACATCATAAATTGAGATATTATTATAATTTCGTAAGGTATATTTTCATTTTAGACCACTATGCGGCGCCACAATTATGCAATTCAATATACATTTATGCCACGGCAATCCAAAAATATAAAAAAACCGATCGATATAAATCCAAATTAATGAAATATTTGAAAATGATAATTATTTAAATTTATATTGACCGTTGTAAATAAAACAGTTGTTAGAATACTCATATAAAAGGCCTATGATAATAATGATTTTGTATCCGTCAAAGATAAAGATCCGTTAAACAAACTAAACGACGTCAGTCGTCGAGACGACGACTTTTTATTAAATTTTAATATATCTACTCAAAATTGCATTGGTTATCATGAAAATGTAAAATCAATTTCGCAAAATTAGGATTTCCGTGAATATTGCCGCTTTTTCTTTATTTTTTGGTAATTTTTCTTTTCCCAAGGAAAAACTGAGAAATCCGAAAACTGAGCTAAATAAAGTACTTACTAGATCCAATTTTTTACCAAAAGAAAATTTAATTTTTAGCGAATTTGTGGTATTCAGACTATTATTTCTATCCAAATAAATGTTTTCAAACATCAATAAAAAAAAAAAAATCATAAATTGTAAAACCAATACATTCTTTATTTCGATCAATCTAAAATATATGAGTATATTATATAATTGAGGTATCAACAATTTTTATTGCCCGATCACATTCAAGATTTTCGTGCCACTGTGTTGGTTTATACATGTATAATAAGTACAATATACAATAATTACAATATATTTAATATCTATGACAAATATAGTGGTTGACAATTAACTAAATAATTAATACTTAATAATTAATAAACTACAAAATTATTGCAATTAAAATGTTCAAAAGTAGGTAATCAAATTAAATGAAAAAATTAGGTAATATGCAATATTAAATTTTTTAATAATAAGAAATAATAAATCACATATAATATATTATAGTAAGAACTTCTAGAACTAAAACAATTTAATTTTTAACGCGTAAAGACACTCAATCATAAATAATTTGGTTTTTTAATCGAAAACTATGTAAATATGTCAATGATTACAACAATAATTCATTTTATTTTTAAGAAATTTTTTTTTATCCGTTTTTGTTTTTCCTTGTAATAAAACTATGCAAATTAAAGTATTTTATATGAGTAAAATGAAAACGATTAGATAAATTATACATAAAATATTAATTATTTTTTTAAAGGTAAAATGATGAGAGATTATGTTTGAAATGGATTTTTAACAATTTATTATTTAGGCTATCAACTAAAATTAGTGTTGCATTAATTAATAGTAATATAATGATAGATTGTTATAGATTAAATTTAGTATTTAAAATTATATGTACTATGCACGCAATAACGTACTTAAACTTAATTTTGTTTAAAAAATACAATTATATCTAATAGTTAAGTTTAAATGCGAGAGAGAAATATTGTGTTTTATATTGTTGTAAACATATTTAACTATTATTTTTCCATTTTTAATTGTTCTGATAAATGAGAATAGTCTTAGGTATAACTGTATAAGTGTAAAATTACTCATACACAATACATTATACAAGGGTGACCATATTAAAAAATTAAAAAAGGGACATTTGTTATTCCCCCCCCCCCAGAAAAAAACCCTCATCCACATACATTTACACATATGCACACAACTATAGAGAGTAAAAGTCCAATTATTTTCTTATTGTAATATCCTTTTTGAGTAAACTAACCTAAATAATTAAAGTGTTCAAATCTGTCATTTATAACTTTGGTTTCAAATTTTAAATATACGAGTAACTGTTTTATATTTGTTTCATACATCGATATTTTTTTCATAAAATTTATATTATAATTATAATTATATGGAAATAACGCGATATTAAAATGGGACCATCTTCTAAAAATGGGATAAAAAGCGTCCCGTTTGAAGTTTATCGGGACAACGGGACATGATGATCAAAAAAGGGACAATCCCATTTTAAACGGGACGTCTAGTCACCCTACGTTATATTATATTTCGTATATTGTGCTTATATACGAATAACGAATTGTGTTATTGACTAACCCCTTATACCCGGTCACCGGTATAATATAACATATGGTATATTCTACTTTAAATTTGTAATAATTAATAATAGGTACCTACCTAATAATAATAAACATTACATTTAATGTAATTGATATTATTAAAATTTAAATGATTTTGAATAATTTTACCGTTTTCTAAAACATTCTCTTTTATACGGATTTACCGTATTTATTTTACCATCTATTTCATGAAGATAATCGTATACTTATAATCGTAACTTTTGTTTAACGCATAGGTACATAGGTGTATTTAGTATTTTTAGATTTATTATAAATTTATAACGATAAATTTAACATTTTAATTTAATTTATTTAATTTCTTTATTTGTTTTCAATAACCTTAGTACGTTTTTTGTATGCGTAACAACAAGTACCTACACACGCAGGCATGTTTAATGCAATACCATAGTGTTACATAACATTTATCAACTATGTTTGTTTTTACCTATTTTTGCAAATAGAATTCGTTTCTTCCAAAATATATCGATAAAATAAAATACGAGTTCTTATTTTTACACGTTCGTATAAATCGAACTTAACTTATAATAATATTTGTTTTTATTTATTTATTTTATTTCTTCACGCCAAACGGCAATTACAGAGGAGAAGACAATTTTTAAAAATATATATACAATAAAAAGCAAACAGTAAAATAAAAACTATACAAACAAATACGAAACAATAAGTGTAGATTATTTACAAGAACTCGTTAGCGACTTTAATTATTTTATTGAAAGAGTGGAAGTAACAATAATTTGTGGAATGGATAGGAAATGAGAACTGAATAGGACACCGAGTTTTGTGAGAAGGGATTCTAAAAGAAATACGCGAGAGGAGATCAGGAGCATCAAGAGAACCATAACAGCAACAAAATACATTACAAAAATGAAAATATATATATTGTATATAAAATCGTATAAACAATAAATATATTTTCAATTTTGCTAGCCATCTGGACCGTCCAGGTACATTTAATTTAAATATTATATTAATAAATTTTGATTGATAAAAACGATAACATTAAGGTATATTATGTACGGATAATAATTATTGTATAATCTTATAATCATCATTCATTCGCAAAAATCCCGTTTATATTTGATATGTAGGTACTTGTTTATATTCCAGTGCAAAGAAGGCAAATTTTTGACAGTCCAAGATGAAGTAATCAAGTACAACGTGCTTCGTAATATACATTCGCAAAATTTTGCCGCCTATTCAATAACAACACCGGTGTGTCCCAGAGAATCACTAGGCATTCGGTTACCGTTCGATTACCGACGTTTCTGATAAAAAAACTTTGACAAAATATTTTACGTATTAAAAAACGGTAAGCCTCCGCATATACGTAGGCTATACAGTATAATCAGAATATAAGGTTCTATTGTGTTTCAAACACAATGGAAATAACATTGAAAAAATTTGCAATTATGATCATTCTGTATATAATTACTAATGAATATACAACTCGAGAACCATATACTTGCATACAATATAAAAATATAGATTTAAATGTATGTAAGTATGTAAAGTGCCTGTTTCAGTACTATATTTTATTTAGAGTTTTATATTTTTTCACCTAATAGTGATATTTTATAATTTGATAAATGTGTAAAAAATTGACAAAATGTTGTCCACTACGGGCGGCCTTGGACTGAAGCCTTTCCCATTGGCTGTATTACGGGTATTTTTATACTCGTATACAGTGCTCGAAATAGAAAATTGTACGATTCGGAACGCTATAAAATTAATTAAAGCCGTAAACAGCACCAAATTTTAGAAAGGACCGAGTTCTTCCAAATTTGACACCAATATTTATGTAATTAAAGAAATAATAAGTAGTCCCTATTTTAAAAATTTCTATTTCGTAAGTAGTTAAATTTTTTATATTGTAATGTGTTGGAAAAAAATATGTTTTACCTACAAAAATTGAAATAAACAAATCACTATATTATTTCATTAAAATATTAAAATTATTAAATAGTATCACATCACTAATTAGAAGTTTTAAATTTTTGACTTATAATTTTATGAATCGGAACGGATAAAAAGGCTAATATAACGAACGTGAACGGTATGAAGGTACGACATAATAAACCGGAACGCCGTTCCGGTTGCGTTCCGGTCCATTACGAGCTCGTAAAATAATATATTGTATGATATACTTGATAATTAAATAACTATTGTACTATTAATAGTAACCAATAGGTTTTTGTTTCATTAAAAAGATAAAGTGATGTCGGCTAAATCTTACAGCATCTTCTTTTAGAAATCCTGCGTACGCGCTAATGTCGTGTGATGCGTTAGGCAATTATGATTTATCGAAAATTATAATATACTCCACGTTGAATATGTTTAACAGATTTTTGTTAACATTTGTCAACAGGTTTTGGACAGCCACAAGTTCCGGCTGTCAGACGACCAAGAGGGTGAGTACGTACACGGAGAAGGGATGGAACCAGGTGCAGTTACACCCGGCCCGAAAATGACCGAGCGCATGTTCAACACGTTGGTATAAGGAGACCGTCAGCGTACAGATAAGCGCCAACTGCCGGCTGCTACTGTTGTGTACTTAAGCGACGAACCGTACGCTGAGGTTCAGCTACCGAACGAGTTGTAACATCCAATTTTATATTTTATAATCAATAATTTCCCGTCATTTAATTTCGCATGCTTGCCGCCCGTTATGAACCAAAGCAGTGGTTATTATTTCTGATTTTCGGTGGTGTACCTAGGGGAATCCTCCTCACCCATGGTTCGTATACTATATTGTGTGAAATATGCATTGTTAACGTGGATAAGTGTTCAATATTAAAAAAGAGGGGGAAATTAAATTTCTTACCCCTTCCACAAAAGAAAAGCCTATAAGTACGGTACCGTAATTTTTTTTTTATATTTTTATTAATTTACAATTAATTTCCATATGTTTTATCTTATATTATGCATACATTTTATTATTAAAAAAAAAAAATCTTATTTTTGATTCATGTTTTAGTATATTGTTTTCATTTTTCTAAGAATTAGAAAAACCGAAAAACTTTTTGAAACTATCTTTGCTTAGTAGCTTCTGGATGTACCTTATTATTGTAGTTATTATAAAAACACAAATGCTTACTATTATTTTTCGTTGTGCACATTTGTGTTTTAATAGTGTACAAAGTGTGTCGTAGTACACACAAAAATAACCACTGAACTAAAGTTCGCTGCACCGTTAACAACCGATTATATGACAAACGAATGTACGACCTCTTTACTCGAGGTGTGGACAAACGAGAGATTATCTTGGGTGTGCGTGTTTGGAGACAACGTTAATAAAAATTTATAGTACTCGGTGAAATTTTGGTTATTTAATTATATTAAAGTATTATTCAGAAAACCAGATCAAAATCGGTGCGGACGAAACCCTACGCACATTCATAACCGGCCATTTGGAGAAAAAAAAGAAATACGACAATTTCGGCGATTCCTGTCGTCCAGAGCGTTTCAAGCGTTCCTATAACCAGTCAAATTAGTAGCGTCTAATTGTGTATATTAATCTAAGAACAATAATAATAACGACGATAATACAATATATTATAAAATACAGCTTGTTTCCCACCACGAGATTGTTCTTTGCGATACATTTGTTAAAAAAAAAAAAAACGATTATTGGATATTATAATACTCGTATTGTGTTTACGTGTATACACATGTATACTAATATAAAGACGTGCGTTTATTTACTTTAAAAGTATTTTTTTTAAATTTAAATTTTACTATTTATACAATTTCTAAAATAATAGTTTCTATTTCCATTATACATTATTCGCGCGAGTCATGACTTAATTTCAACTTTAAACTTTTCAACCAGTAGTTTCTTAGATCTTCTAGTTTAGAGTTAGTTAGTTTGGAGTTAATCTAAATGGCTATATAGTTTATATAATAAGGATTATATAGTAGATATTATAATATTGATTAATACAGGATATTTTTCAATGTATTATTGGTATTTTTATAATAAAGTTTAGTTTAAATTATTATATTTCATTATCCGCCATACAGACTATAAAATAAAAATAATAATACCAAAATAATTACTAAACAAGTTCGTAATATCAATTCATTGAAAGGGTATAGATACAATTTAAAAACTACTTTTTATTTCAAATATTTTTAATTAGTATTTTATGCAATTTGATTCAATATTATATGCACAAATATTGATTGAAGATGACCTTGGCTGCATCCAAAAGTGTCTTCTAAAATCGGAAGGTTATAGAAAATTGTATGTGGTTGAAAGACCTGTTTACCTTGGGCTTGACCCGTAAAAGAATCCAATATAAAATCTGTGTCATAATACCGATACACGTTTTCTTTGACAACTAACTCATTCCGTGTAAAGCGGTTTACTTATTCTGTTTTGAAGTTAGATTATACCTATCATAATAATATTATATTAGATAATGGTATAATAAATAAATATTTGTACTTGCACTTATACTTAATCGGTGAAATTAAGTAATTGTTATTATTCAATTTGAAGAAATATAAGTAATATTGAAAATACTTATAAAAAAAAAATAAAAAAAAAGATGTGACGAACCATTCGAAATTCGAACTGAACTGAATTAAACTCGCGATGTTCAGTTTGGTTATGAAATCGAACTTTTATCCTGATGATTTATTTCAAAATATGAATTTTTCATTCTTTTTACAATTATAATTTAGTTCAATTTAGTTTGAATATTTAATTATATTTTTGTAATTTTTCGGTAGTTTTAACTTTAAAAGCTTATACAAAAATTATAATTCACGATTTTCTAAATATTTTGTAAATAGATTAAGTAGTATATGAGTAGGCTTCTATAAAATTTTAAAATCGTTAAACCCAAAATTGCATGTGATATTAAACAATTTTGGAATAAATTTCAAAACTCTATACTTAGATAGAAAATCAACCAATTCGTTCCAAAATTTTACCATGTGTGTAAACTACCTATGTAATACTCATAAATATTTTCAAGTCCCTACAATCAAACCTCAATTAGTTATCACAAAATAAACAAAATTAAACTAACAAAAATCATAATTTTTCTGATTTTGGTAGTTTTTCTTCTCCCAACGAAAAAGCTTTTGAAAAATTCGAAAAATGAGCTAAATAAAGTACCAACTAGATGCAATTTTCTAACGAATGCAACCCCCCCTATTTGCGGTAATCGAACAAAAAAATTATAAAACCAATACATTCCTGACTTTGCTTAGAATAAAAAATTATTAGTTTATTAATATAGTTTTTTTTAAACTTATTTACCTGAACAAAAAAAATAAAAAAATAAATATATCTATAAATTCTATATATTCTAATAATATAGATATATAAATTATTTTTTTTAAATATTTGTACCAGTCGAAAATATTATGGTGACAATATTGAACTAGGGCAAGGACGTTTTGGATGTGAATATTCATGTACAAATAATATTATTAGGTACCTATACGAAAATTTGATAACCATGTATTTAAACATTAATTATTATTGTTCATTACAGAAAAACGTATTAATTTCTCGTGTTCTTATGAAATACAATAAGTATATTAGATTTCATAATAGTTACTACCTAATTGTTGTAAACAAAATAAAAATTCAATACAAGTTTATATTTTTATCATTGAACACATTTAAAGATTATTTTTTCGATTATTGTGATCAGCGGTGGCGGATTTAAGGAGAGAACGCAGGAGATTAACGCTTAGGTTAATTAACTACTCTATTTTTAATAGTTTTTATCCTAAAATTTAAAACAATAATACTTCAAAATATATTTTATGAAGGTTATTGAATATAATAATTGTTTTGATAAGTAAACAAGTAAAATAATATTTAATTAGTTATAATATAACTAGTGTGACTTTAATTGCAAAATTAATTTCTTTCTGAATGTCCTATAAACATTACTTTCCAAGCAGAAAATTAATTTTATACATCAACAGAGACGGATTTAGCTTTTTACGGCTATAGGCACTTAAGAATTGCCGTCTTTCATCAAATAAATTAGTAGGAATATATATATGTACGTATTTTTAAACTAAAATATTATAATTAGAGAATATAATTTAGAGCCGGTAATACACATAAGCGATTATTAATCAGATGTCATTTATTTATCATATTAAAATGTTATCGTAATACTGTGCCTGAGGGGGGGGGGGGGTGTTTTAGGTTTCCAACCTCCCCTCTGAAATTTTTTATATATTATTCTCTAAATTACAAAATATTTAAGTAGATACATATTTTATTGTAGTATTTATAATTCTTATTTATTTATTACTCTATGTAACATTATTTTAAGCAATAATTTGGATGATCTTTGACTTGCTGTTTAAAAATATTAATTTAAAAAAAAATTTAATCTAATTAGATAAATAAAACATTGTTTTTAAAATGTAATATATGTAGGACTCTTATCATAATATTTGCATGTGGGTTAGGTTAAGTTATATAAACAATGTTTTCACGAAAACGGGGAACACTTTATATTTTGGCAGTTCGATACCTTATAAGTAGGTATTTTTAAATTTATTTTTTATATAATTATTATTAACCAATTAAACTTTTATTCCTTAAAAGATATATCTTTGTATATTAAATTAAATTTCAAATGGTTTAATAATTTAATAAAATAAAATGTTAAACATAGTTTTTCCAAAGAGCATAACTGACAAAAATATAATTTTATGCAAAAAGCCTAGAAAATAATAGGCTGTTAGTAAAAACAATTAAATATTTCAAACCATTTTACAAAAAAACATAGTTTTTTTTTTTTTTTATAAACGTTGAGTTTTACAAATGGTCTACGACATTTGTCAACATTATTAACTTATATATTAGAAATGTAAGTGTAGAATTACTACAGAAATGTTAAAATATAATTTACATTTCACATTCATAATGAATCCCACTTTTTCAAGAAATTTTCGATTTCATATTATATACCTAATTAAACTGAAATATTTAAATTAGAAAAAAAATATTTCTATATCAATAGCGAAAAAGGATTGTTCAGGCTATATATATTATGACGTTATTAGGTTAAAATATACGTTAAATATTATATAAATGTATCTACTTAATTTAAAACAGACTGGATTGTACCAGACGTTGTCCTGTAGTTTTAGACAATGGTTATTTGTTTTACACCTTTGTAACTAATCATGTAGACGGTTAACAGATAATTGATAAACTTGTTATATTTTTCGACTTGTCATGATGATAATTACACAAATAATAACAATTATTATTTATTGCGATATGTACTTATTATGTATAACGTGATTCGTACAAACTTGGATTGAATAGATCCAAGGTCAATGAAAAAATGCAACGTTATGAATTATGATGACTTGGCGGGATTAGGTTAGTTACGGAAATTAAATAAATCTAACACAATTTGTTTTTCCGATTGCAAAAATTGAAAGTGAAAGGCTTCCATAAATTCGTACCTACACGCGTTATGGATTTAGCAAACGCGACTATATAGAACAATGTAGGTAAGTACGTACGAGTTGCGCCAAATGACCGATTATTATTGTTTACGGTGGGTTCTTAAAAATAACAATAATAATTATTATAATCTTATAATGATAATAATAATGATAATTATGTTAATGATAATGTTATGTTTTAATTCGACGAATGCTGTAAGATTGTCGTTAAAGGTACATGATGCACTTAGATATAGGTAACTTAGTTAATATTTAAACCAATGAATTATTTCAGGACGAATCATTCGGTTTTTTAAATTTAATTTTCACGCTGGACAATACCTATAATTACCCAGCTCGTTTTCGTACGTTATAATCATTAAATTTGGTACGATTGATATCTAATCGTCGGCGTGGTAGTTAGATCAAGGAATCTGCTCTATCATTCATTGGATTTATATTATGTTTTCTGTTTTATTTTTGTAAAATTAATAAGATACGAATGTGAAATTTTTCACATCAATTTCGACATTTTCAAAGAATATTATATCTTATTACATTCTTATAATCTATGTGAAATACATGTAACGGGTTTTTTCGATAAATTTTTTATAGGTAGGTAAGTTCATAGGCGGTTTTACGGAATATGATTTTTCATTGGCCATTGCTTTAAATTTTATAAATAATATAATACAATACTATATTCAAATACAGAAGGGATGAATGGGATTATTTGATTAGTGAAGTTTTAAAATAAAAATTTGTCCTAGGGAAGGGATATGACATTTATGAAAAACATAGAAGAGCTAGTAGAGGAAGGTTACGTCCCTTACAGTATCTATAACCGATTTATTTATTATTTGGAATATATTTTAATAGAATATTTCTTTTATTATTAAATTAATTATTAAAATTAAAAGTTATTGCAGGTAAATTTTTTTAATAAAAACAATAAAATTATAGGTAAATATAGGTATAAGGTGTATGTACGTTATAGACTTATAGTTTAAAAAACAAAATTATAAATATAATTTTGTTCACTACAAAATAAAATCCAATTTTCTCGCTTTTTTAGCCAGTTAATCTATTATTATTTATATTGGATTTAATATTATGTC
This sequence comes from Eriosoma lanigerum, assembly GCA_013282895.1. NCBI lineage: Eukaryota > Metazoa > Arthropoda > Insecta > Hemiptera > Aphididae > Eriosoma > Eriosoma lanigerum. The sequence continues at coordinate 7,563,097 of CM023362.1, forward strand.
TCTATAAATTACTATCATTGCTAAGCCATTCAAACAGTCCTATAAATTTTGATAACAAGGTTTTTAAAACAAAATATAGCACTATAATAATACTAGTTTTTCAATGTTTATATATCTCAGCCATAGTATTTCTTAAAAAACATGTATGTACATAATGTTTTGCTAATTAAATATATATTTGGAATAGATTCTGTGAGAGTCAGAAGGTTAGTTTTAGGAATAATATCAATTTTATTCAATTTCCTCCTTCATAACCATAACTTAGAAAAACAATATACGAGTCAAATGATACAATATAATATAATTATATTAATATGAAATATTTGCTAGTTTGTAGTTATATCTAATTTCTAGTCATTTTTAGTCAAGGCCGAAGTCAAAATAAATTATTAGGAGGGTTTTAATATTTATTTTGACCAAAAGAAATAAAACATAAAAAGCTAAACAAAAAGTGTTTGATATAATTTAAAATTTTAATATAATTTATTTTTATAAATAATTTCAGGGTAATTTGAACCTTGAACCTCCCTGGCTACGGCATTGTTCTTAATATTATTTTCCTAGTAAATTGACGATGCTTATATAAGTCCATACATTATGTCTTTATGACATTATTAAATTAAAATAATATTATGTGTGTACCTGTTGTGTGATACCTAATTATATTAATATTTTTAGAAAACGTATTTAAAGATTATTGAAAAGTGAACAGCAAATTAAAAAAATTATCCAAAAAAAAATCTTTAGGTAAATCTATCCCTATCATCCTCCTCCCCATAATAATTATACCACTGGTCAGACCAGTAAAAGTTGGAAGGTATAGTTAGGTATTTTGTTTGTTATTACAATACATATTATCTAGTTGTAGATAATATAATATTCTATTTTATAAGTATAATTATTGAACTATTAAATTAGTTTTTATTAAGTACAATATTATTGTATTATTGTAATATTTTCATATTATTATTATAACAATAAAATTTAATATGACCTAATGATATGGTCCTAATCTAATACTTTTTTTGTTAAATTTTAAACCGAACATAATACTTTGAAACTAAAATAACATAATATTATACCTATTTACACGAAACATATTTTGAATCAACTTACAACGTCATTATGATACGCGGTCACAGATAATTAATACTTAGGTCTTAAACATAAAACAATAGGTAACATCCTACACACGCAAACGTATTGCAACAGTCTTATAACTTATGCATCGTATGTGTCGAAATGAAGACCATAAAATGTTTAAACCTTTTAAGTATAGGTTATATTATAAATTTTTAATTAGTAATAATGTTTACGTTGTTTTTATTTTGCGTTATAGCCATGAGCTATATTATATTGATATTGTTAATACGAGTACTTATGCGTACAATATGTGTGTGACAATATTGCCTCGAATAAATGAATTTACGGTATTATTATGATTATAAAGGTGATCACTCATTCGGAAACATATTATAAGCAAAAGCAATAATGATGGACTAATTAATGCCTAGGTATTGATATTTTAATATGAAACAATGTTAAATTTATGTTGCGTACTTGTGTAGTGATTTCGATGTTCAACCAGAAAACCAGTATTTTCTAAAATAATTGCTAATAGTCTATTTTTTATTTTTCATAAAACACACACGTTTTTATTTCTATTTATACTTTTTTGGTATTTATAATATAGGTATAAAGATCGCCATATCCACCCAGTAAAATATTTTTTCATGTTCATATATTGTAAAACGAATACGATCATAAAATAGTGAAAATGATAAATATTTTATTGTTGTAACTATATTTACAAAGTAATGATAAATTCTAAAATTGTACCTACACTCTACATTCTATAGAAATCAATAATTTTTTACTAGCTAATTAACTAATTAGCCATATTATTTATTATTTTTGTTAGTAACTTTGAAACCTAAGATAATTTATATATTTATTTGTAAAAACTAATTATTTTTAGTCACTTTTATTTTATTTAAGTTAATGAATATTTTTAAATTAAATTTTAAAATTACACAATACAAATTGATTATTGCAGTAACGTTAGGTACAGTTATAATTATACATTTTACAAACATTTACTAGATATAGGAAATTAAAAAAACAAATAACAATCACAAAAGCATATTGCATAAAATAGTTGTATGTTTAGTAAAATAAAAAATAAAAATTAGTCAAATATGTTTAAATTTATAGTACATCTGTACAATAATCTAATTAATTCAAATCAATAATTTTCTAATGATTTAAATTATGATGACTATTATATAACGATTTAAATGTGCATTCTTTTTTCTATTAGATGCTACAGGTTAGGTAAAATACAAATATTTTAGTGAATATTTTATGAATTTAAGGTTATATTTTGATTTTTTAGTAAATATTATTGATTGAGGACCGGGAGGAAGTAATGCTAAAGTGGTTCCCTTCCGATTCTCTGTTCAAACATGAAAAAAAGTAAATATTATTGATAATCTTTTAAAAAATTTTAGTCGTGTTGGTATATTTGTTTGTACTATTGTTAATTATTTTCACTCGATCTAATAGCCAACAATAGGTGTATAAAATCTGTTGATGACACTTCGGGACTTATATTTAACAATAAAAAATATACATACCTACACATTTTAATAATTAAAATTTTTATTGGAATTTTTATTGCATTTTCAATTGTATGAAAATTATGTATCGTTTTATTCAATAAAATATGGATCCGAACCCTAAGCCCCTAAAAAATAATTACATTTTTATTGTGTACAAAAATTAGCACATTTTTCCCGAGTAGGTAGTTACGCATTACGTAAGGTTTTTTTTTTATTTCCTTTTCGTGTCGCGATTTCTCTTCAAGTGATGAATATTAAACCACCTACATATAATAAATTATTACATTATAGGTACGTATTTATGTATATTATGTTTAATGACTTTTCGATAATTGTCATACATATAATAATAATTTAATGAGTATTATGCGAATATCGACACGGCTCGGCGTGGTTTTGTAATATTGTTGTTAAATTTTAAATTACAAATTTACACACTATGTCGTTGGGGCTGTTGGCTGTGCGATTACATATTATTACTGTTATTATTATTAATTATTATTGTCTTATTGTCTAGCTATTTATATGTATACTATAAGTATTTACACGTACCCAAACATCGCGCGGTAGTGCGAAAAATTACATATTTCAACGACGAACATTATTTTGCGTATAAATAATATGATTTGACGCGTTTACAACAATATGATCTCAATTGAAACAGAATAACAGTATAATAACCACAATCGTTTGTTCGCAACCATAACGTAGGTAAACATAGGTATATTATGAATTCAGTGTGCGATTTGGTGTGGGGGACACAGAAAGACAGAGTTCCTCTACAATTTTTTTTATATTTTGAGAGAGCATCCCTTCAAATTATTTCCATTAAAACGGGGAGGGAGGACGTGTTATTTTGTTCAAATGATATTGAAATTTTGATAACCTATGTAAATTTGCATTGAATAAGGTAATAGAAAACTATTTAAAAGATGAATTTTTAATAATAAGAACAAAACTCATAAAAGTCTTATCTATTTAGGTAGGTTATTTTTAATTATGTTAGGTTTATATTATAATAATTTTACGAGTTAGGTTTAGTTTATTCATTGTAAAAGACGTTAATTCTTTTAAAGTCTTGGAGTCTCTTTCATTTATGTTTCCATTTCGAACATTGATTATGTTTAGGTAGGTATTTGTACAACATATCCGTATAAAAATATACCTTGGTGCGAATTTATTATCGTCTCTGTCAGGTAGGTATAATAAAATAAAGTGGCATAACGTATAAATATTACTAAATTGTATACATTAGGTATATTGTAAAATATAGGTTAAAAAAATTGATTTTATCAGAATTTATTTCATAAAGCGTGTTGTATAATGTTTAAGTCGATATAATAAAAATATATCGTAAGCAAGATAATATGCGAATCTGTGTTTTAATAATATACAGAAACAACATTGAAATATATGAAACTTTTCAGGATAAGAGAAAATATCAGGGGCGCCATTTTAGTATTTTAATAGGGGGAGCGAAAATTGAAGCAGGCCAAGTTTTACGCCGATCGGGCCAATTTTGTTTGATATTAAAATTATGATAATAACTGACAACTTCATTTGCAATGCATTTTTTCGGAATGTACAATGTTTTTTAATAATTATACCTAATTTTATTAAACATACCTATATCATTAACTGACGTATGTAGGTCATTTTTGTTGCGTACATTTTTGATCACTTTGCTATAATATAAAATTATTTGTACGAGTGGTGTCTATAGCTAATAACTAAACCATGTCCAAGTGCAAACACAATTTAAAACAAACAACAAAACAAAATTAAACAAGAAAATACCAGGAAATTATAAGTTTACAATACTTAAAAAATTCATACTTTAAAAATTCAACATTACAATAATTGTTTATGTAAATATTTAGTGGAAAATCCTTGAGTGATCAGTTGTGGATAAATTTAATAGGTATTGACGCTATTATGTACAGTTTAACGTCCAATAATTAACAAGATAGCATAAGCGTAATTAAAGGGTGGGAGAGTGGATGGGCTAAGTCTTTTTTATTTTTAGCACTAATTGCGCCACTGATGTAGATAGATAACTATATGTCTATAATAATTCGATCCCTTCAAACTTAAAATTAATTTAAATTTCAACAATAAATATTAGTAGGTTATATAATACATTTTACAAATTTTTTAATTTTTATAATTATTATAATATACTATATTTACTTTAGTCTTGCAAATTTTTCGCTCTTGTACCAAATGACTTTGTTATAATATAATAATAATCATTGATAAATCGACTTGTCGCATGCATTTATGAATTTGTGATAAATGATAAGTTATCGTTAAAAACCTTTGTTTAAGTATAAAATATAGAAGAAAATAACTTACAAAAATCAATTATGTAATACATTTTGATGAAATAAAAAAACGAGTTAGTTCAAACTTTTAAGTCGTTATGCTTTTTTACAATATCTAAGAGATCGGCATTCACCTATCACTTGGCCAATCATCTATAATATATCAACTATAAAACATCAATTTTACAAATAATAGTAATAAAAGTGTATCTTATTTATTCTAGTAATGATATATGTACTAAAACAGGTTTACATAATGACAGAGGTTTATATATCTATGGAAAATATTAATTTGGTTGTATAAAATAAAAAAACCATTCAGTTATAATCGAAATAATATTCCGAATCAATAATATTGTTATCTGTACCAGTGGGCAATGGACACATACTCGTAAATAAAAAAAACTTAGATGCAAGTATAATAATTATATTATAAATTTATGACCTTCTAAGGTCATAATCAAAACATATTTGGAACCTGATTTTGAATATTGTGTAATACTAAATTATGTCATACAATGCAGTTTTGTATAAGAACAGTAATATGACCTACGAACGCATATTTTGACCATCATATTTAGTCAAATTCGATATATTAAATAAAACATTTAACTACCCAATAATAATATATATTTTTAACATGCCTGACAATTTTTTTATTTTCGTGCATAATAATATTAATAATATTAAAATTTAAAAAAGCGGGAAGGTCGATTCTGAACGTTGCTCCTTCGTTCCTTCGACTCTTGGAGAAATTAGTGGTTTATAATGATTAAGATTTGAATGCAATGATATTGTAGTCGAAAATACGGTTACCTATAAAATTACTTAAAAACATTTTCAAGTCTTTACGATCAAAACTAAATTAGTAATCACGAAATATAAAAAATTATGCTTTATGATGATGTTTTTTATTCTTTTATTTTTTTTTTTATGTCTGAAGACACTTTTTTGGGTAAATAAATAGTAAATAAATAAATGGTCCAATTAGAACAAGTAGGGTACGCTTGCGGTTGAAAATTGCATTTACTTGCTACTTTATTCATCTCATTTTTCGAATTTCTCAAAAGTTTTTTCTCTGGAAATGTAAAACTGTTAAAAATAACGGATAAACGGCAAAATTCACGAAAATCGTAAAATTGATGAAATTGTTTTTAGATTTTTATGATAACTATAATGCTATTTCAAGTCTAGGTGCTTGTACATTTTTTTTAGTTTTTTTATAGATAGTTTGTATGGTACAATTTTGGTTTGGATTATCAGTATATTATATTATATTATAATGAGTTTCGATCAGAATTTTATTTTTGAATGTAATATCATTGCAATTTAAAATCTATAGATCGTCCGTTAAAAAGTCTGCTGTACAACCTGATTAATACCTTATCGTACGATAACATTTTAATACGATAAAATACCTTTCGATTAATAATCGGTCGTATGTATTACCGGCTCTAAATTATATTTTCTAATTATAATATTGTAGTTTAAAAATACGTTTATATATATTTATTATTATATATATATATAAACCTACTAATTTATTTGATGAAAGTCGGTAATTCTTAAGTGCCTATATTTGGAAAAAAAAAGCTAAAACCGCTTTGTATATAGTTAATACAATAGGTATTCAAAATGAAATTTTATTATAAGGGTAACTATTCACAATTCATCAAAGTCACATCGACAGCGATTTAAATGTCGAAAGTCGAGTTAAAAATTGTAAGTAAATTCTTGACTTTAACTCGTTTACCTACGTATAAAGTACGTACTGCGTGACCAAAATATGACATAATAATAATAATAATAATGATGATGATGATATTGTTGTTATCTGCACATCACGGTCACGAAACTGCGGACGAAAGTGAAAGAGACCAGAGTCTGTTCACGAAACGCGTACTTTTAGTGGGGGCGCACGTGGACACGTTTGATGGATTATATCGCCGCGGCAACCGGCCAAACGTTAGTCGATGACCGTACAGGTGTCTGCGATCGTAATAATAAAATGATAACACTATTGTCACCGTATAATATATCGACTGTTATATTTTTCTAACTCGAAACGAAGTAAATTATATAAATCGCGATTTTTTTCTTTTTTTTTTTTTTTTCTCGCCATCCGCGTGAAAAAATATAAAAACGATATAATAATATATAAATATCAAACACGCGGTATAATATACGAATACACGCGACAGTTATTATTAGACACCGAAATCTGTCATCGGTCAATCGATTTTCACGATGATCGAATTATTTCGTTTCTCGTTCGTGACGTGCGTTTATGTTGTCATACTGAACGGGTCCGCTCGGGCGACTTTGACGTACGGCGGCAGCGGCGGCGTCGACAAATGCGACTCGAAAAATCTGAACGGCAACAATTTCGACCAGTGTAAATATCCGAACAATTCGTCCCCGGGACAGACGAGACAGTACGCCGATAACGTGTTGATAAACGATAAAAACGTATCGTTCCTGTTGCAAAATGACATGCACGACAGTGAGTATAATAGCAAATGTGATATTACGTTTATTTTAGCGATTCGATGAGATGGCGATTCGTTTTAGACTACACTATTTTTCAAATATAACTAGTATAATAAAATTGTTGAAAAAATAATAATAATAATAATAATAATAATTATACACTTTAATTTTTATTTTTTCAATTATGAATTACGATATCAATATTGAATAAATCCATTGAAAGAGCAGAATCACAACGACTCGTTATTATACTTTAATAGAAAAAAAGTATTGAAATAATTTAAGATCCATAGATTTTTAACTTTTCCAAGTGTCGATCGTTTTTTATTTTTTATTTAAAAATAAAATATGGAGGATCTATGGATTTAAGAATCATTTTAACACCAGTATTTTAGTTGAGATAAATTCTATTTTTTAATTATACTTATTACGATTATACTAATGCAACTATAATAATAGATTATAATAAAAATATCACAAACATACCGTAATAAAGATAATACAATTATTAAAATGTATAAATATTAATAATTAATTAGAAAAAATCTAATATTTTAGCTATTTTCACTAATTGAAAAATGTCGTTTACTAATCTCTCAGAAACAAAATTTTGTTTCCAAAAGAGTTATCCAATAAAATAATATTATTTATTTCTTAAAATGAGTGAATTAAAATATTTGTATAAAATCTGTACCAATGTAGGTACATAGGTTCATTATATTATTTATCAAGTAATAAAGTTTATTGTGAAATAAATCATAAATTTGTGAAATATTAGCGTCTACAATCTCTAATTTAAGTGCGAAACCAGTGATTCGCAGATATTAACATGTAAAAAACCACTAGCAATTATTAATCACAATCTTATGTTTGTTTTGCAACGATAGACGACTATCTAATAATAATATTATGATTTGTTTTAAACTATACGGTTCGGCTTATAATAAATCAGGTTTATTCGGTTTTCGTTCTATTTGAGCAAAACATTTCCAAACGTTAATTAGCAAATTGCAATTTTATTATTATTAGGTTCACATTAATTGTATATTAAACACGATTTCAAGAATAATTATATTTCTTTGTTAATATTATTATCGTATGTCAAGTCCTTTACAACAGGGTCTACCTAACCTATTTAATTGTAAAACATATAAAACATTGACGAAAATCGAGTAAAATTATCAATTGGAATTTAAAAGTGATTCCCAACCTTTTGTAAGCGTACGACACAAAACATTTAAAATTTAACTATTATAACGCTACGTGTACGTATATATATATATATATACTGCAATTTTTGTCGCAATATGAGGTTGGGGACCGTTGGATTATAGATAAAAACTCGATATAATAATATATAGTAAGAAAAAAACTTGTGTATACCGAATATTATAAACTATAATCAACAACAAAAATTTAGTGTAGATTATGATTGCAATTCGAGTTGAATAATATACTCGTACGATATAATAACTAATTAATAACTGTATACCTATATAGGTAATATTATGTGTTTGATGTAATTCGTATTTTTGTGCAATTATTTCTCTAGAAAAAAAAAATCGCTTATCTGTAATATTACTTATTAGGTACAAATATAACTCACAGTGAATGATTCATTTAAATGGTTTGATTAATTGTGACATTTTAAAATTATTTTATTGCTATTCAGAAAAGTAGGAAATATTTTATATGTTCACTGCAGCAGCTGATTCTATAGTTATATTCATTATTAAAAATTTAATGGGATAGGTATAATAGGATTTATAGCTTTATAATTAACAAAAAAATAAAAAAGTTACAAATAAATATAAATTAGAAAATAATAATTCAATAACCAATTTATGTTCAAAACATATCAAAGTGATTAGGTATATATAATAATAATAATACATTTTTTTTTTCTAAAAAATAAATTTAAGTATATTATTTATGAAAATGTGTACCGATGAAAATCAATTTATTTTAATTATAGAGATAATTAATAATTATTAATAAAAAAAAATAAAATGAAATATGAAGTAAGTAAAAATATTAAGCAATCGAGCTATAAACGAAAGTAAATACGACAAAAGCTGTTTTATTAAAATAAAATTGAATAACAATAAATTGATATAAAACTTGAAGATTAAAGGTATATACCTATAGTGTACTATAAATTTTTATTTTTTAAAATGAATAAAGTAAATATATATAAAATATTAGTTTTAAAAACGTATCAATCATACCCTACGTTAAATTAAAAAAATTATTATTAGATTCTGAGCGAAGCAAGGAATATATTGATTTTAAAAAAAATTTTGTCTGAAAAAAATGTATCAGATAATAATAATATTCCGATTACTACGAATTTGCTATTCACGTGTATGCTTTGGTTGAAAATTTCATCTACTTGATACTTTACTTAGCTCATTTTTTGAATTTTTTCATAGCTTTTCCTTAGGATAAGAATAACTACCCAAAAAATGGTTGAAGAACTGCTAAGTTTAAAAACTGTGGTTTTGATAAATTCGATTTTAAATATTTTAGGATAATTAAAGCAGTTTTGAAAGTAGAAACTTGTACATTTTTTTGAGTATTCTTATAGGTACTCTATATACGTGGTACAATTTTAGAATGGACTATCAGTATAATATATTGTATATCTGACTAAGTTTCGCTTAGAATATTATTTTCTGATGCAATATTAATGCATTAAAATTTTAACTATAATAAACTACTAATTTTTTCGAGGACCGAAATTGTAACTTTGTAACTTTTGATTACGCTCGCGTTAATAATATTATATTTTAATTTTAATTTTAGTTATTAATTGTATATCTGATATGTATAGTCTGATATTGTATCTGTAATGTGAAAATAATATATTATAATATCGTTTTTTACATTTTTTTTTTTTTGTTGTTGCCTATGTGTGTAATTGTTTTAACAATTTAATTTATCATTGTTTCTAATATATATTATGTTACGGTGAATTACGTAAACGTGGTAAATTTTGTAAACTTAGACATTCTTCGATTATTGACGTCAATCAACAGTTTAGTTGGATAATAATGTTCAATTCATTTGTGTGGGTATGAACGACGTTCAAGAACTTCCAGTGATAATAAATTTATGGGTATACAAAAATATCATGACGAAAGTAGACAGATGACCCAGGTATACCTACGATCTAGCCGATAGGGGAAACTGAACTAGATATAACCAAAGTAATAACATGAAATTGTTTATTCGTTTCTTATATAGTTCTCTTCTATAGTTAGTGTTTACATTTATATACTAGCGAGTTGTGTGTGCGACAAACGCGTGTTTTATATTGATTTGTAGTGAAGTGACGAACCTTAATATTTTAGTTAGAATTGAACCGAACTATTAATAATGAAAACGATGTAAAATCCATAGTTTGCAAAAAATTAGCGGGACAAAGTTCGGTACAAAAATCGAATTTATTATTAAAGATTTTTGTCATCGTTAAAGTATAAGATACGGAGTACTTACACTAGGAAAAATTTAAAGCTACAATCGAAAAAATTATAAATATTAAAAAGAGATGCAACAATATGTTTTATTTTACTGCAGAAGAATACAAAAATAAGATTTAATAGGTACAGGAGTGGAAAATTGGAACCCACGATAACAAAAAATATAGGTTTGTGATTGATTATTATGTTGTGGCAATAGGTGGAAAATAAAAACTAATTAAATTTATATAGTTGTAATTGACTCTGACGTTTTATATTACGTCACAGTTGACGAGATGTTTGAAGGTATTCACAGGGAACATTTGACAGTAGTGCCTATGGTGGTAGAAATAGAATGATGGCTGTGTTAAAAAAAAAATGTTGTAACGTGACAACAAAGGCAGTTATGGCCTATTTAGGCTTATGCAGTAATAATATTGTCAAATGAAACAATCGAATTCAAAAAGAAAACTTGTGACATAACCAATTTTACATTTTTTATTTAATTCAAGGGCACAAATAGATTTAATCGACATGCAAATGTTGTACACTTCGAAATGCCATAGTAATCATAATTATACCTATAAAATATTTATTTCAATTAACTTAACCTTTCATATAATTATGTACTTGGTAAAAAAAAAAAAAAAACAGTGTACCTATTATTAATTTAAGATTTATCTTAATTTTACCACCGATCTTGGTAAATGACGTTAATGACCGGTGAAAGACGTACATCTGAGGTTACTCACCTAGTTATATAACCTACCCTACATGGTTGGATCATTTTGGTAAATGACTACATCATCATTGACCGGGGGAATTGACGTGATTCACAAATCATCGTTAAGGAATAGGTACGTTATTGTGTATCGCTCATTTAAACAATTTTATACGATTATTTAATTATCGAATGCTACTGCTAAATAATATTAATATTAAACAATGCCTACCCGTAACATTTTATATTAAACATAAAAATATTAGGCAAATTATAGTCTTGAGTGCGTTTTATACTCATCATCGTTATGTAATCTTGACATAAAATGTTTAACAGGTAGTAGTAATATTGAACGTTTCTTCGTCTCTTGATAAATATTTGTCCCACTAAAAGTTATTATTCATAAATCCCTTGTTATATTGCAGAACGTACATAAAATATTAACGGTCTAAAATCGCACGCCATTGTATTGTTTATTACGAAAAGTAATCATCAAACACGATATAATATTTCTATAGGTACTGTACTGATGACACATTATTGTTATTTCGAGATTTTCGCAAATTTCTTGATCATCACGTTTAGCATGTTTAAGACAATTAAATATTATATACAACTTAGAAAGACCTATTCGATTCAAAAGGATGTCAGCACAAAATTGGCTATCTCTCTTCGTCCAACGTATACGAAAATAATACTTAATATCAAAATTATGAAGTTTAGGTTAAATGTAGAGCTAAATATTTATTATCAAAATTAAAGATTAGGAGATTATTAAAATATTTTTATTTTATTTAAAAAAAAAAAATATTTATTAAAAAAGTAATTACAGTTTTTTAAAAAAATTATAAGGTTAAATTACAGTTATTTATTTAGTAAATATTTAAATAAAAATTGTCAAACTCTTGAATATATTTCCGTCTATAAATTTGATAATAAGCGATAAAATCGACGTACAATAGTATTATGTAAATATAACATAAAGTTATATTGTCAAACATAAGGTGTCTAAACAGACGTCTCATAATAATATTGTGCTGTAAGTGCAGTACATAATAATAATTATTAAATTTCATAATTTTTATATGATTTACGATACTCTAAACGTTATAATCATATATATACGCGTGACACTGAATAATAATGCAATGCGGTTAATAATGATGATAATGATAATAATAATATACGTTTATAAATCCAAATAATTGTGATATTAAAAGATAAATGTTATAATATAAAGGCTGTGCGATGGATATTAATTGTTAAAAAAATGTTCTCGGGACAGAGAAATTATTTTTAACAACGAATATTATATAGTATTTACACTGTTTAGAAAAATGTTGATTAATATAATACGCCTACTTTAAAATCGTATAACAAAATACGTATTATTTCTAATGTGTATTTGAACACTTGTTGATTTAGAATTACCTATATGAGTATGTCCAATTTTATTTTAATATTTTTAATTAGATAATTATTTTTTGTTAAAAACGCAAAAATCTTTGAAATCTAGTAGGTATAAAATATATTGATTCTTTTGAAAAAAAAAATTAATTAATATTTATTACTTTGAATACCTACTTGAAAAAAAACATAAAATAAATTATTCCTAATATTTTATTAGGAATATTACTAAATCTTAAATTGTATTTTATATAAATATATTTCTTCGTTTCGATTTGCAATAGATGTTTTTACAAGATGATCGGAAATATAAATAAGTTATTAAGAAATGCGTTCACATTAAATGATAATGTATTTGATTCGGTTATCAGATGTAGGTATTCATTAATTTTCTATACAGGGTGTCCCAGATCTATTTACTGATTGAAATATTTTCACGAAAAATTAAAATTTTTGAATGCTGTTCTTTCAAATTATTATTTAGGCAACGGACTATTATATTACATATATTACATGTTTAAAGAAAGACGTCTCATAAAAAAATAAACTCTTTATTTTTTAAGTTATGTAAAATTTGAAGATAGCCATTTTAAAGAGTATATTTATATGAGGATTTTGACGTGTCGATCTCTTAATTTAATCAAGATTTCGATTTTTAGGAATTTTTTTAATTATTGAACAAATAATATCTCCCGACGGTATGTTAATAGTAATCGCCATGTCCGTTGTTCATTCGACTTAGCACTTATGACATTCATTTTACAATAGGTATCCGAAATATTTTTCTCTGCGTGATGTGTTTGTCGAGATAACAATGATAACAAGGCTTCGTTTATATTTTAATAAATAATATATTATCTCATATATACGTTTTTTCGCAAGACAACTAGGTATTATAACCTTGGTAAAATCTGAACAGATTATAATGCATTATTTATCCAGATGCCATTTCATATTAGTAAAAAACTTCACGTTTCACGTCGTTTCCTAGATGTACCCGCACACCATATTAAATTTTACACACGCGTCAATCTAAAATTCTAAACAATATTAAACGTAGGTACATAGATATTATTTATTCGCTGTCACAAACACACGAACAAGTGTAGGTAAGACAACGACAACCATTATATTATTATCATACTACGTCTAAGATAAATAATTTCAAACTTAAGATGGTATGCCGCCATGCCGGAAATATATTATACAGGTACATCATTTGACGAAATTATTCATTTTATAATCTGTAATAAGAGATTTGAAAGAGGTCATGATCTTATGTTTAACTGTTTAGCTGTGCTAGTAAAATAATACGATTCCAAAAGTCAAAAAATTCATCTTTTTTTATAAAGAAACATTCAACATTTTAAAGCGCATCTTTATAATTCTTTGTAAATCATGATCCGATTTATATGTATTTTGAGAAAATTGATACGGATTGAAGAAAGTAATTTATAAAAAATATGTATATCTCATTTAAGAAAATCTAATATTAATTCAAGTATTTGATTAGATTCTGTATAGAAAAATAAGATACAATATTAATTGTTATTTAGTAAAATTATTTTTCTCGAAACTATGTGTTAGTTTGTACTGTTTATTTTTAACATAAAATAAAATAATATGCACAGAAGCCAAAATTTATAATAATTATAATAACATCAATATTAAAAACCTAAAGTACTTATACAAATTAATTATATTTTATTAATATTTTTTAAATAGGCAATATATTTATTTAAGTACCTACCTGAGTATTAGCGTCACGCACGTATAGACACAACACAAGACACGTTTTTTGTAGATAAGATATAGATGGTTTTCCTTTTGATAATGTTTGTCATTTCTCTAAATAACTATTTTAACAAGACACCATTATAAAATTATTGTGCATAACACATACATTTATGGACATACCAATCCTAAAAAGAATAACTCGACTTCTAGAAGTAGTTAATTTTTTTGTAAACAAGTTTAAGTGCTTGTTTTACTCTTAATAGTATCAATTATTATGAGACTACTATGCAAAATAATATTATATAATATAAATTGATATTTTCAATCCGACCATAGATAGAAATTGAGGAATGTATTTGCCACATTATTTAATATCCTTTTAGCTTCAAGGATTTATTAAAAAGCCAATATAAACTTACAAAATACAAAATTATTTGTTTTGCTTAATAACCTCTCCGAAAATAAAATCAAGTGACAGCGTATGAGTCTGTCCAAATCGAAACCAATTTAAAAATAAAACAATTGTTTATGGTCGAACCGAACTAAAGTTACTGAATTTTTTTACTCATAATAAACAATTATTGATGTATCATTAACATTAAAATATCATTCGCACATTATTTATCATTTTGTTTCAAAAGTTAATACGCAGACAATGTAAAAAGGAAACGTTTAAAAATTGTAAATTAGGTAGGTATATTATATATATAATAAAATGTGTCACTGTTATAAAATATTAAAATGAAAACATTATAATTGAAAGATCCACAGGAGGAAAATGAAAATTTATATTAAATACGTATTAATAGTCTTCAGTAAATTTGGTTATTCGTTTAAATTTGTGGTACTGTTTTAAGGTCGGGAGAACATATTTTTTTTCGACTATATTTTATTTAGAAATGATTAATCTATAAATAGTGTAGAGGACTTTTAAAAAATAATTTAAAATTAATTTTCAACAAGTATGTATTAATTAACTACGAGATTTTCTTTAGTATTTTAATACATTCATTTTAAATAATATAATATAATTAAACTTTTTAACAGATTATTATTTACCTTCTATCACTTAAAAAATAATAAATAAATAAATAAAAAGTGTTAATAATAAAACAAATTTTATAATATTTATAAAATAATTAATTGTTTAGATTTATATTATTAACTAATATTATAAAAAGTTAAAAATAAATGAGAAATATAAAAAGTTTTTAAAGTAAAAAAAATTCAAAATGTTGTACTTATGTAAAAACAAAATAACATATTTGCTACGTCTAACATACAATTAATTTAAAAAACAAAAAGCTACATTTATTTTACTTATAAGTTATAACTGTACGAATTATTATATTTTGGCCAACGATGTATTTTTAAATACATTCCTATAGTTATAATATTTATGATAAATGTATATCGATTTCAATAGTTAAATAAGTACCTTTTTATAGATATTTTTTGTAAAATTTTCTAATATTAATTATAGGAACATATTACATTATATTATGTAAACATTTAAATTATCATTGTTGATAATAATTTGTTACAATTAATCAATTAGTTTACTTATTTTAATAAACAAACGATAGCATCAGTGGATATAGGCAGATGTGGTGCGGAGTTTGTTTGATGGTATAGTCTCGATAACCGTAAAAACTAAAGAAGAAGAATTATTAATAATTTAGGCAAAATCGTATGTTTTCAAGATGATGTCAGTGCACGATTTGCTGTTTCTATCTGTCTGTCATGCAGTATAACAAAATAACCACATTCAGAATAAAAATGTGACGATAAGGTTAAAGTTAGAACTTAAACGCATAGTATCAAAATTAAAGACTGGAATATTTTCGAGAGACTGTAAAAATATTCATTAAATAAAATATTATCTGATATAGAAGTTAGGTCTTTTAAAATATTAAAACACTGTTAAATTTTTATTATTATTATTAAATATTTTACTAAATGAATATGACAATCTCTCAAAACCTAACCGTACACGTTCCACAGACAGAAGCAGCAAATATTGCGCAGATAATATAATTTTATTTTAAAAGGAAAAATTCTTCAACGACATCGCGATGTTCACGATAATATTCCAATTTGATATCGATTATATTGAAAACGATAATACGAATATTATTATAATGGTGACCCCAGCGCGTGTTCTGCTCCGATCGCATTTCTGTATAAACGAGATGCTTTCTAGAACTAGTATTGGTAATCTATAATTTATAAAATATTTTTCTAATATTTTTACAGTAACCGCGATTTTATAGTATTATTATGTATATGGCGATAAGGTCATCCGGTTCCATTGCACTCACGACCGATGACCGTGCGCGTCTTGTGCAACACTATTACCCAGACTAGAATTACACTGTTGCATAATATTATATTTAGTTTTTATTTTCTATTGTTGTTGTTCATCATTTCTTCTTTTACATCTCGGACGACACTTGTGCCACTTAAACGTGTGGGTACATAATTGGTCTCCATCGACAATTTTTTAACCATTTCCTATTTAGGTAAAGCAAAATATTGAACACGTTTTTGTTTTTAACTACTACGATTAGACAAATTACTAAATTTATTATACTTGAAACTTAAAAGAGCTGGTTAATTACTTATATCTGAAAATATGTATGTTCGTTATTACATTGATATGATATTTTTTAATTTTCCAAAAATGTAATATTTACCTAATTATTGAATAGCGAATTGTCTGTACTTCATCAACAACACAGTATCGACCAATATTTAATGATTTAGGAACAATTGGTAAAATTATTATATCGCGATAAAATTAAGAAGTTCGCCTACATAAATGTCCATGAAATAAAACTATAAATTGAAAAACTATGTAAGCATTAAGTATTTTTAATTATTTTGTTTGCAATTAACAATACGTATAGCTTAGCTCTAGGCTAAGTTAGTAATTTTAAAAAGTAAAACACAATTATTTAAATATTTTACAAAACTATTAAATTCTCGTGAGACATTACATAATATGTTGTATATTATATAGTACAGAAAGCAAGGTAATGACAGTGGTTTCTAAACCATTAATTAATCAAGTGATTTAACTCAAATTACACTCGTTGTTTTAAATAATACATTTCGAAAGTATTCTTTAATTAGAATAAGGTAAAGTTGGTATGATATAGTAAAATAATCTTGTATTAGATTTTACTATATAAAATTAAATTATACATATCTAGATATAGATATTATCAAACAATATATTTTATCAAAACGATCTAATTTAAAATACCTAAAAAAATATCACATTCGTTTTAGTTTTAAACTTAAGGTCTTAATTTAAATTTTTGTACATACGTAAAATGCGTTTATTTGTTCCACTCATTATTACTAAATAAGAAACTTGAATTACTTTAATATTAGTAAAAAAATTAATATTGTGTTTTTATGGTGTCTAAATTATAAAACATAATATATATTTTACAAGTATTCAATATAATGTTATTAATATAATATGTATTATATTTATAACTTAGTTGTAAACGAGGAATATTACGTATTTGTATACGATATCCAAATTTATATATGCATGAAAAAATATAAAACGATTTATATTTTAATATTACCTAATAGTTATATAAAACAAAGGTCTGATAAATCAAAGTGAAAAAAGAAATGAATTTAGATATGTTGTACAAAAATCGATCAGAAAAAGTTAAATTAATTGAAATTTCTATACCGTCTATATTATTGTTGTCTTTACAACATGTTAAATTTAAACAAATATATTATAGATATTGGATGTCGAAAGCATTTGTGTTATTTAAATTTTTCTTTTAATACCTAACTGTTTGGATAATAATATAGGTCCACAGACATCATCTGTTCAGAGTATAATAATATATAACACAATAATTATACGTCGGAGTGACACGGTTTCGGGTTTCGCAAAGGCGACGATTTAGAATTTTCATCGTAAAACTAATTACGATTTACGACTCGTTAGATTTCGTACACAGGTTATACCATAATAACATATCGCAGTAACGCGATTTCGTATAAAACGATTACGGTCGAATTAAATATTCATCATAAAATAATTATTATGATTACCTAATTATAGTTATCTGCATTGCGGCTACGAGGCGTATTTATTATTATTATTATTATTATATATTAATATTCAAATCATCAGATGATATTGTGTTAATGGTATTATTGACTTGTTTCGTAAGCACGTGCATGCATTTTATATTCAGTAGCGAATATAGGGATTTCTTTTTGGGAGGAGTGCAGACAATAAATAGGAAATATTCTTTCCTCTGAAAATATAATTATAGTTTAATCATAGAATCGTTTTTAGTTTTACTCCTTCACATTAATATTATTATTATTATTATTTTTTTTTATTATTGTCATTAATATATTACGTTTTTACACTTTTACGATTTGAGATGAGCCACAAATTTCTTACGAAAAAAAAAAATTGGGGGGTACTGACCCCTAGGACACCTCCCTTAAATACGCAACTGTTTATACTAATATACACCGAAATTATCCTTTGTTGTCGTTCACCAGTGAATATTATCATATCTCCAATATAAGTGGTGGGAATGTACGATGATAATTTTACAATTATCTTTTTGGTTATAGTATGCTAATCGATTGTCAAGATTCTTAAAATGTGTTTGATTAATGTTTTATAATTAAAATATATAATCATAATCTTAATTGTGAAATAGAAATGGTATTATATTTGTATTATGATTACTTTTAATAATAATATCATACCGGGAGGTCAGTCTGGCATCTCCACTTTGAATTTTTTTTTAAAAATTATTTATAATTTTTCAATATCATTTGTAATAATTTGAAATCACCCTAACTTTATTTGTAACTTATCCTAAACCGGCCAAAAAACGTTTTCTCTTACAACGATGTTAAAAGGAAAAAGAGTGTATCTATTCTATTTTTTATTGCCTTTAATACATTATGTTTAATATTTTACTTACATATTTGGACAAATTTCAAATTTCTATAGTTATAGATAAAATCGTTAATATTTGTTTATTTATATTTAACTGTTAGTATGTATAAAGAATTATATTTGTAGATTAAAAAAAGCCCTTTTTATCATATTTGTATTATTATTATTTTTAACCAATTTAACAATTTATGTTGTTTATCATATTTACACTTCTTGATAAGTTCTTAGAATCTTGTTTTACCCTAATGAAATAGAGCGTACATAATCATAAATATTTTAAAAAATAAATCCAAAGTAGTCTTGCCAGGGTGACATATATTATTTAAAATGGTTATGGATGTCGAATTCGAATGATAAAGAAACTTCAAAATAATTATAAAAATATAACATAAAAATAAATAGATTAAATTTTAATCAATTTTAATTAAATTGAAATAGCATTGATATATTTATGTTTTTATGATCAATATCAAACAAAGCAAAGTGAAAAAAAAATTATTATCACTTAATGATGTTCTTTCAGGTGAAGTTTTTTTAAGACAAGCATCAAAAACTGCCTCTAAAACTAGCGGGCAAGGTTATAAATGTTGCTATTACAAACTAAAATGTAATATAAAAAAATATAGTTGTAAATATGTATAGGTATTTTATAAAATACCTATATCTACACAGGTAGGTAATTTAAAATGTCATGACCATTTATTTTGTTGCCATAAATAATATCAAAAATGTGATTAAATTTAAATAAAATACTAATTTCTTATATTCGTATTTATACATAAATGTATAATGTATTTATACATTATGTATATTTACATAAAAAAATTAAAAAAACAATATAGGTACTAATTTATTAATTATATTTATATTTGTATTATTGTGACTATTTTTTAAAATTTATTTCCATACATAAAAATATCGTCATTTGATAATCATATTATATCTAAGTATATTAATGATAATTATCAATAGATGTTAACAATATTCAAAAATAAAAAAAATGTTTAAACATTCACCATAACGATTGTTGACAATTTATTATATTCGGCCTTTCACGGTAACATATATATATTTTATATCTACCACATTGGCCTAGTAAATCGGTAATAATTACTTTTTTGTATACTTTTTGATTTTATAAATCATGCCATACGTCAATTTCGTCAATTTCAATTATAGTCCGTGTAATTTATGTAAACTATTCGTTTTTATTATCACTTTGTGCGCGTTATAAATTCCGATAAATAGATAACGAAAACCCATTTTTATTTACGATGCGAAATAGTTATCTACCACCTTTGATCAATAAAAAAATAAAAATAGTAGATATTTTACCTATGTTTGAAAAGTATATGGAACAAAATAATTATTCATTGAAAGAACTTAAAAATAAGAATAAAATTAAAAATTTTACGGTAAAAAGCATTATAAATTGCGTATCGCAGGCTGGTGAGAGTAATAGTTCATTCATAATAAGTAACTAGTAATATCTATATGGCTCATAGTTTGTTTCTAGACATGAGACTTAATGTTAGCGAGACGAAAACGCAAGTTTATAAATCGGATTTATTTAACATTTTCAAAGCGACGACCACATAAAAATGATCTAAAACGTTTTCATCATCCTAAACCATTGTTTATTTTTTATATATAATATTTATGTTTTGGCGTCTTTAAATAAACAATTTGCCGACCAAAATAGTAAAATATTTCTGGCGAGCTTTTGGAATAGTAGTTGTAATATAAAAATTATTTACCCCTTACACGCTCAAAAAAAAAAAAAATAAAAAAACACTCACTTCTTTTTACAGGATACGTAAAAACTCACACTTCAATTATTGATCCGAAATACTCGTAATACGTAAACAATATGACATCTCAAAATATAATATTCTCGTCTGTCATTTTAGATATTATATTATTTATATTATTGGATTATCATAATATTTGTTCACAGACAGATTTATCTGGTCTTGGGCTGGATTAGATGAGAAAAAAAATTAAAACGGAAAAATTACGAACATTTTAATCACCCTGTATAATGTAATTATACTATGTCGTAATACTATTTTTCGTTTTTAAATAAGTAAACACTTACGGCAGTCGGCTGTTACTCGTTTTTATCTCGATACACTAAACGGCCTTGATTAAATCATGTCAATGAATATATTATATATTGTGCGTACAGTTACGTTTTCTTCTAATTCGAAATGTAATGAATTATGATTATAACTATAGCGAGAGGAATCTAAATTAGGAATTTTAAGTTTTTGGAAGTGTTTGCCGTTCTTTAGGTTAGGTAGGTTTTCTTAAATATTATACACATATAAATATAAAAAAAACGATCAACTCTGATACAATTTTTATATTATTATTTTTGGATATAATATTAATGATGGATACACCATTATAAATTTGGTCAGGATTCGAGATGGAAAAAAATGATGTCTCGGAGAGATCTGGCAAATGTCACTTTTAACTACGATTTTTTTTCATAATATTTGTACAATATATTAAATGGTCAATCTGACTATAAATAAAAAATAATATTTTTTATTGCTGAAGTCTAAAGTTATATAATTTGTCATATTATATTTCATAAAGATTCGGAATAAAATTATGTTCTAAAAATAGTGAATATGATATTTTCAACGTAACATTCTGATCACTATAAATAAATCATCATTTTGAGATTATTATTTTTATCATTTCATAAAAGTTTGTTCTAAATTTCTGAATATATTAATACCTATTTAATTGCGATGGATTTTTTTTTTTGTTTAATTTTTAAAAATATATAAAAAGAAAAACTGAATTATTAATTAAATTATATATTATAAAATCAGAATTGTTTGTTAAAACATATTTTGGTTTTTGTAGAAGTTAGGTTAAGTGAAATATACCATACTACCTTAGACCTTAGTCCTTATCGAAATAAGTATGATGAAACTATACTAATACTACTAATACATTATACATTAAATAATATTAAATTTATTTACACGAATACTTTTTTTAGTAGATAGGTATTGTACTCGTATTTTAGTTACACCGAATGAATCATCGAAGTACTCAGTTAAAAAATATTTGTATAAAGTAATTGTTCGGTTTTCCTATTATACAGCTATACGAGTATATTTATTATTTTCTTAACCTTCGACCGTGACCAAAATTTATATTTTTGATCTTTCAGAGTTTTATTATTTTATGAATAATAGGTAATTCAAATCGAATTTAACTTGTAATAATCATTAGTGATATAAAATAATGCTTCATTGTCATACGTCCAAAAATACTCAGAGTGGTGACATTGGAAGACGAAAAGATTTTATTACTCGAGTATTTCGCTATAATTACAATATAAACTATCGTTGTTCTTTATAATAGAATCGAAAGGAACGGACAAGAAATAAATACAATATTTTATATTTAATTTCGTGTTAAATTTTAAATATAATAATACATAGTTTGTAGTTTTCGTGAGTTCGAAGGCCATTTATTCACATTATATACAGGATGACAGATCAAAGAAATAACAATATTTTCTCTAAATCTGTATTTTTTATTATTATTTTTTGTTACTATAGATTTTAGTTATTTTAGGTATTGGTTTTTTTTTTTTTTTAATTATTATGTCTGAAGACATTTTTTTGAGTAGAAATAATGGTTCGATTATCACGAATAGGGTATGTTTCGGTAGAAAATTAAATCTAGTTGGAACTTTATTTAGCTTATTTTTCGAATATCTCAAAAGTTTTACCATAGTTCATACTTAAATTTGTTTTAAGAAAAAAATACCAAAAAATGACAGAAAAACAGCAAAATTTACGGAAATCGTAATTTTAACGAAATTAATTTTAAATTTTCATAATAACTAATGCAATTTTGAACGGAGGGACTGTAACAGATTATCAGTACAGTATATTGCATTATATTTATTTCACTCAGAATCGTATTTTCGAATGTAATACCATTGCATTCAAATTTTAATTATAATAAATCACTAATTTCTCCGAGAATCGAAGGGATGAAAGAAGAACACCCAAAATCGACCTTCCCGCATTTTTTAAATTATTACACTATTTCTCGCTTTTTCAGATTTGAATATTAAAAAAGTGCGAAGGACAATTTTGGACGTTCTTCCTTCGTCCCTTTGATCTTCGGAGAAATTTTAGGTTACTTAAGATTTGAATGCAATGATATTATATTAGATTATACGATTCTGAGCGAAACTCAATATATTTTAATATATTATACTGATAATCCATTCCAATATTTTATCACGTGGATAAATCACCTATGTAAATACTCAAGAAAATTTTCAAGTTCTTACGTTCAAAACTCAATGAGTTAGAAATAAAAAATAAAATTGAAATAAAAAATTTTTAAATAACAAAAACTGTAATTTTTCCGATTTTCTGCTATTTTTTAGTAGTTTTTATTCTCTTAAAGAAAAACTTTTGAGAAATTTGATAATAAGCTAAATAAAGTACCAACTATATGCAATTTTATACCGAATTCATACCATATTCGTGGCGATTGGACCATTATTTATACCTGAAAAAATGTTTTCATGCATAAAAAAAAATCTTTGTAAAACCTGCAATATGTACATATACAGCCGTTTATACTCGTTTCGCTTGGAATCTAAAATATTTTATTAAGCATTTTCATTTATGTTTACACGTACGCTTTTATTTAATAATTTTGTATCCATATGAATCTATTTTGTTTAATTATTATCACCTATACTTATCAAAAATTAATGTATATATCCAGACATGATATATGTCGACATATAAATAATTATAACGAAATTTTTTTCATTAACGAGTAGTTAGTAGAGAACAAACTTTAAAAAAAGTTTTTACTATCAAAATAATATTATGTCTATCATTAAAATCTACAAAATTACTGATTTGATTTTTATAATGAATATCAAATCCAATTTAATAAATTGAAGAAAAACTAATAATCTAGAAAATATTGCGTAGATCGAAAGAAACGCTTAAATGTTATATAAACAATTGATTAGGCTTAAAATAACAATAAATATATTATTGTGTTTGAAATTCATGATGACGATAAGACAATTGATAATATAATTAAATTTTCTTTATATAAATAATAATACTTAATTTATTTTAGAGGCCTGATCTACACGATTAGATATTTAATCACATTTGATTGAACAAAAGTGAATATAATAAAAAAGTGCTATTTTTAAAAAAAATTTTTATTAAAAATATTGTCTGAGTCAATCTGATAAAAGAAAAAAAAATCGTTTAATATAAATATATGGCAAATCATGTTTCAGACTGACAATGATTGTTATTGAAGCAAATTCGTAATTAACATAGCGACGTCTACTTAAGATCTGGTTATATAATAATCAGTATTACATAATACAAACACTAACCAAGGATAACTATAACGGTATTTACTTTAAACTATTTAAACTTATGTTTATGAAAATAAAACTACATAATAAAATAAATGTACTAGTACATCACGTCAGTCGTCAAAACTGGAAAGTTATTGTGAAACTGTTATTTTAAGAAAGATAAATTATGTGCATAGGTAATAAGAAATACATTTATCAGAAGTAAGAAATACAGTTTTAATAAATAATTAAATAAGGCATTGCAATTAAATGTCCAGACAAAATGTATAATCCATTCGATTTCAAAAATAATTTCTAAAATGAAATGTAATTGTAATTAAACTAATTTATAAAATATGCAATTGAATTTGAAAACATTACTTGGGTATTTTATTTGTCGTCTTTTAGAATTATTTAAAGACAATCTGTTTTCATTTTCATAACTCTGTATTGTAATAATAATGTAAACATTGTTTTTGTTAAAGTATATTTTATTACTGAACTCTATACAATTCGTTTTCTGTTCAAAATATTTATTATAGGTATTTAGTATGGATAAGTGTCATTATATAATATAATATTTTAAAATTATTGTGTTTATAATATTGTAATGTTATGACATAATGTTTAAAATGTGTACCGATTACTGGTTATACTAATTGTTTTGTTTAAAAAAAAGTGTCTGGCTATTTATGTCATTTATAAAGGAATTACTTTTATAATAATTTAAATAACAAATGTGAAATGTTTAATTAATGTCAAGGCTGAGAAACCGGAGCAATGTATAGGCAATTTGTTGATTTGTTTTCTGTGTTACGCGATATGGTTTTGTAAATGTAATAGTAAATGCATGGCTGATCAAGTTAACTAGTTTTTAATACGTTAGTTAAATTAATACGGAAATATTTAAGTTAAAAGTCACATTTAATTTTAGATTACTTAAAGAAATACTGTAAAGCTATAATATATAAGTGAAATAAAGTAACTTTTTACTTAAATTATTAAAAATTATTATCTTTTATATATGTATACAGTGGTGGAACTAAAGGGTTGGGAGGGGGAAAGGGGACTCGTCCCCTGGCGTAAAATTTTTGAGGCGTAATTTTAAAGCCATCAAACTATTTATTATTTTATATTACTTTTGGATTCCGAGAATTAAATAAGACACTTGTAGCGTAATGTACACTGTGTAATGTACTGTTATAGAAATTTTTTTTAAAAAAAATTATTTTACAACGGTCGATACAATATTGTTTTATCATAATTGAGTGTTGACATCACGAATTAAAATCTTAGATTTGATTAGCTTTATCTAGATAATAATTTTAATTATAACACGATAAAAATCGTGGCTCAATTCGGCGAGGCGGCTCGGCGCAAACCGTTATAAACTATAAATTAGTTTTAGAACTATGCGGATGAAGAGTATTTGGATATATGTATAATAAATATAAATAGTTTTTTCGATCATCAGAAATCATGTAATATTATAATTTATTCATTATTAACCATCAAAAAATAATTAAATGTCTGTATAACAGGCAACTATTTTAGATTATTTATTTAAATTTCGTTAAAATATAGATTTTTTAAGTTTAAAAACACTTTTTCATTTTAGTATTTATTTTAATATTATTGATGTGTATTAATGATCAATATTAAATAAAATTAATTGGAACTTGACCCATCGAATTTTAAATATTACAATTAATTGTTAGCAAATACTTTTCATATTATAAGCAGGTAACATAAAAAAAAAATCATTCAAAACAATTTTATTGATTTTTTTTTATGTAGCCACCTTAATTAAATTTATTACACCACTTCAATAATCGTGAATGGTGCGGTTACTTTATAATACTTTAAATTAATTCTTTAGATATTTCGTTATAACCACTTAGATTTATTTTTATAACACTAATAGGTTATATTAATAGATCGTAAAATTTTCTAATCGAAATAAATACAAGTACCTACTAGATTACATAAATTTCTAGTTAAACTATTTGCATCTTCGATCTTTCTTTAACTGTATAATATAGTTTGTGTAAATTATAATTTATGTCTTATTGCATATTTATTGTATATACAATCTCAAATAATGCATTTTTATCCAATTTCGTTCACATGTATTTTTTTCCTCTTTATTTTTCCTGTATTCTAAGAAAATTTGTATAATTATAATATTATATTATGTACAATATGTACATAGGTATTCAGAAAAGTTATAGATACGACCACATCGTATTCAATCATAAGCCTATTATTCGTTATCATTTATTTTTGTGGGTTCTCATTTTCAACTTATTTTTTTGTGTTCTTCAGCAGTAACATAAAATATATTGTTGCCTTTCGTTTTGTTGTTTATAATTTTTACTATCGCCGCTTTAAATTTTTACTAGTATACTCCGTATTTCAATAACGAGTACCCAACACAAATAATAACAAATTATTATAAAATATTCGTTTGTCGCACACACAATTCGCCAGTATATAACTATAGACACCAAATAATAAATAAATAAACATAATTTCCTATTATTACTTTGATTGTGGCTAGTTGGGATTCCTCGTCTGGGTCGTCTATCTACAATCATCATGATATTTTTAAATAACGAAGCCTAGAACTAACCCTAAGAACTAACAATCGATAATATAACTACCTAAAAATTTCTAAAATAATGACTCAAAAACAATTTTTTTTTAAAATTATAGTTTCTATGCCATGTATTAAAATAAAATAAACAAAATTATTTTAAAATATTATTTTATCCCAGCATAGAAGTGTGCATTAGATTAAATTAACTCAGCAGTAAAAGGGTTAACGACGCACGTCACACATTATAATAATTTATATGCACTATACACATGCACTATGCACACGATAACAATAACACTATTATTGTGTATACATCTATTTCTAATATTTTATCCACTTAAAACATGAGAATTAATTTTGGAGAAAGATACTATTTCGATGTGAATTGACAAAAATTAATTTGTATTTTTGTTTACAAAATGTTTTACTTTTTACATGATGTTTTAAATTTCAAAATGTTATTTGTTACGAATAAGATAATATTTACAAGTAGATTGCGTTATACAATATCAGTTTACAATTATAGTATAATATTTTTAATTTTATTTATTTATTAAAATTTTTAAATAATATGAATCATTTGTATTCAAGTCCTTGTGTGTAAAGCATTTAGTTTCTTGCGATAGAAAATGTTTTAATAAATAAATAAAAGAAATAATTGTACTAAAAAATCTTAACATTCTAACTTGTAATCAAACATTCATTTTTCTTTATATATTTAATTATCATAAATTAAAATGTA
Organism: Eriosoma lanigerum; assembly: GCA_013282895.1. Taxonomy (NCBI): domain Eukaryota; kingdom Metazoa; phylum Arthropoda; class Insecta; order Hemiptera; family Aphididae; genus Eriosoma; species Eriosoma lanigerum. The sequence goes on from CM023362.1 coordinate 7,591,545, forward strand.
CTTATGTATGTATATATTAAAATGTTAAAAATGTTTCGAGTAAAAAAAAAAAAAAATAAATAAAATAATAATAATTAATTACTTATTAAATATTAATAGAATGTAAAAAGTGCAGTGGGTTAGACATTCGTTTCGTTTTAGCGGCTTGGCGCAAACCATTATTTAATTATTTTTAATTGCCGTTATATAATATGAGAACAGCTAATATTAATTACTTTTAGAAATACGTGTCGGATTGCGATGTTATACGATTATTTAAATAGATGAATTCAACATATTCCGAATTTATAATACCCTTGAGAATACAAATTTTCTGTATCCTTCTATTATCCCTTTCAATAAACATATGGTAACAATGTAGTAATCACGTGTCAAGGGGTCGAATATGGTTTTTGGTTAACTAAAACATGACGTTTTGAAAATAATTAATTCGTCTTTTTTCGGATAATTGTGCTCCAGAGTCCAGACACCATCACAGGCGTAAATTCGCGGGTACCCGAGAGTCAAACTTCTTGGTGAAACATTGCTTGTTTAAAACATTCGGCCTATCTGTTATCATTGAGAATAGAATACAAACATTCTTCACTTTGTTTAGTGATGAATAAACTTTAAACTTGAATATTTAATGAAACTTATCTCACACTCATATATATATATAATTTTATACAGAGAGATTATTTTATTTATACTTCTCTAAAATGTGCTTAGTTGGTTAAACATTATAGTGTAAATAAGAATTTTGATTAATTTGGGTATAACGTAAAAAAAAAAAAAAATGTATCTGTGTTTTTTTTAGTATTACCTGCTAGCTAATATGTTAATATTAGGTAGCAATACATTTTAAATATTAAAAACAAGTTCATGTATTTAGAGCACATATATATGCTATCCTATATGCATTAGTATGATCAGAATAGTATATTAGAAAAACGATTTTAGGAATCAACACGTTTTCATGATATTTCCGTCATTCTTTAACGTAATATTATTAACATAATATTTTGATCGACCCATAGCTAAATAATTAAATGTTATCCTTTAAATTAGACCACTGTAGTTAAGAATACTAATTATTATTTCGATATAGCAGTCAATATATATGCAATATTTTAATATACTAATATATTTAAAAATTGATAAACTTACCTAATATTTAGGAATTATTATTTATAAATTATATTCTACTGTTTTAAGAATGAAAGAATAACTAATTATTATTTAATAATCAATAATTATTTGCTTATGTGTGTTTTAGGACATAAATCCAAAGACCTGTTGTCATCGTCAAATACGGTTCAACAACTATTCTCTGTAATTCCTCCCATGGCTTTATTAAATAGTTCGAGTGAATTGTGCAAGAAACACAGTCAAATTTATTTAAGTGAACTAGAAAAATTAACCACGTGGGCATTAAAAAGTAAGTATAATTTTTACTTTAAGATTATCTAGTTAATTAAATAATTCAAAATATAATTAAAAATAAAAATACAAAAAATATTATATCAATTTTATAAAATGAATTTACCTAATTATTCACAACTTTCTTAAAAACTAACATACGTACATAGATTATTAATAAAGTACCTAAATTAATTTATTTTACAAAATTACAATTATTATGAGTTTATATAAAAACGCTTTAATTTATTGAAATACAGAAATTTATTTTAATTATGTCATTAAAAGTATTAAGTAATTTATAATTTGTGTCACGTACATAAGATTTATGTAGGAATAATAGTTTTATTTTACTATGAATTAAACTGGTTTATGTTAACTAACTCTTTTTTAAAAAATTGAATACATAAATGGTATTATAATTAACATAACAACAATTAAACAGACTTTGTTAATTTATCTTACCTTTTATTTATTTAACCTAACCTCTAAGCAAAGTACCTTGGTTAAAATTGTATTCAATTTAAGTAGATATTATATTAATACTCATATATAGTATTATTCTAAATAACATATTCAAACACTATATTATCATTAAGTATTCAAATACAAGACTTACCCACTATATCTAGAATATTATTTTTTTGTAAGTGTTAGATCCTTTATTTCAAATGCATTAATATAAATAATGTAATGGTAATATTTTACACCAATATGAAAATATGTCGAATACTAAAATAAAACAAAACGAATTAAAATGAATCGTATTCAATTCACAGAAGCGCCAATTAAGGTCGAATATCTAGAGGGTTTTTAGACGATAATATTATATTATGTTTACACCAACTTCTTTACAATTAATTTTTAATTCTACAATAATATTATGTAAGGTATTAAAACAATTCCAACTAAATGACATTTATATGATAATATTAGGCCATCAATATGTTATTGTTATTGTAATAAACATTAAATTATATCAGTATACGTAAGTACTAATTTTTTTTAGATATAATTAAATAGGTACACAATAATTATTATAACTTACTATATATTTGTCTTAAAAGTTGGGTTAAATTTATTACTAACATTATTATTGAACGCAACAAGTTTCGTTCATGACAAATATGGTCGTATATATTGTATTTTTTTTTTTTTAGATTGTGGTTTTCCATATTATATTTAAAATAAAATAGAAATCAAAGGTTCCGCGATAAAAAATAATATCGTGTGAATTTTTTCATTCCTTCAATAGTTTTTTTTAATAGGTATTAATGTGAAACCATATGGAATACTAATATTGTAAGTACGTACAAACAAAACGAAAACTATTATTTAAGGTTTTGTTTAATAGTGACATTGATATAGGCAATATATATTTTTTATCAGAGATGGAATCAGAATTTAATATTACATTGTGTCAACATAAATCTCCTGATGTTTACCTGACATTACACCGCATGTAAAGTAACCAAATTTTTTCCGGGTACTTAATATTATAATATTTCTATAAATTCATCCTACGTCAACTATTATAATATTTAGCGGTTGTTCAGCGACGTTTAGGTATAAAAACATTGTAAAAAATGTTTACAGTTTTCGTTTTCTTACAAAATGTTATTACAACCACAGTACAATACAATGAAAATATAATATTTACGTATAAACAAAAATGCTTTGTGTTTTCGGGATCATATTTATCATAAACTTTTAACGATATACTGTTTCGAAAAACCTTAAATTAAATAAAAAAAATCCATATAAAACATAATTAATAAGATATATAAGAATAATACGACACTTTATTACATTAAAGTTATAATTTCTAACAGAACGTTGAAATTTATACCCGCTCATGTCAGTTTGTAGTATATAAGTACTCGTTATTTTCTTTATTTTCCAAATTATATTTTTAACGGACACAATTTTTATCAAATCGTATTATTTTGACAGTGAAAATATATTTTAATCGTGTAGAATTTTATAAAAGTTACACTATAACGAATTGTTGTTATTAAATAATAGGTTTCGTTAGTTTTTTTTTACTATTAAAATATCAATAGCTATTTGTAATTTTTGTTTTTGTATTTTAAAATTATAAACATAACAATTTTCAATCCTTTAGATAGAATTTAGTGTATATTTATATAGTTTTACTCTTTTAAATTATATTTATAAACATCATGATTACAAGAGTAAACGCACGTTAAAAAACTAACCACCCATCTCCCTTCTGCAATACAAGATTAAAGACAATTTTCCTCATATATCAAAAAATATTAATATCGATATTCATTTTTTTAAATACCGGTGCTGGCTTATTTAATATAATCGTAACTAAATTAACGTAAATTTTACAACAAACAACAAATTAAAAACAATGCAATTTTGTTAGCACAATAGGTAAATGCAGTTTTTTTCATCATTTAAAATATAACATGTGGTAACGCAATCTTTGCTTTTCAAATAAAAACTATATCATTTTTTAAATGTTTACAAATTATTTCTATAATTCTTACATATTTAAAATTAAAATATTGATAAGTTTCTATTAATAATAATAATAAAAAAAGTTATTTTAAGAAATATAAAGGACGATTTATTATAGATAGTCACATTAAGAAAAAAACACATTCTACACATTTGATTGATTAATTTGGAAATTAAAACAAATAATTAATATTACGACTTATCATATTCATATTTCAAAATTTACTTACCTACGTCCGTACTTATTATTACATTTAGAAGTAAGATAAATGCAATACTTGAACTACAAAATATAATTTCTATATGATTCATTGATACCTATAAATTAAAATAACAAATAACCATCTTACCTAACTCATTAGGATTTTGACTTCAGCTGAAAAAAAATTAGAAAAATAAGTAAACAACTGAATAATTTATGAACAAAATGGTAGTTTCATAAGAAAACAAAATTTATAATACCAATAGGATCTATCTAACTTACAGTCATTTTGAAAAATAAGTCTTCAAAAATATAATAATGTTAAGTTAGGTTACTTAATTTCAATTTTTTTTTTAGATATCTATTACTATAGTTATACGTTATATTGTTTAGTGAACTTAAAATATCTTTCGATAAATTGGTATTATCATAATAAATGTTTTTTCATTGCCATATAAATTGCAATTTTGTTGAATTGCTCATTTTAATTTAATTTTTCAGAATTTTTAAAATATTTAACATTGAAAGAATAAAATCAATCACTCCAAATAAAATAATCAATTCTTAAGGGGAGGGGGGATCGATTTCTAAAACTAAAAACAAATCACTTGTTGTACAGTTCAATAATAATATGTGGTTAATAATAACGCAATTTTAAATTCAATTGTTAAGGTGTTAGAATGAAATTAAATGTTTTTTTAACGTATTAACATCACATATCATATCTACTAAATCCATATATATTTTAAGATAATTTATTTATGTAAATTTTAAAGCTTTTAAGTTTAAACTCCATTATAGTACGTTTCTGATTTTATTTACAGTGTACGATGCGTCGGCTAAAATACCGTCGGGTATTTTAAGTGGAAATGTAAACCAATTTGGTGACTTCGACCAGTGTATGAATGCCAATGATCCAAAAATGGGTATCCAGGGACAATACTGTTTGACATACGTGGAAATGACATTGCCGCCAAATTCTAACGAGAAATTGAAATACATTTTCGATTTATTGCATTCTCATTCGGCTTTTCGTAGCCGGTTGGAAGATGTGAGCACACCTATACTACATACAATTATTAATATACAAATTATTTCAATATTTTCAAAAATTAAAAGACGGACAAACGATATGTATTTCAATTAAAAAAAATATACAACGAAATTGTATTCCAATATCGTTTTAATTGCTTTTATTAGGTTGGTGGGTAAAAATTAATAAAAATATGAACAAGTATGAATTTCTGATGAATTAAAAACGCTAAAAATGATAAAAATTAGCTTTAGAAAATCAAAAGCTATGTCAGTATTTTATGAAGTTCCATATTCCTTTGAACTTAATTTTTTTTAGCTTATTGTATTTTAATAACATATAACCTGCAAAATTATTTTAATTTAAAATGTTACAATATTTATATATATATATATATATATATTTATTGTCGATGAGACAATGTGTTGTATTTTAATTGAACTATCTAACTCAAATAGTTTGCTATAGTATAATTAACTTGAATGATGGCACTGAAATTGCAATTTTTACAATTTACAGCCGGGTCATCGTGTGCCGAGATTTTCCACAATTAACTGGGCCGTCTGCGCGCCGGCGAGCTGTTCACCGTCAGACATCGAACAAGAGATGTATTCTTTGTTGTTGAAATACGTGGATACGACCGAAGTAAATCTTCGGCTCAAAGTGGATCCGGATATGTGTCAGACATTTAGACCGTCTTATATACCGACGACAGGATCACTGATTGCCGTGTAAGTCTTCATACATTCGCATTTCGTTTACAATATATTCAGGGTGTTTCTGAAATTCACGAGGAGACTAGTACCCATAGGTGTGTTTACGGGTGTGGCCAATCTGGCCATGGCCAGACCTGTAAAATTAGCGGTCCTCCCTCCCGTAGGTATGTTTTTCTAGATGATTTATTGAACGGCTTAAATGATCGCTTTAATCAAGAAACCTTGGATCTCATACTTGCTGTAGAAAATGATTTAAAGCTTGAACCAACAAAAGAAAATCTCCTGTGTTTAGAAAGTGCTTTTGAAGTTGACTATAAGAATTTAAATGGGGAAATTCATTTTCTAAGAAATATACCTGGTGTTCCATTAGGTTCAATTTCAATAACCATATTTAATTGGATTAATTATCTTAATCAGAATAATCAAAAAACATTTTTTTTGAATTTTATAAAGTTATTGTACTCTTTAGCACAATACCAGTAACAAGTTGTTCTTGTGAGCGAGCATTTTCAAAATTAATGATAGTTAAATTAAATCTTCGCAGTACAATGACTCAATAAAGACTTGATTCATTAATGTTTTTATTTATTGGACAGCAGATGACTAATAACTTAAACTATGACGACGTAATTGAATAATTCAAACTTATGACATCATCAAAATGTCATCTGGAGTTATAAGTGTATTTCAATTGTAAAAATAGTTAAGAAAATAATAATTGTAATTCTACTAAAGTGTAAATATCAACTAAATAAAGTATCAAAAATAAAAATGTTTATTATGTATATTTATTTTTTAAGAAACTTTTCTCGGCCATACTTACGAATGAATCTTAGACACGCCTATGTTAGTACCTACAGGCCTATTCGGTAGAGTGAGCAAAATGATGATGTTTTTGAAATTTTTGTCGATCTCCAATAACCGAGTTTTATCGAAATATCCTTAAAACGTTATCAAATCGTTCTAAATATTTCATATATTTAAAACAGATTCGCGTTCGATTTGAAAAATTTAAATTTGCATTGGTTAGAGATGATAAAATTAAATTTTTTTAAATTTTTATACTTTTGTATGAGACTAAAATGTTCAATTAATATTGTCATTTTCGATTAATCAAATTTCATCGAATATGATTTGTACGATGATTTGGGGATCCAACTTAAAAGAAATGTGATAACCTGCTCGCTAATACTGCTAACCGAATTGACAAAATGACGATTTCTTTGACAAAAATGTTTTAGATTAACATTTGGCGCTTTATTAGCGATTATTATGCTGTCTACCGTGATCGATGCGTTGAATATGTTCCCAAATTCAGAAAGTAAGTTTCCCAGTGGTTATTTTACGAAATTTGAATGTCATTAATTTTAATCGAACACGCGTTTTTCATATAACAGATAATAATAATATAATATTGGAAATCTTGTATTCGTTTTCGCTGAGAAGAAACGTCCGACAATTATTGAATGTCACAGACTCGCCTGACGACATCAACTCCGTGCACGGAATCCGAACGCTAAACGCTTTCATGCTGTTAGCGTCTCACAAATCGATGGCCATGTTTTTCAATCCTTATTCGAACAGGACTACAATGTCGGAGGTAGTAATGTACAATAATAATATTATCTTAAAGCTTAACAAATTATATTTTTAAGTAGTACATACCTAAGTATTTCAAATACGATTACAGATACTCGTACGTTATAACAATTCGTTTTGCATAATCAAACAATAATGTAGGTAATTTCAGTTATTTTTTGATTATGAAAAGTTATCCATAATCGTTTTATACGAGTTTTATCAATCAATTACTGGTTGGTTGGTAGTAATTAATATAAAGGTATAAACAAAATATTTCTGAGAGGTGTTTACAATATAATATATGAATTGATTTATCAGAATATTTTTACAATATTCGATTGAAATACTAAATAAAATACGAACAAAAACATGTTTGAAAAAGTACTACCAACATTTTTGACTATTTACGTTGATCAAACGATTAAGTGAATTTATATTAATGCTGTATCCTCAACCCAAATAAATGATTTAATTATCATATTGTCATCGTACGAATTTAACGAAAATCGAAAATCGAAGTAAGAATTCATGTTTTATACTTATGCATTTAATATTTTTATCATTGTAACTATTATTTCGACTAAGCTAATTATAATTAATGACTGAATTAATAGTATTAGTGATGAAATTAATAATATACGTTTTAATTTTAATCATACATTTGAAACTGACAGAAAAATATGTAAATTGCATGCCGTACATCCGTTTCACAATTATTATAAACGATAAAATGATAAATTTTAGACAAGCCTGGTATGTTGAATATGTTATTTATTATTTTTCATCATTTTATTACAACAAAAATTTGATTTAAGTACAGTATATAATTTAATAAGTATTTAATGTACAAATATACAGAGTGATCAAAATTTTGTGTTACAAAAATGATAAACATAATATTGAAAACGTGTGATTATTCACATTATTTTTTAACATCATATTTTTGATCATTCTGTGTATAAGAATTATATAAATTTTTACCTTGGATGTTAGCTGTTAATTTGTATAATTTATAATTATTTTAAATGCATTGTGCACTGAAATAATTGTAATTTTTCCGCTATTCAGCTACTATAATAATATAAATAATGCATGAGATTTATGTCAAAAAACAATTATTATATTTTATGCACACAATGGCCTTGTTTGAATAAATAAAGTTTTTAAATTTTTCTCGCAAAAAAAGTATGACGAAAAACATGAAATATGCATATGCTATGTATACATTAATTGCACAATAATTATAATAATACCTTTAATATACGACGAATATAAATTAAAATTGCAATGTCCATTAAAATAATAAAAAGTAAAGTTAAAAATTTTATTTTAAAATCTTTATTAACTAATTTAACTCCACTTAATTTTTTTTCCATGTTTACTTAAGTAATAACGAGCTATTTTTAGTTAAATTTTAGTTTAGTCAATTGAAATATGTTTGATTATTATTATTACTTTTGTTAATTTCACTTTTTAATCACCTTAATTTAATACTATAAATAGAAAAGAAAATTTTAAAACCAAACATAATATAGCAGATTGAATAAGAGATAAATAAATTTTATCTATTGAGCTTTTATTTTAAGATTAGAAATATATTTTAAAATCGTTTTTTTGAATTTAAGGATGATACATGATTAATGTGAATATTCCATTTAAGTTTATCATCGTTATACAATTTGATTATAAACTGAATATTATTTATAATTGTTGAAAATTTTTTAAAATTATTAACCATATGTGACCTAACCATATTGTGACATGTTCGTTTTATATATATATAGCATCTTGGCAAACCGTGGACAGTTATTGCGCGTGCAGCTAGTCTTTACACGGATCCATTTATATTCATGAGTGGCCTGTTGACTACGATCTCATTTTTAAGACATTTAGACCGAAAAGGCAAAATCGATCTACCCAAAGAATTCATATCCAGATTTGTCAGGTTCGTATAATCTTAATTAAAAATCGCAAGGAATTGTTTCAATAATTTAAATATAAATAAAACTGTTTATTTAAAAATATTATTTAGGTACTATTCATTCATGGTTATAGCGGTAATATAAAATAAATAATTGAATTGCTTATTAAGTTTAAATTGTATTGTTATCTAAACAAATCAAATACCATTTATATGATACGAGGTTACTTTTTTTTAAAAAAAAAAAAAACATAAAAATAAAACTTTTATCGTAAAATCTTTATGATTATAATTATACTTCCAACTTAACAAATGTTTGTTATCAATAAACAAACACCCACATTTTGTTACGTCGTACTTACCATAGACAAGTGGTAAGGTTAAATTTATTTTTTCTAGTTTTAACAAGATCAACAAGTTTATTAACATATCACTTCGTATCCAGACTTTTGCAATCCTCTCGTAGAGTTAAACGTTTCACGTTTGTTGACGTCGATTGTTGTCTCGATTTTGGATCATCGTCGATCGATAATTTGCTCGATTGGAAACGCTTAAACCACACTGATAACATTAAACATGGTAATAAGATCCTGTTTAAAAGCCTTCTAAAACAAGTTTACTCGTTCAATAAATTTTTTCTCGAGTAGAACACAAAATTTTCTTAATTTTCACTTTCAGTACTTCGCAAAACTGTCACTTCACGTGTTTACTTAGCCAACTCTAGCTCGAAACCTAAAAGCATTATACTAATACGACGAACAGGATCTTGTTGTCAAAGAACACAGTATTTTTCGAAAACTTGATCAATTGAACGGTTTAAATTTCGGTTTTATATCATAAAATATGACCAAATTTTCGTGTGAAAAATGTAGCTTTGGTCGTCTAATTTGTTGGAATTAATCTGATATAAAACGTATTAACCAAAAATGAATCCTGATAATATTGATCTTTACGTAGTGAATAAAATATATTTACCGTCGTTTAAAGCATTTAAAAGAAATCTATAAGCCACCTGAGAAATATTTGTATACATATAATCAGTATATTGTAGTTTATTAGATAAATAAAGGACATTTTTATATTTTGATCAATGAAAAAACATTATTGTCCCAAAGGGAATAAAAAACACAATAGATGACTTTATACCATTTTTCTTTTTTATTAATTATGACAATGATGATATTTTTTGTGAATATTATAACTGATATTCATTATTCTCCATTATTCTCATCATTGGAGTGACATTATAAATGATTACGTCTAATTTTGTAGTACTTTATTAAATATTTAAAATATTCAACGAATATTGTGTTTTCTTTATGACAATAATATTTTTTTATAATATCTACAGACTAATTAATAGTTGTTTAAATTTTAATTTCAATCATACCTATGTAGATATTTAACATAATCTATGAAAATAAAGATTTAAATAAAAAGTTTACTATAATGAATTTATTATTAAATTGAATTAAACGAAAATTATTATTTAGAAATAATAAATAAATTTTCAAATAGATAAAGATAAACTCTATGTTAGAATGGTCGTTTTTAAGATGAAATTAATAAATAAAATTCACTGTCAATAATAATTAGCCTAAATTATTATAAATTGTTACAGACTTGTTCCAACGATGGGCGCTATCATATTATTTTGCACACTGATTCTACCAAATTTGGGTTCCGGCCCTCAATGGAATCTCGTGGTTAAACACCACGCCGACCTATGTCAGAAAAATTGGTGGAGAAATTTTTTGTTCATCCACAATTACTTTGGTTTTAAAAATATGGTAATTTTTGTCGAATATATAATATAACATAATTTAGTTTAATAATAAATTATTCTAAATGGATTCTTCTTCTACCTCGCACACACTTACAATTAGATAAGCCACCTTAGTCTTATACCTCTATAAATCGCGATCTCTTATCTATTGTTCATTCACACCAGCTATCTTCATATCGCTCTCTGTTACATCTATCCACCCTGTCATCGATATCCCTCACCCCTTCTTACTTATTTATAATTATCCATAACAACTTCACTATCTCTGAATAATCTCTTCACTTGATATGTCCAAACCATCTCAGCCTATTCTCGCTCATTATTCCCACAACTGATTCAACTCCCACACTTTCCCTAATATATTCATTTCTTACTCTATCCTCTTTGGTTACAACATACATCCATCTTAACAATCATTCTCATCACCATTGCCATCTTTTGTATTCCGTTTTTATGTTCACTGCCCAACACTCTGATGAATACAACAATATAAACCTTTCAACTTTATTGCAATATTAATTATAAATAAACTGTAGTACTTACCTATAATTTGAGCAAACTAGTTTAATTTTTATACCTAACAGAAACGCTAATCAAATAAAAAAAATTTCATTTAATTTGAATGAAATATAAATTGTATTACCTATTTATTAAGTATTTATGAAAACAAGTAAAGTACAAAAATTAAATAATATATAGGTACCTACGTTAAATTTATCTAATTTACAAACGACCTATTATTGGAAAATTTCTATGCAAACGAAACATTATACTCAAAACTTGTAATTACTCATCTCAATTAGATGTTATACAATATTATAATAATTTATTTTGAACAGACGAGATTATGACAAAAAATTGATAATATTTATATGTTGGTTATTAATATTTTCGTTTGTAATAATGATTATCAATAAACAGCAGTTGGTTAATTTATATTTACCTTATGAGGTCGTCAAATCGTTAGAATAACCAAAATAAAAAAATAAATACAATGCTTATAGAATAATAATACCGTCATATACAGAGTGATTATTCATTTAATTATACATATAATTTTCTTGGTCAAATTTTATTAATTAATTTTTCTTGTAATAATAATTTTTTCAGTAATTTTAATAATTAACGAGTACTAAGAAATTCAATTACAATATAATATAAAGCTAATTTAAAGATTAAACTAAGATAATACAGTTCATTAAATATGTAATAGGTTAGTAGGTATAATATGACTGTGTCTTTTCAATAATATAAACTTAACATTTTTTTTGTATATTTTTAAATTTAAAAATTCCCAAAACTAAGCTGAAATTAAAAAAATGTATCTAATTGGACTTTTCTTCATTTTTGTTTTCGTGCACACTTTAAAAAATAACAAATATATTTACATTTAATATTTTACTGTTTGAATATAATTTTTAGTGAATTAATATAATTAAATTTCAACCGTATTGAAAATATAGTCCGTATCCGAACTTTATACCTACTTCCTCGCGTTATAATTCCTTTTTTGATGGGTGTCGGCTTCCCCAAAGTCCTACACGTTAATAAATCTCGACATCGTTTTTCGACGTTTTGTTGCATATTTGATAAGATTTTATAAATGTTTTTTAGAATATTTCTTTATATTATCATTACTTTTTAATTTATTATTTAGTAGATAGTATAAAAAGATAAAGAATAAAAACCATCATAAAAATATTAGATAAATTTATAATATTTTATTGTCTAATGATTTTTTGTTTTAATATAATATAATTATAATATAATATTATTTAAACATTAAAGAAAATCTCGTAAATACTTAACAAACATGGTTAATACCTAATAATTATTTGAGCTTATTTTGAATGCGTATTTGTGGGTTTAAAGTATATATAATATACGTAATATGATAGTATATTTATTTTTTTATGTATTTTTAGAGCTATACGTCCTCTACCCCAGCTATTAAGGTTTATTATTTAACTTTTTACTATGAGTTGTGTTATAGATACCACCGTAGGTCTAAGGACTATTATTATAATATAACTTGCGCCCAATTCTATAAATAAATACGTGAGTGTACACATAAAAAAATCATGGATTCATATATTACATAAGTTCACATAAGACATATATAACTACATAACTATATATCTAACTATCTTTGATACCTAACTACAAGAAACGACTCATTTGCAATATTATTATTCCGTATTTTTGCGCAGTGTTTGTCGCACACGCATCACATTGGAATCGACTCGCAACTTTTCATGGTTTCTCCGTTGCTGGTGTGGACTCTGTGGAAGTGGCCGAAAAAGAGCGTTGTTGCACTCTTGGGACTGGCGACCATTTCGACCGGACTTCGTTACTACGAAACGCTGACGAGAAAATTGAATTTGTTCATCAACTTTGGCAGCTCGTAAACAACATTTTTAATTCATTATTATATTTAATGATTTCTACGGTGGTTTATTTTTCGCCTCGTAACGGAGGTCACACACATTTTTGTAGGGATTAGAAATAGTCCCATAAAAACAAATGATTCGCCAGCGTCGTTTATTCGTTCATCGTAATTACACAATATAAATAGTACCTAGTACAATGCGTTGATGACAGTCTGTGATTAGATCAGATTCGTATGAATTCGTATACAAACTATATGTCTATATAATATGCTTTCTATTTTATCGTACTACGTAAAAAAATTTTTTTTTTCATTCATAATCACACAATGAATCCAAAATTTTCGTACTTTTATTAAATTTTTTTCAAAAATCACAGTAAAACTGCATAAATTTAAGGTTGAATGTTCAAATTTGAAACAAAAAAAAATTTTTTTTTTCATTCATTATCACACAATGAATCCAAAATTTTCATACTTTTATTTTATCGTACTCACTATATATGCACTAATAGTAAGTACAAAATATATAGCGATATACAACGATTAAAAATACGATTTATTTGGTTTTTTACGACATATTATTGCTTTTTTAGACATTTTACCGTTTTTACATCATATTTGGTTTTTTACGAAATATTTAACTATGTTCTAATTTAACGTTTATTTAAGTGATAATTTAAAAACAGATTTCGAAAAAATAATGTTTAAATTTTCCTAAAAATGTATTACTATACGCTCTTAATATGCGCTAACTGATTAGTAATTAAGAAGTAAAACAATGTTTTAAAAAAAAAAAAAAAACATTTTTAAACAATTTTTAAAGTATTCTACATATTAAATCATATTTTTACGTTTTTAAATTATAATATTAAAATAATAAATTAATTGATTCTAATTGTTGTAAGTAGTTTGGAATTTATATATAAAACCGAATAAATAATTAAATTTTATTATTGTTAACTTTACTGCATATTAGGCCATTTTTATTGCATAATTTCATATTTCATGATTTTTTAATATATTTTTTAATTCGAGTTCAAAATGACTAATTTCTTCCGTATGTTTTAGTTAGAACCTAATTAATACATACCTAAATTGTTTACTTAACAATACATTTTCGTAAATATATAAGATTTTATAATATTTCTACTGTCGTGTTTTCTTATTTAGTTTTTTTCTGTATATTTAATTAAATAATAGGCCACGTGTAAATATAAATGATTAGATTGATACCAACGATCGAAATATTAACTGTAAATTGTAAATACGAAAATTAACTTTTTAACGATTATTTTACTGTTGTTATTTTTTTTATCATTTTTTTTACGATATATAGGTCATACGTACATTTTACTACATATGTCTTTAAGTCATCAACATTATAATTTAAAAATCTAGTTTAGATAATTAAAATTGTTTAATTGATTATTAATTATTGTCTTCATTTTCCATCAGGGTTTCGCAAATGTACGATACTGCTGATTACTCATATATTTTGCCCACCCACCGGTTGACCGTGTACATTATGGGCATTCTCTTGGGATACTGTCTACGGTACGTCGGAAGAAACTACCAAATGAAAAACGTGAGTACGATTAAGTAATAACAATACGTTAGATACAATATAATGTCCTTATGCGGATTTAATATAGTTTCTTATTTATTTTATTCAATTATTTATTAACATAAACGCCTTTTTGAAGTATAGTGCAGTAGATGTTACAATGATAAATTTATAATATTTTAAAAAGATATATAATATTTTGCATTCATATTTTATTATATTTTAAATTTAAATTGTTTATAATTATTAATATTTAACTACGTGCCGAAAAAAAAACCACGAATTCTGATGGGTTTTTTTTTTTTTTTTATAAAATGTTGACTAATCTTAATACTTTGAAATTATTATATTGTATAGATTTTAGCTAAAATATTATATAAAAAAAAAATTATGGTAGGTACACTACAAATTTAGTGATATATATTAGAACAATTATAAATTTTAGGCCCTGGCTTTATGTTATTTTGCCGCATTATCCTGTATCACATCCACATCTTGAAAAATTGTACCATTAAAGTTAAGTTTTTTTTTGCTAAAAAATCACGTACTTACAAATCATCATACGATTTTTTTCTTGTTTCAATGTCAGAAGTGATAGGACAAATTTTGCAGCAACTCTCTTTATTAAATTGTCCGTTAAAATGTCAAGAAGAGAACAAACAGAGGTTCTTATTTCACTTGTTCACAATTACATTTGTTCGGAAACACATTTTCTTAACATATTTCGTGTATTTGGTGTTATGCAAATCGCATCGATTATTTAGGGTGCAATTATACCAGGAATTCCCCCTCCCCCCATCAGTATCGTAGTCGATAAATCAATCAAATATTTAACAATAATAATATATTAAAAATCTACACGTTTTTTCAACGTTAAAAAATGTTTTTATTCACATCGCGTCATCAGATGGGTATAATATTATATTAATATGGTTTGTTGTTTTATTCAAATATATGATGTGTTATGTGTATTTTTTTCATCATTATGTATAATAAAATGTTAATTCTCATCAAAATATCTCATTACCATATGCGTATATAAAAACACAAGACAAGACGAAATGTTCTGTATAATATGTTATATAGTTACCGTTTACCGAACTCGGTTTGTTTTTTTTTTTTTTTTCTAAACGATTAGGTATTGTAAAATTAATAATAATATACATACGATATCAACTTGTGTGTTCGGCTTACGAATGACTGTGTGGAGGTCGATAAACCGACATTAATAAAATCGTTTTATGATTAAACGAAACATTTACGATTTCATTAACGATCATTGTGTTTTAATTACAAGCCGTCTGCGCGCGACAATGTGGTCGTCAGACGCTATTAACTGTATACCTAATATACAGATTACAATATTACCCGAAAAGTTTGATTAATTATAAAACGTTTTTTGGGCAATAATGATGAAAATGTCTTTTTTTTTATTTATTTATTAATCACGATGTTAAAATGTGAGTTTTTTAATATTTACACAATACCATACTTACTTATTGTAAAAGTCAATAGGCATAGAGGTATAACCGTTTTGTATAATAATTGCATATTTTTAAGTCATTTATTTTTCATGAATTTTTGATAAAATTTGTAAAAAATATGAATTTTTTTTTTTAATCTTAATAACTATAGCGGCGCAGAGATGAATAAACAATTTAAAAGATATATCTTTACAATAAAAACATTAAAAACGTTTATACAATTATATAGTTTTTTCGGAGACGTACTGTAAAAATACTTATAGGTATAAAAGAAAAAACATTTTATCGTCTAATTAAAAACAATTATTGACAATACGCAATTTTAAGTACCTAAGTACTCTTGATTATTCATTTTTTAATATAATGTGTATCTTTTCTTCTATCTGCAATTTTAGCATGAATGATATTGATTGAGAAAGTTTCTAATTTTCCCAAGTGTTAACAAGACTGATATTATGTATATTGTAGGTATACAATATTTTGAGACTTGAATAAACTTATTTTTACTAAAACAACAAATAAAACATCATATTTTTATAATTTCAATTATTTTTAAATATAATTTTTGACTATTATATATAATTGTAACAAGCCAAAAATAATATTGATTAATTTTAGTAGTTATACGTTAAATTAATAAAGGATTTAGAGATTATTAATCAAATCAAATATCCATTTACATCCAATTATAGAACTACCTACGTATTTTTAATTGAAAACTATATTAGAAACGTTCTTTAATTAAAAAATATTCTCTTTATCGCTTTCGGTACACAAATTGTATACCTATAGTGTAATGTATAAATCATAATATTATTTAAGTGAAAAATGAAAAATGTAAATTGTTCATAGACCAATTTTCAATACACAATTAATATAAATTTATATCCATAATAATATATTCTATATTGTATTTAATTTAATGTATTATGTTAATTTTTTAGCGTAAACGCGAAATCTATCTAAAACTTTAGTTTATTCTCAAGACAATTTTATTACCTAAACAATTTATAATAGACCAACAATTCTAAAATAATATCATTTTATTGAAAGTTAAATTTTAACATTAGATGAATAGTAAATTTTATTTATACAAACGTATAAAAATTGTTACATTTAGTTCCAAGTTATTTGTCAATACCACGTAATATAACATCTTAAAAAAAGTTAACGAAATTTCACACGTATTTGAATTTAATTCGATAATAATATGATGGTCGATGATAATATTACAATTACCGCGTCGCTAATTATGTGGCAAAAAAACATATAACAAGTGTTAATAAACATTTTTAGTTGTTTTTACTGCGTTTTTTTATAACATCCTCTATCTGTAATGATGACTTTTTCTTACCGCCTTACCAGGTTTCTATTAGCTGTCATGATAGGTACTAATACGACTATACTCTTTGCATTTCTTTGCTGTTAAGTTGTAAAAGATTACATATTTATAAGACATTTAGGAAAAATAACAACTGAAGGTATGAAAATGCTTCATATTGAACTTTGCAATCTATGCTCAAACTTTAGATTGGACCGTTAATAGTTATTAAATGATTAAACATTATTTCAAATATAATTGTTACATCTTTATTCACTTGTACGATATATTCCAATAAGGATATGGTCTTTCGAGAAACATAAATATTATTATTATTATTGAAGATAACACATATATGAACACGTTAAAAATAATTATGTTGGCAGCAATATTATTATAAAAAGTAACTTTATATGATTCACACATTGGCGCAACTAAGGGGGTGTTTTAGGTGGTTGGACTCCTTGGACCTGTTTTATGGAAATATTATATTTAATGACCAATGAAAATACCTCATATTTAGTATTATTTATAACATATAAAAATCATAATAATTCATTAGAATTATAAAAAAGTATTCATTTATCAAAAGTAGAATACTAGAGACGTATTCAGATATAATTTATGGGTAAACTTACTACCAAATTAAAATACTCTCCTTGAAGTGTTATTGGCTAATTATTATCTGATTAGTGATATTAAATAATTACAATTTATTAAAATAGTAACTATTGGAAATAATGAGCTATAGTATACAATCTAAAAATCATCAACGGGATAAACACAAAAAATACAATATATTATTAATTGGCCTACTATCTACAGAATGTGCATTTTGTTGTAATATATATAGCTAATATTCGAAAATGAATTATCGATGTAAAATTGAAACGAAAATTAATTAAACATTCATTTATATGTGGAATACAGCGGTGAAGAAAAATCGAATCATAGTTGACTTAGGTAAAAATAAATATAAATAAAGGAATACATACCGGTGAAGAGTCTTACTCCAAAATTTTCAACAAAAATTCCTAAAATTATCAAATTTAAAACAACACATGATAAAAAATACTGGCGATAAGTACAATTTTTACATTTAACCATGAATGGAAATTTAGGAGGGCACGTATAATCTTACGCCCAACGTACAAAACGGTACATCCGTGACGTGTGTTAGAAAGTCATTTATCATGAAAATCCTGATCGAAAGACAGGCTGGTGAAAAGTTGTACGAAGTTCACTCTAAACAATTCTCACAACAATCAACGTTGACAGGCCAAGTACCGTACTCGTGCGAATTTTGCTTCAAACAATTCGCGCTACTATCATATTTAAAGAAACACGTGAAAATTCATACAGGCGAAAAGCCTTATTAATGCGAAGTTTGTTCCTAATGATTGTTATGACTATCAGGTTTATGGAAACATCTGAGAAAGAGTTCAAGCCCCGTACGAAAGTCATAGATAGAGATTAACTGTAGATTTAATTGAAGTATTATATTTAAATAGGCTTATGCCGTATATATATTTATACATTATTTATTATTTAAATTTGTTATTAAAACAATTGAATAAAAATACCTAATTGTCAGAACAAAATGGGTTCAACTAAATTTATGTTCTTTAACTAATCGTAATATTATATAATATTCAACTATAATATTACGTTATTACTATAATATTATTATTGTTATTATTTTTTGTTGTTTTTCAAAGTTATTGTTTTTACTTTTTAACCGAGTGGATAATAAAACACAAAAAAATAGGTAAGTATCTGGGTACATTTGCACCAAAATGACTGTTCGAGAGTCGAAAACGATTGAAATTCGAAATGATCATGCACATTATGTAAGTTAGTATTGTATTACGTAGGCAATTATAATACCTATAATATAAATAATATGAGTCGAGTACATACAAAATGGTGACTGGATGACTGCGGATAACATATACGGCTGTGTGGCACTTGTAATTAACGCGTATTCGCATTTTAAGGACACGCGGTTGTACTTTATACACGATAACACCGGGAAAGTATTATATTAATAAAGTACTATATTTACCTATTTTCAACTATCAAATAAAAATTGGTGTCATAGGCGATTTTTACTTCCCAAATTTTTACTCGGGGAAGATTAAAAATCGTCTGTTACAAATAGTACCATTAGATTGTATTTTTCGTTGTAGTTTGTATATTATATAATAATTACAATGAGGTCATATGTTTAGGCTATAAATTATGTTTTGTTATTTTAACATAATTGTAGGGATCAAAAAAATAGTAATTATAATATTATGAGCGTGCATGGGGGGAGGGGGTATAG
This sequence comes from Eriosoma lanigerum, assembly GCA_013282895.1. NCBI lineage: Eukaryota > Metazoa > Arthropoda > Insecta > Hemiptera > Aphididae > Eriosoma > Eriosoma lanigerum. The sequence continues at coordinate 7,611,756 of CM023362.1, forward strand.
TTATATTAAATCATGCATGACACTAAAACAGTAAAGTTAGGCTAGTGAAAAAGTCGTGTAAAAATTCGGTACCTATGTTTCCTTACGGTACCGGATATGGACGATCTGTACTAGGATATTCGTAAAATATAAACGATTCTACGGTATGGTGTACGATACTCATCGTTACAATCGTTCTGTCGTGACATACCTTGTTTGTATTAAGTCACCTTTAGATCTAAGCACAAGTTTGGTGGCCAATTAAATATTATTGTTAAATAATATTGTTTAAAATGTAATCAATAGTGGGGTTGTATGGGTGTGTGATTTACTCTGATGGGCTTCAATTTCTATTACGCTCTTCCTATTCTGTCTCATTTATTGTTACAAATACCAATCCCAAATACATTACATATCTTATACTAATTATACTCTTACGAATCAGTCTAAATTAGTTTTTTAAGTGCCTGTTGGAAAGTCATTGGTATTTTGTCCGAATGTTTAATTGTTCGCAAACCACTATAGTAGAATAACGAATCATGTTGTGTCTATAACAATGTACTCGTATTGAGAAGCAGTTTTCTTCAATAATACACAGGATGTTCCAGATATATTTACTAATTGTAGTATCACCGTTAAAATTAAGATTTTGAAATGCAATTTTTTTTAAAATTATTAATTAGGCGATGTACTATATAATATTACCTATATCACTATTTTTTTAGTTTTAGTAATAAAATAAAAACAAATAACTTATTTTATTAAGTTATATCCAATTAAAAGAGTATCTAGTTTTATGAAAATTTTTATGTGTCGACCTGATGTAAGAAGATTTCAATTTTTATAAATTTTTTTTCATTTACTAGTAAAATTCATATTTCTGATGCCATTTTTTGTAATTGAATATTCTGTAAATAAATCCGGACACTCGCGGAACATGACGTAATAGACACATATGATACACACATAATGCCATTGTAATATCAATATGGTATACTTAAACAATTTGAGTAAATTTTGTTTTTATAATGTTTAGAGCCATTTGCGATTAGGATGGATTATTGCCGTCGGGTTCTTTTACGAAGCGTTCATACAGCCTTCCAAAATGGGAGATATGGAATACGTATATAGTGCGACTGATGCTGCCAATTACGCAGCATTTGCTCCGATCTATTGGTGTATTTTCTTCAGTTGGATAATATTCGTTTCTTACACAGGCAACGGTGGTAAGTCACTAAAAAATATAATATAAAATATTTTAATTTTACTTATATAGTTAATTAATTTTATTTAATTATCTGGGTACTATAGTATTACTCGCGAGAATAGGTTGCTATAAAAAATGTTTTGATATTACGTTTGGAATTATTACATTTTTCGAATAATTCGTATGATAACGTGCATCAATCTATTGTTAAAAAAAACGTTGGTGTAAAGGTTAAAAAATACAATTTTACAACCGAGTTTAGATTTTAGTTAAAAGTTCATAGTTAACGAAAAAACTCGTTTAATCAAAACCTACATAGCTCTAACTCTACTATTAAACTTAAAATAATATAAATTTTTTTATCATAATTATCTATATTTGTAAAAATAATTTAATTCATATTTCTTTACTTTATTGAAAAATTTTGACATTTTTTATTTAAAAGATTACATCATAAAAAATTTGTATTTCATTTTTAGAAGAGTCTTATACGTTATACGAATTTGATTCTAATATAGGTTGTTTATAATATTATATATGTATCAATTGTCAACTTTCAATGCATTTTTTTCTCTAATGAAGAAAGTTATGTCATATTATATCATTAGTTTTGATTCGTTTTAATAATTTGCCAATCATTCAAAATATTTGTTAAGAATATAAAATGAATCATGATGTTTTATATTATTTAAACTCTTAACGTTTAAAATACCTACATTTAATGCATTTTTAAAAATAATGTAGATTAAAAACTTATACCTACTTTTAAAATAAAACAAGCAAAAAATAATTAGCTACCTACGGTTTGACAATTGATGTAAGATAAGTACCTATTTAAAAAAAAAAAAAAAAAACGGTTTTATATTTTTATAAATACATTTATCTATTTTCATTATTTTTTTTGTTTTATAAGGCGTCAAAATCCCAATAGTGTAATTTTAATAATTAGTAATTGTACCTATCTGCACTTTCATGACGTATCAACATACAAGTTTTATAGTTATTATGTTTATAATTAAATAAAAACTAACCGAACTACCTTGATCCATTTCTTAGGTAACAGTTTGTCTCTATGGAGTGAAATCGTTTTTTTTTTTTTTTTTTTGTACTTTCTTTACCTCAATATTAATAAATATTTATATTTAATATTATAATTTATCGAACCATTAACCAAATGCCTAGTCAGTGGTCACTGTAAGTTGTTTAATATCAGATAATATCATTTTACGTACATAGACATTAGAGTATTAGACACATAATTAAAGAATCCTATAATAATAGGCAAGGCTTGGATATTAATACATTTCTTAACATTTTTTTATTTTTTTTAATTAAATGAATATTAAACTCAACTTTGTTAAAAAGATTAAATTATTCAATACAATCTAATTTTAAACAATTTATATATTCGTTTTTCCAATTTTTATCCTAATAATTTTTAAATAAAATACTTATAGATACCTCCTATATATTGATAACTTTTAAATTATTAAAGTGTATAAAACACTGTTGTTGTAACAAATTAAGTTGTTATAGTTATAAAAACATTTTATTTTTCTTAAAAGAATATTTATTTAACGTTATTTCATAAAAAAAAACAACCAACTGAAAAATAACTAGGTATCTCAGAAGAAATTTAACTTGTTACTTAATTGATTGAAATTAACTTTTTAATTAGTTTATGCCTAGTCTTATTTTTATATGTACCTAAATCTATGATTGGCATTGGCGTGCGCAGAGTTTTTTGAAAGGGGATGCCAGTACGTATATATTTAAAAACAGTTCAATTTTTAACTCTCATCAAAAAGACATAAGCCAGAATTTTTTTTTTTTACAGAACTACAAAGTTCCAAAACAAATAAAGAAAAAAATAAAATAAAATAAATAAATAGTAAATATGTAGAATTAAAAATATAATTTTAAACATCAAAAACAAAGATGACTCTGTAGATCGCAGGTGATGCAATGGCACATCTATGATGATTAAGTATATAGTTTATGCGATTTCACGTTTTAATAAATTTATAATCTAACCCAAAAAATTAAAATATATATTTTTGTTAAAAAAAAAAAAAAACGACTACTTTAGTACGTGTCAATTTAATATAAGCATACTTATTATCTATTTATATTTATGAGCTCAGATAGGAAGACAATTTTAATGTACTAGATCTACTTGAATTAACCGACTGTAAAACTTAGGTGCTGATATTATGATTAAAATCGTGTAGACTAATATATAAATACGTATGGTGCATTATAAAATTACAAAATACAGAATTAATTTTACATAATTATATTTATTTATAGGACTTGTTTCATCGTTGTTTTCATGGAAAGGTTTTAAAGTGTGTACACGACTGTCGTACACGTTTTACTTGACACAATTTCCGGTGTTTTTCTATAACGTTGGAAGTCATCGTTCTGCGCTGGAATACAGTTTCGGATTGATCGTAAGTTTAGTTTATAATAATAACTATAAACGATGTACAAATATTCGTATATTATGTACCTACAAGTACTTGATTTAACGACGTTTACCAATGTTATTATAACCGCAACATAGGTGCAACTAAGATAAAAAATCTGGAGGGGAGTAATTTTTTTTACTCGTAATATTCGATTACGTAGATTTGCTTTATGTGTAAAATTAAAACATAATATTTACAATTTACATATGTATATAAAACAATTATCAGTACAGTACGTTTAATCTTTAATAATTAAAGTACATTTTGTTTAAAAACTGAAAGGGCTGCTAATCATTGTGAGGGGGCTAAGCACTCCCAAGCAACCCCCCCCCTAGTTGCGCTAATGAAACGCAAGTATTTTTCAGATATTTTTTTAGTTTACTAGGTAGGTCCTAAAATAAAATTGAAACAAAAATTTAGTTACCTACCTAATATTAGTTATGAAATTTTACGCGAGAAGACATAATACAGAAACACCTCTTACCTAACTAAAACTTTCGTACCTACCTAAAACTTAATTTTTTTAATAACGAATATAAATAAGGCAAAAATATTTCAGAATAAAATTAAAGTGAATTCCTATAAATCAAAATCTAACAATAGAAAAATATATGTAGGTAGTTACATCTAGAATTATAGAATATATCGGTCAATGCCTCAATATGGTAACGAAATTTAAAGAGTTGAGAAAAACTATAACGTCTATAACATATTTTTAACGTATTATGAAGATATGGTTCTTTATTACACTATATTTAAAAATATTAATGTAATTTACTTTGTGATTATTGCCGAAGAGCGGTAAAATAAATTTCATAGTGTGGTTTGTTTAATTTTATTAAAGCTATATATTTTACTATTGTTTTTATTACTGTAGAAATTGGACATTTGTCAATAAAATAAATATCATGAAATAAGAAAACGTGACTGAAGTTTAAATTGAGTTGATCATACTAAACAAATTAATATAAATAAAAAATATATAGGTTAATGATAATTTTCTAACCATTATCTATTTCTAAGTGTGCTAAAGTTGAATTATTTTTTTAGCTTTCATTCTGAAAATAAATTGCTTTAATTTGTTATTTAAATTAATGTAGTAATCCCAATATTCCAATAGGTATAATTGTTTTAAATAATTTTAATTGAGTATTTTTTAAATTTAAACTTTGAACATTTACACTTTAATACATTTACTCAGTATACTCAGGTACTTACCTTTAATTTAATAGTTTTTAAATTTCTATAGCTGTTATATTTTATTAATTAGTAATAATGTACATTGTACATATAAATAGGTGCAATTAAAACTGTATAGAACTTTGTTTTTTTATAGAATATGTAATAAAACTCAATATTATATAAGACATTAACTAATGTATATGCTATGACCTTGGTGTTGACTAGTCGAGTTATGAAAGTAGATTTCCATATTTATTTTATAATTTAAAAAAGTAGCTAAAAAAGATTTTAATGCGTACCTATATATAATTCTAATTAGTTTTCCGTCAAATCGATTGGTAATAAAATTTTATTATAAGACTATGCAGACTCTTTATAATTATTTTAAATAAAGTTTATTTGGAATACTTTTTTCTGAAAAACATATTTAAATTTATCAAGTATTCTGAATAGCTTCCAAAAAACATTAATTGTTTTAAAAGTATTATTACTTATTTAATATGTCGATAATGTATATTATGAAAAAGAAAATGTATTGTATGAGAAAAATAGTAAATGTATTATTGTTAAAAAAAAATACCTACTCTACCCGAATCTGTATAATGAATAGCCTACGACAATTTCAAATATTCTCAATTATTTTTTCAGGTCAATCTCAAGGAGCTAATTACCATCGTGTCGGTGTCGGTCTTGCTCACGGTCATCGTCGAAATGCCGTTTAACAATATTAGAACGTCGTTCGTGAAGAAATCGTCCAGACAAGAAATACAGAAATCAAAAATATTAACAGAATAAGAAATTATATTTTATACATATTTTTTTTAAAAAAAATCATGGTAGTCTACTAGAGTAATAGCAGTGGCGTATTTCGGGTTTTTATTTTCGCAGAGGTGTCATTATCATAGTTTATTCCCAATTTTCCGGTCGTTCCCACCTATTCTTAGGTTAGGTTATGCTAGGTTAAGTAAACAAAACGAGTATGTAATCGTCAAGATTATGTACGAAATTTCACTCGACATACATGATATCATTTACATATAAATATCATTTATCATTATAATAATGGGAAATTAAACAAGATAGGTATAAAATAATATAATATATTACTTTAGTCTAGTTTTAATTAACCGTAGCCAGTAGGTACGCCACTGTATACCCTCAATATTGTACCGTTGCTTACAATAATATTGTCGATGGTATAGCATATGTCTATACATTAACAATTATTGCCAATTTTATTTTTTTCTATACGATTTTTCAAAATAAGATTTCATTCAAAATCCTTAGAGTTGAATATCTTTTTAATGGTTTAGTCTTCTGTTCCTTAAAACAGCACTGAGAATAAAATAGTTATTAATGAATAGAAGACTTTCAAAACCATTATTGTATTTGGGCAGGTATTGACTTACTTACCAATTGTTGCATTTTTTTTATGATTAATTTTTCAACATAACATATTATATAATAGTATGCTGTTCGCAATCGATATTACCTATATCACCAAATTCGGTTACCTACATAATTAAATATAATTGTATGTACTTTTATTATCATCATCTATTATCATATTCATTCTTCATCCGGTGCCGGTAAAGATCTCTAACTATAATGCCAACACTTCAACGATGATAAACATATTCGAATGTAATTTAAAAATAATTATAAATTTGATTTTTCAAAATACTTACAATGTAGGTAATTAACATTTTTCCTCTAGTAAAACGCGGTTCTGTTTTCATCATCATAAATAAAATAATTAAATACCTACATTGTTTTTCACAGTCATAATATGATAGAAATGTTATACCGTGTGCGATAGAAATTATATACCCAGGTACTTAACAACTTTCAAAAATGTTGCATTCCTTACAGAAATATAAGGAATTAATTTTTAGATAAAATTAATAATTGATAATTATTCTTATCATCATTGTTCAGATCGATATAGACAAATACATTTGTCAAGGATCAGAATATACAATAAATAATTCATTATTATACTACTATGTAGACAACAATAATTATTACGATGGCAATATTAAACTTTGAATAGAAGTATTAAGTACCTACCTACATAATAAGATTTTGTAGGTACCTATGTGTATAAAAAGTTTCAAGTTCCAAATCTGATGTATTAAAATAATTTTAAAGTTACATATAACTTTGTATATTTTATCAATAATGTCAATGAACAATGTTTTTTTTTTATATATTTACTTTCAATAATTATGATTAAATATTATTAATATTATTATATTATCATATAATATTATAAAATATAATAAAATAAATTAATTTAAATTGTGCATATTTCTTATCAGATTTCAAATATTTTATTTGAGAAAATACACATATAAGTAATATATGTGTGTGTGTGTCCTCTAATATTATGAGTAACAAATTTTCAACGATTGGGCACTATCAAATTTGCTTAGTAGGTAAGTACCGCCAAGGTCTATTATATTCCTGTGTTCTTAAAGTCTCTTACATGCTTGGTGAGTTACCAAGAAAATCTCAGTAAACTGGTAGAAAAATACATAGGAAATGTGTTGAAAAAAATGTATTAATGTTACACTCCAATTGTATTGTATTTCAAAATAAAATTGATAGAAATACTATAAACAATTATGCTATATATGCGTTTAAAAGATAAAATTATAAAATATGGTCCGGTAAAATATTGATATCTCGGTGGGCAAAAATTACCCAATCCGGCCCTGGTCTCTTACAATACAATATTAGATCAAAAAAAAAAAAAAAAAAAAAAAATATTAACACAAACATATTTAATGAAAAGGAAAATATTTTATTTATATTAAAATTAAACAGAAAGTGTAATATATATATAATAAGTTATTAACTTGTATACTACAGAGCTAGATATAGTATTATTATGTCTTTAAAAATAATTGTACTAATTAATATTTTTTCAATTACAAATTACAAGTAAATTAAGTATTCACTATTTTTTTAAGAGGTAATACTTTCTTATTTTTAATTTAAGCAAATTATTTGTCTTATTAAATTCTTAATAGTAAATTAAGGCTAATGTTAATCAAAATACAATAATTATTTTATTCTTATAATAGTATCATTATTATTTTGAAAGATATAGTGGACTAAAGCAATATCCACTAGAACTCAATTCTAAATTCTAAAACAAAATGTACTTAAATATATAAATAATGTATATATATTGTAAACAACAAACATTATGCTAAAAGTTAGCACAATTGAAATTTGAACACAATAAATAGTTTACCCAATTAAATTAAAAAAAACAACCTAGTTAGCTTTATATATTTAAAATCAATATTATTTTAATATCAAATTAATGATGTTTTTTGTCAATTCTTAATTAAAATTATTCATCATTTGAAAAATGTATAACATGTAAATAGAGTCTAAGGTAATAAAAAAATTTACATGCAAATATTGTTAGCCAAATTTAATTACTAAAAATTCATTACGACTAGCGAACACAACAGTTAGTTTACCCACATGAACTAATTTGAACCCTTTTAATAGTTGTATAGACTTTACACAAATACGATCTTTAACATCAAATATATCATATGACCTTGAAACTATTGAGCGGACCAACAAAAATCTATCATTAATCTGTGACAAAGGATGTTTTCTTGATACTGCATCTATTGCTATTTTTTGTACCACTTCAAACCTTTCTGACCTGGCCTTATAGAGATCATATTGAAATATGCTTTGATTGATATTATAATAAATTAACTGCCTTGTACAATCAAATGAAAATGTATCACATTCAATCCAAAATAAATTTACCAATTTAGACCTTTTTGAAATAAATGGCGTTTGAGAACCTGTATTTTCTACTCCAATGTAATTGTTGGTCACCTTGAACTGAGTAACTCTTCCATATAAAGGTATTTTGAAGCTTATATCTTCTGAACCTTCTTCCAAGAAATACACAATTGTGAAATAGTGTTTAATTGATGCATTATTTTTGTCCTTAAAAATAAAATGTAATTATTATTATTTTTAAATTTATTACTTATTAATCTTATTGATTTATTTTATATTCTTATTAATAAATTGGAATGTTCTATGATTACGAAAAAATACAATTTATTTAGATTTAAATATGGATAATGTTGCCTAGATTTCTTTAAATAACAAGTGTCATTTATAGCTAATAATTATATTATTATTATTATTATTAACGCCAAATGGCTTTAACAAAATTAACAAACAAGAAAACATGGATAACAGACAAACACACAAAGTTATTGGCTACTTAAATATTAATACAATGAAAAATGTGAGCCTTCGTAATGAATATGACTATTAGAACTATGCATTAATCTAATATTTATATTATATTAATAAAAGAAAAAATGAAAACTATTTATTATTTTTAATTTCTTGTCTTTACAAAGTATAAAACTAATGAAAATGTATTTAATTCATTCAAATTCTAATATTTTTATAACTAATAATATCTATATTACTATAATACTATATTAATTGTTTCGAACAAATTGATTTTTTTACTCCTAATTCAAATTTATTTTTGAAATAACTATAATTTACTGAATACTTTATTATTAGAGTAATATATATATATATATATACACATAATGTTTATTACTATTTACTACCAATTAAAAGTTGTTACATTTCATTCAGCTGAATAGATAAGTTTAATAAATATTTACTTTGATAAATCAGTGATTTCAATAAATGTATTAACTACATACAACAAAGAAATGTGTGGAAAACATTATTATTCTATTATATTATGTTATTATCATATTATTATATGTTAAGGATTGTGTTATTGCTATAGAATATCAAATTTACCATAATTGTGATTCCAATCATCAGTCTTTTATCAGCACATTTCATGCAATTGACAATGCACTCATTAGAACTGTACACTAACTCTTTACATATTTTCCCACTTGTCAAATCAATATGAAATATTACATTATTTTTTGGTTGAATTAATGCTAAAAAGTCATCACACAAATCAATTATTGTATTGGAATTCTTATCCATAAATGAAGCATCAGGATAATCTGAACTCGAGTTATCCGCAGATTGCCTTACAGTCTTGGTATATGAAGGTATAAAATTTCCATTACAAATTTTGTAGACCATCAATATTGAATGCATTTCTAAAATTAAGTACTTTTTGTTACCAATTATTTGAAGTTTATATTGTTTTCGTCTAAATATATTTTTCATTGAATCCATAATATGCAAGTTTATCTTTTTAGGCTTATCACAATTTTTAAAAATAAGTACTTCAATTGGCATGCTTCTAAAGTAATTTACATTGACTATATAATCATCTGTACAGAATGACTGCCCAACTAATTTACGAGGTATATGAATAATTGGAAAATCATTGTTTTTAATATTTCTTATTATCATATTATAACGATTAAAAATTGTCCACCATTTACAAAAGGGCCCAAAATAACGTTCTGAATTAGTTTCGATATATGCTTTGCAATTAGCATCACTTCTTGCAATATCAGCATGACAATGATAATAATCTTCTTCTCTTAAATCTAAATTTTGACAAACAACCTTCCAAATGGAATTTTGATTTAAAAAAATACTCCGCCAAACTTTACTAACAGTCGTCAATGAAATGATATCAATAATACTCAACTGTTTGACAATGTTTGATATTATTTCAAGTGGAAGTTTTTGGATATAATTTTCATGACTGGTAGATCTAGAAAAAAAATATTATTATAAATATAATATTAATATTAATAAACACCTACCTATGATTTGTAATCATATTAAAATTAAATAAAAACTAATGTAAATAATAATGTAATTTTATTAGGTATTTGCAATTTTAATTAATATTTGGGAATTGAATTTAAGCATATAGTAACTTCTATTTCAATATTTTATTGTACTACATAAGAGCTAAAAATTATATTGTTTTCATCATTTTCTATAAAAAATAAAAAATAATTGTGTAAGATTACTCAAGTGTAAAATTTATTTTATTTTATTAATTAATTTATACAAGGTATAAATAAATAAATTCAATTTTTTTTGTTTTACTAGTCTTCTTTGTTCAACTAGTTACTTGTATATTATTTTATATCAGGAAGTAAATTAACTTTTGTGTTGCAGTGTTTATACTAATATAGAAATATTATTATTCATTTTTATAACAACATAGTATTCACAATTTTAATTTTAGATTAAATATGACACCTGATTTATATTAGTACAGTAATAGTATACTTGTATTAATATAATTTAGTAAATTAATATCATAATATAAATAGACAATACATATTGATATAAATAATACTTAATATACTGTTATTAAATTAAAAATATATCAAAAGTGAAACCAAGACAAATTTTCTGGGGGGGGCTACAGGTTAATACTTAAATTTTAAATCTAACAAAACTTTTATAAGCTCGTATATATATAAATATATCTTTTATACATCAAAATTTTGTTGAACTTGATAAATTCAACTTTTCCTGTCTTATTATTATGTATGTTAATATTTCAATATAAAAATACTTGAACTGGTTGTTGAATTGATTTATGTTTATGAAATAAAAATTATATTTGTTGTAAAAGTGGATTATATATATTTTATATATAGTTCTTGTTATAAATTTTTACTTTTGTGTTATTTTATCTACAAAAATTGAGGGGCTAAGTTCCCCCAAACCACATCATACTTACGCCTATGAAACATACAAATTATTATTATTCATTAAGATGTATTTGGCAATAATATGTGTAACAAAATAAATTAAATGAGCAATCCATTAAAAATCAAATCAAATATATAAACAATGTCTACAATATATTATTATTATTTTATTTACACCGTAACAGGTAATATGTATTTATAAATTAAACATAGGTATCTTGTCCACCTCACGATTACATACCAATCCAACGCCTTTTTTTTTTTTTAGAAAGTCTCGCTGATCGTCATCAATCAGCTAATATATCATTTCTAACCAATCTTCTTTCCACTAAAATTGACAGTCCAGAATCACTATCTCGTATTTCATTTAATGTCCTCTCCCAACGTACACGATCATCTGTTCCATTCCATATACAATTCTCTTCCTCAAACTATTATCTTAACTCGTCTATCATCCGCCTTATGCAAATTGCCAATACTGAGAAATAATATGCTATATTCTCACTCTAAAACTGAGCCTCGTTTCCATAAAGTAAATACTCATGTTATTAAAGGGTTCGTCCTGTATTATAAAATAAAATAAAATAAATAAAATAATATAATATTATTTAAAATTAATATTATGTATTGGTATATCAACAATTAAAAAAAATAGAAATTGTAATAATTACTTACGTGTATGGTTTAACTTCCATGATTTTGGTTAGGTATTTATAAAATCAATTGTCTGATGTCTTAATGTTTATTTTCTGACTTATAAAATAAAGGAAGTACTCAAGTACAGCTTACAGATCTGGAAAAGAAAAATTAATTTTAATAGTGAATAGGATTAATACTGGGTGACCAGAATTATATGTAACAATATTATAGGAATTACATATTATCTATATTCTTAAAGTTACCTTTATTATTTTTGTAACATTACATTATTAATTATTAATATTAGGATTACCCTATATATACTAAGCACAAACAATTTAAATTATAATATTGTTAAATATTAGGTAGATAATTAACATAAAACCAAACTATTTAAATTCATAAATAATTAAATTGACTAGGTAGTTATATAAAAATTAAATTAAATTTAGATATAGGTAGGTACTTATACATACGCATACTTAAATTATTATTATTTATTTATATCTCAATTATTATAATTTAAATCATAGGATTAATTTAGTTTGGGGAGGGGACAAATTATTATAGGTACTAACTATATTTAAGTTAAAATAAGGAAAATATGTTACTTGAAATTGTCTTCCTCTTTAAATGGGTTAATAATAATAGTATAATATAATAATTATTTTATAATAAAGTATGTTATACAGCTTTTAAACGTATTACGGACTCCTGATTGATGAGCATTTTTAAACCAGACCCCTTTAATATATTATTTTTGAATAACCTTATATATATATATATATATATATAAACCTCTCTTAATGTTCCTATTACTAATATATTATAATGTTTGTTTTACATTATAAATCCATGTAATAGGTAGTAAATGTAAATAAATATTAATAAATAATAATAAAATAAAAATTTTATTAACTATTTTTGTTATACTTAATATTAATACATTAACTTTATTATACATAGAACTTTAATATTAACAATTTATACCGTGCTGTGGACCCCCATTATGACCCCCTAGGGGACCGTGAATCACTGATTTAAGAACTGCTGTGCTATACTGCAGCTTGCAGTATATATTAATTATTATTTATTATCAATAAAGCACAAAATATAAAATGGTAGTTTTCAATAATACGATTAACATATTAACATTAAAATTATATATTATTTTTCTTTAGAGCCTAAATAGTCGTAATAATTTTGAAAATTAATAGGAACACATCTCTTCTTAAGTTTGTTTAAGGGGTAGTCGCCCTTCCTAATTTAAATTAAATAAAAATATTATATTGAAAAATTATTTCTGTTTAATTATCAGTAATTTTAATCTTCATTTTTAGTAAAATATGTAAATATATGTAACAGGTAGAGGCTAAAATGGTACAAAACTCAGAATTATCAAAACACATTAGACCTGTGCTTTTTATGACAAACATTATTGGAAAAAAGTATAAAACTATCTATTAATTTGACAATTATACAATGTTTTGTATGGTTTTTAAATTCAATCTATTAAAATAATATAAGTAGGTTGTAGATTATTAGGTATAAATTAGCATATTAACATTAACTTAAAATATTGTTTATATTATATGTATTAGGTAAGTATTAAAAGATTTTTTTAAATACATTAAACAATTTTATAAGTATTGATATTTTATGTTTTACAATAGGATGTCTAATAATTTTAATTACATAAATTACTACAAAATAAAAACAAATTAAAAATGATTATCATACAACACACTATAAACCTAAACACAAACAAATATTAACATACCTATATAAACAATAATTATTATGGATTTTAATATTTTAATTACTTGTATGATAATAAAATTGTATTAATAATGTATAAATTACATTATGTATGATTATTAGTTACTTATTTAATATGAAAGACTAAGAAAATTGTATTAACGTAAGTATGGTATGTGGGGATATTACACCCGATAATACATAATATTATAATGCAATGCGTGCAATTGCTGGAAAAAATAAATTTACTTATCGTCTCCTTTTAACCCGTCGTTGGTAAACCAATATTACCTAACACGATTGCTAAACTGTGAGCCCGGCGCTTTTTTTATTATTATTAATGACTATCGTCCGAATTTTCTAGAAACTGTTCTTCCGTCTCCTCTACCCACGATAAAACTTTATAAACCATTATTTTAAAAAAAATTAATGTGTAACTGTAATAAAATTATTATGCTGTTGATAAAGTGTAAGCACGGCACTAACTTTATCAGTACAGTCAACTTTGCACACTGGTAACTCCCGAGGAAATATATATGGTGACTCCTTTTCTTTTTAATAATATTTCTAATATATTTATTTGAAGGAAATAATAGAATCAAGGTAGTTAACCAACATTTATACAACTGGCGTTTAAAATGCTACCTTTGTGAGTGCCGCGCTCATATGTTTACCAACGACGAGATAAAGTGAATACATTTATTAAAATAATATTAACATGAAATGTATGTACATTAATAGAGAAATAAGCAAGAAATTGGTGCTCAGGCAATATACCATTTGCCATTTTTATTTAATATTAAAGTACGAATTCAATTTTTGGCCAAACATGATAATATCAAAAAATTGAATATTGTTATTGATCTATCAATATTACCTGAGGTACATTCAAATCGTTGTTTTGTACTCATCACGTCTAACATAACAAATGTCGAATGGGTAAAAATACATTACATCATCAATATAGAGTCGGTACAGATGAAAATAATTAATTGTAACAACTTGTTGAACAATATACAAGCAATTAATATCAGACGTCTCTCGCGCACAGAGTAGAAATTTCCAATAATTATAACTAACTAGCGATTACAACACGTCCGCCGAAACAATAAACATTTAAAAGAGCATAACATTAATGATTTGCAGCGACATAAATACGATGATGGAAAAGAAAAGAACCGAATGTTGTTTTGGTGTGAGTGTGAGTGTGAGTGTGAGCGTACAGCGTAACTAGTGTAAGTGTGACTCAATATTGTGGAATAGTAAATGTTTTCAAATCTATCCCCAATAACACGTTATCAGCAGCGGATCCGACAATTTGTCGAAAAGCAATAATTCCACCGCGATTTCAATAAACGCCAGTAAATTATGCAACAGTAAAATTAATTTCACCAACGCAATTATTAGTACTCGAATTTCGTCTGCGTTATGAGAATATTACAATTAGATGATCTCGCCGAAAACAGTTGTAACTACACACACTACGGTAGTTTTAGTCGCCGAACAGTACAAGTTGTACACGTACGATCATCTGTTGTGTCGTCATTTTATCACTTAATCGTTTGTTTACAAAAACAAACAACAAAAAACAATATTCTGCATACACTGCTACTGGAATGTTATGTATTTATCTAATATTTATTAACTGTTACGTCTCACTCGTTTGCGATTAATATTATTATTTGTTTTTATAGTTAATTTAGTCAATGCGTTAGTCATTATACTTTCATAATTGGTACCGCGTATACGTTATGCGATCAATCGCGTACTTAATAGTTAATTCTTAATTACTATAATATCTTATTCTTTGTATTAGTACGATAAAAAAACATGTTGGATTATTATGAAAATTGATCAACAAACACATTACTACTACTAACTATTATACATTATTACTAATCTATTATATAATGTTATTATATTGTTATGACGCATAAATACTTAAATGTAATACCAAGTAAATCACATATTTTTCGCAATATTTAATTATTTTATTCCAATATATTATTTTGTATTACGATTCTATCATTTGCCAAGCACAATTTAAACGCCAAAATAATAAGCCGCAATGTGTGTACAGACTATATTCTAATGTTATACACTAAACAAGTGTTTATCATGAGTTTATAATTTATTTTTTGGTTATAATTTGAAATAATATCAGTGTAACGATTGTCACATCATTACTAGTCGTCTAGTTGACACTTATACTAACTAGACACTAAGTTTCCCTCTGTCCGCCTAACCAATTTATATTGTAAAGTGAATGGCCAACAGAGAATATATAAAAGACGACAGTTCTTCGCAAACCTTAGAAACGCCTGAACTATGTCTTACCACTTATAAATAAACCACATTAAACATTTATAGAATTGAGAATCAATCTTCATTTATTTGTAATATTAAGATCCCTTTTTCATAAATGCTCCTAAGAAGCTATGGTAAATTATATTCAAAGCCAGGGAAAACTTTCCCTGAATATCTCATATCTAACTAGTCACACCGACCACGTTACAACAGAATGACTATTCTGTTAATATTAATATTAATATTGACTAATATAGGTAAATCAAAATATTCATATTTGATTACTATTCAATTTACAGAATAAAATATAATTATTATATAATATCTCAGCTTAGAATTAGATAGGTGCTCACATTTTAAAATATGAATTGTCATATAATAAATTTCAACTAAAAAGTTAATTATTTGTTTTGTTAATTGTAATACTTTAATGAATAAAACATTGGTTATGAAGATTAAATTCATTGGTTAGGTTAAACAATTTGAACAGTTATACAGTCATACTAAAAGAAAATATATATTATAATATAAATTTGTATAATGTTAACAATTCAAATTCGATTTTGTTTGTGTATTGCTTATAATTCATAAGTGCATTGTGTAATATCTTTATTAGGTTTATTAAATATTTTTAAAATTTCATCATAAACAAACACAAACATTTTTTACAGTAAATTAAACTAGATTTTTAAATAGTATATAAATTTGTAATAAAAATAAATAAATACAAATTCAGAACAATGACATTATATGGCATTTCCCTAATAGTAAAATTGACAGAACATAGTTGCATTATTAGATTAATTTTTAATTTTATTTATTTTTGATGCAATTTTAACTAAAGTAGTTTGTATTTCATTTCAATTATATAAATGTATGTATATGGAATTCAGAACATCAAAATGCTATTGAAGTATTTAAATTTAAAAATTATTAATTAATTAATATAAATATAATTTATATATGAACTAGTTCCATTCCTTGTTCCTAAATAAAGAACATTTTTTATAACTCAGTAATTTAAAAAACTCCATTGTTTTATAAATGTTCAATTTATTTATTAAATATAAGTTAAGCTTTATAAGTTTATTAAGATACAATTTAATAAAAAAAATTTAAAAAATAATGTTTAATTTTCATAATAATACCTTTATTATTTAAACATTGTTATTGTGACGAAAAGAGCTGCATTAAATATTATTATAATGTTATTCATTTATTTCATTTTACATTTGTATATTATATTATATGTAATATTAATATATCAAGTTTAATTTTAAAAAATACCTTAAAAATTGTAATATTAGGGGCATCAATATTGTTTTATATTTACTGGCAACGTTTAGATATTTATTATTTTGTAGTCAATATTGTCCTTCATTATCGTACATAGATTTTATTTTATTAGCAAAATTTCAAAAAAATTTTTAAATGAAAAAGAAAAACAGAACAAAGAAATCATTCATGTTCCTCTAAAAATGAAAAAAATTTCAATATGTTCTTTCAAACGAAAAAAGAGCTAAGTTCCTGAAAATTGAATGAAATGAAAGGAATAAGTTCCTCTAAACGCGTTGCTTCCATGTATACTCGTACTCTCAAAGTCTTGATTAATTCATTAAAGAAAAGAAATATTAATAAATTTGTTTGATTTTTTTTTAATTACTACATGGTTATATTATATTGAAATTTATAGTGTTTGGTAACCTGCACTTGTATATTACGATTGTCTATTATTAACATTGACAGAAATTGATGCTGATGGGTAAATAAGATCTAGGAAATATTGTAAAAAAATATAAAATAAATATTTGTAATTTAATTTGTTACTGTTGAAAAACCCCTTCCCCTACCCAATTGTATTTGTATATTATGACACTCGTTGACTTAGTATACTCTCATTTAAGTTGATGGAATCATCTCTGTATATAGTGCATTATTATCATTATATTTCTTTATTAAAAAATTACTGAGTAATAAGTAATAAATAAGTATATCATTATACACAAAAAAATAATAAATAATAATTATTATTATTATTTTGTAATTAATACAGATAACAGGTATATAGGTATATAGGTACCTGCTAAATTACTTTAAATTACTAATATATAACTTTTGGTACTTTAGTATATAATACACAGAGTCATTAAATAAGTATTGCTAAACACGTTGTTCATGTTTACAACACTATAAATGTCTGATGACTATATTATAATATAGGTTATAACGTATTATATTTTATAACTTTAAGCCCAATTTATTTATAGATACCTAGTATTATAATATTATGGAAATTCAATTCTAAACTATATAAATCTTAAATTATTAAACACATAAACTTGTTCTCTTTCTTCAACATTATATGAGCCATGAAGTTAAACTTTAAAGCAATATAAATTTTTGTAAACAAATTCATTACATATTGAAAAAGAATATTCACATTTAATAACTTAATCTATGTCACTTTTATTTAATGTTATCAAAAAATATTTTTCATAGTGTTTTAATGGTGTTGATAAATGTGAAAAAATAATGAAATCATTGAAATAATTTATTCTAAAATGTTATTTAAATTATTTAGTTTAATTAATGCAGTGCATGTCTAAAAGTAATGTATTTCTATACGTAATAATATATAATATGAAAATCAATTTGAATACCTAACTGTTTAATGTTATAACTTTATTAGTTAAGTACTTATGTAAAAATATTATCTAATAATATGTGGTGCTAATATGTAGTGGTATCTTGACAAATTATATATTTAGTAACAAAATTCAATAATCCATCATGACATAAACATAACATGTAATTAAAAAATAATATTTAAATATGTGATTATGTATAATATTTTAAGAATATTCATAATGTTTAAAATATTCAATATTTTCTATGTCTTTATTTTTATAGAAAAAAACTGGTTTATTTATAAACTGGTAACATAAACAAATATATTTCATGTAATTGTGGTAGGTACTATTTACTTTTATAGACTATTGCATAATAATTAAAATAAGTAGGTTATATAGGTATAACCAATAGTGTTCCATAGGATATACTCCATATAAGTATACTCTCAAAGAAATCACATAACGAAAAGAAATATTTATATATTTGTTAGATTTTTTGTAATTACACATGTTATATTTTTATATAAGTAGTAATTTATAGTGTTTGGTAACTTGTACCTATACATTGTGACTGCCTATTATAGTTGTGATCCTGAGAAATTTGATGTAGTTAAGTAATAGAAGATAAGAAATATTCTTGAAAAATACAAATTAAATATTTGTAGTTAAATTTGTTATTATTGAATAACACCCCCTCCATCATTGTATTTGTATATTATAGCACTCTTTGATATAGTGTACTCTCATAGAAATTAATGGGAGCATCTATGTGTATAACTTATGTAGAGGCTAGAGGAGTACTCTATTACATAATAACCTACTGGCTACTATATATTATAACTATCATCTAGTTTTATCAAACAAGTAAGCAGATCTGTATATTTTTGCATAACTCCTGGGTAAAATATTCAATTATTATTATACTTGTAATAATTAATCAATATATTATATTATAGAATCAAATTTTAACAAAATATATTATCTGTATAAATATAATCTATAAAAACTATTAAAACAACATTATAATAAGTACCTATATACATACTTTGTTCGCTGTTACAAATAAAAGTACAATGTAACAGAACATTACTGATTAATAAGGCTCGGGTTTATAATGTTAATATATATTTTTACAATTTAATTTAGGTAAGTGATAATGATAAATTGGTTTCAAATGATTTGTAACAAAATGTGCTATATTTGATATTACATATTTTTGCATACCTATTTTTCAATAATTCTCTTCTTTCCTATATAGTTATTTACACAAATTTTATAATATACGATTGTATTTGGTCATAATTTAATTTATATAGGCATATCTCAATTTTAAATAAGTTAACTGGTTTGGATACTAGGGTAAGTACAAGTCTATATTTTTTGGTAATTTGTTGATTTTCCAGAGGTAAAATGTAATTTTTATTATTTCAAGACACATAGTTATAAATATATAAGAGAATAGGAGGGATAGGTCATTAATATAATGTTTATTTCTCTGAAATTTGAAGTTTTCTATGCCATTGTAGTAAAATATGATGTCAAGATGTAATCATATTTCAAAATTGTAATTGAACTTAATATTATGTTCCCTACCTAATTGTCAAAAAAAAAAAAAGGAAAAAAAATAATGTAACTAGGTACTTAATATAAATACAAACGTTGTAGATTCTATTGCCAAACGCAGAGCATAAATGTCATTAAATTAAGAATTTATATGTAGGTAACAATAAAGGGACGTAATGACATCACCATTTAACAGGATTTAATACAACTTTTATTTGAAGCAGGCATAATCCAAATATTTTTTAAATACCTACCTAATGATACATACACAATCAACAATAATATGCTAATAATAATAATAATAATACCTCTGAAAAACCACCACATGAACCTTATTTGTCATATATTATGTGTGTGTAGGAAATTATAAATAAAGAATTAATCAAGTATTTTTAACAAATTCACATTTTGTGTAACCTACCTACGAAAATGATAATTGTTGATTAGTATGTCTGTTTCTTATTTTCTTACTTTTGGATTGAATCGAAATTGAACGTCTGTTCAATACGTTGACACAAAGCTCAAAGCCAGACAAGATCATCACAAGGTTAGTAAAAAATAAAGGTAAGTACTTACTATTAGAAAAAGTCGGTGATAACCTTGACCAATAGATAAGTGAATGAGATATTAAGAAAATAACAAATTACATCGGATATTGATGGAAAATAAATTTATAACAGAACCGAGAAAAATGAAGAACGAATCGAATTTGACCAGAACAATTAGCTACTATCCAACCTACAGACTATAATATAGGTAGGTACTGCGGACATCGGTTCTTTGTTGATTCATCGTTGTTTCTACTGTGTCCATCGCCATCAACGGTATTTGATTGGCTATTTTAAGTTAATACGTGTCACTGTCAACGTGTAAGGAGGTTCCCAAACTGTTGTTGGTCGCGGTAAACATTTTGGCGGGTCGAACATTTTGTTTTGAAATGGTTTATAAATATTTTTTTTAAAAAAAAAAAATCATTTTATAATAGGTAATAAGATCATAGGTAGGTAATACACGTTATTTATTTTATTTTTAATTTAATATTTTACTTTTTTCTTTTAAATAAAATTTTGATTGTTTTTAATATAGTTCATTATTACTATTATTAATCTAATAGGTATACCTAAAAGGCCTCATTATACCATAAGCAAAAAAAGCGCTATGAAATTTGTGGGTGGGTTGCCAGAATCTTCAATTTTTTTAAAAATAGATTGTACCTATGAAAAGTTTGGGGAACATCTGGTCTAAAACGTTTATTGTCAAGTTAATCGTAATTCGTAACCAATATAGGTATCCGAAACATAAATACCAACATTTCCTTACTTTTGGTTAAAGTATGGTACCATCTTATTGGTCCAGGGTACCGCAAAATATTAAGAAATGCTAATGAGCGGTAGGTACGATGCGGCGGTTGGGTTAACAATATCATGATAATACAGTAATTGAAGGGCTTGGTGCAACAACCAGTGGTATTAATTCCACTTTAGTCAAATATTTAGGAGCAACAAAAATAATTTTTAATTTCACACTTGGGTTTTGATCAAATTATAGTATACCCATCATAGTGTAGATAAAATTTAATATGCCTAATTCTGCATATACCCAATTGGTATACATAATTTAATTTAACAATTTATTTAATAACATATAGGTGAGTTAGGTTAGTTATAGTAACAAAGTAACTATTGAGTGCTTACTAACTCTAGATATGAATTCGTCTAAATTGTCCAAGTCCCTTTTTATAATCATATATTCAATGATTACCCTAAACTATTTAGTGTTGTTAATGTTGTTATTCAAAATATGATCATTCATTCTTAAAATAATATAATATAAGTATTATATTAGATATGTTTTTTAAGTACCAATTTTCTTCTAATATGGTGTTTTTGTATATTAGAAGTCGAACATGTGACCTACCTTCTACGCAAGTAGATAATATACCTACTTGTTGTTGGTGATCATCTATAACCGTAAAAATTTATTATCACTCTTCATTTACCAGTTAAATTTAAAATTAAGATGTGTCTATAGTAAATAGTTAGATTTGTTCGAAAATGTATATTGTTATTAAACGACAAAAACGTAGTTACTTTTTTGTAAATAAAATCAAAATGCTTGAGTATAATTCACTGTATCAAATAAAAATAGACCAACAACTGAGAAAAGGGGAATCTAGAATCTATGTAGTCATCTAGATCAAAAGGAGTAATTTATAGTCACGAAATTTAGCAACAATATGGGAAAGCGCGTGAAATTGCTATTAAAACCAGCGATTGTTCAAACATGACTTGAGGACCGCCTCCTTATTATGGCGAGTGCATAACGGACAGTTGATTAAGCCTAATTTAATTTAGAAATCCCCCTTGGTCCAAGCCCGTAATTCAGGCGATTAAGCGGGAAAGTGATTGTGGTTAAATTATAGCCAAAAGGACAAAACACGACAATAATTTCCAAGTAAATGCTACGGGAGGGGACGGCAAGGTTTGACACTGAAAAAAATACGTAACGTTCTATACGAAACCATCCAGGAAATTGATCATTTAAAGTGTTTAAACAAAAATTAATTTATTAACTTAAAGGTTATAGCTATGGCGTTTATATTGCTATATTTTGTCTGTTATTTTATATTGGTAAATAATTACAAAAATTAATTAAATGAAAACTCAAAACGTGAACTATTCCGTTAATTTTAATATTTACATAACTTTCAACTTAAAAGATTACATTTATGGTTTTAAGTTTAGTTAGTTTAAAATTTTTACCAAAATATATACTCAAACAATTCGGGTAATTTTCAGATTTTTCGATATATACCTACCGTTAACCATTCTAAATTTAGGAGTGTGAACACGTGCATAATTATTTTCTAGAGGCGTATTTAGTAATTTATAAAGGGGAGGTTCAAATTTTTCTTATAGAAACTTTCATGAAACCGAACCCTCTCCCCACAATCCCGTTCTATAATATAAAAAAGATTATTACAAAAAAATATAATTAAACTTGTTATTTATCCGTAGGTATATACATTATAATACAAAATTTAAAACAAATTATTAATAGCAATTTTTATTTTTTTATTGGTCATGGGGGGTGGTTAAACCCGTTTGACCTGTGAGAGGTCGAATTTTACGGGGGGGGGGGGGGGGCGTAATACGCCTCTGATTTACATACTATCCAAACTCCCAGTTCGTGTTTCATCAGTATAAGCATCGGCGTAAATAGGTTTAGCCCTCTGAAACTTTTAGATCATCTTGAAAATTCTTTAACCAAATCCTTTAGGAAATTGTATGTTATATATATGTGTGTGTATGTAAAAATCAGCTAATATTTTTAACACACTCAACGCACAAACACTAAGTATAATTTATCTTCTCTTTTTACATATTAATATAAAATATTTACTATGGAAGATTGGCAGATTATTTTATGTGTAACTTTCTTAAAATATTCTGTGATCGGGATTATATTTAATTCTAGTTACGTCCAAGAGTACAGGAAGTATGTATTTTTTTCGCCAATAGTTGTAATATTATACTATAAGTCTATAAATTATTGGTATTAACGCCGTAAATTTATTTGGTTTAAGAATTTTTATTTTGTATGATGATCACGACTTTTTTGTTTGTCGTAAACGTTACCTTGGTAAACTAACGTAGAAAATTCAATTTTCGATTTTTTCTGAAACATTCAATAAGTACAAATTATATTGAAACTATTGATGAAATTTAGTTTATTGATGCCGTCTTTATTAACGCACGTAAAATATAATTTTACAACATAATAACCTATAGATATGTGTTTGAAGTTTTTTATGTTTCAAATGCATAGTTATGATTTATGCGATTTTATTGTCACAAAATGGCATTTTACAAAAAAAGAGAATTGAACATTTTCTGTTTTCTATTTAAATTTGGTAACTACTCAGAATTTAACCTAAATACCATAATTAACATTTTTATGAAGATTTGTTTTTGTCATTTTAGTTAAAGAAGTCGATGGAGACATCAAATGCAAATACCTACCTCAAATAATTGATGAAGTTATGCAGATCATAAATTATTTTGGAGTTAAGTCAAACATACAGAATTATTAAACTATGAATAAGAACGTAAAACTATAAAATAAAAAAAAATACTTTAAGTGTGATCACTAATTATTGAAAAAGAAGAAAATAATAATTTGGAGACAATGACTAGGTAAGTACATAATATTCTTTTTGTAAAATTTCAAATCAAGACTATACGGATTTAAACAAATGTAATAGTGAAGAATTATTAATATTTGATAGAATTCCAAAACAAATTTATATAATATATAATTTCATATAAATATAACTTATATACTTAATATTATATATTTTAATTCATAATTCAATTATACATAAGTCTACAAAACTTATTTAATTATGGTTTATAAATGAAACATATGATCGAAACGAATAATAATTAATATAATATTATGTTAGATCTTAGAACTGTACATGAGTTTGTTCAATAAATTTAAATAAAATAGTACATAGGTATATGTATATAGTAGGTGTATTAAAGAATACATATTAATTTGCAATTCTTAATAATTAAAAAAAGTACCAAATATTATAATTGTTTTCGAAATAGATGTAAACTACTAAACAATTCAGTGTTAATTAAAACTATGATTTTATTTAAAATAACAAACTGTGTATTACTTACCTATTGCTAATTATCATTTATAAATTTATTAGTTATACGTAACTACATAACAGTGATAACTTAATCGTACATTGTTTTTTTTATGATACAACTAGGTACCTATACCTAATATTATTAATTAAAAAAAAAGTTTGGGTTCGAATTTTAAAAAAAAATTCCTAGCTATTTAATAAAAATAAACTCTGTAAGTACCTACCTACCAAAGACATTATAACTATTATTTATTGATTTATTGTTCGGTAATTACTATTAATTAGTATTACCTATACATTTTGCATTATTATTGTTTTTCAGTTATTTTTTTATTTTATGAATTGTTGTTAATAAATTTTGGTAAATAAAATAATTTAAATAGTTGTTAACCATTAGATTTGTATAAATGATTATATAATATAAGAAAATGAAATTTACACCAAGTTTGATTACCTAAATTCTAAATATAATACAGTTTAGCTTGAGTTTAGAATCGAGGTTAAAGCCAATATATTATACGATTCGTTTTCGGTTACCGGTCGGACACAAATTAAATAGTTCTGCTAAGCATTATAAAATCATTTATTATTTAAATTTAACATATTCATTTCGAGTTTAATCCAACTGTAGTTATAATTTTTCGAAATAAAAATATTATGTTAAGAGTGCATTGTACTTGGAAAAACATGAATACGTTATGTCATAGGTATAATCGACCTTGTAACAAATAGCCGATAAAAAGAATAATGTCATTATAATACGATGACTATATATTAACTATTAATATAGGTGCCAATTTTATATAACTAGCTTGAATAAATAATATAATATAATATGTAAGTACCTATATTATATAATATAAGGAACTCTTTTTGATTATTGTAAATTCATATTTTATCCATAGATTTTTAATCGTCAGGTATGTTTTTCTAATTTAAATATTTGCACAAAACGAATTATATATAGTTTATAGATAGTTTATATCATAATGATAATATGTTCTCAGAACTGCCTTACCAACTTTTTTAATATATATATAAATTATAAAAATCTATCATTACGTGGACACATCATGGGCGGGACGAATAACTATACTTGGAAACTATGCAAAATGTCAACTATACACCCTTTAAATGTTTAATCATATTTAAAAAAAAAAAAAAATACAAATACAAATACAAATACAATAATACAAGTATAAAAAACTCAAAAGGTATATATAATTACTAATGAGTTTATATGAATATGCGCGATTCGGAGAAAATAGGTCACTAGTTATTAATAGGAAAACGGTTTTAAAAAACTGTATTAAATATTAATGGTGTATATTATATATGAAAAAAAAAGAAATTGAATTTATGACATTCAATACGAAACATAATACAATATCGATAATGGATAATAATAAATAATAATAATAATAATAATATAATATATATATAACATTATTATGTCTGGTAATTATTATTGGTTGGTAAACGTTTGCGCAGGTTTCAATAAGTACATTTAAAAATATATAGGATGATTCGCGAAACGTATTCACCTAAAATTTATATGTTTTATTAATAAAAAATATATTTAAAATATAGGTATAATACGACAATGCACGATCAGTATCTACATCTGAGATAAAAGAAAATACTATAAATAAAAACTGAACTTGAGCAGATAGTTTGTTCATTCAATTCATACCTCAATAATTCGATTTTTTTTATTTATTTACTATAAAACGTTTCATTTTTAATTGAATCTTCGAGGTGACTGGTAGGATATTTTTTAATGGATTATCAAGTTTGTATTCGTTTGTATCGACGAGATGATTTATTAGTAGAACTGTTTAGGTCTTTCAGTCTTTGTGTATTTTTTATCTTTTTTTGTAATGTACCATGGAAAGCTCCAGTTTTTTCCAGACTTATACGTAGAATCTATATATATATATATTTTTTCTAATTACATTTTTCTTATGGGATGGAGGGGACATCGCTTTCCCTTGGATTCATTTTGAGACTATGATATGTCCTAAATCACTAAATCATGTATAACCAATATAAAAGTATCTTACCTAAATCTAGTATTTTATAGTAATATAGTTTATTATATAGGTATTATATTTTATAAAATTATTACGGGAAAAAAATATAGTTATTTAAAGTGAGATATAAAATTTGAATTTCTTACAGTTTATATTGATAAAATATTGAAAATTTTACATTAATTATTAAAGTACGAATAAATAATTTTAAATTGTCATATTATACACATACTGAATAATAATTAGGTAATATAAGCTTATATTATGATTTATGATGATGTTCATAATATTCATACATAAATCTTTTTATTTAATTTTAATTTTAATTAAACTAAAATAAGTTAACTTATAAAAAAGTTAGGGTTTTATATCTAATTATAAAATTATATATCGCCAAATTCTATATCTCTTATTCCTATATTTTGTAACCTTGTTGGTAGGTACCTATTGAAATTAAACGTATTTATTGTATTGTTAAAAATATTACTTATTAACTATTATAACATAAATTGTGATTTGTAATATATGATAATATGATAATTATATAATATGATTTTAAATAGAAATAGAAAACAATTTGTCAAAATTGCTTCATTAAACACCTTAACATTTTTGATACTCGAGTGTAACATTTTTTTTGTTTTTGTGTTAGTCGTCGGTGTGTCACATGACAACAATATGTTAATACATGATAGGTACCTAATCCAGTTTATTTGTATAAATTAAACCGTACATATATATAAATTGTATTATAAAACAAAATAATATATTACCCAATAATAAGTTACTATGCAAAACTGATATAGTAAGTATTTGTAATGACTAATGAGTATAAGAGTATAACGACACTATACTTTGCCATTAATATTATAATATGATTAGCCATTAGGTATTACTATGCTTTCATTGTTCAACGAAATCGTGTAGTTAATAATTTTTCACGCGAAGAAAGTAGGAGCAAATTTTCGAATTACAATCTACATATACTCTGCAAGTATTAAATTAACCAAAATACATTTTTAAATTTATATTGTAGTAATAACGATATTTTTTTTTTAAAAATGTTGTCAACGAGTAATAATAATATTTATTGTACCTATATTATATATAAAATTTCAAACTGAAAATACATAACTGTGTAAAGAAAAAGAAAATAGCCAGATTTATTTACCAAAGTCATTTTTTTTTTAAATAAAAAGAGTTACCCATAATGATTTTTTAAAATTTGAATACATCAACATTCTTTATTTCTACAAGAAAAATAACGAGAATACGTCAATAAAATATAAGACCGCGTATACGAATGATTTATAATATAATCATCCATGAAAACATTTTGTAGTTTGATTAAATGAAATATATAAATATTTTTTCTACTATAATAAACATAGTTTCGGTCTTTCGGGTAGGTAATTGACAAAGAAAAAAAAAAACCTCTGGTTCCACGTATAGGAAGTTTAATCAATTTAGCATACGATTTTCGCTGAAGCGTACAATGTTTAAAAGTTTAATTCGCATTATTTTTATAAGGATAGTATTATGTTTGATTTTCCAATCACAAACATAGTACAATGAATACAATATGATTAAATGTTATAAAATGTCGCTAATGATCTATGATTCATCCCATTATGTGATAAGCGTATGATCAAGTTAATATATAAATTGGGTATATTACAATATAATATACAATATTAAATTCCAAACGTGGATCGTTTGAATATAAGTGCGTATATAATACCTATTTACTATTTAAATTGTATTATTATTGTTTATTTTCCACGAGTTTACGTAAATGACACATCAGCTGTGAGTCACTGCCTATTTATGACATATTGCGATAATAATAATATACATTCTTACTATTTTGGTGAGTGGGTGGACGGGAGGGTAGGTGATCAGTTTCAATCATTCACAGATGAATAATTACCGATTAATTAAATATATCGATCTCCGCAAATGCTTATTTAGTTAAAAAGTTAAAACAGGATAATATTACCATCCAGCCACAATACGTGTTTTATACCTACTCAATATACTTATGCAAGTTCCTATACCTATCGGCTTAAAATCGTTAATATAAATATGATATATATTTTTAAAAAATAATTTATATTGTTTCTACATAATAATAAATTAATATTTGATTTTACTTAATAATACGAAAAAAAAAAACACGTAATCGATTTTTGTTGTTAAAATATTTATTATTTTAAATATTATAATTAATTAAAATATTAAATTATTTCGACATGCCACTTGTGTGTGTTTTACAATAAACTAATTGAAAATATGCTCCCGAAACAAGACGATCGCGATAATATTATAAAACTAAGCGTGCAATAATTAATAACTTATTATTTACATAAGTATATGTATTTATAAATTGTTTAAAAAAATTGTTTTATATTGTTCTGCTATTATATTTAACAACATCCGATATGGATATGTAAATGATATATTATGCTACTGAACCTTGTTAATGACCTCTAATGTTTATGGTATTTATTTACATATATTTTTTTAATAGTGTTTTAGTTAATTAATTATTATTGCGTTATTTAAAATTGTTTTTTATTAGATACTAATCTACTCTAAAAGAATTCAGTTATCTATTGGTTCTGTAAATAAATTTGTTTTATTAACATTATTTTTTTTGATAGTTATTTATTATTATTATTACAACGTAGTAAAACAAATGTAAAAAAAGATTGTACTTTTAAAGAAAATTTCTTTCCAATTATTTTCCCAGTATTATATCTAAACATAGTAGGTTTAAGACAATTATAAAAAAAGATAAGCCCAAGAAAATATGATAAATTTGCAAATGTATTAATTATTTTACATAAATATTCATAAATAAACCACCATATAGTTTCGCTGAAATGAACAAAACAACACGAGTACCTTCAGATCTTTGCATCGTATTGGTTTTTTAACCAGTAAATTTGTAATAATAATATTTTTTTATAAATACATAATATATACTCGTAAAATTATTCCACTTATTTTTATCCAAAATATATAGACAATAAGATACATATAGTAATTATTTGATTAATTATTCAGTTAATTATCTATAGTCATTACTATTTGTTTATTTATTACTCAGTGGCAGTTTATAATCTTATATTATAAATGATAAACGCAAGCATCAATTAATATTGTAGATAAGTTGTAGGCGTCTATAAACAAAAGTCCAAAATGTAATTTTACAATATTTTATATTTAAAAACTCGATTCGTTTATTAAAAAATATTTGTATTACGATCTTAAAATTTAATTATAATGAGATTTCTGTCATTTTTATCTATTTTATCGTTGTTTAAACCTTACCTATTTGTTTTCCCGTTTAAATTTATTTATTTTGTTATTATTATTTTTGTAATTTAAATATTAAAATTTATTGAATGTATGGAGTACAGTTCTTTATTCGAATATATTAAAAAAATGTCTCTCACCAAAAACCATTAATATTCCAAGAATTTCTTTTTATAAAAAGACAATAGACATTCTTTGCTTTTACAATTTAATTTAACCTGGTTTTAAAGTTTGTCGATTAATAAAAACCCGTTTTACTAGGGTTTTTTTCATAATTTACTACCAGAAGAGTGACTCTAAATTTTTTACAATATTCTTACTTTAACAGCATTTACATTGAAGTTTTTATAAAATACAATTAAAAGTTAAAAGCTATTTCGTTTAATTATATTGTACGTATAAAACGTTTAACATTTTAAAATTTTTATCAGGATAATATAGTTGTATAGATAATTAATATTAATTTTTTTTTCAATAATATACGCTAAATGGTCTCGTATTAACCAAATTTAGAAATTTTTAATTTATGGAGACATTAATATGGTAGGTAGTATTGAAAATTCGATTCCATAGATTACCTAATTAAAATTTGTTAGTTAAATATAATAAATTATCATTATATGAAGCTGACTTAAAACTAAGTTTAAGGTTAATTTTGAAATATTCGATTTCGAATACAATGGAGAAAAAAAATTAATACATTTCTAGTTATAAACGTGGTTTATCTCTATATATACATTGTTTTTAAAATTATTTCAATATCATTGTATTTATAAGTATTGATTGTAATAACTCGTTTACCGTCTCAAACGAATAAATTTGTTAACTTACGTGTATAACAATAATAATAATAATTTAATATAATAGTTGTTAACAAACGAATAAAGAAGAATATAACATTATGAGTCATAATTTATGACAAACAACAAAATAAGCCGTATTAAACAAATTTATGCAACCTATGATACACATATTCTTTTTTAATCACGTTCATCTAAAATTTTGATTTTAAACCGTTGAAAAAATTATTTTTTTATTTTAATTTTATTTAATTATTTTTTTTTAAAAAAACATATTTTTATTCTACGCATTATTTTATATATTTAAACAAACTTATTGTTTATTAAATACAGAACTCGTATTTGTTTAAACGATATACAGACGGTATAAAGTTATATACAGCCCATATAACGAAATAGTATAATATAACATTATTATGTTTTTTTTTATATTGTTTAATAATCAGACGTTTGAATCGAGATGCGGATATTACATTATTATTTATTTATTGTTAAATCGCCGTAAAAGATTCACTAGAAAGTGCTTTTTATATTTTCTAAAAACTGTAAATATTATTTAGACAAGTATAATATATTATATTACCTATAATTTATGTATAACATAATATAGGCAGTGTCTATTAATTGATATATTGTAAAAACGTCTGAAAACATAATACGATGATACCTATACTTCACTTTTGGTATTAGTAATAAATGAGACTGGGTAAGTTAACTAATATTTCTAACTCATGGTATAATTAGGTTATTCTGAAAATGTTTGAGTTAAAAGTCAAACTTTACTTTTAATTTTAACCAACTCAAGAAAGTTAAATGAAAATAAGAGTAACTTAGTTAAAAACTTAAATACATTATTTTTCTAAGAATGAATATATTGTATATTTTAATTTAAATATATATATTTTCGTTCGACAATCCTTAATATTGAAAATGTTTAAATTACTCAAATAATACGTCATAACTGTAACAAGTATATATTTTAAATAAATATAAAAACATTTTATTTTCTATAAAAGTATATTATTTAACTCAATTTCGTTAAGATTAGTTTTATATAATTCAAAAAATTTTAATTGTTATAAGTTGTAAATATTTGTAATAATACAAAATAAACTTATAAAAAATATTATTAATAAAATAATTTTTAAAAAATTACCAGTTTTTTAATTTTATTTTTCAGGTGAAAAAATATTTTAGATTGAGTACTTATATAGATTGATATTTTATTTGTCTTTGCGTTTAAACCAAAAAACAATTATTATTATATATAGAGTGTCCCAGATCTATTAACTAATTCCAATATCTCTAAAAAAATTAAAATTTTTGACAACATTATTTTTATTGCTTTTTTAAACAATACTTTTTATTTTTTAAGATTTGTAAAATTTTAAGATAGCTATTTTAAAGAGTATATATGTATGAGAATTGACATTGATATGTCGACCTCCTAATTTAATCAAGATAACAATTTTTAGAAATTTTTTTCATTTATTAGAGATTAATATTTCTGATATTATTATTTTTAATAATTTAATTCTTTTAATTTCATATAATATAAAATGTATTGCCATACAATATAATGATAATACAAATTTTACATTTCATGATATAAAATATAATAGATTTAAATAATTACAAAAAAAAAAAGTCAGAAATATGATTCTTCCAATAAATGAAAAGAATTCCCAAAACTCTCATCATTGATTAAATTAAAAATTAACCCATCAAAATGTTCATAAATATATAACCTTTAAACTCTTCAAGTTTAATAACTTAAAAAATAAAAAGTTATTATTTTTTATTTATTTTTTTACTAGACTAAAAAAATAATAAAGTTAAATAAATATATATACATATAATATACCGAATATCTATAGTATATTGTCGAAATAATAATTTTAAAAAATGCATTTAAAAATCTTTATTTTTCATCGAGATAATATAATATTAATAAATAAATCTGGGACACTGTATATAAAAAATAATCAAAACATGGAATTTTTAAGCATGTTTGTGACAATATTTTATCGCCTATCAATATCTCTAAACTTATTTTGTACAAAAAGTATACAAAAACAATTTAGAATGATTTATTGTAAATCAATATTTTAAATATAAATATATTGTCCATTATGTAGATGTGATAAGTATTAATAATCCATTTCATAAGGTGTTAGGTATAGTCAATTTATGATACCTTCAAGCAATTAAATTTATAAAATAAAATATTTCCAGGTGTCGTCATAATTATGCATTATTAATTAGTTATTTTATTAGTATGTTTCTAATAGAAATTCATTTCATTTAAGAAATTAAATTAAATTAAAGTTTTACTTAATTATGATTGATAATTATATATATATATATATGAATTAATAATTATTAAGCGTAGGAATAATTGCAATATACTACGTAAAAAAATACAATACAATATTAAAATCTAAAATACATTATGATTGATCAACTTCCAATTTATTATTTATACTTGTATGGACACATTGAAAATAGAAAAAAATTAATATTAATTTAATGCATAATCCATAAACATTTTATTTAAGAAAAACGAAGGCATACATAGACAAGTACGAGTATGTTCAGTTGAATATCTAATTTTAAATACTTAAATGTTAGTATAAAAAGTAAAAGTAAAGTACTTTAAAAAGTAAAGTTAAGTGGAAATATCGATTGTGAACGGTCTTGGGAGAAATTAGTGGTGTATTCTATTTTCGATTTGAATGCAATGATATTGCATTAGAAAATACGATTCTGAGCGAAACTCATATATTACAGTATGTTATACTGATAATCCATTCCAAAATTTTATCACGTGTGTAAATTACGAATGTAAATATTTAAAATAAATTTCAATTTCCTGCGATCTAAACTTATTTAGTTATCAAGAAATAAAATAATGAAACCGTAATTTTGCCGACTTTCAAAAATGTTTACTTTAAAAGCTTATGAAAAAAATTGTAAGTCACGATTATCAAAATATTTTGTAAAAAATTAAGTCATATATGTCTAGACTTCGATAACATTTTCAAACCAATAAACTAAAAATTGCAGGAAATATTAAACATTTTTAGAAAAGAAGCCAAAACTATATACTTAGTCATAAAACCAACCATTTATTTTTAAATTTTTTCTTGTAATGAAGTTCATCTAAGTAAATACTCAAAAAAATTTTCTAGACACTATGATTAAAACTCAAACATTTATCACGAAATTAAAAAAATTTAAATTTCAGAAACGTTATTTTGACGATTTTCCGCCATTTTTTAGTAGTTTTTCTTATCCCAAGGAAAAGCTTTTGAGAATTTGGAAAAATGAGCTAAATAAAATACCAACTAGATGCAATTTTCTATCAAAAATATAACCTATTTGTGGTAATCGGACCATTATTTCTACCCGAAAAAATGTCTTCATACATAAAAAAAAAATCTTTGTAAAACCAATACATTATTCGCTTCGCTCAGAATCTAAAATTACAATAATGCGATAAAAAAAATGAATATTGTTTTTATTATTAGGTATGTAGAAGTAGATAGAACTCAAAAGTTATACAATTCAATAAATATTGTAGTATTGTTATAGGAAAATAAAACTATAATGAGGTCACAAATATTAATTTAATTCCATTATTTAATAAAAAGAAAAATCAATATAAAACGATGATGCATTTTATCATTCTGAGAATATCGTTTCTATTAATTCGTTCAACGAAACACGCACAAATTAATATATTTTTACATTTCAGTTTTTCATGTGTACCTACTATTGTATTTTCATTATTCCAATAATATAAATATAATATATTTTTTCGGAAATAAAAATAATAACATTATGTCTTAACGAAGACATAAAAGTAGAAAACCATTGAAAAAACTTTAAATTTTGTCGAAATTAACAATCCATACAATAAAATATATTGTAATGATTATTTTTCTTTAAAAATTTTAATAATTCTGAAAAATGTTGATACGATATAGGTATGAAATTCTTCTTCTAAAAGAATATTTTAAATCGATTAGGTTAAACGCGATTACAGTGCCCAATCTCATATTACATAAATTTAAAACAAATGAGTATAAATAAATAAATGATATATGATCAAAAGTTCAAATACATTTAAAAAATTAAAAAATATGGTTTTAAAAGAACTGGAACTATAATATTTTATTATAGTTGTCACTCGTGTAGATTATTAATGGTTTTGGTCAAATACATAAAAATAGCCGGCTCTAGGAACTTTAATAAAGTTACGTAAAATATTAAAAGACTGTGAAAAACAACAATGGGTTGTTAGAAAACAAAAACTATTATCCGTCTTGCTTATTGAGTATGCCATCAAAACGGTATAGGATGTTATGTGTCTTTCTGTTATCAAATTTAATCAGAAATTAAACGTTTGATATTGAAATGTTTTTTCTTCAACTAACTTCAATTACTCAACGCTATACACTACCAAATAAAACATGGTCGGCTACACGTTTGAATCATTGTTCAATTGGTATATAATATTTAAATATTTAAACATAATATTATGGTCAGTGTTGTGAATTATCTAAATAAAATACAGTTACCTTTTTATCTGATCTAGATAAATAAATAGGCTATCCGAGAACAATCATCTAGATAATTATTCAATCAATGATTTAAAAAATTTTGACACAAAATTATTTTAAACCGCGTTCTGTAAACACTATTTATAGTTTTAACTGGAGTATCGGATAGTTTATAATTAATAATAATAATATTTACAAAATAATCATGATAATAACAATGGTTTACGCCGAGTACGAACGTTGGATATATTAAAAAATTAGTAATCTGTTTTTTTATCTAGATGAAATTGGTTATATTTTATGTCTTATCTATATAAAAATTTTAAGACTTATCTCATTTAGATAAATTTAAAATCAATAATCTGTCATCTTATCTAGATAAATTATGGGTTATCTTTGTACAACACTGATTATGGTGTAATATTTAAAATCTAGAGAGTTCGATTTTAAATCTTGAGCGAAGTGACTAATATATAGATACAATAATGTTTTTTTCCTTTTTTTTTTTTTAAAAAAAAAATAATTATTAATGTCCATACAAATGAATAAAGTTCTAATCGGACCACTTTCAATAAGAAATAATATTATATATATAAATAAATTAAATTAATAGTTAATAGTACCTATATAATTATTTGAAAATGATTTATTTCGATATTATTAATTGTTCGTTCGTCGGTATGTATTTGTACAAGGTATTCAATATTTAATAATCGATAACGGGCAACGAAAACGAATTGTTCGAAGAAAATAATAATAACGTAGGTATAATAGATATCATATTTTAAATTCTGAACGTAGCTAGGAATCTATTGGATTTACAATGATGTTTTTTTTTTTTTTATGCCTGAAGACACTTTTTCGTGTAAAAATAATAGTCCGATTACCACAAATAGAGTATGTTTTCGATAGAAAATTGCATCTAGTTGGTAGTTTATTTAGCTCATTTATTAAATTCTCACAAGTTTTTCCTGGAGAAAAGAAATGCTACCAAAAATGACGGAAAGACGGCAAAATTCACGGAAATCGTAATATTTACGAAATTGATTTTGGATTTTTCATGATAAATAATGCAAATTTAAAATTAGATTCGAACATTTTTAAGTAATCTCATAAGTAGCTTACACGTGTTGTAAACTTTTGTAACGGCTTATCAGTATAATATATTGTATTATATAACATATTGAGTTTTTTCAAATGCAATATCATTGTATGCATATCTTAATTATAATAAACTACTAATTTCTCCGTAAGGACGGATGTGGAACGTTTGGAATCGATCTTTACGCTCTTTCTCTTTTATAATTAAACAAAAATTTTTGCGAATACTTTTAATTTAAATTTTGATAAATTTAATTTTAAATTTATTTACTGTGTTGTATTGTATAAATGTTGAACACTTACTTGAACTTTACTGTACAAAAACTACTTAAAAAAAAAAAAAAAAAATTAAAATAATATTAAACACGTAAACAGTAAATATACACGTTTAGATTTATGATGATGTTAAAATGATTTAACTTCTATAAATCGTTCATATTTTATTTTTAAATAAAAAATGATTAACAATTACAAAAAGTTAGAAATCTATAATGGATTTTTTGAACTGTTTTGATGCTCACGTATTAATAGTTTGTAAATATGAATTAATTATTATGTACTGTATAAATATTTTGTTAAACTGCAATTAATAAAGTTTAATAGAATAACAATTCAATAATGCA
The DNA here is from genome assembly GCA_013282895.1 of Eriosoma lanigerum. NCBI lineage: Eukaryota > Metazoa > Arthropoda > Insecta > Hemiptera > Aphididae > Eriosoma > Eriosoma lanigerum. Next base: position 7,649,284 of record CM023362.1, read on the forward strand.
TTGTAAATATAGCAGTAGGCCAGATAAATATTAAATTTATAATTGTTCAAGAATGGACGGTTAATAATATGTTTTAACTAGTTTAATTTAATAATTTTAAAAATATTTAAGATAAATTAAAAGTTAAAAGTTAGGTACTTTTAATTTTAGTTAACTTAAAAGAGTTATAGTTGTTTTATATTTTTAACGTAATTACCCGAAAAAGCCTAATCATTTGGTCAGCTAAAATGTTATGTTCTAGTTAACCAAGAACTATCTTCGGCCCCTTGACATATTATTGGTGTCAATTAGGTAGTATAGAATTTCGTTAGCAGGGATTTTTATTGTGCACAAATATAATATTAAACCTTTTATTGGCACACACAAAAAAGAGAAGGCTCTGTCCTTCTAAATTTCACCTTTGATGCACATTAAATCCGTAATCTAACTATACTTTTTTCACTATATGTATTGCTCTCCATTTGTCCACTCCTTTCTTCTTCTTCTTCTTCTTCATCTCTGTTTGACATTAGCACGTAAACAAACTCACCTTACCTAACCTAACCAAGTTTCAATTGTATCATGTAAGATTTAAAAATGTTTCAATTCACCTAATTCAATTATTTTCCATATATGCGTGGTACTTACTTAAAATTTTAACTATTAAATTCCATTTTTTTTCGCAAATAGTTTACCGTTTTAATTTCAGTAGTGATTATGACATATTATTTATATACGATTATACTTTTCCGAAATGGCATCTGTGTGCAAACACAATCAATAGACACCCACAACATTCCACGTTATTCGGAACTTGCGGGATACTTTCACGCAGTATGAAAGACTTTTGAAATACTTCCACGTTGTACAAAACTTTTGGAATACTTTCACCGTCCAGTAGTAGATTTAATCTTATATCACCCCTAGGCTATTAAACTGAAGCGCCCCCCAATAAAGGGTAGAGGGTGATTTTTCTGAAACCAACGAGTAAAAACAATAAATATAACGTCTATAAGTTACAATTCTAATTCTTAGACCTAGATATTTAAACACAATTTTATTTTATTAACATTTGATAACATATAAGAGTATAATACAAATTAATTTTTCATCACAATTTATAAAATTATAAATAAATGTTACATTTTCGTAATAGTGATATTGGTGTCTAATTTATTACACCTGTAGTAGTGCAAAAAGCAAAACAAGTCAGTTTGTCAAAATCATTTCTCCAAACATCTTTGGATTTATGTTAAAATATGATAGAATAGATGTAGTTACAATTTGATTAGACTTTTTAAAATATTAAATAATACAGAGTGTCCCGGATCTATTTATTAATTGCAATATCTTCGCGAAAAACTAAAATTTTAAAATTCAGTTTTTTTTATTCTAAATTATTAATTAGAGGATAGATAATAATATTTACTTTCATTACTTTTTTTTTAAAAAATGACACATAAAAAAATTTATAAACATAACTTTTTTTTTAAATTATGGAAATTTAGAAGAAAACCAAATTAAAAAGTATATTTTTAATGACAATTTTGACGTGTTGACTTCCATTTTCATTAAGATAGAAATTTTTGAGAATTTTTTTTAATATATTTATTTATTTTTTTAATTAAAAAATGAAATATTCTACGTAATTTATTTTAATTGTTTAAACTATTAGAACATTGAACATAAAATGTGTTTAATCAATAATATAATAAGTGATACCTGATACTCTGGTAGTAAATTTATTAAATAACTGCCAATAATCTGTAAATCGACCTTTATTACTTAAGTTTTTTTGCAGATATAAAATTGTATTTTACTTGAGAGCTTTATAGATAATAATAATATGCATTTTTCATATTATGATATAAATATATTAAATTATTATAATAAATGATGTAGAATATTTTATTTTTAAATTAAATGAAAAAAATGCCCAAAAAATCGCCATCTTGATGAAACTATAGAATGTCTACAATACAATGTTCATAAAAATATACTTTTTTATTTGGCTGTCTTCAAATTTCATATAACTTAAAAAATTAAGAATACATTTTTAAATTTGTTACTGGACGTTTAAAACTAAAACAGACATTTATTTTAGATATTGCAACTGTATAGACACATAACGAATCAAATTCATTTCGTATTATACCAAGGTATATTTAAATCTTATTTAAACTTTGAACTATAAAATTACACATTATTTTTATATAATTACCGTTATTTATTATTAGTATTACTTGTGTGTTATATTAATTAAGCATACGAATATGAATTTTCGATGTTTAAAAACCATTGAAAACCAATATGTATTTCATAAAGTAATATCTAAAAATGTCTGTAATGCAAAATGTTATTATATATGCCTGTATATTTTTTACTCATCGATGTGATTTTTAACAAAGTTTTCATTCTCTAGGTTTTATACTAATGAGATAAGGATAAAAAAAAACATGATTATAAAACTTGTATCTTTATTATAAATACAAATTTTAAAGTTTTTATAACTGTACACAAACATGACTAGATAAAAAAAAAAACCAGAATAGTTTTAAATTTCTTATTATCTAAAAATGTTAAAAATGATGTATGTTGTATTATTATTAGTTTTAAGTATTTTCATGTTTTATATTTTGTATACTAAATAGATACTACTAATTATACAGGCATGCGTCTATATTGTGTGTTATAGTTTATAATACGCAATGATAAAAATGTTAAATTATGACTACCTAATTATAATATATTACTTATTTTAAAAATACTTGAAAATCTACAAAAAATTATATTTCTAATATGGGTTTGAATATTTTATACGCAGAAAAATGATAATAATATTAGAATATCTGGGTATATAGTATAAATATATTCTCAATTATAATTTTAAATTGTGTTTTTCCTTTAGGTATATGCAAAATGCGAGAATTTAAATTCAATTTATAATCAATATTTTACTAGAGAAATATAATACATTTTATGTATACTCCAAATGTAAGAAAATTTAAAAGAAAGATTTTTAAAATTACACAAGTTAAACTTAATATAATATATTAAATGAATACATATATGTATATATTATTGTATTAGTCAAAGTATTGTCAGGTTAATGAAAATAATTAACTTGAGGGAGTTCAGTTTATAATAAAAATATAAACTAAATTCGCTGTAATAGGTACAATTATTAATAAAAAATAAAAATTCTATTGCTCTCCGCAATAGTAATTTAGCTAAGTTACTCAGTATTATAGTCAAACAAATGAATTGGTAAAGTTTAAGAAACCTTAGAACTTTTTATCTTTTTCTCAATATTTTACTTATAAATAATCACACAATAATATGTTGACTTCATATTTGGAGTTACTTAACATACAACAATTTATAGTAATATCAATATTATTGTACCTATTTCTACAAATTTGGTAATTTTAAAATATTTTAATATTCGTATTAAATTATTAATACAACACTTTATAAAACTTAAAATAAGAATATTAAACTTCAATCTTTCAGTTAGTTTTTTGTTTATAATATTAAATTGAACAAACACATTAAAATATATTAGTCTATTAATATAAAATTAGAAAATCTGAAATTTATCACGTTAAATAACGTTTGACTTTTGAAATCTAAATACTAATTTCCACGTATACGTTTTATTAAAATATGTTTAATAATAATATTATTGAGTGTAAAAAAAGTGGGAATGTCGATTTTAGGCGTTCCTCCTTCATCCCTTCGGTCTTCGGAGAAATTAGTGGTTTAGTTTAATTAAGATTTGAATGCAATAATATTGCATTAGAAAATACGATTCTGAGCGAAACTCAATATATTACACTACACTAATAATTCATTTCAAAATTTTACCTCACTTGTATACTACCTATGTTAATACTTGAAAAAATGTTCAAGTCCCTACGATCAAAACTCAATTAGTTATCACGAAATTTAAAAATTTTAAATAACAGAAACCGTATTTTCCGCCATTTTTTGGTAGTTTTTTCCCTCCCAAGGAAAAACTTTCGAGAAATTCGAAAAATGAGTTGAATAAAGTACCAACTAGATACGATTTGCTACCGAAAGCATACCCTATTTGTGGTAATCGAACCAATATTTCTACCCAAAAAAGTGTTTTCATACATCAAAAAAAAAAAAAATCTTCGTAAAACCAATACATTCTTCGCTTCGCTCAGAATCTTAAATACATAAGATTTCGGTGGATATAGACAACAATTATTATGAGCTCGGAAAGTTGTATAAATAAAGTATATATATAAATTATATTAAACACGTAAAATCGCGTGCGGAATAGCTTATGATAATATAATAATATAATTTACACGTTTATCGGGGCTTAAATGTTATCCCGTTTTATTCGTATTATTATCTATATTGTGCTGTTACGTATAATAAATGTACTTACGTAATATTTCAAAAATTATTTAATAACAAAATAAAATACGAGAGTTATATTGTTGAATAGAATAGTCATTAATCGATGGGGGGGAGTATCATATTAAATAACACTCTATAATTGTTCTTCTCTTTTTAATAATTCGTACCTAGTTAATATTGTACATTAGTCGCGTGACAAATCCTGTGGCGGTCGTAATATCATAATAATTATAGTACTATATTATATTATTATTATGTAAAATATAATATTATATATAGGAAAGAAAAATCGCCAACTGGGGTGCACGTTTAACCGTTTAAAGATATATACGTATTATTATCAAATACGATGTTGAAAGGCTGGCTATCCCTTTATATTTTTATTGCCAAGTATTAAAAAAAAATATGTTTAATACACAATCCCCGTTCTATAACCCTTTTTGCAGGACCTAGTTTTTTATAAACGGATTTTTCTTTATTATTATTTTTTTAGAAAATGAAAATATAAAACATAATATAGCGTATAATATTATCATCATCGTGGTGTAATAATATTACTATTATATTTTGTGTATCCCGTTTATAGAATTCACATCAGCAGCTGAACGGGGTCGATATATCGGGGTTTGGTTATATTTGTATTATGCCTAACAATACACGTTCTTATAATATTGTATTACGATTTTCATATAAACACTCGCGACTAATCGAGTAAACTCGACTTGTTATTTAAGTATCTGTTTCATTTTCGTTTCACTGCTATTATTTTACATTATATATTTATATTTAAACAAATACACTATAAATAATTATTAGATCAATAGGCGCAGAGCCCAAAACGAATTAAGATGCATCTATGATTGAAGATTTTAATGGAAATTAATCATTGGCTTGTTTATTATTACAATGTGTATAGTCTCTTACTAAAATTTAAATCAAAGCCATTATTCGCATTTGTCATTAAGCAAAGTCAAAGTTTTCAAAGTTTATGGTTATCACGCTAAATGTTAATAGAAAACTATCAATATAATTACAAAACGGCATTATGATTTTGCTTAAATTAATTTTTTAAGTACATATCCACCCAAAATCTAGCGGGGAGAGTGCTTCCTCATCTGCCCCTCTCTGTGGGCGCCTATGTATGTATTGGACAACCTACAAGTATATTGGTTTCTTAATTTAGTTCCTAAAAAAATGTACCTTATTATACGTTTTAAATATATAATATATGTATATCAATTGCTTAAAATAAGTTTGAACCGTATGATGTTTGAATGGTAAACAATGTAAGCTTAACTTATGATATATTTTAATTTCATAATTTATACTTACCTGGAATCTGGTTAGATTAATGTCCATAATATGTTTCTTTCATATATTATACGAAATGAGTTATGACTCGTAAGAAATATTTGAATATTTTGTAAACAGTGTTGAAATAATGAATCATATTATAAATATGATTCACATACCTATATACGTACAAATAATAATATAATATACGAGTATATATGTATAATATTATACTTGGTTATTTTTGTTTTTATTAGAAATCAATAAAATAATTTTATCTAAACAATATGTGTACCATCAGTTAAATATTTATTTTTATAAAACAATTAATATCAAATAAAGTTTAATGTTTGTACGTATATTATACTAACATATAATAATGTACGTTATGCACTTACCGCAATGACCTTAAAATATTTATATTATAAGAAAAAATGTGTAGGTACCAAAATATTTCAATTAACCATAGGTATAGGGTAACGATTAGTTCCAATTGCGAATTTCAATGCATACCATAAATGCTTAAAATTTTTAACCATATACGACTTATAGATAAGTATCAAAAGTGAAGTTATCTTTATCTTTTTCTCGTTCATTTTAGGTGGGTATATGATTTATGATCATAATAATTGTGTATTGTGCAATAATCTTCAAAATGATTTAGTGCGTCATAAACTCATAACATAAGAAAGACAATTATTTTTCTTTTAAGTTATTATAACCCACTTTTTGTTATTATTATTATTTTTTTTTTGAAAAGGCTACTCGTTTGCGAACGAGGAATGATAATAAATAATAATAATATTACATGCACAGGTATAAAATGAATATATCTCTTTATTATAATTAGTTACATACAACATTTGCCTTAAAATAATTATGTACCGTACACGTATATTTAGTATAAATATATGAAATATGATTATATATAATATGATAAAAGTACACTTATACAACACACTGTATGTATCAATGTACCTATAATATTGTTGTGTTTGTACTTAGCAATATAATATTAGCATTATCGACAAATAGGAACCATTGAAAATAATTATCAATATCATTTCGACGTAAATAATAATATAATATATATATATATATATATATATATTTTTTTTTTTTTTTTGTCTCATGATAATATAATATTATAATATAATAATATATCCCAATAAACGTATATTCACAAAGAGAAAAAACAGTCTATCGTTTTGATTTACATTATAATAATATTTATGTTTTATCATATGCGTAAAAATTTATAATATACAACACGATAATAATACGTAGGTACCTATATTATATATACGTTTATCGGCTTACACGCGAGTGTCCATATTTAAAAACAATTGCTTTAAACGTCGTAAATTATATAAAATATCAGTCGTAATAAATATTAATAAAAAGACATAAATACAATTTTTTTTTTCGACACATAAACTTATTGTAATATTATTAATATTATTAATAATGTACATAATATCAGTTCGTATCTAATATTCTTAGATAGCTAAAGTATGACATGTTAAAATATAATAATCATCTATTATATATGGTCAGTAATAATAATTGCTCCGATATAATATTAAACATTTTACGTTATTTATTGACCGTAACAATATTTTGACACAATATTATATTATGTTAAACTAATACTGAACCTTAAGACCTAATACTTATGTATACATCTATTTCGATATTCAATTCTATACCAATAACCACGGCAATGTTTTTTTTTTTTTTTAAGTAAATATTTATTTTTATTTTTTTAAACCGATTTTCTTATATATTATTATTCTGTTTACCAAAATATAATACCGGAAATTGTGCGTGTATACTATCGAAAATACCAGTATATGTATAATATGTATATCGTATTAAACGCATACAAAATGAAAATATATTATACGCCTATACCAATTATAGTTGTTCTGTAACTCAACTTATTATTATGCATATATTATGTTTTGTTTTCCGGAAAACTATATCCATCGATCCGGGTTATTTTTTGTTCCGAGAATTTTTATTAAATTTATTCACGTTTAATTCACATTTAATTTCCACTTGACATGTCAAACGTGTATTAATATACTAAAACGATATAGGTCGATACCTATAATCGATGAGATTGTTTAATTATGAACGTGTGTATCGTATTACCTATATATACTCACCGCAATATAGGCTTATTTTTGTTTATTATGCGGATGACACAATTTAAATGCTAAATACGGATTTCGACAAATATAGTTCAAAAGACGGTTAAAATAATTATTATGTATTGTTATTGTTTTTGAATTAGTTCATATCACGTTATTCGAATGATGGATAACGTAGTTTCATCTTCATGTCTGTTAAAATAAGTAGGTATTATATAATTATAATATTTATTTTTTATACCTCATATTATTGTCATTTTTTTATTATGCACTTATCCGTTATATTCGTAAAGTCATTTCAAATAACCTACTTTTGATATTTGATTAGTTCGTAGAAATATTACGTTGAAACAGTTTAAAACTGAGGGAAAAAATCCAATACTTAACCCATTCATTTTGAACTATCAAATCATATAGTAAAAAACTATTTCAATTAAGATTTTAATAGGTAGTCAAATTTTTCATACATTATAATATGAATTTTGTATAATTTACGTTAAATATTTAGCGTACAGTTGGCTTTTGAATTTATTTTTTTTAATCCCTAACGGTAAATTAATTGAAATTAAACAATGTTAGTAAATTGAATTTTTTTAAACACAATTAAATTATAAATAATATCTTAATCTATCTCCTATAATTTATAAATGTCTTATCAGTTCTAAAATCAGATTGATTTTATCTATGCATTTAGCGCTTAAATTAAGGTCAACATATTATAATGTAGATAATATATGTAATATATGTGTATTGACACCTAAGTATTATTTTAAATAAATCATAATATACACGGAGAGAGTATATAGATCAACAAATTATTTGAATTATAAATTATGTTTTTTTGTTGTTGATTAATTAATTAATATATAAATATTATTTACTTTTTAGATGCCTAATTATTATGTTTCTGATTGTATGATATTTTATCTAGTTTGTCATATTAAAATAATTAACAGAATTTCTCGAATTTCAATAAAGTAAATAATTGCCTTCAATAAGTGCCTACTTCAAAATATTATACAGAAAAAACTAAACAACATAATCATATTTATATCTCAAACATTTGTATTATGTTTGATATAATTGAATGTCTGTGTGTGTACTACTTCTATTTTAATGTTAATTCATATTATTATATCGTATTATTTTATAAGATAAAATACTACTAGTAGTAGTATACTACTGCATAAAATATCTAAATAAAACATTAATAATAATCAATTTTTATCATTAATTATTAAATAAGTATATTTTAATTTCAACGGACACTTGTTCGACAAATATAAATCAACGTTACTAACCCAACCTTAATTAGTTTTTTTTTTTTGTTATTATTTAAAATATATTTATTTGAATAAACTTGTAGATAATTTTGATTTGGACCATATTATTAATTTACATAATTTAAACATAACGATTTATAAATTATATTTCGAGTACTTCCCTAATTAGAAGATGGTCGCATAATGTACCTAAATTTACTATATTTATAGCCGTAATACGTACGCCAATAAAACATTTTACGTATAATACGGCTTAAATATTATAGTTTAATAATATATATATTATATTTTCTTTAGCTTTCCGTAAAATAAAAAAAAAACAACAAACATGACAAAATATTTTAAATTCATTTTATCTAATAGTATGTTTTTCGTTGTCTTATAAAAATATATACTTTTTATAAATGATAAAATAATCATAACTGAATAATAGAGATGTTTTATTTTATAATAAGTCCATATTTATTGTGTATATTATATTTACATAATAGTAATTAAATTAGTAATATAATGAACAAAAATATGTTAATAAACATATTTTTTTAACAAAATAAAAATAATTTTTCAAGATGGATAAAAATGTATTTATTATATATATATATTTTATTAAAAAACTTTTAATATGCATAATAATAAGTTTAATACAAATTTAAAACCATAATAGAAATACGTATAACAATCGAATTTTTTTGTAAATAATTATTCAAGTTATTATAAAGACAAAACCAAGTTATTGGTACTCACCTCTCGAAGTAACCGTATGTAGTAACTTATCTAAATTACCAACCAATGAAATTAAATTTACAGCAAAATATTACATATAATTGTTGAAAAATATAAATAATTATCATAAAAATACACAATATTTTATATTAACAATAAAATTCAAAATGTAAATGCTGATAGAATAAATTATATACAATTGATCATAATAATATATTATTATATTATTCTACACATTTTTTTTAAGGACATCAGTAAATATTAAATTTTAAAATTAACATTAAATATAATATCAATAATTCACAAACAAAATATCCTAAAATAACTAAAATGGTAATACAATTGTTTTGATTATTCGTATTATTTTGACACGTACCTAAGTGGTCAACTATTTTGATATTGAGTTATCACCGACACATTTGAATCAATGTTCTTAACATTAAAAAGTAACTAAACAATGTACAATCTTAATTAATTTTGATTTTATATTTCCATAGGTATAAATTTATATAGTTAAAACATTGGATAAAATTATAATCGTAACGTGGGCAGAAAACTACACATTACGTTTTTCAATCAAACTAAATACTTGTACAACTAATATTTTATATAAATATAATATATAATAGATTATTATAAGTAAATGTCATCAGTAATACAATATGTATAATTATAAGTATATTGCAATATGATATAATTACATTTTCTTAAATAATATCTTTATTAGAATAGAATTTGTCTAATAATATACTTAATATTATGATGATAAAACAAATGAAATTTCAATGAGCAATAAATGGTTATAATTATGTACGTAACAGAATATATTACACCGTACTATAGTTTGTTTTCTAATAATTCACATGTATATAAATTGTATAAATATTTAAATAGAATATACAAATGGTAAATAAACTTTTAATATTGACCATTTTAGAGGAATCGAAAACATAATATGTTTATATATTTTTAATGTGTTTTCTATACTTATGGTAAAGAGAAATACTCATGTGATAAAATACGAATTAAAATTGATTTTGCTGTCACAAAGCTGCAATAATTTTAGTCGTAAATATCTTTAGATAATATTCAAGTGAAACCTATTACCTACATTTTATGGTTATACCTGTGTATTGATTATCAGGGGTGTAACAATGATGAAATATGTTCAACACATATTCTACATAATATAAAAAGGTGATTTTAACATTTTGAAAAACGTTAAAATGTATTAATAACAAATCTGATACCTATAACAAAATCATCAGTCAAAATATACCTAAGCGTAAGTAAAAGTGTAATCTTTATTTTATTTTAACTCTTTAAGGATTCCTATAATCCATTTTAAAATTTTTGATTTAGAAAACATTTTATTGAATCATTTGATTATATTTTATAAAATATCTACACTATTCATTGGTTTTTATCACAATATATTATCAGTCAATATAGAAGAAAACTAGACTGCACTGAAAATACCTAATTTGATTATTGGGCCGTCTCTTGTTTTTGATACGTTGTAAATTCAGAATTTCTTTTCGCGTATATTTCATCAAATGTTTTAAAGTTTAAACCTAACTTTCTATTGTTCATGTTCGACATTAAACGAAATAAATTATATAATAAAAACAAAATTATATACCTGGGTAGTATCATGGGGGCAACTTGGGAGCTTAATCACTATGGAGTTGTTCAAGTTCCCTCGTGAATAATCTCGGCTTTGAAAATACCAAAAAGTTTACTATAAATAGCCGTTTATATAGTGGTAGACAAAAGGGAATTAGTTGCAGCTTATTTTTTATAAGAGTTTCTTTTGTGTTTGTTACGCGTTATAGGTATCCTAAATTCAAGTAAATATTAAAATTAAATTTACGTCAGAATCGACCTATAAAGTGTAGTACTAAAATCAAAATATATATTATACATTTTTTATTTATCTCGAATAAAAAAATAACAATATTTTTAAAAATAATTAAATTATTTGTTCTAAAAACGATGTTTTTTCTAAATTTAAATTTAAATATTATTAATTAAATTAGGTAATCATTTCAATGAATATTTGGAAATATTTTAAATACGTCTTAATGTATTTAATAAACTATTGAATTATGATTTAAAGTGACATAGTTATGAGTAATGAGAAAAAAATTGTATTACCTATATTAGTACATAAATAAAAAGGTACAATACAAATATAAATGTTTGTGAAAAAATAATTTGAAATATAGGTAATTTTAGGTGATTTAATTTGGAATTGAGAAAAATTAATTTTTATTAACACGTCGTTTATGCTACTATAATTAGAAGTAAAAACTTGTTTCTCTTTATTAAAAGTTTTGTAAAAACAATTTAAAAAACTTTAAGTCAATATTTTTTTAAAAAAAAAAGTCCAATTATATAAATAATTAGTGGAAAATTATAAAGAGGTTTTATGAGTTGAACATTTTTCACAGAAACCAACGAAATTTTATAATTCTTTTATCGTAAACTATATGCATAATTAAATTGGTATAATGATAGTGAATGGTTCGCAGATAGGTACTTATTAATTGTAATAGGTATCGAAACGAATAGTAAACATGTCATGTTTTTTTACGGTCAAATATCTAATAAATATAAAAAGGTGTAATTTATTAACTTGAAAATATGCTTATAAACTCCAAGTTTATTATCGAATCATATTATATCGTATTATTATCATTTTCAGACACAGATCAGAAATAAGTCTACTAAAAAATATCTCATATAGAGTATACAGTCTATAAAATATGAAATGTTACAAACAAAAAAAAAAATAGTATATTTTTATATATTATTTTAAACGGACATCTTTAAATTAATATAAAAATATGGTCTAATACTCATTTCATTTTTTTTTTCACAATACAAACTATTGTCTATTTCTATAATCATTATTGAAGTAATTATACTCTAAATGTGTGTACCTAATTACAATTATTTAAAATCGATATATTAGAAATTATAACTATTTTTTAAAATATTATTATGTCCATAAATACCTTCTTAAAACTCAAAAAAAGAAAATCGAGCATAAAATATAAATGACTAGGTATCTATTTATAGGGTACTTAAAATTTTATGTAAGCACCTATATATTAAATATTATTTCATTTTCCACGAAATTTTCAATTACCACGTCATACAGATTTTGTATATTACAATAATATATCTAATTGCTACTAAAAACTATTATGAACACGTTTAAAACTATAACTTTAATTAACTGTATAAAAAACATAATAACAAAACATATTTATATATAATTTTTTTTTTTTTTTTTTGATTATAATATTTTGGTTAGTGTAGTGTAATGTATAATTTTGATTATCAAGCTTAAATCAAGCTAAAATGACCTAGTTGCCTCAGTGGTGCTTAAATAAATTTTGATTATTTGATATAAAAACCCATTACCACGTTGACATTTAAATGGGAATTTAAAATACCAAATAGGTAACTGAACTGAACCGTAATAAATAAGTTGAAATAATTTAGTTAAATTTATGAAACAAATAAAACTAGATTAAGTTTTCACAAATATTTCTTAAATACATGAAAAATGTACGTTTCATGTATTGTTTTGGAAACTATATAATATTATAGTTAGCCAGTGACGTGTGTATGCATTTTTATCTTCGTATATAGTTTTAAAAAAAATCACAATATTTTACCAAAACATGAAAAATGGTGTAATTATTTTGATTTCAAATAGTAGCTAACTGTACCATTATTTCTTTAAAACAAAATTAAAATACGTTATTTATGCCTATAACGAATTTGGGTTTTTAAATAAATTTACATTAAATTTTTTTTTTAATGTTGGTTACAATGTTTTGTTAAAAAACAATTTTAATTGGGTATTAATTTGATTTTGAATTTTTTTTATAACTTGCCAACGTGAACTTATACATGTAATATTATATAATAACTACAAATAATCGAACTAAATATAAATAATTAAAATATTATGTTTAAAAAAAATTTTATAATAAAACAGTAAAATATTTTATGATTTTATATTTTATATTTCCTATAGGAAATTATTTTATTCTAGTATATTGTATAACAACTTACAATATCTGAGTTTTCAAAAAGAAAATATTTTAATTTGGTAAATTTACAATAATACCTACATATCATCAAGTGGCTTGTAAAGTTTGTGATAAAATGTTATCTAGATAATTATAATATGAAATGTGTAAATCACCCTGTATAATATATATAGTATTATATTTTCATGGGTGTTTCAAACGGTCGAAACAAAGTTCTATGTGTTGTTTAGAATTTAAAATCATGCCAATTATAATAATATTATATTCCAATATAATAATATGTTTCAATAATTATGTGTACGACTTTGGATTCGGTGTTTATGTGGAAACAGTACGCAAACATTTCAGATATATGTTTTGGAATGCAAATGAAACTACAGATAAATATTATATGACATATTATTTTATCAAGGCTTGATTAGGAACTTTAGTAGTATCAATATCACCAGATTTCATTCCAGCACCCATATAAATATGTAGTTCAGTCTTATTTTAATAACGTGTACTTTTTATATAATGTTATAAAAAAAAAAAAATTAAAAACATTTTTTTTTTTTATCGCGTTATGATTACAAGAAAAAGTCGTTTGATTACAGCAAATTGACATGACATAATTCGATGACATAGAATCACGTCGGGGTGAGTTTGAAGAAAACATTGACGGTGGACGTTAACTTCTCCTTGACGGGCAAGTAGACTAGCGACGAGTGGAACGAATCGCTGCGGCCGCTCGACCCGGCCGCCTTCACCGACGGCGACGCGGAACAGTTTTCCAGGAAAAACGACTGCATTATGAACGGTTCACGGTGATCCTTCGCCGGCGGCGGCTGCTGCTCGACTTCGGCGGCGAACGCGTCGTGACCGTGGCCGTTGCCGACGGTGTCCGCCGACGTGTCCTCGCCGAGTCCGTGTTCCGCGGACGCGCCGTTGTTGCCGGCCACGTGGAACTTCTCGTGCACGAACAGAAACGACAGGATGGACGTGGCGAACGGACAGTACGAACACCGGTACTGTTTCATCTGTTCGTCGTTTCGCTCGACGTCGCCGTCCGCCACCGGAGCCGCCTCGATCTCGCAGTCGACTCGCACCACCTGTTCCCTGTTCCTGTTCGCGGTGCCCTCGTCGTCCGCGCGGCCGCCGTGGTGCTGCGCGTGTTTCCAATGCGCCCGGCCCTCGTCGCCGTGGTCGTTCAACAGATGGGCCATCAACCACTTGGAACTGCGGAACCGTCTGAAGCATATGCCGCACGCCTCGGTGTAGTGCTTGTAATACCGGTGGCCGTTCGCGTCCGGCTCGTCCAACAGCTGGGCGTGCGGGTGTCCGTTGTGCTCGGCCGCGGGGTCCGGCCAGAACTTTTGACCGGTGCCTACCGCGCCGGGCTCCAAGATGCCGTGCGAGTTCTGTTTGTGTACCCGCAGGAAGTACTTGCTGCACAGCTCTTTGTTGCACACGTCGCACACCACGCCGCCAATGTGGTTACCGTTTTCAATCGATATGCCGTGCATCCGTTGCATGTGCGTCTTCATGAAGTACTTGTTGCACAGCTCCTTGTTGCATATCTTGCAAAAGCTGCTCAGCATCGCCGAAGGTCTCCTCTCGCCGGCCATCTCCCTGACGGGCTTGTCGCACTCGTCGTTCTCCGCCGAGTTCTTACTGCTCGTCGACGCCTCGCCTTTGACGTTACATTCGGCCGACGGTTCGCTGTGCGGTTTCGGCGGCGCGTCCGAATCAAACGTCAGATGACACCTGAAACACGAGTGTCCGACGGGCGAACCCTCGTTACACGCGGCCTCTACAGATCCGTCTGTTAGCGGATCGCCAGAGAGATTTTCGTGCTTGTCGGACATGTGCGTTTTCAACGATCCGTCCACTCGTGAGTTACATACGTGATATTGTGGCGCGTACTCTGGCGCGTCGCCGTTTATTTTGTAAAACATATTGTTGAACGTGAATAACTTGTTCTTGTTCATCAGTTCGATTTGCACGTCTTCGTTTTTTGTAAATTTATCCGTTTCAACGTCGTTCGCGTTATCGACCTTTGTGCTATTTAATTCGTTCACCGTTTGTTTTCCCATGTTGTTCGCGTTCATCAAGACACCGTTAAAACCTTGTTCGTCATTATTTGTAATCAAGTTGATAGGCGTTGTACTTGTGTAGCTACTGAGTTCCGTTGATTTCTGTATAATTATGTTTTCTATGTTTGATTTTGAAAACTCATTCGGATATATTACCTGCTCGTAATTCGTACTCGTCATATGGGTAGAATGAATACTGGTTGCCTGTTCACTGTTATTACTGCAGTTGTTTACGCTATTATACACATTTGGCGGCAGTTTACTCTCATATTTTAAAATGTGTTCGCTTTTCGAATTTTCAGTTTTGATATTATAATCGCACGGAGTTTCGACGATGACCGATTTCATCAGCGGTTCGTTGTTTTCTATTGATATTTTAGTGTCTTTTATGAACAATATCTCGTCTCTATTTGATAATTCCGACGTCAGTCGTTGAGTATCGTCGAATGAAGGCGATACAGTTTTTTCATATTTATCAAAATTCTCAGGAACATTATTTTCCGAGTCTTCATTTTTAATTTGTAAATTTGCCTTATAGTTTAATGGCATATCATCGATGGTCAATCTGTAGTCCCCGTCGTCAACTATTCCATGGATCTTGGCTTTATGACGTTTAACAAAATATTTGTTACAAAATTCTTTTTGGCATATGTTGCAAAACGCTCGTGTTTGGTTGTTGAAAATATTTTTTAACATATACGTATTTGTATTTAACAATGACTGAGGAAACACTGCAGGACTTTTAAACATTGTTGACGTTGATGGTCCTGTGAAAATTTCGTTAGTGCAGTTCGGAGAGAAATCACTAGTCACAAGCAATGAAGCCATTTTACTCTTATCCATCTGATCTAAAATGGAACTGTTTGAATTGTTATCAAAATAAACACCGTGCTTATTTGCCTTGTGAGTTTTTAAAAAGTATTTGTTACAAAATTCCTTGTTACACTGATCACAAAACGCTTCAGGATTAAATATTTGAACAGAAGACTGTCCTGCATTTGTAACTGGAGTACAAGGTTGGACATTAATAGACGATATACAAGAGGAATATTCAGACGAATCTTTCTTTTCAACATATACATTTGTTTGTGACAATTGTTGATTTGATGAAATTATGGTTTCCTGAACCTCGGCAGTCGATTCATTTTGTTGTATATTATTATTAGATAAAAATATTTTTCGTCGCTCATCAGTTGAAAATGTATTTTGATTTTCAGATTTTATCAAATTTAAAGGTACAGATGATGAAGGTTGCTCATGAAGCATTGCTTTTACATTTGCAGGTTCAATACGATTAAGCTCATTTTTATTATCTTTGGATGATATTAATTTTGTGTCAAATCCATCGTTCCTGTTATTTTCATTTGACGTTATCCTTGTGGGATTCGATTGTTTACGTCGTTTTTTTGTGATATCTCTTTGATCTTGATTGTCGGTTAAAATGCGTTTAGTTCCTATTTTTACATCTATAGTGTAGTTTGTCTTACCTGGTATTGATTTTAATAATATATCAGTCCAATTCAAAGGAAAATCCATTTTATTATTTGTTTTACCAATTGTCTGCATCTCAATATATCTTTATTATCATTGGAGAGACTATAACATAAAAGCAAATAAAATATAATTTAAATTAAATACTTTTAGCACATTTATTTATGCATATATACAAATAAATATAATATTACAAGAGAAGCCATTAGTTACAAATAATTCTCCTTGCCAATATATATTTCAATTAATTTTTTAAATTATAATAACATATTATTTTCATTATTTTTTGTTTTTTTTTGTCACTGTTTAAACAAAAATCTACATAAAATCTGCACTCAATATTGATCTTCATAAAACTCTAAAAAATTATTATTATTAATCGATTGTAGATGATGTTTTCAAAAATGGAACAAATATAATTAGTTACGTATAAATTATTAATATTTATAATCAGAACGTGCATTATATATTCGTATTTTAAAAACTTTATAACAAAAAATCATTGATCGGTCGAATTATAAGTTTTAAATACATATAGAATATTATATTATAATAATATTGTTATTTGTTATAAAGTCTTACTAAAAACGTTCGTATATATTTAGTGTTTCCTAGAAATATATAGTATTTCCCTTGTGAATAAATATATTTTTTCTTTTTTTGAGAAATGACACTTAAATATTTAAGTGCCTATTTAAATTATTATACTCTCGAATTACATTATTTACTTGTAGACCCAATTGCTCGTTTATTTTTATTTTTTATAGCTATACGTTACATTATATTATATAGTGCGAGTTAAATTTGTTTATAAATTTGTTTATTGTATTCATTTTGTTTTGCATAATAAAGAAATCAGTATTTTATTTTGTATTATAATATTACCAATGTTATAACTATATTCATAATATAAAAATACAAGTTCATCTACAACCTAAATCTGGAGACAAACTTTATCGTTATATCTTAGGTAATCCAAAGTAATTTCCTCATTCTAGAGTTCAAAGTTTCAAACAACAAATTAATGGTACATCAACTTAGTGAGTAATAGTCAATTCTATATTTTTACATTGGTCTACAAATAATCTAAAAAAACTTTGGGCTTTGAGAACGTATGATTTGGATATAAATCATTAGACATTTTTATATTATCAAATAAAAAAAATAATTAAATTTTTAGTAATTAAATAAATTTAATAATTTCAAAATGTAACTATCTCTGATTTATATTAGAATTTATTTATTCATAAAGACTATATATTATAATATAAAACGGAAAAAAATACCTGGTCTTATAAACCAAAGTTATATTTTAAGTTGAACATATCAAGATCATCGTTAATAAAAACGAGTCTCTTTTATTCTAAAAACATTATAAATATATTAAATCTATATATATATATATATATAAGGATTTTATGAAAATATCTCAAACATTTAAATGCTATTCTTTGGTGACATTTTAAAATATTGTTATGTTCGTTAAGGACCATAATTTTTAATTTTTAAACATTAAAAACATATATGGAATATTATGAAAATATAATTTATTCAAATGTAAGGTACGTAACACTAGAGGGTACTTATTTATAATCAGCTGACAAACACAATTAGTAATAAGAGTAAAATAAAATATGCATTATTTAGATTTATTGGTACCTACTCATTTCATTGAATTTAATAATTGCATAGTAATTTTATTTTGTACACAACATATTTACCTACTTGTATTATACGGGTTAGACAAACTACAAAATGAAATGTGATTGTGCTTATAATAAAAGTCGTTAGTTTCTTGAAATTATTTAACAACTCAAACCCAATAATTAAACGCGAATATGATCCAAATTATTAAACCTATATATATTTTAATGCATGAAAAAATATTTATATTAGTTTATATTACAATATAATATGTTCCAAGTGAAAATTATATAAGTGATAACAGTCAAACATAATGAATTAACGAGTTAAAAAGTTAAAGTTAAGTTAATTTTATTATAATATAATGAGTTACTTCTTTTAAGTATTAACTTAACGAATTTTTTTTCTAATTTCAGTTAAGAAATTATGTTTTACGAAGAAAAGTTAAATAATTTGTTTTTATATTTAATTTAACTTGAAACAAAAATAGTTTTATATTTTAATTTTGTCAATTAGATAGTTAATAGGTACAATTATATAATTTTTAAATTAAATTATATAATATAATATTAATTTTTAAAAATTAAATTACGTTAATTTTTTTTCATTTAACTTTTAACATTTTTAAGTTAACTAAAATTAAAATTAACTTTTAACTTAAATATTTATAAAATAACTTAACTTAGCGAATTCAAAAAATAAACGTTTCTTCGTACATATCGAAAACAATAAGTACGAATTATAATAAATATTTATTTATTATTATATCTAATGATGTTTAATATAAATCGATAAACAGCTAGTAGGTACTATCCAATATACAATAGGAAAAAGACAAAAAATGCAAAATATTATCCATGATTATTAAAATAAAGACATATGCAATTATTTCTGAGAAGAATTGCGTATAATTATTTATCGTTCAATACCTATAGCATATTGATAACAAACTAATAACTAATCATAATTTTAATATTTTATACGTGTTTTATTTTGAACTTTTTGACTGCCTACCAAATATTTTATTTTTGTATATTATTAATAATCAATTGAAGAGGTACATCACGAAATGATAAATAAATTATTGTATAATTTACTGATATTGTTTTCGAAGATTTTATTGTTCACTATTATGCCATATAATATATATATATATATATATATTTAACAAGTACTTGCGTTGTCCCGTAATAAATTATACAATTATTTCCAAAATAACATGCTTTTCAGACTTCCAGTCCATATATATTTCCATATAAAGTAATTAAATGATTCAATTTAATTTTAGTTTTAGAATTTTAACTGTAATTATATAATTTTTTTCAAATTAAACTGATTACAGGAACACATAAACAAATTAACAGTACCTAAGTTTAACATATCAGTATTATAATGTGATAACTTGTCAACATGAATTTGATGGGGCTTAGCCTTTTTAAAAAACATTTCAAGCCCCTTCAAAATGTTGTCGACTTCATACTTATTGCTTTGAAAACAATCAATTGTGACCATCAAATATGGTATATTATTACCCATAGTTAAAATAATAAACGAAGTGGGTATACCTGCAATAGTATGTCTTATGTTGTACATTTATAATATATGTAGATTAATACTAGACTATTCTACACATTCCTCTAAGTTATGTCTATTTAAAAAAAAAAAAAAAACATATTGAAGTTTATAAAAACAATTTAAATATCTAATAATAGATAAAAGTTTAATGTCTAAATTTTATTTAATATGCTGTAAATATAGAAGTGTAATATAATATTCTCGATAATCAATGATCGTAAACAAAGGAAAAGATAAAATGAGAATGTTTAAAAGTGAACAGTTATTGTCTATTTAATTTTAGATTAAATATAATTTACCATTGTTAAGTATAAATTTTCAATTTTTTTTTTATACTGATAAACACGTTAACCTAATATAATATCGCAAATTATTAGTAAAATATGTTAACAACAACCAGATCAAAGCACGACATATGTGAACGTTTTACTAGGTTATGATTAATCGATTGTATTATATTATATAATAACTAGGGTAGAAGAGTTGTAGCATTTGCATACTCGTATTTCTTTTAACCAAAAAATATTTATTATTAATAATTTTTAATTTATTTTTGAGCAATAGAAAAAGAAGAAGAAGAAGAATCTGCTTAAAAAGTTTAATTACATTGTATTGTTATACGAGTTCTTTTGTTATTAGAATTTATTAAAATATTTCAGAAAATCTGGTAAATAATTAACAAAAATTATTAAACATTTTTTTTTGTGCTAAATTTTTGAGTGTTGTAGTGAATATATGATTACATAACTTGTGATGCTTTAGAACTACAAGTCCTCTATCCTAATGATCACACACACACACACACACACACACACACACACTGTGTAGTAAAAAAATACAGCAACAAATTTGTAAATGAATAAAAAAATGAATTAAAAAACGTGGTTAAGTAACTTTCAATAACTTTAATCATTTATAGGTTTTATATATAAGAACAAATAAATCACCGAATAATGAATACATTTCGAGTTTTTTAACAATGAAGTTAAAATAATAATATTAAATATTTAATATTGCCAATAACGCCCATACGATAGACAATTTGTTTTTTAAAAAAAAAAAAAATTATAGTACAAATTATATATTCAATAATATTGCATTTAAAATATTATATTATTACATTTAGTACGAAATTAATGTGTTTACGACACGTGTTTGCCGACGTCGTTGACTGACATTGTGCGTGTGCGTGTGTAAGTATATATAACGTACTTTTGAAAATATCGCACTACCTGACCTAACCGGGAAAAAATCGACAGTGGTCGTGGTCCGAAATGAGCAACCACGCGTAAAATATATTCAACGCGGTTAGAAAAAACAAGAAATAAATAAATAAATGAAAAATTCTTTAAGAGTAATACGATTTGTTTATAATATTATTATTATTATTATACTTACTGGACAACGAGACGATGCAGTAACGAACGCGACGGCAACGTGGTGCATATAATGTTATTACGATCTTCTCGCGGTGACGGTAAAACGTAAAATCATAAAAAAAAAACAAAAAATGCAAACAAGACGGAAACTTTTTTCTAAATATAAATATTGCGATTGAACAACGGCGGCGGCAGTATTTTTTTAAAAATTTTTTTTTTCTGTATTTTTTAATCCATAAAATATAATAAGTATATTAAAATTATTTTTAACGTAATAATATCAAAACGCGTATAGGTCTCGTGTTCGCCGCCACGTCAACGTTCCGCCGACGGCGGCAAACACATATCGACTGACGGTGGTGACGGCGGTGGTGGCGGCGGCGGCGACGGCGGCGACGGTGGTGCCGGTGAATCATACAATAATAATAATAATAATGATAATAAAATACGACGCGCGCTCGAGGGCAGTCGCGATCGCCGTCGTCGTCGGGGTGCCGCGATGGTAGTGACGGCGCGGCTGGCCGGCGGTCGTATCGTTGTCCGCGGCGGCCGACGGGACGTCTGCGTCCGTACGTACACACACGCACAGAGACGCGCGCGCGGGCGGACGGAGCGCGCGCAGCAGCTATTTTATTGTTGCCGACAGACGACGGCGGCGGCGGCGGCGGCGGCCGCGGCGATGCGGAGAGATCCCTTGCCCCCCAATTATATATTATGTTGTGTCGTCGCACAGCGAGTTTCGGGCGGCGAAAAAAATACTCGACCCCGCGCGCTCGTACCGTACAACAATATATATTTTCGGCGTAGAGGGAAAAATAAAAATAGGGGAGAAAAATGGGGAAAAGTAAAAAAAAAAAAAAAAAAAAAATGATGATAATAAAGCAAAAAAAAAAAGACCGCAAAACAAAGTATCGATTGACGGGGCGACGGACAGCCAGCCGGTCGTCGCGGCGCGTGACGTCACGCTCGCGTAAGATCGCGCGCGGCCCGATGACGGGCAAGTGCATTGCGGTGAAATTCGATTTCGCCGCCCCGACGCGGATAATATGTACCCCAATATTTTATTATCCGAGCGGCGGATTATTAGTAAATTCGCAACGTTCGTTTCGTACAGTAGGTTAGCCGACTCTGCGGCTCTCGACGACAATATTTTTTTTTCATTTTTTTTTTTTTTAAACGCTATATGGATTGGGTGGGTCGTTATAATATATTATATATCTATATATTTTATTATCTACCGCGGTTCGAAGCTTCGGGATTTTAAAGGATTGCGACCGGACCGCGCAAGCCGTCCAGTTTTATTTTATTAAGATTATTGGTCGGGCGGCGAAGGGTCGTCGTCGGCTTATATAGCCATCGTCGCAGTGGTCGCGCTCCGCAACCCTCGCACGCGCGGTGGACGCGTCGTCGTCATCGCGGCGGCGGTGGCTGATAGTCGGGCGTGTGGTGGTGGTGGTGGCGGTGGTGGCGGTGGCGAGTGGGAGGGGGAGAGGGGAGGGTACGCGGTCCGTCCCCGTTGCATTTTTACGGTCCCTCGTTTTTAACGCGTCCGAGGGAAACGACCAGATATATTTTATTATAATATTATTATGAATCGCCCGCCCGCTAGCCGCTAGACGTTTCGCGAAAATATTTCCGTTTTTATCGATTCTATCATTTTTTTTTTTTTTCTGTTGATTTTATGTTATTATTTTCATTTATTTTATATACCGTCATACATATATGCTATATTATACCCTCCTTGTCCGTCGTCGCCATTTCTCGATTCGTCCCCTCGATTTGTCATCGAGCGGCATAAATTATACGCGAAAAAAAAAACTGTAATAATACGTAACAATATATTATATACGGCAGAAATTTTATGTCGCACAAAATCACGACGACAATCGATTTTTCATAATTTTTCGTGTTCGCCTCGGGAATTTGTTAAAATTACTATTTTTGAATATATCGCATTTTTTTCCATACATATATTATCATATATTGTTCAAGAAATGGCAATCACGGATTTTTAAACGTAACAATACAGGTTCGAATTTCATCAAACTTGTGCACCACAGAGAAAACTTTATATGATTTACCGGAAAACACCAAAATACGAATTTTCATGTTTAATGATTTTAATAGTTTCGACAAATTTCAATTTCAATAGTTTATTTCCCAAAATCCTTTGCAGTAAAGGTTGTTGTTTTCACATTTAGAGAAAAATTCAGTCAATATGTTATTATTACTATTACAGGTCATTCGTATTAGCTTAAAATTAAATTTTATCTATTGGACATATTTATTTTTAACATATTCAAGCGGTGGTTAATATTCTATTTGAAGAATTAAAAGCTATTAGTTTAACTATTACTTTTTAAACTGATAGAGTTAGTTTAACTGGACTTCAATAATAAAACAGTTTAACTAAGAAATAATGTTAACCTTTGGTTTATTGGTTAAGTATCTGATGTTAAAGGCAATTGAAATACCCGGTCATAATGATATAAATGTTACGTATTGTTTTGTTGAATTTTTAAATAACAATACGAGATGCGGTTTGACTTAATAAAACTTGGGTTTCTCATCCGATTGGAAAAAACGATATTGCAGATCACGATTGGACACTCTATATAATATATTATGTCACATGACGTAGGTATATGTTATGTAAATTATTCGTTATTGTTGTGTACGTAAACGTTTATGTTTGAGAAATCCTCGTTTTCGTATCGTCAAACTATATATATTATATAGGTGTATATAACGTACACGTTTGTACTTTTGGACTTGCTAGGGGTTCTTAGACATTTGTTTTTATTATTATATTATACATATATATATATATATACAGGATGATTTCGTGATTTTCGCCATTTACCTCGTAAATATTGTGCGAGTATAGAAATAAATGCATAATATTATGATTTATGAAAACAATATTATGATCTAAGTATAAAACTGTTTGACGTTTAAACGTTTTTAAACATCTTTTTAAATGGAGTTGTCAACATTTGAAAATAAAATCTAGTTGTATCGTAAAATTCTGATTCACTTTTTGTATAAAAGTACCTTACGAATAGGTACTTTAATTGGAAAATAAAACGCTAAACGCATGTATATGAAGCGTTATTATTTGTATTTTAAATCGTATATCGAAAAAAGGACCTATATAATATATATATACGCGTATATGGCGGTGTAATTTGTAAAGCTCAATCTGTAACAGTCTCTTTTTATGATATTGCAATAATAAAAAGAAAAGTGATACGCAATAAACACACAAAAATGTTCCAATAAAAACGTTATTTCAAATATATACCTATATTTTAGTTTCTATTATTACACTTATACAATTATTGTGTATTATATTTTCAATAAAGTTAAATCCCATTTTTTATTTATCTGTAGAAAATTGTATATTTTTATTTATACATTTAATTTTGCATTCTACTTTATTTTATATTATTACTACTTGAAATTAATAATGATAGAAATTATATCTGTTGCCGACGAGTCACACTTTTAAATTTTAAAAGATTAATATATTTTCGACAAAAACAACGGTTTTTAGGTACCTATATGTCAATTTATCAATTCAGTACTGTTAAAGATACTTTTTTAATATTTGATAAAAATAGTATTTTTTAATAAAACAAATTAAAATTTCACTTATTGGACTCTATAAATCCATTGTATGTCAACTATGTTGAAATAGTTTTCCAAACTCATCATAATAATTATTTAAAAAAAATATTTTTTATAGGAAAATGACAAATTCGTTTAGTTCGTTGTCATTATAGAAATATTATGTAGTTATTTTAAAATATTACTTTAAATAAGTAATTTTTATATTTAACGAAAAAAGGAAAGATTTATTATTATATGGCGGAAACAAACAGTGTAATGTTATTGTTATAATATATAGTTATCAATTATTAAAATTATTTACGTAAATATAGTACCGCATTATACCACAGACCACTATCGCGTTATGTACTGTTTACCTATAACCTACCACTAATTAATATGAACATAATTTTACTCAATTTTGTAAAACAAATTAAAGGTGATATTAAACTTTTATAACAATAATTATACGTCATGGTATAAATAATTAATATTAAATAAAATTGAAATATTTCAATAAAAATGGTTAAATAATTATTAATCATTATTTTAATTAATTAAAGTGGGTACCTGTACTACTATGCGGAAAATAAATACATATCAAATCTGAAAATCGTATATAATAATATAATTTTGACGTCCATCAATTTTGTTCATAATATTATGTTCTATTGATATATTGAACACTTAAAATACGCAAACAGTTTGAATAATAAATTATTAAAAAATATCAGTTTAAAAATTTGACATAATAATATATATAGGTACCTAATTTAAAATAATAAATAAATTTAATTCCATTGCTTAGCTTGTAGTAGGTATATATACACTTATTGCTATTTTATTGTGAGAAAAGAAAACATCTATTATGTCGATGGGTTTAAATTAAACTCAATCGTTTATTAAAAAATAGGAAATATGTTTTTGCAAAAAAGAATATTTGTTTAGTCAACATAATTATATAGACTTTAACACAAAAGCAGCGATGCAGATAATATGATAATATTATATACAAGTATATATTAAAAGGTACTACAGTGTTTTTCTTTCATAATATTGATTTTAAGTATTTCTTATTAATATATAAACAAATATTGTGATTAAACTGTATAATTAAATAAAACCAACTGTTATTGTTCAAAATAACGATAAATATCTTGATTTTTTATCCGTATTTAAAACAAATTGGTTGTAGTTAAAATTTGTAAATATAGGTATACCTATTCTACATTATAATATATTATTTTTACGAACCTTGAATGATAATAAAATGCGATAATATTAATATGTTACCTATACGGCTATAATACGACATAAGTGAATATTCTTGTAGTCTGCGTTTGGTGTTTTAGTAAGAAAAAACGAATCCCCTATATTTCTCGAACCGTTCAGTTTGGTCGACAGGTTTTATCGCAGAAAAAATCAATAAAAATACGATGACAAGATTTAATTATGTTTACCCTTGTTATGTAAGTACCTAATATAATAATACGATGATAACAATGCACTCTTGAGTAGACTAAAAAAAAGGCAGAATAATGCAAAAAGCTGAAACACAATACTGTCGATTATAATAATTTTATCTATGAATTGTGTGCTCATAATAATAGGTTGTATTTTAATATTTATATCACGAAATATTGTATAAGCAAGTAGACGAAATATATTTTTAATTTAATCGACTTTTTAATCAAAATAATATAAAATATTATATTTTACGAACGGAATAATTTTTGGCGGTCCACTTATACCTAGTACATACCTACACATATTATACTAGATATATACAAGTATAAAGTATTCGAAAATTCGCGTTACAAACACTGATGGATGACGGTGACATACAATCACAACAGGTTTTTATGACACGATTTTCCGACCACCCTGTATAATTAGCTGCAGACACGCACATTATGCCCTGTAAATCGATAAATATATTGCATTTAATATAAATACATATTTAATTTAAAAACACATTCACATTCAACACTTTTATTTCACTTATTATATATTATATATTATTTATGATGAAACTGGAAAAAATGTACATTAAACTATTTATAAATATAATAATGTCAAACGAAATGATTCCGATGACTCATCTGAGTGAAATCTATTTTTTGTTATACTTTATACCATTGTGAATTGCACTTATGTACATATATACAGAATGATTAGAATTTCGTTTTACAAAAACAGTGGGAATCGCATTACATTTTCAATGTCATTTCCGTTATTTTTATAACATAAAATTCTGATCACTCTGTATATGGTATAGAGGGGTTCAGAGATAAGTCACCTTCTGTAAGGTTTTTTTCACCCCCATTATTAAATAGGGGAGCCACGTCAAACTGGCGAACATTAGATTTTTTTTTCTATAATCTAAAAATGTACGAATGTCGTCAAAAATAACATTATTGATTATTATTAATTTTATTCCCTAACACAGAATTGCACGATACAAAGAGTTTAGTCACGACATGTTGCAAAACTGGAATTATGATTTTTATGTTATACCAATTTGTATAATATTTAGCCATTTGAGTGGAAAAAAACATTATTTTTTATGCCTATATTAGATATTTCTTTTCACAATAGACTGTTAGAACTGTTTTTTATTGATTATTACCATACATAACGTTATCAAAGATGCAAAGGTATGGGCATTAGCCAAATTAATGGCCTTCAATCAAAAACTAATATTGAATAAATTTAATTCGATATGCTGAAAAACGTATAAATTTTAGATTCTGAGCGAAGCAAAAAACGTATTGGTCTTTCAGAGATTTTTTTTTTTATATGTCTAAAAATATTTTATCAGGTAGAAATAATGGTCTGATTGTCACAATTAGGGTACTTATTTGGTAGATAATTGTCTATACTTGGTAAATTATTTAGTTCATTTTTCGAATTTCTCAAAAGTTTTTCTATGGGATAAGAAAAACTACCAAAAAATTGTTGAAAAACTGTTAATTTCTCCTAGGACCGAAAGAACGAGTGAGGATTGCCTGGAATCAATTTCCCTCCTTTTTTAAATAATAAATCACTATATTTAAAATAAAATACTCGTTATTTAATTATAGACATGAAAAATGAAAAAAATAACACTAATGTAGATTATTTTAAAGTATTTAATATTTATATCAAAACTATGTATTCTATATTATTTTTTTCTTTTTATATATCAAACACAATATTTTTGTATTCTCGAAAAACAATTTTAAGTAGGTATAATTTATTAGGTATGTAATTATTTCGATTACGTTTTTATAATTAATACATTTTGAATCGATATACTATAAAATAGTTACTTATTTTTTATTAGATGGACGAGGAAACGCGATTGAAAAAACAATGAAATATGTGCTTACATTATACGTAATGCATTCACAAATATGAAAAATAATTAGTAAAAAGTAAATAAGTATGAACCGATTTTGCATGAACACAACATGCAGTTTGTTTAAAGTTTTTATTGGTGCCTAATTAAAAATCCCTAGATATACGTACTAAAATCATGATCAATTTAAATTTAAATTTTTGAAATATTATTATAAAATAATAATTTCTTTGTACTATGTTGGACAAACCAATAGGTAAGTAGATAAACATCTTTTATTTTTTTTCCTAAATAGCTAAAAACAATTAAATTGGTTTAGTAGGTACGTTTATTTTTACGTTGTTTTTAAGTAATACTAAATAATTTTTTTTTTTTGATTATGTTAAATGTATAAATAATATCCAACAAAATTAGATATAGAAAAAAAATACAATCATAACGGTACATTTTTAAAATATATTGTAGTTATAATATTTGAACCTTCATTAGGTATTGAAATTATGTATTATTATAATTAAATACGAATCTTATTTTTATTTAACTACATCACGTACCCAAAATATCAATTTAAAATTATATTTATTAGCACATTATATTTATACGTGTTTACATAAATATAATAATTATACTTTTAATCATAGCAATATATAAACAAATAGTTCCAGACATTTTTAAACAATATTACGAATACATAATGGCATATGCAATAAGCTTGATAAGAATCTATTTATTATAATATAATCGTATTCACATTCTTGAATATAATATCTTATGATATGTAAATTATTCTGTAACTCTACGGCTATACAAATATGTGCTTTCACATAATAATGACGTCACATATTATAGGTATTTAATTAGTTTGATATTTATACCATATACCAGATACATAATTCATATCAAACGTCTAGTTGTGTAGAAATAAAATGTTTTAAAAAATTATCAACTAAAATTTAAATTGTGCTTTATTTTTACATAATTATATCGATCGCGTTAAGTGAAAGTTATGGACTAAGGTGACCGCACCCAAATGTTTGTGATGTAGAAGACAAAAGAAAAGTAGAAGAAGACGACTACTTATAATACTTTAAAAATTAGTTAATCGAATTCGGTTTTGTTCTGAATGTCAGTTAAAATCACGCAAACTAAATTTTGAAATATAAATCGCAAAATACATAACAGCGAATAACGTTCCAAGTTTCTAATATTTTTTATTTATACGCAAAAAGTATTAGATAATATTAATAAATACAAATTCATATTAACTTATAATCAATAATATTTTCCTGTATAAAAATTATAGAAATTGAGTTGAAAATATGTTAATTCCAGTTAAAGCATAGCTCTATACCAGTGCCAAAAATTTATCCAATTTCAGAAAACGCACATTATTTAATTAAGTTATTAGCGTATTATCATTAATATATCATGTAATTATAATCAATGGTATAATTATTTATTATCTTAATCTTTTGTAATTTTGCCCCCCCCCACACACACACACACACAAACACACACATTTACGTCATATAATTTTTACTTATTTTGTTATTGACCCATTTTCAATTTAATTTCCCATTTTTTTATTAACATATATATCCATAAATAATAGTAGTTATAACCTTATTACTTATAATACGTCTAATATTATACAGCCTAGTCTAATAATATATTTAATCTTACCTAATATCACACATTCACACTTTATATGAATATAAATCATTAATTCATCTAGTAAATTTTTAATAGTTAACAGTACGTTTATAATATTTTATGTCAATAGCCTTAAGTATCACGATTCACAGAGCGATAACCACAAATAAAACCACGAAATAATATTTTATTTTGTTATTTTTTAATTAAACAATTATACAATAAACAATAACAGAGTAGATATTATAAGAATATGCACAACTATAAGATAATAATTATTTTCATAGAAATAATACATTTTTACATTTTACGTCTATGGCAATAACTTTCTTGATCTGTGATTTAGGTGTATCTATATGGCTATGACATATAATTACTTTATAGTTTATAAGTATCTTTAAATTTCGGTCGTAGACATAGAAAATAAAGATATAACATTATCTGTAGAATTAGAGCCATTATGTTAATTGTTATAAATGTAAATTGAGAATTTAGATAAAAATATAAAACGGATTAATTTGTATTGAAATTTTAAATGTTATATCTATTGTAATTTCTAGAATACATATTATAAAATGTAGTGCACACATTAACCATTCTGGGTACACACTATTTCAAGCACTGATCTCCACCAAAGTTTGCTAAAAAACTTTAAAAAAAATAACACAATACAATAATAACAATTTATATTTTAATAACATACAATAATAATAAATTATATGAAATGACCAAACAGAGATTAAAACTTTTTCTCTGGTAGTCATAAAATATAATAATAATGTGTGGCCCTAACATTAACGTTGGAAAACTACAAGTACCCATGTTAGGAAAACATTCAGAATAACGGGTTAGGTTCGATTAATAGCAGTAAATTAAACAAATTAGTAATTGAAAAATGAATCGTAACATTATTTGTCGTAACCACCTGCTCACCGAACCTACCCGGCCAGAAGTAGTATACTGTGACAAATAAAACGTACAACAATCGAAACGAGTAATCTGACGATCGGAAATACGCAATTATTAATATTATGGATAATTATATTATAGTTATTTATAAACTATAGATGAGGTACGACGAAAAATAGGTTTCAATGAAGAGAAAACAGAATAAAATCAATAAAAAAAAACATTAGGTATAGAAACAAAATAAATTTTAACAATTTTGCAATTTATTATCTGTTGGTATTGATAATACGATATTATGGTATGGATGGAGGATTCGTCGTCTGAGCAGTTACTATTTGTATAAAATATTAGACATTTATTATAATATTGGTAAGAAAATAAGTAGGTCATAAAACTAAGTATAATAATAATAATAATAACCATAGTATAATATATGGGTTTAATTTTATAAAATCGGTTATGCCGAAATATCGTTTATAAAAATGTTAGGTAAGTATAACAAAAAACTATATAATAAGGCGGTCGCAAATCTTTATAAAATTCGAAGTATATTATTACACAGAAACATGCGGCCTATTATATTTCGTTATAACTTATATCCGATGTAAATATGATAATAAAAAACATATTTTTACGAATTTTTAAATTTGTAATATAAATTAACTATACTATTATTCTATTTATTATTGTAGGGTACAATGATTAATGATAAAACAGTTTATATATTCAAATTTCAAATATTTAACAGGTTCACGTAGGAAAAAAAATGGAAATTTTCATAAACTTCGAAAATTATTAGAAAATAAACTAGGTAGGTAGAAAAAATGAATAAGTATTTATATCGCTGATTTGTTATTCAAATTAAAATCTACAACAACAATAATAATATGACCTATGTCGATAGAGAAAATTAAAATTATATTAAAATACATTTTATATTTTCTTAAAAAATTTGAATTACATCACCTATTTAGTTAAGTAAATAAAAGATTAAAATATTCTCTAGTTCCAAAGTTATATTCGTAGGAATTAATTGCCTAATCTAACCATGATTAGAAGTCGCGAGACATCAAAACGAAAAAGAAATATTTTAACGCAATTTTCGCTTATGTTTGTAAAATATAATGAATTAAACAAAAAAATATGTACAACGGATATTGTTTAAAAAGTAGAATAAAAAATCGAAAAACCGCACTACCTAAATAATATTTTAATTTTTTTTTTTTTTTTTTTTTATATATATAAGCGCGCAGTAATTAATATCGATTATTGCAATATCGTTGAGTATAAAAAACCGACCACTTTTGAATTAAAGCTACCCCCAAATGTGATTATCAAAAGGTTTTCACTGCATTGTGTGAAATAATTATTAATTAAAATTAAATTATACGTTTCATTTCGATATGATATATATAATTTTTTTGTCGAGCATTAGTGTTCAGCAAACGGCGGGACAGGTGCGATTGAACGTTATTTTCGCGTCTCTTCTACAAAATATTACTCTGTCGGTGTTAGCTCTTGGGACTTTACAAAACTTGATATACGATAATTGGATATTTCAAACCATTATTTGTTTTCTTTACATTATATATGAATATATATATATATCGTTTTAAAGTGTACACACAGGTTTTTTTTCTTATTTACCGTTTATAATATTTGTTAAAAATTTCCCCTCGTGTATTTATTTTAATATTTTATTCAAGGCTGGGCTGGGACAAGTTAATTTATTATATTATTTCGGAAATATTTAAATGAAATTAAACATTAGGAGTTAAATGAAAACTAAAGCAACTTAACTATGTTAAAATGTTTAAATATATTAATTTTTATCAATGAGACTATCTTATATCATTTTATTTAAAAAAAATATATTTTCGTTTTACATTCAATTATTACAATACTTTTTGAGCACTTATCGATACATTGACATTTTTAAAATTATAAATATATAAAATATAATACTTCAAAAATTACAAAACCTTTTATTTTTTATAATAATATATTATGTACCTACCTATTTAACTTAACTTCATAAAATAATAAATAACTGAAAAATAACTAAAGCGTAGATTTTATTTGTTAACAAATCTAAAGGACATTAGACATTGTAAAATATATAAATATCTGAATTGTACATTTTGTTAAAATAAATTCAATTTTGTATTAGTTTGTTTGAATTTCCAAAAATTCAAGATTTAACAACGTTCAATTAAATAACTATCTGCACAATATTTATTGTTTATTTATCATTTTTCGCATTTATAAGTAATAATAATATTATAATTTAAAATACTTACAGTAATAATAAAATCAGTATTGGGAAAGTTTATTTGAAATCCTCATTAGGTAGTTTTTCTTTTTCGATAAATGAAATTCATTAATGATCTATTCACAAAATACAGTGGAAGTATCTGTATATACAATTAAATAGAATAATTATTAATTATATTATTATGAATCACGAATTCGAATGTTGCGTTACATTCACATAAATATATTTTGTGTATGCTTTTATACTTCAACTTTTACATTTATATGAAATATTTTCGTTTATAATGTAAAATAATTTTAATAGCCATTTAATTATTTGCAATGTTGTAAAAAATTTAATAATTACCAAACCATTATTTACCTATTAAATTCATTTTCTTTGTAACTAATACTATTTTAAGGAATTTAATTTCTGAATATTCAATAAAAAATCGTGTATAAATTTTTGGAACCTATTTAATATAAAATAATTGAAATTCATAAGTATTGAATACTTTTACTTAAATCGATTTTTCGCTATTTTTACAAATAGAAAAATCATAAAAGTAGTTTATTTGGCATTTGGTAAATGTCACTTTATTCTATAAAATCTTAAATAGCTCTGTAGATAGAACTATTAGATAGAACTTTATATTTTAATATAATTAATGTAGCAGTAACTAGTAATTAATTAAAAGTAATTGAATAATACTCAAATATCACCAGGTATTATATTAGGTTCTAAAATTGGACTATTCTAGAATAGTAGTATAAATAATTTCTAAAAGTATTTTTACATTAATGATTATTTATTACAATAATGACTGATATTTTAAGTACCTAGGTAGATATTTCATATTTAGAAATTATAATTCGATACTACGCTACTGCCAAATAACTATAATTTAAGATATCTAATTCTTTTAGCAATTACCTAATAATGATATTTTTAAAAAGTTGGTTGTTTTTTGATTTTTAAATATTTTTGTATATATTTAGATTAAATATGGAAATTTTACAATTTTCAACATTTAAACTTTTTTCTATTTATTGATCAATAATTTTTTTTTTAATTTCCAATGCTTTAACCAAGATTATTCAATTTGATGTATATTAATACATTTAATTTAACTGAATTAAAAAATATATCATAAATATTGGACCAACAACCTCACATTAGTCAATAAAAGATTACAAATATTTAAGTATTATAATAAATTAAAATAATAAAAGTATATAAGGTTAAACATAGATCACAAAAATGTTTTTTTGAATGCTATGTATTGTTTTCAAATAATAATAATGATAAAACAACACAAAATATTTTATTCTTTGTCCAAACAACACAATATATTTTGGTAATTTTCAAGGGCTGAAGGGACGAAGGATGAATTTTCAGTATTGATCTTGCAAAAGTCACGAAATTTATTGTAATGGGAACACCAATACGCCATTTATAATTAAAAAATCCAGAAATTTCTTAGTCTTGCCTTTCAATCAATTCTAATAGGGCGATAAACATTCGTCAACGTCATCAACAGTATCGACAGCATTCGTAAATCTAACGTTAGGAGGGGTGAGTAGGCCTAGTCTGGGGTAATGAGGCACAAGGAATTGCACAATATTTTTATAAAAGAATAATGTTTGTTTATCCCATGAAATCGGGGGAAATATAATTGAATATTTAAAAGGAATAAAAACAGCTTTTTATAATAACTTTTCCAAACCAAAAAAAGAAGAAAATTATATTACAAATCCTTTTTATGATGAATACAATATTATCAACTAAAAAAAAGAAAAATTTGATTCAACTTTCATGTGAAACCCATAATATTTAAAAATGGAATTTAAATAAAAAATACTTATTTTGTTTTGAATAGATATTAGAAAAGAATATGATCAGATTCTTTCAGAAATCTTTCCGACAAGGTTTTTAAGTACGTTATCTTTTGCCATTTAGTAGTAGATACTGAGCTAGTTGACAGAGCTTTCTTTTCATAGGTACATCATTATTATAAACAAATACAAAAAAGTGGGAAAGGCCGATTATGGACGTTCCTCCTTCGTCCCTTCAGTCCTCGGAAAAGTTAGTGGAAAGAGAAAAATTATTAAGATTTGAATGCAATGATATAGCATTAGAAAATACGATTCTAAGCGAATCTCAATGTATTGCAATATATTATACTGATAATCTATTCCAAAATTTTCCACGAATGTAAATTACATATGTAATTATGCAAAAAAAATAAATTTCAAATCCCTATGATCAATATTCAAGGAGTTATTATTTCATGATAAAAATAGTCAGTCACGATTTTCAAAATATTTTGTAAATAAATTAAATAGTATATGAGTAGGCTTCTATAAAACTTTCATACCTTTATAGCAAAAACTGCAGATAATATTTTTGGAAAAAATTCAAAGCTCTATATTTGGCCAAAAAATCAACCAATTCCTTCTAAAATTTTACCATACTTGTGTATTTCCTATTAAAAATAAAAAATAAAAAATGACGAATATCGTAATTTTGCCAATTTATTGCCATTTTTTGGTAGTTTTTCTTCTCCTAAAGAAAAACTATGGAGAATTTCGAAAAATGAGTTTTATGAAGTACCAAGAGGACACGATTTTCTACCGAAAGCATACCCCACTTGTGTGATAATCGGATAATTATTTCTATCCAAAAAATTTTTTCATACATAAAAAAAACATCATTGTAGAAACAATACATTCCTCGCTCTGCTCAGAATCTAAAATAAATTGATCTCTAGATTTAATATAATACATTGCATAATTTGAATCAGATTTTAAAAAAATGTATATGACACAAAACAAGAATAAGGCCAAGTATAGTGGCATAACTAGACGTTTTGATGCTCTAGTGTAAAAAATCATTTATGGTGCCCTATATCCTTATGTATATGTTATATGTATGCAAAAAAAAACTAAGATTAAGGTTACCTTAAGATAAGATTATGATAAAATTCCTCAAGAACCTTTGGTATCCTGGTGAAAGCCCAACCCAATGCACTCACTAAAAGCGCCACTGGAAAGGGTCAAACTATAAGTATGTATATATATATATATATATAATTCATTATTTTTATATTAATATTTTTTGTTTTTTAAATCATATCACATTATAGCTTTTTTATTTTTATTATTTATTTTATGAACAGTTACATGGAAAAACGTTTTAAAAATGATATAATGAGGACGAAGAATACTATATAATAATAATATATTTTAGTTTTTAGGGTACACAAGTAATAAAAGATTAGAAGCCGCTTCTCTAGAGTCTAGATTAATATAATTTGTATTAATCGCACATTAATAAATATTTAACGTGGAAAGCAATATCATACCCCACAGGCCCATCGCTTTTTCCAATCCAACCCATTCAAGAAAAATCGATGACACTAATTACGAAAGAAATATAATTGAAAATGTTTTAATTACACGAATTGCACATTACACGAAATGGGCGTTTAATTATTATTTGGCATATATTTAGAATATCGTTTCTTTATCTATTATTAATAATACATTGTTATCATATTTGTATCATTAATTATTTAAACTACCTACCTACCTATCCTTTATATAATACTCTGGCTGAATATACATTTAAAAATATTTAAGATTTATTTCATCTTCTATTGCTTTTTATAAATTAATCATTAATTTGAAAACAATATTATCAATTATACATAATATTTACAATATTCAAATTATTCAAAAACAAAATTATTTTGGTGACAAATTTGCCCGAAATAAAGTAATAAAAATATTGTGATGACTTTACATAAGTACTGTTGTTTTTTTCATAAAGGTCGAGATATTATAGTACCTTAAGTCTCGATGTTGCAATACCATTTAATGTAGGTAATTTTTTTAAAATGTTACTATATTAATTTTATGATTTTAGTAGGCATATTTAAAATGTAAAATATCGAGTAAGATCATAAAAATACATTTTTGAATTTTCTTACTCGAATAAATATTTAAATTATTTTAATATAAATATTTATAAGTAAGATCTGTGTGTGTTTTTTAATAACACATGCT
Source organism: Eriosoma lanigerum (assembly GCA_013282895.1). Lineage (NCBI taxonomy): Eukaryota > Metazoa > Arthropoda > Insecta > Hemiptera > Aphididae > Eriosoma > Eriosoma lanigerum. Next base: position 7,687,182 of record CM023362.1, read on the forward strand.
TAATGTTTACCTAAGCTTAGCGAAGTATGTCAGATATACTTGTATATCTATCAAGTAAAATTTTATTAAAATCATAAATATTTAATGGATATTTTGGATCCAAAATGTAAATAACAGGCTGATCTAATAATATAGAATGAAAATCGTAATTTTAGTGATTCTGTTTTATGAAAAAAAAAAAAAATAGGAACTTCATTTCACCAAAATGTTATTTTCTTAATGAAGTTTTCAAGTCATATTATTTTAATTTTATAATGTAAGTAAAATATATTTCACTAAACGTACTCAAGCATTTTGTGATTTCGTATAGGTTCGAATATTTTAAATTTAAATTTAAGCATTATCATAGACACAACACGTTAAAATTAAACAGTGATTTAAATTGATTAAAATACGAATACAATGATTTTGCCTATCGTTCAATCACAATTTTATGTCTATCTAAATTTCAACAAAAACCCTGTATTCTTATAGTAATTTGGTGTTGTTCTTGTTGATTTTTTTCACAATATAGTGAGTAATACTATTATTAACAGTTTTGTTGATATAATTACTCATTGATACGTGATAGTATTAATGATTTTTCTTTTATTACCTACTGGTCTTTGAAGGTATTACATTATTAACTAAATAATAACACAAAATAAAACGCTCGAATACATGCGTTAATATAGATAAGACATGTTTAATTCAGTGTTAGGCTAGTATTTTTTTTTCTTTCTAAAATCAAAATATAATTTAAATCAAAGTACCTAGCACTATTGTCACTACGAGTAGATAATGTGATTAGTATACGCCATTTTCATGTTTTATTCTAAACTAATTATTTTATTAACTATCTTATTCAGTCAACTATCGATAATTTATATTATTGGAATTAATTAACTTCGAATTATCGAGAGTTTTTAAGAAATATAATTAATAATAATTAATATGCATGTAGGTACTTAAAGTATAATAATAATATAATATTATGTAAATTCGAATAACATAAATAAATTATACAAAATTTAATATTATATTAAATAATATGATACAACTTTGTATAGGTAGGTACACTCGTACAATTTGTTTAAATAACCATGTGTAACTACATAACTACATAACGATGTGGCATTATCGAGTTTGAATTCGTTCCACCTTTAATTTTTCTTCCAATTATTAAGTGTAACTAAATACATTGAATTTCTTCGAATTATCGTGAGATTTTCAAAAGACTAAACTTTTACTTCGAATTACTATAAGTTACGATTTACTTATTGAAATTTTGAAATTTTGAATTATCAAGAGTCGACTATAATGTGAATTTTTTAAATATGTTATATAAAGTTATTGCGATTTAATTTGAATTTTTTCATATTACTTTTACTTGGTAATTTAGTATGTTCATAAAAGTTTTATGTTGGTATAATTTGTATTAAAATAAATATGAATTTATTTGTACATTTTGTATCTACAATTATACCACTAGTTGTTATTTTATACAATATGTAATTTGTTTATCTATTAAAAATTATTTATTAGACTTCAGTTTCAACGATGTGCTCATTAAATAAAATATGTATAATAATATTGTAAGTATTAGCATCTGACTAAGATTTGTAAGATATTGTTATTTTTTCAGTTTTCATGTTTTACTTATCTATAAATTAAAATAAATAATGATTTTCATAAAAATATATTATTTATTAATATGTACAATAATCTTGATTTTTTTGTTTTTTGTTTGAATAAAATTGTATATCACTGTATACCTAAGTAATTACGTTTAATCCAATTATTGTTATAAACTTTTACATAACTCGATTAAATTTAGTTATTTTATTAGTTAATTGAATTCTTTGATTTGATCAAAATACACGGGAGAATAATAAGATATTTTCTTATTGAAACCAATTGTTGGCTACGTCCATTATTTATTTATTTACCGGAGTTGGTGCAAAACGAAACGATTTCATGTTTTCAATAAATCAATCTGCAATTTGATTATTATCAGCATATTATATTATATTTCATTTCTGTTTTAAATTAATAACATGAAAATGTTGTTTAGTCGAAAACAAAATACATATTGGTATTTTATCGGTCGCTATATCCTCTTGGAACGTTGTTCCAGACGGTGCACATGTCATATTTTCGCGTAGCCCTATACTTCGATTATCAGGGATGTTTCGAGGTCTTGACGTAATATAGCTACCTTCCAGTGTTATCTTCCTCCTCGTAATTTATCTATATACATGTATAAGATTTATGATTCGTTATAGGAGGGATTAAACCATTGTTGTTGGGCGTGTATTTGTTCTGTCTGTGAATTGTGTGATATTATTTCACTATGTTTCGTGGAAACCAAATAAAATAACTATTATCTTAATTTCAGATTATATACACCAGTGATATCCTCTCAAGTTTTCAAGTAATTTCGAATCTCACGAATCTTACTTTGTTTTGAAAAAAAAAATTAGTTGCGTACCATCAATACAAATATTTTAGAGAGAACGATTTTTAAATAATAGGGAATCATTAGTATAAATGATAAAAATATTGTATTTAATATTATTGGTTAGATATATTTAGTACTATTAAAAAATCAAGGTGGCAATCGCCTTGTTGACCCCCTAAATTACGCCCTTTTCTGCACTATAAAAGACCGAAAATAGTTCAATTTTATTATAAATTCGATTTTTCTTCCCGTACAAGTTAAAAATATGTAACATATATATTGTATACTAAACTAACGTGGTCTTACTTTTAAATTATGTGACATACTTATGGATGAAATAATTTGCAAACTATACCATGAAATCAATACATTTTTGTAACAAAAATATGGATGACGATACACAAAAATACGCGGACAATTTTAGAATTTTATGCAATAACATTACATTCGAAAGTACGATTCTAACCGAAACTCAATACAATAAAATAGATTTTACTGATAAACCATTCCAAAATTTTACCACGTATGTATTTGTGTAATCTACCTATGAGAACACTTAACAAATTTAACAAGTCCCAACGTTAAAAACTGCATTAGTTACCATGAAAATGGTTTACCGTATTTTTTGGTAGGTTTTCTTCTCTCAAGAAAAAACTAATGAGAAATTCGAAAAATTATTTGAATAAAGTACCAACTAGGTACTGGTTGATGTATTATCTGATACCTAGATGTATTTGCTACCGAAAGCATACCTTATTTTTGGTAATCTGACTATCTACCCAAATTGTGACCTCAGACACATAAAAAAAAACATGATTGTAAAACCAATAGATATTTGTATTAAAATTGTAATTATTATCTTTACTTAAAATTTAATATTTGGCTTATATTATTACTAATAATAAGATATGTATAAATAATTTACATACGATTACAAAATAAAATTCGTCTAAAAAGCGGTTTCCGAACTTTTCTGATGTTCCTCTAACAGATATTAAATAGGCTTATTCTATCCCCTTTAGTCACTCTATACGACTATATTAATATTATCATATCCGTTATACTCATTTTCTTCATGGTTATCCTGAAGATGAATACTATTGAGGGTTTAATGTGATAAATGCTAACTGAAATATAACTGTTAATAATTCATCAAAAATTATTTTTATAATCAAAAATTTATATAGCAGGTACCAGTCAAATTTCATACTCAGTTGAAGATTAATGGTTAGTGATTAATAAGGGTCAGGCCCTGGCAACAACGTCCAGTACTAGTGGCAAAAATATGAAATTTGCGATACCCTGCAAAAATTATTCTGTAATAATAAATAAATTTTTTTTTTACCTTTGGTGCCCCGCAATTTTATTTTATTTATAAAATGTATTGATGTATTCCATGTTTGTTTAAACACCCAATATTGAATGAGTGAATAAGAGGTGTAAAAATCACGTACACCGTTTCTTTTCTGATATTGAAAGTTAAAATTTATTTAACGATCAATGTATTTACTTTAAAATTATGATATTTACTGAAGATTCTTTATATAAGATTCATCTAAAATGTTATCCGTTATAAAAAAAAAAAGATTACTAAGACATTTTCCTAACATTACTGTGATTTTTGGAATATACCTATTTATCAACGGAACTCAAAATTTATCAAGAAAATCTCGATTTCAAACCTCACAGGCATAAAAAAATTGTTTAAGATCAACATCTATGTACATTCCCCTGATAAAATGCTTTATTTTTTTTTAACATATAAAATATACTACTTCAAAGCTTAGATTATTCTGATATAAAAACAAAAATAAATTTACCATCAGGAAGTCCAGAAAGCGAATTATTTATTGCCAATTATTTTTTTATTAAACAATAAAATAACCAGTTACTAATAATTATACTTGTTTTGATGTTTATACACTTTTTAATGTAGCCAAAATGTATGTAAAAAAATAATATAATACGAGTAAGCTCTGCAAGGGGTTTCATTAGTATAAGAACAAAATATCATTATTTCGTTTTCATGAACAAAAAATTAATTATAAAAGCGTTATTTTATACGGGTCTTATGGATACCAAATATCTTAACCCAGTACTGTTCATAATCATATTATTAAATTACAGAAGCGTTTTAACGATGGGAATAAGTATATAACTCTAAATGCAATAGTTAGCAATAAATGATATATTAATAGTAAACAAATTATATGTAAAAAATATCTCTCACTAATTCCAACACAGCAAAACTCTGGATAAATACCAGTTTGTACTGTATATAATGACATATTTATTTTATAATTAAAATAACAAAGTGAAATATAAAACTCAATTCAATTACGGATAACGAAACGTCGAAACCTACTACAGAGTACTGTCGGCCAAGTATTTATTATTATTAATAACAAATTAATATTTGCGCAACTATTTTCCATCGAATTCGATTTCTTCACTCATGAGTCATTAAATACCAATGACAATAAAAATAATATTATTTAAGGAATTACAATTATATTATACTCGTATACTCTATATATAAATACAATTTCAAAATATTTGAATAGATACCAATTCAGGGATGTATTGATAAATAATGTCTTGTATATACGCTATATTTTTCTCAAAATGACATTAAAAAGAAAAATTACTTGAAATGATTATTGTGACATTATTTTTTTTTTATATTTTTAGTCAAATAATTAGTTTTTATCCTTAATAATGATATATAATAACTATAAATAAATTGTAACTAAAACTCTATACTTTATTAAATGAGAATAGTTTTTGGTTTTAAAATGTTTTAATTTTATGTCGTAGAGTTAGGTATATAATATACTATATACATGAATTACCTAATAGAAACATAATACATTATACATTTATTGTCATTAAATGTACAACAAATTAATAAATTATAAAATTATTATTTATATTGCGTATACGCGCTTTTATACAAATATTTTTATGAGTATACGCCATATGCACCACTGTACCAATTAGAGGTAATTATTATTTGAGTCATTATAAGGTAAAAATAATTAAATTTAAAAGTCAAATTTGTCGACTGCGAACTTATTTAACATTTTTATGGGAAGATGTCGTATCACCCCCAAAAACCTCCTTAGGAACGGTATCTGGACAATTCACCGTGTGCCTACACGACAATAACAATGCACTATAAAATGTACCAAATATTTTACTTTTATGGCATTATAATTATAAACTCGCTACCAGTTAATAATTCATTTTAATGTCATTGAAATAAAAATTTATACCTGTATTGAATTATATAAAAAAAAAAATTAAACATTCATTATTTTATTTATAATACAAAAATTCAATTTTATATATTGATATTAATTATAATACAAATTATTATTTTATTTATAATAAATATTGGCAATTTTATACATTCATTGTATAAAAACACAAAACGTTTAATTGGATATTATGTGCAATTCCTCTAAAATAATTAACAATATTAATCTGTTCATAAAATAATCGCTAACGATTTTTAGTAGTTAATGATAAGTTTAATAAGTATAAACTTGCAATAATATATACACTTCAACTGAGAGATCGTTAAAAACATACAATTAAAATGTGGTGAATTGTACGCGCGATCCCTTTAAGACGGCCCTGATTCTTTCTAAGCCATATTGTTGTTTACTGTCTAACATCGATAGTTTCACTACCTCACTGTCATTATCACACTTCACACTCTTCTGTTTCAGATAATTAAATAAAAATTGATAAGGAATCTATGATACATTGATATGAGACATTTTTTTATTAAATATTAAATCATGTATTAGAACTTTACGATCCATTATTTAATTTTTGAAACATAAATCACTATAAAAACAAATTTTTTAACGAAATATGGTGTGAATAATTAGCTAACCTTGCTTTCATTTCTCAAAAACTAAATGTTTTTAATTCGAGTATGAAAGGTTGTAAAAAAAAAAAATTTTTCAAGTGATAATATAAAATATTTAAAAAAAATTAACTTATGGTTCTCATAGAAAATGATGATGATATCATATGATGCTTTTCTTTAATCGAAGTATTAATAATGCATAAAAAGCATAAATAAAAAAAAAAAATGGGAAGGTCGATTGTGGACGTTCCAATTCGAAATTAGAATTTTATTATACTTAAGATTTGAATGCAATGATATTGCACTAGAAAATACGATTCTGAGCGAAACACAATATATAACAATATAATAAACTGATAATCCATTCCAAAATTTTACCATGAATGAAAATTATCGATGTAAATATTTAAAATAAATTTCAAATCCCTATGATTAACGCTTAATAAGAAATTACAAAATAAAAAGTAAAAAATTTCATTTTTCTGATTTTTTGCAATTTTTCGGTAATTTTTCTTCTTCTAAGGAGACACTTTTGAGAAATTGGAAAAATAGGGCTTATTGAAATACCAAGTAGACAAAATTTTGAACCGAAAGCATATACTATACGTGACAATCGGACCATTAATTCTACCCGAAAAAATGTTTTCATACATAAAATAAAATAAATCTTTGTAAAAACAATACATTCCTCGATCCACTCGGAATCAAAATGGAATTGACAAATATAATTAACAAAAAGTGCTAACTTTCTCAAAATTTAAAAAGTTACTTTCAATTACTTTTAACGACTGAAATACGTACAGTAAGTATTTTCATTATATGGTCCATGCTGAAAAGAAAATATTAAAAATTCAATCGTAAAATCTACGGAAAAAGGTATTACTGGAAATTACTACATTTACTGGAAATCTCATCAGATACATTGATTCTTTTAGACTTCATGTCTTCATATATGTATTTATCAGCATCTTTAACATTGGAAATAACAAAGACCGAAAAACGGCAAACGTTTAAATATATAGAAAGTAAATTACGCGTAAATTTTTCAACAATTCGACCATGAATTGATGAATTCAAGAAGACCGATTTCAGATCACCCTTCACAAGTATCACAATGATTATTTTTATAAACTAATAATTTTTTGAAATTTAAATATTTACTATTAACTGTTTACATTTTAGTTATGTAAATTTAAAATTTAATGTTTATAATTTTTTTTTTTTTTTGTTAAAATTTAGTATCATGTAAATGTAATAATTTATATAGATTTGTAATTATTATTTTTTTCAAATATACATTAAATGTTTTAAATGCGTCGCCATCTTTATGGGTCTAAATTATTATGTCTTCATACAAAAAAGATTAAACCACTGATTTAAAGGTCATATTTGTGTGTAATATTATGTAAATTATTCCGGTAAAATTTAATAGCGTGTTAAAATTTCGCCCTAGTTTTAGAATGAAAATTAATTTATAATATTATAATTAACAAAATAATCAATATTTATATTGACGACTTAAGTACCAAAGTAACAAGTTATCACATATCCATATTTTAACAAAAAATGTCGCTCCCTTTAACAATATTTTTTTTACATCATTATTCACTATTATTAAAATATACTTTTATTACAATCCGTTGATTCTTTTTCGTTATACATTATACAGTACGTATACGTAAGATGTCTGCAAAAAGCTTTTTTTAAAACTCGAAAATAATTTACATGTACGAATGCATACAAAGTGTATAATATGTACCTACCTACTTGAATATTAACAAGACTTAATAGTTCTAATTTTCACAATTTTCCCCAAATTTTATCAACGAAATATAAACTTAATTAGCTTAAAACAAATAATTGGATATTTATTATTTATTTATAATTAAAGTAATTAATAATTAACCAATGTGGCAATTTATTAAGTATACCTACTAAATAGTTACTGGACGAATATTTCTATATAACTACTTATCTGTGTTTTTTGGAGAGTTTGATCTATCTCTCTTTCTCTCTAATAGATAATGTGATTTATATTATTAGTGTTATGTTAGTATTAATAATTTAAAATTAATTGGTAAAAATCTGAATTGTAATAAAAAAAATGCCACTGTTATAGTAGTTCTTCATGAATTTAATGCGCATATGTCACAACTATTATTTTATAGACGTATAGTAACCAAATTAAAATATCTAACTATTTTTATTTAATATTTCAATATAAAAGTTGTAAATAAAAATAACATTGACGTCCTCATAAGTTTCTTTAGAAAATTTTATTCCAAGATTTGTTAATAAACAATTAAAACTTTTTAATTTGGTTCTATGTTAAAAAATATATCGTGTAATTACTTGTTCTTAGATAAAATTATCGAAAAATTGAATAAGTGTTAAAATTCTATAATATTCTAATAGGATTATATTGTAAATATATTATTTTGTTTTGTGGTTCATAGAAAACAAATATAAATTTTGAAAAAATAGAACAGGCACTCTCAACTCTTTTAATTATATCATGAAACTCATCATCGATATTCTTTCAGAGGTTTTACATTTGTCTTAGTCTTACAAAACATTTTCAGTATGAGAAATTTCGCTTAAAGGAACATCTATTGTATTATTTCAATATTTTTCATATGCAGTTAAAAATATATAATTATGATTTTGGAGGAGGTTTACAACCCCTAAATTCGTCCACTAGTTGCGCCACTGATTATTATATTATAAATAATGAAATTATAAATAATTTATGTAAACTTTCTTAATAAGTATTTATTAGGTATTACGTATTAAGTATTAACTTTCTTTATTAGGCATTTGTTTTATAAATTTTATTCTATTTAAATTTTATTAATTTTTTTATACTATTTATTAAATTTTATTTAGGTAAATCAGTTAAATGAATTTAAATGACTTTTTTATCTTGGTTTAACTGACAATATTTTTCTATGTTACCTAAATTTCAAAGTCTAACTTAACGAGTTAAGTTAATGACTTTTAATTATTGACTATTCAATTTTTTTTTAGTTTAATTTTACTTAACATAATCAACTAGAGTTAATTGTTTTCGAGTAATTTCACATCTTTACTAGTTGCTAGTAAATATCTATTTAGAGCACAAAAGTACATATTAAGTACGAAAACACAATACTTTGACAAGTGTTTTTGTGTATGATTACCTAATTGTCATTTATTATTTTAGTATAAAAAAAAAACATGACATAGCTATTTTTGTTTTGGCTTTTTTAGTAAAACAATATTAGTTTTTATTCGAATGTAATAAAAAATTAATTGATAAAGACATAGGTACAAAAAAAAAATAACTACAAAGTATAAAGATAAAATAATGTAAAATAAAATAGCAGAATAGTGCACACTCGTTCAGTAAATATGACAATAGCCACAATAATTTTGATTGTTATTAATATTCTTATTCCAACAATCTCAAAATTATTATTTTGAAGTACAATAATATTATCGTTTTTATATTTATTATTTATAGGTACGTATGTTGACATGTTGTTGTTGACTATTAAACGTCGTCGTCGACAAGTGTCAACTGCAGTTTATTGTCTATTACTCTATTGCTTAAAAAACAAATATAATAATAATAATATAGTCACCACCTATAATATGATAATACTGAATTAATTTTTTAATTAAAAAAAAACTTCATGATTTATAAAACTATCATTGTTGTTAAGAATTCATTCTGATTTTTATTCAAGTAGATAACAGATTTCGGAGAGATAATCCTATTCAAATCAATAATCAAGAATAATGAAAGCAAAGAAATAAATAATAAAAAAAGGGGAAGGTCGATTCCAGACGTTCCTCCTTCGTCTCTTTGGTCCTCGAAGAAATTAATGGTTTATTAAAATTATGATTTAAGTACAATAATATTGCATTCGAAAATAGTATTCTGAGTGAAACTCAATATAATACAATAAATTATAATGATTACTAATAATCTATTCCAAAATTTTATCACGAGTGTAAAGAACTTATGATAATACTCAAAAAAAAAAAAATACAAGTCCCTACGTTAAAAACTAAATTAGTAATCCCAAAATATTTAAAATCAAACTCACAGAAAAAGCAATTTTGTTGTTTTCGTCATTTTTGGTACTCTTTCTTATTGTGAGGAAAAACTTAAATACTATAAATACAAGTAGATGCAATTTGCAATCGAAATCATACCCTACTTATGATAACCGGACCATTCTTTCCACTCAAAAAAGTATCTTTAAACATGCAAAAAAAAAACTAATACATTCTTCGCATCGCTCAAAATCTAATATCAAAATAACTCAATCGAAACATATTATAAATTACTTATCTATCTAAAATATTAGAAATAATTAAAATTGCAATGTTTTATAAAGAAAATATTATTAAAATGAACTTTCTAAAAACTTCAACTTTCACTGAAACGTTATAAAAGTTTAGTAATTAATACATTTTAATTAACCTATCGTTATTAGATTTTGAGCGAAGCAAGAAATGTATTAATTTTACAAAGATGTTTTTTTTTTTATTATATATCTGAAAACACTTTTTTGGGAAAAAATAAAAATTATGAAAAATCGGCAAAATTGCGATTATGTGAATTTGATTTTAAATATTTTAGGATAACTAATGCAGGTTTGAACTCCCTACGTTAACTTCCCTTGTAAAGTTGTTACCTTTTTTGAAACCAAAACTAATTATAACAGAAATATACAAATCCACAATTCGAACACTGCATAATTCTCGATAATGATCTGTTTGTATTGCATGCAGGTAATGAAATATTTGTTTTATAATTAAAATACCTAAGTGAAATATAAAACTCAATTCAATTACGGATAACGAAACGTCGAAACCGCTACTACAGAGTAGTGTCAGCCAACTATTTATTATAATTAATATCAAATTAACATTTATAGAACTATTTTCCATCTAATTCGATTTCTTCCAATAACAATGACAATAAAAATGTCAGGAATGTATTCGTTTTACAAAGATGTCTATTTAATTTTTTTTTTTATGTCTGAAGACACTTTTTTGAGTAAAAATAATGGTCCGATCACTACGAATAGGGTATGCTTTCTGTAGAAAATTACATCTAGTTAGTACTTTAGAAAGCTCATTTTTAGAATTTCTCAAACATTTTTCCTTGGGAGAAGAAAAACTACCAAAAAATGGCAGAATATCGGTAAAATTACGATATTTGTTATTTGTTATTTTTTAATTTCGTAATTACTAATTGAGTATTGCTCGTAATGACTTGAAAATTTTTTCGAGTATTAATATAGGTATTTTACAAATGTAATAAAATTTTAATGGAACAAATTGGTTGATTTTTTGACCAAGTATAGAACTTTGAACTTTTTTCAAAAAATTTTATATTTCCTGCAATTTTTAGTTTATCGGTTTGAAAATTTTATTGAAGTCTAATCATATACTACTTAATCTTTACACAAAATATTTTGAAAATCGTGACTGACAATTTGTTTTTATTAGCTCCTAAAATTTGAATTTGTTTGTATAATTGAATATTATGATAATTTTTTTTTTATATCTGAAGGTACTTTTTCGGGTAGAAATACTGGTCCAATTATTACAAATAGGGTATGCTTTCTGTAAAAAATTGCACATAACTGGTACTTTATTTAGCTTATTTTTCGAATTTTTAAAAAGTTTTTCTTTGGAAGAAGAAATACTACCAAAAAATGACGGAAAAACGTCAAAATTTATGGAAATCGTAATTTTGATGAAATTGTGTTTAGGTTTTTTATAATAATTAATGCAATTTTGAACGTAAGTACTTTAAATTTTTTTTTGAGTTTTCTCATAGGTTTACACATGTAGTAAACTTATGGAACGACCTATCAGTATATTATATTGTATTATATTGAGTTTCGCTCAGAATCGTATTTTCTAATGGAATATCATTGCATTAAAAACTTAATTATAATAAACCACTAATTTATCCGAGGATCGAAAGGACGAAGGAGGAACATCCAAAATCGACCTTCCCACTTTTTATAAATGATTATACATATTCATTATATATTTTCATTATTATATATAATTAATTTTAATATATAATTTAATAAAAATTTATTTTGATTTTTGATTTATCATATAATTTCATATAATATTAGTACTTGCCTATATTAGTATATTGATAACATATATTGACAAATTTAAAATAAAAAACCGTTGTTGTTATAGGTTAAATTTAGTATAAAATTATATCATATAAAATTATATCTTTATCATAATTCATATTGAAACATCATTAACTTCATTAAAAAATAATTAAATAAATAAAAACTTAATATTTTTTAATAATAAAAAAACTAAGAAAAAGTATATCGTAATTTAATTATAAATTTTATTATAAAATTTTGCCTAACGTTTTAACTCACTAGTGCCCAAACCTTGAAAATTATTATATCATAATATATAATTCCTGTGGAACAATACACAATAAGGGATATTGATTTATTAGGGTTAATTAGAAGTTTAGGGTATTCTGTATCAAGAAGTAAATGAGGTATAATATAAGTATCGTGGAACATTGATAAACATTGATAATTATTAGTAAAAATTAGGTAGGTATATTTTGTTCATAATAGGCAGAAATTCATTACAATTTTAGGGGGGCTAATATTTTTAAGATCAATATAAGCCATGAAGGATTCATAAATATATGTAAAACTCAAACAATTTTTAGGGGGATGAATAGAAAATTTGGAGGGAAGGTTCAGCTTTCCAAACCTCTCCCCATTTTCAAAAATACAAATTTTAAATTTAGTACAAGCATTTTTGTATGTTATAAAGTTTTTGATTTTAAATCAACTAAGCTGAAAATAGTATATGTATTTTATGATATTTTCCTGAATATACATATAAACAATTTTGAAAATTGAAAGGTTGATTTTTTTAAACGCTAAGAAATTTTAAGATTTTATATTAATTTTTGTATTTTTAAAAGTCTGATAGCACTTTTTTGGGTAGTGATATGCTCTGATTACCTCATATAGGGTATGCTTTCGGTATATAGTTTTGTCTTGTTGATTATTTATTTAGGTCATTTTTTTAAATTATCAATAGTATTCTAATAAAACCAGAAACCCCACTAAAAACGACAATATTCGCAGAATTAACATTTTTAACGAACTTCAATGTATAATTTCATTATTTTATGATGGCTAATTTTTCTGTTGCACATTTTTTAATAAATAAAAAAAATGATAAAAAATAATATTACCCTTATATTATATATCTGACTCAGTTTCGCTCAGTATCGTTTTTTAGCAATATCATTGCAATTAGTAAATGCATACATTATTTTCAGTGTTGATTTTATGCGTGTACATATTTTTTTTTTTTATTTTCAACTTTATACCCAATGTCAATACGATTTTTACATAAAATATTTTTTATCGGCAATATTTCTATATATCGTGCACAGTCGCATTATTTATTGTACCTAATATACATATTAATATATTATGTTGTCAATACAAATACGATCAATACAAAACATATTATATATTTTGTCACCAAACCACCATAAATATTAAACAAATATCGAAAGGCAATAACATCACAAAAATTTTGCATCATTTAATATGCAACCATATTAAGTTGCATTCGCAATAATCAAAAACATTTCGTTTCAGCGACTCTGTAAAATTTAAATATCCCCAATGAATTGATTAGTCAATATCATGGCATATAACCTATATATAATATATAAATAACAGAGATATCGGCTACAACGAGTAAAATACAACAAACTAACATTACTAACGAACTTCCGGTTATTTACGAACAGGTCGTTATGTTTTGCCAATTAATGTAAAACTCTACGCTTCAAGAGGTAGGTTATGTAAAAGTCAATTAGACAATTATTCAATGAAAAAATAACATTTATCGTGACCACCAACGTGATAGGAAATGAGAAATTTTTGCCGACTTCGATAATCTATGATAACAAAAACATGTTTACCACGTTTTGATCATAATTTACGAAAAATGTTAAACAATTAATTCCGTTTATAACAATACAGAATGAACAGTGTATATTAACTGTCAACGATTTTGTATAATTTTAATTTTCGTACAATAAAAATTTGTAGTACGAATTTGTATGGAAAAAATAGCGTCTGGTTCTTGTTGATGAAAACTTGAAAAATCGAAAAGCCTTCGGTGTTTTCAGAGAGTTACGCCACTTCCGGGATTCAATGAAAATAACGCCAATCACTAAAACTTGAGCGATCTCTAAACAAAAAACTTTGGATTTCATGAATGCGATGATTACTGTTTATATTTATGTATTTCCTGCTTTTCACAGAGCACTCGTTCTCACAACTATACGTAACTGTATCGATGAGTAACCGGATAGGTACAACGAGAAAAACTCGCTGGCCTTGTTGCAACTTGTTGGTATCGATGTCTACGGTAATTTAAACAAATTTAAGAGAAAGGATTATTATTATTTTTTAGTAGGAAAAAAAATACGTTAATGAATAGGTTGTAGAAAGTTGTAGGTTCCCCGCATAAAATAGCAGGTGTTATTACAGACTCCTATATAATTCTATGGTTCGCCTCTATATCACATAGGGAAGTAATTTAAATAATCATAATACCTCATGTATATTATAGTAACCTAACCTAACCTAACCCTTTAGGTAAATGTAGACAACCAATAAGGATAAAGTATATTTTTAAACTACCTATACCAATGACAGATTAGGCATTCACCCCAAGTGGATCATGACTAGGGTTAGGGATGTAAAGAAATTAGCTGAAAAGAAAGAAAAAAGAAAAAAAAGAAAAGCTGATAAAAATTAGAGTTTTTTTAAATTATTTATTTGACGCGTATAATAATATTATAATGTCAGTCAATATTACTACTAATTGATAATTAGTAGTTACTAAACTAATCTAATAAAAGCAAATAGTGGTGGTTTTTTTTTTACATTATTTGCGTTTGATAAAATTCCGATTAGAGAATTGAATGTCACAAAAATAACATACTTTTTCAATATTATCAATATTGTGGTAACACGCGATACATAATCTGATCCCATTATAATGTTATATGTATATAACGTTTACGACAAATGCATACTATATTGTATACTATATAGGTAGTATCAAATAAAAAAATAAAAATAAAAAAACAGTGAAAAAAATATATACAACGGGAAAAAATGTATAAAAACTTTATAATAAAGTAAGAGAAATGTGAATAATATATGAGAAAATATATGTTGAAATTATTGATAATAATAGGTACTGCGTTAAATTGAATATTTTGTTTTACTAAACTAATAAGTGGATTATAATTGACCCGCTCGTACCTTCGATCGGCGCCAACTATGCATAAATAGGTATAACCAGTTTCGTGAGAAACTGTTATTAAAAAAATAAAAAAAATAAAAAATAAAAATAATATGTAATAATAATAAACCTTAAATGGAAACGGTCAATAAAAATGAGAATAATTTATAAAATAAAAGCGATATCTGATTATCGTTTGGTTTATATAAAAACAAATATACAGAGCGATCAGAATTTTTAAATTCCATATACGATTTAGATTTACATTAATAGAAATTTAGAAGCTCCCATATAATCACCCAATACACCACACAAAAGGGCATTAAAAATTATGAAATATCCAAATAGTTTTACGTTATATTACGGTTTGTACTCGGTTTGTTTTATACTTGTTCATAAAATATGTTTTTCCCTTTTTGGCGTGTCAAAACGAAAAAATTTCTATTAATTTTCAAAAATAACATAACATCATGATCACGCTGTACTTATAATATATTATACCAACACTATAAGGGCAGCTTTCTTCGCTACCCACCATTGCGATGTTTGATTATTAGAATGAATTACTTGTTACCTACTAAATGACATAAAATTGATTAAGACTAATAACGATTAATAGGTGCACGATATTCTCACGATCACTATGTCCGATAAAATCAGTCAATCGACATCTCATTAAACCAATTTCGTTGGAATCCGTATTTTTAGATTTTATTTTTTTAGGAAAGTTATAGTTGTTATTATAATTAAGCCTTATTTTTATGAGCACGAGAAAAATATATCAACTATAGTAACTCGTGAACATAGACGTGTTTACGGCGCAGCCTAAGAAGCCCCTGCAATTTTTATATGCGCCGTTCAATGAAGTCTTAAGACAAATAAATTAAAAAGTATATTTAAAAAAATGTCTTTTAAGCATTGATATAAGGATATGTTTAAAAAAACATAGGTAGTATTGTCGAATTGAACTGGGACTTACCCACCTTCTAAAAATACGACCTTGAGTTTAAGGGGTTCTTTTCGGTTTATGAAGGTAGCACCGGTCATAAGCTATAGGCTGCCGCTACGGATAAAGTCTAGCCACACCTATGCTGTAAAGTTGTACAAGTTTGACAAAATAATCAATGTAAATAAATGAATTAATATCAATTTAAAAAACAATTTTTTCATTGTTACTCAAAATTATTATTAATGCCTATAGTTTACATTCTCCATAGTTCTAAAACCGAATAAAAAATAATTTTTTTTTTTTTTAATTCAAGCCCTGCTAACAGCTAATAAGACACCTCCTGTTCTGGTTAGTAAACTAGATAAGTGAGATCTATCGCACCTATACATTTCGTAATTATCAAAACCAAGTTCAGCAGAATTTATTTGATTATGTAGTCAAGTTTCAGAGAAAACAAAAATACAATAGTCAAATAACTGTATATTGGATTTTAATAAGATCAATTTAGTAATAAGACCTCTGACATTTTGGTATTTGAAAGGAAGCTGATCGAAAGGATATTTTTTTATGTAATTATTGTTACAGTGCCTTTTACATATTTAATAATAAGATTCTGTTCTCCATTTGATCTCAGATATTAAATAGTTATTGATAAGAATAGGTGTAAGTTTATTTAAAAATTTTAATTCAGTTTCAATGACATCAACTCTAAAGTTTCCATATAAAAGAAGGGAGTAATTAGGCTGCTTGAAAGCTCGTTAACTCTTTTAGTAAGCGATAAAATTTTGTCTGATAGAAAATTAATTAATGATACAAGTTTGTTTTGTGTGTGTTTTTTTTATTAATTTCATTTACAACTTTAATAACAGAGCTATTCGATAATTTAATAATTTTGCCTTCCATATTTTTAATAGCAGAAAAAAATTGTATGATTTCCATATAATATATTATATGCACTTATATATTTGGTTAACAACTTGAAATAAAATCGTGCTAAAGGATAACATAAAATATAAAATAATGAGCTTACAATAAGAGTCGCAACTCGCATCAGCGATAAAGCTTGGAAATGACCTATGGAAGTATGGACCGTATTATAAAATATTATCGGTGTGATAACGAGTGATTTCCGAAATAATAACTTATTACGTATTGTGGCAACCGTAAAAAATATATGAAGGCAGTGGCGCTGGAGCTGGGGGGGCTGAGGGGGCATTTGACCCCCTCCCCAACGTTAAATATGTCAGGGAGTAAATTATAATTTTGCCCCCTCCCCCCTGAAAATTTGTCATCATAGTTATACACTTAATACTTATCATTTTAGAGTTATAGTTTATATTTAAATTACATTTTTACATTTATATAATATAACAATTAATAAAATGAATTTTGAAAAGTTGTATAACAAATAAAATTAAAAAATGTAAGACATTAAAATTGTTTTTAATTTTGTATTCAAAATTAAATTAGGTAAATAAGACTATTAGTTTAAACAACAAAATAGTAATTAAACTTATTTTACAAAAATCAATAAGTATTTGTATTTTATTTTAATATACTATATATCATGATTTTCCTAAAATTTTTGCCCCCCACAAGAAAAATAGTTCCTGCGCCTCTGTATGAAGGCAATTATAAATTTGTTAAATACGTGAATAAAAAATAAAGATAAAGTAAAAATATATAAAGAGTTTATCAGACTGACTCAAAAACGACATCAGTCTGTATTACGCACACTTTTTAGTTTTTAGTAAATTATTAAAACAAAATTGGAAAAAAACAACAGCAAATAAGCCGAGAAATTTTTTAAAAAAAACACGAGAGCGAATGTAACCCGTTATTATGTTGACGAGTTATTTGTCATTATTGACAATTAACAATTAAAACATATTGCAATTACTACGTTTATATTCAATTAATTATTGTTATAACGAGAACGTGTCTTATTCTTATAATAATAGGTATTTAAACACTATTTTAAAGATAAGTTAAGAATTGAGATAAAAATATGTACGGTTCTTTAGGACTGTTACGCAATACATCCAGAAAAAAAACTCAGCTAGTCTATAATATTTGGCCACTTTGATTTTCAATTGAATTTTCAGTGATAACGTAGCAATATTTTATTCCAGAGATTTTGAAAAAAATTTACTATTTTATTAAATTTAAAATTGTTTTAATATAGTTTTAATTTATTATAGATTCTGAGCGAAGTGAAAAATTTTTTGGTTTTACAATGATGAGTGTTTTTTTTATGTAGGTACCTATGGAGACTTATGAAGATTTTTTTAAGCAGATATGTATCAGATAATTATAGTTTGATTAACACAATTAAGGCATGTCTTCGATAGCTTAGTTTGTCTAGGTATTTAAGTCATTTTTTATGTCTAAATAGAAAACTTTGAATTCTGTGTTGAATTCTAGTGAAATTTTATTTCTTTATAATGTTTAATACAATTATTTTGGGTGTTACGGTTTAAAAATTTAACAGACACATAATATCATATTATAAAACTTTATAAAAATGTTTGTAAATCCATAGTGGCAATTCTTTTTATAAGCATTTAAATTTGGATTTTTTTGAAATCTAAGAAATCTAATATTTTTATAGGTATAGATTTTTGTATGTTATAATAAAGCTATTGATTTTAAATACACCAAACTGAAAATTTGATATATTATGTCTTGTAACATACTCCCAAGTCTTGATTTTGCATATAAAAAATGTTGAAAACCATAATTTCTATTTTTACACGCCTTCAAATTTTAAGATTTTTCACCGATTTTTGAATTTTGTGTTTTATAAGCCTGCTATAAACTACTATAAATTGCTGTTATTATTATTAAAACATTTATAAAATATAAAATGTATTTTGTTAAAGAAAATAGGAAATATTGTTTATACTTATTCTTTAATTTTTATTATCATAAAATAATAGTGTGTAATTCAGAAACAAAAGTACCTATTTGTAAATACTTTTTAATAGTAGGTTAGGTAGATATCTCAAATACACATTGTAAATATATTTTGTCTTTTAAGATATTACCTTTCAAATTCAATTTCAACTTGAAGTCAAAGCTATTTTGTTCTAAACATGAAACAATTATTCATCTAAAAAGACAAAAATGTATATTATTTAACAGGGCCATAGATGCAAATCATGGGGGTATTAAGGGTGCTCAATACCCCTAGAAACATAATCAACACCCTGAAAAAGTTTTGTGAGACTTTAGTAAAATCCGTAGGCATATAAAGCATATAATTTTGCTAATGTTTAAGAACATACTCCATTCGAGATGGATTTACGCCTATAACTAGGGCTCAGATTTTATAACGCTAAAAAGTAAAAAGTTGACAAATATTTTGTTCTAAAAATAAATAAAAATATTGATCAGTGAAAAAAATAATTTAAGTACTAATATATTTTATTATTGCGATTTTAATATTTGTATGTAGGTATATAACATTTATTTGTACATTATTATTACATTATTTGTACATTTTATTTTAAATATTGAAATAGTTTTGAGTTAAAATTATAACAAATTTAAAATAGATTAGCAATGGGTAATTTAATATGTACAAAAAAGCATCTATTAAAAGTTTTAAAAATTTAATACTTATAAACTACAAGAGTAAAACGAATAATCATAATTTAAATGAACAATTATGTACATATTTGATTAAGTAGGTATATATTATAATTTTTTTGGTTATATTAAAGTCTAACTGTTTTATAATTAATATTTAAAAATTAATTTAATTTCAGTATAAAGTATTAATAATAATAAAAAAACCAAACATCATGCAATATAAGTAAATAAATAGACATTATTCTAATTAATATATATAGGTATAATATTATTAAACATATTATATTCCTTATTTAATATTAATTACATATTATTTAAACAGATAAACAGAACATTTCTGTGTTCTCGCTATAATTTTGAAGACATTTAATTACATCAATTATAATTTATTTATTAGTTTATATTAATAGTTTAACCAAACTACATGTTAAAATGTTAAATTTCAAATTATATACTCAAGCAAGATTCAGGATACATGATAATATAAAGTCCTTAACCAAAATCCTAATCAAACAATTTCATAAAAAAATTTAATTGGTAAATAAATGTATGTAAAAAGGGAGGAAGAATTCACTTCCTCTTACCATTTCAGTAGAATAAAATTAATTTAAATGTAATACAGAACAATATGAAATTGGTCAGTATGACATATGTAACGAAGAAGCAGATGGTTGAGGAGTTGATTGTAAGTTGATGACTAGGATAGATGACCTACAATCTAAAAAATTGAAAGAAGCCCTTTGGCAAGATAATGTTTTATCATAAATCTAGAGCTCTTCAGCCATCTTTTTATATAAATTAATATTAAAATATCAGTGGTAAACTGTAAGCACTATTAATATTATTTAATATAGATGTTTTTAGATATATAGATAGAATTATCTTTACTATGAAATTTATTAAATTAATACTACTATTCACATGAAATAAATATAAACTATTTATTTATTTATATAAAAACTATAAATGATTATTAAAACATAATAATGTTCAATAAATATGTTGATTGTGTTAGTTGGTTTTATTATAAGATATAAATCGATTGTAAGGAAATTATTTTTGATTCTCTTTTTATTTTCTATAATTAAATCATGAAAACAATGCTGAAAAATTATTGCCAAATCAAATTAATAATAATGAACATAAGACATGAGAATAGATTCAATGAATCAAGATCCATCACATTTAAAATTTAGAATATTGTAATTTATTAAAAATATGTATTAAGTAGATATATATATCATATATATTTTGAATAAAAATCTCAATGTTATTTTTACCAATACAAAATAAATTTTAAAAATGTAAACATAAACACTTGTTCTAAAATTTTATTAAGCAAGTACATAACAACCTAAATCAAATCTTACCCTTTTAAAATTATAATAATCATTAGTTTAATTATAAAAAAATATATATAAATCAAAAGTATTGTTATAAAAGAATGAGTGATACTTTTTAATATTCTTTATTATATTCTTGATTCGTATTTTCTATCTGCGATTGTCTAGCCTTGTAGAGTAGACGGTAAGGAACTTGAGTCAAGTATGCTTTAATGTGTTTTTCTACTTCTGTTTGATATGTTGAACCTTGTTTCAAAGCAGCAACTAAAGACAAATTTTAAAAATAATTTAATTAAGTATAGAAAGTTATTGTTAAGAAATATAAGTTCTATAATTTACTTGTTATCACTGAATTTATGTTTAAGTCAGAAAATTTTTTTTTTTTTATAATTCCTTTGCCTGTATATGAATAATTTGCTAAAACTTCATCATCAAATAATGCTGTCATTATCTTCTTTATCAAATGAACTACTTTATTACCAGCAAAGTTAGATAGATGTGTAATCTAAAATAATAAATATTGTTAAATATAATTGATTCTTAGAACTAATCATAAATTAACAATTAAATAAAGATAAATATAAAATTCTATAATCAATGATAATACTTGTAAATAATTGTCAAAAAAATTAATTAAACAATTTATATGAATGATAAATAATGATATATATATGAAAACACATACCACATATTATATTAACTATTAATTTTTCAATATAAATAATTAATATTAAAGGGAAATCCAATAATATTAGTTGAACAAGAAAAATTAAAATTATTAAATGATGATATATATATAACATAAGTAACTATTTATTAGTAAAGAGTAAATATTGTGGAATATTTAGACATTTTCTCTAATAAAATCGCTATTAAAGCAATAAAGAAACAAATAATAATACAAATTTATAGTTTACTCTCATATAAATATATCAATAAGTAATAATCCACAATTGAAATAAACACAGAAATTAAAGTTGAAAAATTGATTTTCTGGAATCCATACAGCAGTTATTCTCTATATTGGTAAACAACATAAACATAGTTTATTACTATGTACTGTTTCTTAACTATGAAAGTTTAAAAAAAAAAATTAAATAACAAATAGGTATATGTTTAAAACTACTATAATTAAATAAAAAATGTTTATTGTTAGTTATTATATAATAAATATAGACATTTTACCATTAAAGACATATAACTCTCATTTTTTAGTTCTGTTTCAAATGCTTCAAAGCACTCTTCATTTGATATTGGAAAGATAAATTTTTTATTAGAGATAGGATAAAACGTATCATTAATACAATTTTGATTCATCAAATCTTGAATTTCTCCAATGATTTGTAATACTTTGGATGGCTCGTCCATGTTTTATTGAAGATCTATTTTCACAATTAAAAATCCATTAATTTTTAATATAATTTTCTACAAATTACAAATGTGAAACATAATATATAATAGAATGTGTTAAAATAATTTTTAGTAATATTTGTTACTGTAACCATGCACAGTTGATAGGTGATTAAATTTTATCACCAATGACTTAACATTAAAAAATTGTATTTTTAAGGATCCAATATTTAGACATTTACTCATTCGAATATAATATTATTACACAACTTCTACCTTGCCTTACATTTGAAAATAGATATGGTTGGACGAACACCCTAGTCCTGCACTTCCGTAGATCATTCCATTTATCTACCTCTTCTTTGGTCTTCCTCTCCTTTCTTACCATCTAAATTTATTTCCATAACAACTCTCACTGTCTTTGAATCTTTTATCTTTCCTCATTATATGTCAAAACCATCTGAACCTATTCTCTTTAGTCATTACACACATCCTCTGTTCCAATTATTTGTTCACTGCCCAACATTAACCTCTAATAAATGGATTATGTAAATTGAAATCCTATTGAACTGGAATGGTCTAGATACTTTCTACACATTCCCTAAAGGCCTAAACCTCTTATAACACGTAATTTTAAAAATAAGTACTGTATAAATTATAAAGCATTATTTTTTTCTTTGAAAAGGGAACTACAAGAGCGATCACTCTATTTATTTCCCCCTTCCCACCACAGGAAATTAAGATTATTAGGTACGTGCTAGTTGCATAAACATTAATATACATTAACATGTATCTTATGTACATCAATAAAAATAAATAAAACCAGAAAAACTGATCGTGCGCGACGATTATAACTTGTAAATTTGCAATGAATGATCATCAAAAAATGTGAATTATTTTGTCGTTTTTACTGTAAGACCAAGCATTGACACGGGATAATATAATTAAATATTTGAATTAATCATATTTACTTGAAGCCTGGATTTATGTAGTTTTGGATTTCTTGAACGACGACGATTGTTGCTCGTTGGTCAAGAGACAAAAACGTAATGCGAATTGTCGAGAATGAAGATCAAGGACAGACAAGGTTAAATTATACTGAATGACCGCTGGACGTGAAATTGTGACGTGCAAACACTACAAAGTACAAAGTACAAACCACGAGTTTGGTTTGCCATGTAATAAGTTCAGTAGTACAGTACAACGCTCAAACGCTGCGTGTGCCAAGTATGCCAAATTGCCAACTGCGTAGAATGTTTTATCAGTAAAAGTGTCAAAGAAATAAAAAATTGTAATAGTGTTCTAACCCATAACCGTGGTTTTGTACATTGACCACTGGGTTGGCGACCGTTGGAATCATAGAAAAGTAAATTCTTAGGTATTCTGGTGGGAATATTTTGTACACATAGATACAGTAAATACATAATATTTATATGTATTTATTATCTATGTCTGCACACGAATTTGAAACTGACCAATATAGCCCTCTGATTGGTCGAATAAAATTGTTGATAACAGTTTGAATTTTAGTATAACTGTATGTGTATTTGTGTACAACATTATGTCGTAGA
Source organism: Eriosoma lanigerum (assembly GCA_013282895.1). Lineage (NCBI taxonomy): Eukaryota > Metazoa > Arthropoda > Insecta > Hemiptera > Aphididae > Eriosoma > Eriosoma lanigerum. The sequence continues at coordinate 7,711,651 of CM023362.1, forward strand.
CTCGTAGTGGTTTGTAGAAATTGGTATGAAATCGGCCATTTCGTTGAAAGTTAACCACTTTATAAAATGAAAACCTATTATTGCCATTTCGTGAAATAATAAAATAATTCATTAAATTAACTCCTTTATCATGAAATGGACAGTGCATTTTCAACTTGTGTAATTTATAAAGAAGAAAAAAGTTATCTTAACTTAATAAGTTATGTAATATTTAGATAGGTACATAATAATATATTTTTTACTTTTACGATTAAAAAAAAAAAATTAGTTACACTTTACACATATATTATTGTATATAGGTATGTTTGTTTTTACTAATATAGTAAGTACATAATATTATATAACATAAAATACCAATATATTAATGATAAACGATCAATATATTCTATAACATTTTCCTTATATTTATCTATGTACGACCATATTGTACAAGTATAACAGTATAAATTACTTAATTCAACCGTTTAATAAATTATTTTATTATTTCATAAAATATCAAAAATAGGTATTAATTTCATGAAAAAATAACTTTTCAACATTTCATAAAATAGTTGATTCCACAAAGTGGCTACAACATACATAGGTACGGATGACCGCTTTGGATCAATTTGGGGGTGATAAGCCCCCTAAATCCTCTGTAGTCACCCAAAAAATAGGATATTCATGTGGCGTAGGATATTTCCCACGGGTCTGTTGAAAATAAAATGTTAGTCCTTCCAAATATAAAACTCAAATTGCGCTTATGGATGACCGTGTATTACTATAGATTATACCTATACCTAATAGAATCAAACATAAAAACATGTGATGGTCCAATTGAATAACTTTTTGCTGAACGTTTCTTTTTCTTCTTGTAAATTTATTTAATTTTTAATTTTCATTTATCACTTGTGTTATTCTCTCGATCTTCCTTATATGGTTTTTACTTTTGTTTGCCTACATAATTGTTTGTTATTCGGTATAGATAATAAACGTTATTACTTAGTAACTTAGTTGGTAATATATTAAATTATTGTCACAGAACTATAGGGTTTTTGAAATTTTGATTATACAGATAGATTTTGTTTATGTGCCTACACACATAAACAAAAAATATATTTTGTTTACCAGTAATATAAATTACTTTAATTTAAAATAAATATGTTGTAAAAAATAGATTTGTTATTATATATAAATGTATTATTGTTTGATATTGAATAAATTCAAATTTTAAAGTTTATGAAATAAATTATCGCATAATTTGGTACCTATAAGTAAAAAAAGAACAATTTAAACAATTTAAATGTGGTAATCAGTGACACATGGGTCTATTTTTTGGGAACAATTGCCCATTAAACTTTATGAGTGGGTATATTGGATTGTTATGGATGGATTAATTTAAAAAATTAATGTATATATCCAATAAATGATAAATAAAAACTATGAGGAAATACAATACAAAATAAATTATTATTACCTAGGTCCTAGATAATAAAGTAAGATTTTAATCAGTTAAATTTATAATATCATTGGTCACCATTTTTTAATTTTGTACACATAAATTTTTATAGAAATTTTTTTTCAAACTTCACTAATCAATTTTTCATAATAGAGGAGACTTACAACAAACATTTTGATTAAACCTTTTATATTATTAGTTATTTCCATACATATAAATATATAATATTTTATTAATAAAATGTTTAAGGTAGCTAAAAAGTAATTATAAAATTTTAATAATTATTAGAACTGCAGTTTAAGTAAAATATTATAAAGTCATTGTAAATAATATAAAAGCAAAAAATTAACAATCTTTTATAATAATTAGTTATTCATGTATAAATCTATAAAACATGTTGAAATAAAGTTTATTCATCAGTTTCACCATCATTACGTTTATTGGAATCATCATTTTTGGGTTCCACATCAGATGTGTCTTCTTCGGTCACGATTATCAACTTTTCAAGACCTAAAATATTATTATTAATTAAAAACAATTTTGTAATTGAAAACAATATGTTAATGTTATTAAAGCATACCTTTAGTCCATAAATCTTCATTATCTGTAGCATCCAGCTCAAATTCATTAGGTCCTGCAGCTTCTTCTTTTGTTACTATTTCTTCAGTTAATGAATTGTCGCTTTCTGTTTGATTGGACTTTGTCTACAAAACATAATATATTGACATGTTATACAAATTTAAATTGTTTTAATTTACACTGTTTAACCCAACCAACTCATTTAGCCCTAAATATTTATTATAGATTAAAATTCAAAAGTAGTTTTATAGAAATGTTAAAATAACAAATATATTGTGTTAATAATTCTCACATTAATAGAACTATACAAAAACGGTATATTAACAACACCATATTCTTTCAGTATATTAATACAATCATCCAATTCTTTCTTTTCATCAGTTTCGTCAAAAAACATGTAAGCATTGCGTTCCTTATTCTGTAAACGATAAATAAAAACTATTTAAAAAATTTATAATTAATTAATTAATGAGTATTTTGGTCTAGTTCACACAATCATAGTAATGTGCTACAGTGGCAATCATCATATATAATAATAAGTAATTTACCACTATAAATACTTCTAGTACCTTATATTACTTATGACAATCAAATCAAAATTATCAACAAAATATAACTGAATATTTACAATTTTTAAATTAAAAAAAAAAAAAAAAAAAAAAAAAACAATAGTTTAATTCAAAAGACTTACTGTAAGTGTGTTTGATGAATCTTGTAAAACACTAAAACGCATTGAGAATATTTCTTTTTTGTATGGAACATTAAAGTGTATGATACAATCAGCATTGTCAATATAAAAATCATACAACCTAACATCACTACAAATCCATAAACGATGGTTTTTTTCTAATGGGGCATTCCATTTATTCAAAGCAAAACCTAATAATAAAATATTAACATCATATTATTAACTAATTTAGATTATTTTAACAGAAATAGAAACAAATAATTTACGTATATCAGAATTCATTTGACCCGGGATTAGTATTTCCATACAAGAAATGCGTTTCAATATATAATTAGAAATTGACTTGGCCTGTTCTGTACTGGATGTAAAAATAATCCAACGACAAGCCTCACGGCTTACTATATATCCTAAAATTTTACATTAAAAATCACATAACATTAAGCATACTAACACAAGTCTTTAAAAATAATTTGCTTTACCTAGCATTAAATCAATTTTATCACCCTTATCAACTTCTACAATATTAAACTGTATATTCATATAATGTACAGCATCTAAATGAGAGCCAAAAATATACTGCCATTTTACAAACAATCCATTCAAATAATTATCTATTGCATGATTCCATTTAACTGAAGCAGATATCAATTGAACAGGATTTTTATTTTTTAATAGGTTTAAAAGATTTGAAAAAAAATCCATCTTAAAAAATAAAAATAAAAAATAAATATCTTATTATGTTTTAATTATAATTAAATAATAATACTTGTTCTACGTAGTCATTCAGTAAAATATCTAAATCATCAAAAACAAAATGTCTTAAATTTTGCCATTTATAGTTTTTCAATATGTCTAATAAATGAATTAAACTTATTGGTGTAGTAATCAAAATATTACGTCCTTTGCCATTATACAAGTTTTCCTAAAAATAATTTATATAGATAATATATAAGTTTTGAAGATAATTTTTGTATATATAATTGTTTTTTATAACATATACAATATATTTTACTCACTATTGTTATATCACCTGCTATAGCTGCAAATGATACAATAACATTGATTTTAATTTGAGCCTTAGAAATCAATGTTTTTGTTAAAATCTCCAATTTGTTACATGATTCTGTTGAACTACTAAGTATAATAGCTTGTATTCCAGTAGCTACATTATTCTGGAAAATAAATATTATATAAATTATATGTTCTATTCTAATAATGTTACAATTTTACAAGGTCAAAAATAAAATTCATAGCTGTCTCTACAGTTTATGTAACTATCTTTATTCATTGTAAATAAATTACTAAATCAAATATATACCCAAAAAATGTCTTTGAAATCATAAAGGTATTAACAGATAATTTATCACAGTATTAAATTAATGACATCATATTCATCGTTGCTTGTAAACACAGCATTTTACAAATTTGAAATTATTTTATATACCTAGTATATTTCACTGATATATAATAGGAAAAAAATACCAAATAGTGAAATATTCAAAATAATTGTATATAGATTAGTCATGAGGTACTACTAAATAATAAGTTTTGTTTATCATAACTAAGTTTCTACTGGATATGTACACAAAACACAATCAAACAAGATATTGACACAATGACACTCAATAAATTATTATGCATTAACAATTGACATTCAACTTTATTCAACTGTAAATCATAACTAATAAAAGTATGAACAAAAAAAATATTATTTGTCATTGATGGTGTTATAGATAAAGTAATATTTAAGGATACATTATATCAGTATTCATTATAACTAAATAACTTACCTTATTATCATAATTATTCATAAGCGAAGTTAATATACTTGCTAAGTAAGAAAAAGACTGTGTCTTGGAATGATCAATCAATGCCAAATTATAATTTTTCATCAAATATGAGAATCCATTTTGGTGTAAAGGTTTCATTTGTACAATGTTCATTTCATTAAAAACCTAAAAATTAATAAAAACCTTAAAATTAATTATGTTTAGACTTGGGTTTGTAAAATATACATGTTGGAATATCATATCAAAATGTGTTTATTTTGTAGTTGAAAAGACTAAAATATTTTATCCTCAAAAATTAGTAATAACAGCAAGTCCACAATGTACAATCCTGAATTTATTATTTATAATTTTATTGATAAATGTAATCAATTTCTTAAACAAATATACTTGTAGTATGCCTATATAACATAATATACGATTATAAAACTCACAAACCTATATTGAGTCATGTTGATCACGTAGAAATAATAAAAGTAATAGTGATACTACTGATACTTAAGGTCTTAAATCTAAATAGTTAGTTTGAATATGCTATTATAAAACTAATAATGTATATTCCATTATTATACTTATACCTTCAAAATGTCACTATGTACTCCTGAATTATTCCATTGACTAATAAATTGTCTTTCGTAGGGTCCAAAAATTGGAATGAAGTTGACATTATTTTTGTGTGTTTCCTCTGGTGTTGGGCTGCAATAATATTTTTAAATAATTATTAATATGTACCTACGAATAATATGCAAAAAAAAAGCCAACCACATAAAGGCCAATATAATTACTAATCAGTAACCTAAGTATCAATAAAACTAATTAATTCAAGGATAAATTTTTAATGCAATTATTATAGTGGCATATTTACGAATGGTATGAGGGATAGACCTTTACCTGGAATTTTTTTCTTGTTATATTTTTCGAAACTGATAATAATTTATTCTATTATAGACTAACAATATCGAAATTGTAACCATTTAACGTACGTTGTTGCAGGTGAGATAATAAATCTCCCTTTAATCAATGAAATGTTGCCATCACATAACCTCCCCTTGACAAAATCCTAAATACCAAACTGAATGCAATAAGTACCTACAACTACAATGTTAAGTGTTACTTTAAAAATAGATATATATTCTATTGAAATACCTACCTACAAATAGATTGTAAAAAATTCATAATAACTCAATAAGTGATGCAATTATATTTATATATAGGGACATAATTATTTTTTTATTGACCTATCTAACTAATTCTATAACTAATATCTAACTATATTATATTTCCACAGTTTACTGTTGGTAGGCCGTAGCGATATATTTTTACAAAATTTGTTTTCTATTATTTTAACAATACAATGTTATTTACCTGATTTTTGATAAATATATAATATAAAATACTATTACTATAGGTAGGCATAGGCGCAACTAGGATAAAAAATCTGGGGGTTAATTTTTTTTTATACGTAATATTCGGTTACGTAAATTTGCTTTATGTGTAAAATTAAAATATAATAAGTATTTACACTTTACATATGTATATAAAACAATTATCATTACAGCACGTTTAATCTTTAATAATTAAAGTACATTTCGTTTAAAAACTGAAAGAGCTGATAATCATTGTGGGGGGACTAAGCTCTTGCAAGCCTCCCCCCCTTAGTTGCTCCTATGTAGGTAGGTTATCTTCTATAAAATCATAAAATATGACCAATGAGTAGGTATTGGAAAAATGAAATTTTATCAATACAAATAAATAATTAACTACCTATCGATCATAATTTATAAGGATAGGTATAAGTTGATCTCTCTTATAAAACGATTGCTAGAAAAACACCCGAGAACGACAATTCGCGTGAACTTCAATTCACCTTGATCAAACGCTGTGCACCATACGTAACGGACGAAATGGCGAATGCATGGCAATAATTAAATTATGTAAAACGAAAGCATCTACGCGACTAGTAAACTTCACGAACAGATAGAAAATATATTTTATTGATTTAAAAAAAAGTCACGACCCAATCACGGTATACCTACGCCAAAATCCGCTAAACGGAGGGGGAAAAAATTAAAAATAAAGTCGTTAAAACGAGTTATAGCGGGGTAAAAATGTAAAACAAAACGAATCAAAGTCGTTAAATTTTTTCTAGATATACTCACATTTGTAAATAACGCGAATCTGCCATCTTGTTATTTAGAGCCGCGTACGAGTCACTGTATACAGAAACGAGAGAAACCGCAGGGAGAACGACCGTTGCGTACGTGAAGAAAACTAAAACTAAATTGGCGTTCAATACTACAGGCAATCGACAGAATAGACGATATAATAATAATTAATTAATCGGACGATTGCAGCAGCTCTGTAAGATAATTACGGTCCGTTATCGGTCGGCAAATATGACCCGGCTGCAATAACACACGCACGAGTGTATAGGAACCACCACTACCTGTGGCTCGCAACATTAGTGTAAACACAAACGGGATCGAAAGAGGTTGGGATTTTTTTTTTTTTTTTCTCCTCCACATCGGACCATCTCCGAGGACGTGCCGCGTTAACAGCGGCAACGTCGCAATCACGAGTGAACAGGGTTCAAAACTCTCGTCCGTCGCTGCCTCCCGTCGGATATCGCCCGTCATATTATTATCAATAATGTTCAATCAACCGTTAGAATTCTGAACGATTCGCCCGTACAAACAAATTCTCCTTAATGCGTGATGGACATTTCGATAAATAAAATTACGATCGCATTCGTTTGGCTTGAGAATTATTTTTTAATCCATCGTATTTTACTTTCCACGCTGTTATGACGTAATCTCGAACAAATGTAGGCACTATTTCGTTACAACCACATCGCTTCGATCCATTGTCGTGGTTAACACTGACCGAAGGTACCCATATGTCTACATGAGTATATCTGGGGTGAGGGTAAGAATACAAGGACATACCCCGCACTCCACTCGTGTCCTTTTATATTCTGAACGTAGCGAGCAATCTATTGGTTTCACAGAGATGTTTCTCTTTTATATTGTATTTTTTTTTTCGGGTTGAAATAACGATCCGATTACCATCACAAGTGGGATATACATTCGGTAGAAAATCGCATTTACATGGTATTTTATTTTGCTCGTTTTTTTGAATTTCTCAAAGGTTTTTCCTATACACAAATAAGATAAACTACCCAAAAAGTGGTTGAAAATTTTTTTCACGTTTTTTTAATTTACGGAAACTGTGATTTTGAATATTTCATGATAACTAATGCAATTTTAAATATAGGGCCTTTAGTGTTTTGTTTGGGTATTCACATATGGTGATAAAGTTTTGGAACTTTTTGAAAGTTTTGAAAAGATTTTCTGTCGAAATATAGAGCTTTCAAATTTATCCAAAAATATTTATTCTCAAAAATGTTTAATATTATTTGAAATTTTATTTAAATTATAATATACTAGTCCTAATCTTTTTATAACCTTCTAAAATTAGAATTTTTATTAATTTAATATTATATATGATTTTATTGTAAGTTTAAACGCACAAATATTTTGATTCTTAATATTTTAAGCGAAAAATTTTCCAATATGTGTTTTATGATACACTCTTGAATAACCATGTAAAAAATTTTGAAAATCGTAAAGTCACAATTTTTTTTTTAACGCCTTCAATATTTAGTATTTTACATTGATTTTTGTGTTTTTAAAAGTCTGAAGACACTTTATTGGGTAGAAATAAAGGCGCAATATCATTGTATTCAAATTTTAATTATAATAAACCACTAATTTTTCCGAGGACCGGAGGGACAAAGAAAGAACGCTCGGAATCGACTTCCCCGCTTTTTATATTTCATATTCTGATATTATTTTCCAACTTCTAATATTTTTTTTCTAGTGTTTTGCTTGTTTACTGACTGGTGTTTATATATAGGTAATAAGTATAGAAAACAATCATAAAAACAAGTATAACCTCTACAGGTATTCCTATTTTGTCCTATAATTATATGTGTTGAAAAATTAATTTGTTGATTGTGATAAATTCATTACATTTAATTACAATTTGTATGCGTTTACTTTCTAATACACTGCTATGACGATCCGACAAAATTTCTGAGGGGAATACTGAAATGTATATACCCACCCAGCGTACAAAAAACCAATGTGAATGCTATTAGTAGAGTATAGCTTGATGATGTATAGAATTTGAATCAAGTGGACATGATTAGTTTATACCTTATACGAGTTGTATATAAGACAAGGGTATCATTTTTCAACTACGCAAAGTATACATAGGAATATATCTATTAATAAAAATTATAATACAAAATATATTATAAAAAACTATATAGGTACGTATTCAAAGGCGTAGGAACTATTTTTCTGTGGTGGGAGGGGGGGAAGGTTAAAAATTTAAGAAAAATCATGATATATAGTACATTAAAATAAAATACAAATAGTTATTGACTTTTGTAAAATAGGTTTATCTACTATTTTGTAGATTAAATTAATAGTCTCATTTACCTAATTTAATTTTGAATACAAAATTAAAAACAATTTTAATGTCTTACATTTTTTAATTTTATTTGTTATACAACTTTTCAAAATTCATTTTATTAATTATTATATTATATAAATGTAAAAATGTAATTTAAATATAAACTATAACTCTAAAATGTTTAAGTATTAAGTGTATGACTATGATAATAATTTTTCAGGGGGGCAAAATTATAATTTGCTCCCCGACATATTTAACGGGGAGGTTGAATGCCCCCTCTATCCCCCCCCCCCCACTCATCTCCGGAGCCACTGTACATACTCAAATGACGTAAAAACAATTTTATAGCCCCTTGGCAATATATATGGATATATTATCCATTGATCATTACATTTATATTTTTAATAAAAAATTGTAACAAATTAGAAATCTATACATATATATGTACGGATGGTATCATTTACGGATAGATCGTATATAATAATTAAACAGTTAGCCGAAAATAGTGTGTGTAAAGGTAACAGTAATTGTAAAAGGAAAAATACAGTGTACAGGAAGGAGAAGAAGTTTTAAAGTGAGATGAGGTCAGAAGAACTTATATAGGGAAATTATCGTGACGATTTTTGGACGGTTAAGAATAAAAGTCGAAGTAGAACTATACATTATGTTTTTGTTAGATCAGATCAGACCTTACGCGGGATTCTGAGACACTGCAAGGATCTTAGAATATAGTTGAGTCTTGAGCTAATTTGTTTATAAGAATAATTGACGTTCTGAAATAGAAAATGTAAACCGATGTAGATAAATTTCAATACTAAATTTTAAAATTAAATGTAAACCCTAAATCATTGATTGATTTTAAATTTACCGGCTAAATATGACCATACTTTTAAAAAAATGTACCTATTTTATGTATTTTACAATTCTGAATCCATATTCCCCCTTTAAAACATGATCATTTCAAGTATCTAAACCTACAAGGCTACAATAATTATAATTCAAAAACACATTTTACAATTTTTACAATATTATTCAATCATAAAAATATGTAATAATATAAATTTATAATTATATTGTACGTGGTACAAACAACATAATGTGCCACGTGCCACCTGGGTACCTAAGTTGCTTTTTTTATCGCTGTGAATAAACTGAATGACCTTAGATAGATACTAATTATTCTAATTTTTCAGAAATAATTTAATTAAATCCACATTGATAGCAATTGTTACATAATAGTTACGATAAAATGTTATTCGTTAATAATGATCAAAATGTAGGTACATGAACTCATTGGCGTTATTCATACGACTTTGAATTTTCAGTATTTTGTATATCAAATAACAATAACTAATAATAGTACCTATTGTGATTGATTTTTTATATGGTAATTTTATAATACGAAAACAAATAAATATGAATAGAATATGTGTAATATAGTAATTAACTGATTAAGTTTAAACACATATTAATGTAAAAATTTAAGTTTCGACTCTCAAACTTTACTTTACTTTACTTAACTTTACTGTTAAAATTAACATTAAAAAAGCGGAAAGTAGATTCCGGACGTTTATTCATCGTCCCCTCGGTCCTCGGAGAAATTAATGGTTTTTTATAATTATTAAGATTTGTATGTAATGATATTGCATTTTGAAAATAAGATTCTGAGCGAAACTAAGTCAGATATACAATATATTATATTGATATCCCATCAGCGTAATAAACTTAAATAAAATCGTAAAAAATATCATAATATTCAATTGTATTAGAAATTCTAACTTTAGAAGATTATAAAATAAAATTATGATTCAAGATTTTTAAAATATTTTGTTAATATAGGTTAAATACTATATGATTATGCTTCTATATATTTTTAAACCCATTAATCCCAAAATTGTAAGAAACATTAAACATTTTTGAAAAATAAATTACATGTTTGGGTAAATTTCAAAGCTCTATATTTAATCAGAAAATCAACCAATCCGTTGCAAAATTATATCACTTATGTTAAACTCATATGTCAATACTAAAAAAAAAATTAAAATCCCCTATATTAAAAATTGTATTAATTGTCCCAAAATATTTAAACGTATTTTAAATATTTCAGAGCAAACGCAGTTTTGTTGTTTCCATAATTTTTGATATTATTTTTTATCCTAAGGAAAAACTTATATGAAATTTAAAAAATAAGCTAAATAAAGTACCAAGTAGATGCAATTTTAACCGAAATCATACCTTACTTATGATAATCGGATCAATATTTCTACCAGAAAAAATATTTTCAGACAAAAAATAACTATGTAATACAAATACATTCCTTGTTTCGCTCAGAATCTAAAATAAGTTAGTGGTAGGAGGAATAGACTTTACTAGATAGAAATTAACTAGAATAAAGCGTAATGCACAGAAAATAATTGAAACATTAAATTGATAAAAATCAATTTAAAGATTATGAATTGAAAGTTGAAAATTTCAAATTTGTCAAGGTTTAAATTATGCATATTGTACAAAATTACGCTTCGAGGTAATCGTAGAAGTTTAAGTTTCCAAATTGAAAACTTAAATTTAGTTTTGATTATGTACCTTATGTTGGTTCTCAACCCAAAAATATTATATCTTTATGTTTTATAAAATTCAATTTTATTTGAATTTGTATACAATAATAAACCATAAAAATAGTGAGTAATATTATAAAAATTGATTTATTTAGTATACAACTATATTATATTATATTCATTTAATTTGTTCAATTTTATTAATTAGTTACAATAGTACAGTGTCCATTCTGAATAATGTACCTATCTATTTACTCAGAATGATTATTGTATTCTACACTTTGATCTTTGATCAGAGAAAAAAAAAATGTTTTTAATATTCTTATCTATAATATATTAATAAGTTATTATATTTAATATAAAGAAACATAATCTGTGTGTAATTTGTTTAATATTATTGACTGTATATTATTTATAATATTGTTAGGTCTCAATATCCTAAGGGGATTTGAATCTTATAAATAAATGGAAATACTTAGTTCCCCAAAAAACCATTTCACACTATCCTTACAATATTGTATTTTACTATCCACTTATATTGTATAGGTACATATAGCATACATTTTGAACACCAATGATTTAATTCGTTTTAGATTCTAAGCGAAGCGAGGAATGTATTGGTTTTACAAAGATGTTTATTTAATTTTTTTTTCTTATGTACGAAGACACTTTTTAGAGTAGAAATAATGGTCCGATTACCACATATAGGGTATAATTTCGGTAGCAAATCGCGTCTAGTTGGTACTTTATTCAGCTCATTTTTCGAATTTATCAAAAATTTTTCCTTTTGAGGAGAAAAACTATCAAAAAATGGCGGAAAATCGGCATAATTACGGTTTCTGAAATTAAAATTTTTTTAACTTCGTGATAACTAATTGAGTTTTAATCGTAGTGTCTTGAAAATTTTTTTGAGTATTTATTTAGGTGTACTTCATTACAAGACAAAAAATTGGAAGCGATTGGTTGATTTTCTGACTATGTATAGAGTTTTGACATTTTTTCCAAAAAAGTTTAATATTTCCTGCAATTTTTAGTTTATTAGTTTAAAAAATTTTATTGAAGTCTATACATATACTACTTAATCTTTTTACAAAGTATTTTAATAAACGTGATTGACAATTTTTTTATTAGCTTTTAAAGTAATAGTTCTTGAAAATCGGCAAAATTATGGTTCCATTAATACGGTTTCTTGATAATTAATTTAATTTAAAACGTAGGAACTTAAAATTTATTTTAAATATTTACATTCGTAATTTACACACGTGGTAAAATTTTGGAATGGATTATTAATATAGCATATTGTAATACATTGAGTTTCGCTGAGAATCGTATTTTCTAATGCAATACCATTGCATTCAAATCTTAAGTATAATAAAACACTTATTTCTCCGAGGACCGAAGGGACGAAGGATAACATCCACAATCAACCTTCCCACTGTGTTTATTTCTCTTATATAACCTTTAAACTTAACATAAATGCCACAATTTTTGTTTTGTGTTATTATATTATTTTTCACGGTAGATAGACGAGAATTTCCTCTATAAAAAGAAATCAATAATTATTATTGAATTTACAATAAGCATAGCAAACAAACAAAGCTTGCATAACAATTATTTTAATTTACAATGTAATATAATTCAAAATTTAAAGATTTTAGTAATTAAAAGAATAGTATAATATTAATATCATGATTATTCATTGGATATAGGATGTCGGTTGTCGGATTTCGGATTTCGGATGTCGGATGATTTCTCAACATGACTTTTGACATCATAAACCCAACACGTGTTGTTAATTATCTGCTTGTTTACAAAATATTATATTTTATTACTTTTTATTTAGATAAAAAAAAGTATATGCTTGTGACCTCTATCTAACCTAGTCGATGATCGTCAATAACAACAAATTGGACTCTGGACGAATTCATAATTATTAAAAATAAACTTTTTCCGACCCTTGTATCTACGCTATAGGTATAGTTGCCTACCTACTCGTTTACTATACAATTGATAATTAACAACATAATAATTATTCGATTTTGATCTGAACCATATTATTGGCAGTAAAGTTCTATTAAGTTATTATATTATAACACTTCTATAATACAGGTATAATGGCGAAATTGGAATGTCAGTTTGTATCAGGGCTAAAAAACGTTCTAAAGACGTTATAATTATAAAATTAAACTTGTCAAAAACGATTGAAACGTAAAATATTAAACACTAACGAAAACAGTAAACGCTTATATTGAATTATCACTAAACATAATAGTACAATAAAAAAAACATATGACATATCATTAAACATAACTTAACTAAAATTTTAAAACAATTAACAATAATAGTATAATAGTTAATATATATTAAAATAAATTTAACTTTTGATAAATTTAACACAATAAGTCCAGCCTCGTATATTTTGATATCGGAATGTAGTTATTTTTTTCGAAATAAGCTGTTTCAAGTTGAATACTTTAAAAATACCAAAATTAAAAGTTGTAAAGTGATCACTAAGGCTCAGAAATTAAAGGAGTTACACATTTAAATATTTTTCAATATAATATGCTCTTAATTTATAGGAGACCCCAGTGGCGTCATTTGGGGGAGGGGGGGGCACTCATACATTTGCCGTAGTCTAAAATTATTCAAATCCTAAGTCGGCAGATTTCAAAAATAACAACAAAAATAATATAATATAATAAAATTTAAAGATTTAAAAAAATTTTATGTCGAATAACACGATTTCGTGTAGAAATAATGATCCGATTACCATGAATAAGTTATGCTTTTGGTAGCAAATTGCGTCTAGTTGGTACTTTATTTAGCTCAATTTCTCAAAAGTTTTTCCTCGGGAGAAAAAAAACTACCAAAAAATGGCAAAATTACATTAAGTATAAAATTAATTGAGTTTTGATCGTAGGGACTTGAAATTTTTCTTGATTATTAACATATTTAATATACAAGTGTGGTAAAATTTTGGAAAGGATTGATTGACTTTCTGGCCAAGTATAGAGTTTCGAACTTTTTCCAAAAATGTTTAATATTTCCTGCAATTTTTGGTTTATGGGTTTGAAAATTTAATTCATGTCTAATCATATACTAGGAATTTGTATTTTTTCGTAAAATATTTAATATTACATACAATTTTGGGTTTAACGGTTTGAAAATTGTATAAAAGCCTATTGAAATATTACTTAATCTATTTCCAAAATATTTTTACAACCGTAGTTTACAATTTTTTTATGAGCTCCTAAAATTTGAATATTTTTTGTATAATTGAATATTATATTTTTTTTCTATGTTTGAAGGCATTTTTTCAGATAGAAATAATGGTATGCTTTTGGTAGAAATTGCGTCTAGTAGGTACTTAGAACTAGTGATGGGCACTATCGAATAAAAACTATCTAGTCATTCGATTGTATTTTTAAACTATCGAATGATTTTCATTCGAAATTGGAATAAGATTATGGAATAATTTTTAACACAATGAATTATTCCATTGTTACTTTGTTAGATATAATGTGCATGGTGGCGGCTATTATACATAAAAAAATTTGCCTTTGTGGCTATTTCGTGGTGCCAATTTACCAATATTATCACTTTATCAGTTATTTTGTTGTGTCTCCTGTAGTCATTTGGTCAATTAAAAATCAACAATTGTCAATTTGCATCTTACAGTTTTACCCGTAACGATTATAGCGACATAAAACATGTGTCATAGAAACTAGACTGTTGAAGAATTTAGGACGTTAAACACTATTAAAGTATACTCGTTAACTATTAAGTTGAGTTTTGAGTATTCATAACTATTTTACGAATTTGTATTTTTTATTTTATTAATATATTATATATTTAATTTTTATTTCAAGCCATTCATTATAGCGCCATCACCAAGATAATAGAATATTACCACTCAAGTGTATAGAAATCTTTATTCGAATCCTAAAGATTTTAACCTTCATGTCCAAACCAAATAATTTCAACTAAAATTTGACAAATGTAAATTCAAATGATTCAGGGGTGTAGTTAGAAAAAATATTTTTGTAGTAATTAGGGTCTATATTAATAGCAGTATTATATAATATTAAATCATAATGTAAAAGACATGAAATTTAGGGGGAGTGTTTAAACATCCTCTATCTTACCTACAAGGCCGTATCTGTTGGGGGGTCCAAGATGCCCTGAAATTTCTTCAGTATTTTACGAATGTTTAAAAGAACTTATTATAAGTCTTATTTTTAACCACATTTTAAAACCTAAATTCAGTAAAATTTCAATAAACATATTTTGGACCCCCCCCCCTCAAAAAAAAAAATTATTTCTGGATACGGCCTTGCTTACCTATGCCAGACTCGAATTAGTCAAACAAGTTATCGAGAAAATCTTGGTGGGCCTATACACAAATTTATAGAAATAAAGTAATCTGGATAAATTAAACATAATTTAAGTACGTTTAAAAGATAAAATTTATAAGATTGGCAATCAAAATAAAATTTCGATGCCTTAATAGTCCAAATTTACCAAATCCGATCCAGACTATGCGCTATGCCCATGGAGTCGATTGAATGAATGATTAATAAATAATGATTATTCATTTGAATAATTATTATTGATATTCATTCGAATAAAACTATCGGATGTTTTTGATTCGAATGAAAACTATCGGTTATTCATTCGATAGTTTGTTTGGACTATTGAATGATGTTCGATAGTCAAAACTAGTCAGTAGTGCCCAATCACTACTTAGAACCAAGAAATTCTAGTTATCAGAATCGACCTTCCCGCTTTTTTAATTTGTATTATTTTATTTTAATTAGGTTCTTTCAAAAAGAGTTCACTTCAGTAATTAACCTTCTTAAAATTAATATCTTTTTAATTATTACAATATTTCAAATAAAATGTACCTATATATACTGAAATGAAATGTTTTATATTAAATGCTGATTGGATTTAAAATATTTATTAGCTTTAATAGTACAGAGGGTACATTCAATCTTAATAATACATTTCATATTTCCATCAATTGACCGAGAAGTTTATATGTTAAATAAAAAATAGTAATTTCATTATAGCTACGTACTATTATAGTTAATATTACATATAAAGTAATTATCTATAGATAATATTATTATTCATTTTTTTTATAATTTTACCAAGTGTTACTGTCTAGTTTTGACATATTTAGTGTAATTACACAAAATAAATACACATAGGTATAATATAGAATAATACAACTGGTGAAACTCAAAATTAAACCTATTGCTTTGTCTTATTTATACAATTGGAATTTGAGCACTTATTTATAATATTTATATTTCACCATCATTGCTTGAACCAATAATTACGTTTATATGTTACACAATCTAAAAATAATACAATCAATTCACATACACAATAGGTAATGTAAATATTATGATAATATATTAATTAAAGGTTACAAAAGTGAAAACTTAGCTAGTAACTTTTAGTTTTTTTAAAAATTTTATACAATATACATTTAGTTACTCTTTATTTTGAATTAAATCATGTTCTAATGTTGAATATTTGTTTATAAAATTTATATAAAAATACTATAAATTACAATTTATTATACTTGATTTAAACAATTCTTCTTTTTGTATATTACAGGATAGGTTAAGTTACTTAGGTTAGAGGCAAATGACAAAAAAAATATTCTAAGAGAGAAGGTATATTTCATCATCCATGTTCGATAATGAAAAAAAGCTTCTTGAAATTTACATCTATTGCAATGTACGTAACTATTCTTTCCAATGAATATTTGGAGAGTAGAGTATTTTTAACAATATAATTAAGTTTATAAATATTTAAAAAAATAGTTTTGTTATTTTTTTAAATTAATTAAAAAATATTAAATATTTTGGTGCTATACCAACAATATATTATACAACAGTAATTTGATACAATAATGATAATATATATCTACAATATTCTTTGTAATTTATTTCAATATTTTAACACAAAATATTATAGACAAATATATAGGTCAACACAAATTATTACTTCAATACATTTTGAATAGTCGTATATTATTATGTCTATATGTAATAAAGTAAATAAACAATATTTTTACAATAGCATAAACAAAATGAGAAACAATATATTTATGTACAGAGTTCTTTTTTTATCCTAAATAAATGCTTATATTTTTAGTGTCTAGTAGGTATTGTTATAAAACTAAATAAATAAAACATTATATATATTTTTATTATATAACATTAAATATCTCATTTACATCAATGAAGTTAATAATAATAAACAAATAATATTTTTTTCAACATAAATATTTTAAAAATGGTCACAATATAATAATAATGAGGACAGTTTAATATACATTAAAAAACTAAACAAAATAATTACTTCTGTTATAATTAAGTAAATAATAGTTTATTACACTTTTTAAAAAATATAGGACACATTCAATAAGTGATAAAAAAAGATTTAAATAAAAACAAAAACTTAACAAAAATGAAAGTCAATTTGAAATATTTAATGTCAGATTAGGACATTTTAATTTTCTGTTTTTTTTTTTTTTTTTATATATTTAGTATTTGTATTACTTAATATGAATATTATGATAATTTTGTCGATACTATTTCTGAATATCATTTTTAGTTAAATTACTATAAGTAATTATAAGTCCTGAAAATATACTATATTTTTAATATAATAATGAATTGAATTTGGTATACAAAATTATTAGCTTTTTTCAAATTTACTTTAAACAGAACATAGTAAGATCATAAATTCCATCACCAAAAACTAAATCACTATTATGGACAATTTATATAAAAGGATACAAATTTAATTATTATATTAAAAAATATACTTATATTAATAATAATAAATTATTTGTAAATATTATTCATAATTATATTAATTTTGGTTACTACAAACGAATTATGCATAACTGTTTTTTTATTTTTTTAGAAGTATGTAAATAATTCTAGTTACAGTTCTTCTAATATTTATTTATGCACTAAGGATTATTGATCAATATTTCTTTAGAAAATAAAATTCAGTAATCAAATTTAAGAATAAATAGTTTTTACTACGTTCATATGTACACTTATGATAATACAATAATATAATAATTATTGATAATGATTTAATTATAAGATGTGGAGGATATTTTGAAATAATATGATTAATTTGAAATAGTTATACTTTTGAGTTGAGCTTTAAGAAACGAGATCATAAATAAATGATCCACATTATCACATATGACCACACATATAAGAATAAAAACATAGTCATAAAACATACAATTTAATATTGCATTAAGTTCTAAACTATAAATATTTTCAATTATGAATAAAAACTTCAATACAAAAAAATATATAAGTAAACATTTTTTTTTTTTAAAAAAAAAAAAACCTTGGAAAATATGAAAACTTAAAATTAAAAGTATTAATAACTAAAACAATATTATCAATTAGATGATTTTGTTTCATAATAATAGTTTATGACAAATAAACGTCATTTGAAATGCAAATTATATAATAAAACTAGGTTTTATTAATTTTAATAATAATATATGATTAGGGACATTTGAATAATAATTATTTATATATTATTAAAACTGCTGGAATTATACTCCTTATAATTACTTCCTACTTTGTATAATACTAATCTAATATATTGTATTTTTATTATTAGCATTCAAACTTTAAAACAAAATAAATTTATTTTCTAGGCAAACTAATATGTATTAGTAAAAATCTACATTTTTCTAAATTATAAAATAATAATAATTTTAAATGATAAATTGTTTGATTTGAATTTATTATTATAATGAATCTTATTATATTAATAACATTAAAATTAAATAACAGTTATTTTAAATTTCCTTATAAGTATCATATCATAATTTTCTGATGGGCATATATATGTACATTTATTTTTTAAATACAACTTTAGATAAATACTAATAATTTTAATGGATAAGTTAAACAGCTACAATGTAATAATATTTCTATTTCATACAGACATAATTAATATATTCTAATAACTATTATTATATTTGTATATTAATATTGACAAATTAAATATTTAAAAAAGAAAAAAAGAAAAATAGAAAGAAAATGAAGATATTAGTAAATTTAAAGATAAATTATTTAATAATGAAAATAACATTAGTGTAGTTTACGTAATGTCCCAATATTTTAGAATATAACTATGAGCATTATTATCGGATTAGACATGTTACACAAAGTTTAGAAGGACCAATGCAATCATCATGGCAAAATGCTCCACATTTTTTACATACTACCATAGCATTAAGACTACAAGAACAATCATTAGTGGACTGTGATTGTGCATAAGTAGATACTTGTATACCTACACTTGCTGGTCTTCCACCATTTATAATTGGTGCTATTTTGTTATTAGTTGGTGGAGCACTGGATGAACGACGTATACCTGTAATTCCACCTGACCTTTGGACCAACAAGTACTGCCCCATTTGTTTTTCAGTGAGATGCTGTTGCTGTAACATAACATAACCATTTTGTTAGTGCTAGTAATATTTTTAATACATTTTTTTGTCCATTTTGTAGTAAACTTAGAACTTAATACTTTTTTTTGTATATCAAATAGTAATATAATAGTAAGCAATTAATATATTTTTTTTTGTGAAAGTTATGAGGTGTATATAAATATAACAAAATTACAAATGAAACATATTTCAAATTTTACAATTTAAATTAATAATTTTTTTAAAATCTAAATCTAAATATAATATATTATGTATAAAACCTTATTGATTAATAATTAAAACTATTTTAAAACATTAATAAAATTGCTCTGATACAAATAATATAATTTTAACATAAATGTGAAAGTTAACTCTACTATTAAACGATCTAAATAAATAGGACATGATATTCATCTAGTTATGAATTTGCTATATTTTTCATTGGATAGAAATGTACAATTTTGAATTTTGTATGCAACATAAATACATATAAAAGTATATATTTGTTTAAGTAACTTACCTCAGGTGTATAAGAAGGTACTACAGACATGGTAACTGGAATGCCACGAGAAGATGAGTAAACATGTCTAACAACCATTGCTTGAGAACTGTTTATAGTATTGTTGTTGGTAATATTAATACTTCGTATAGGTCTAACAGGTCCATTTCGTATACTATAATGCAATTATAAAATTAATATTCAAGAAGTAATTACTGTATATTTAATTAACTTACATAGAGCTTTTGCCTATTAATACTGCTGGAGGTGGCTTTAACTGACACCTAAGTTGATTACGATTAGGACTATTTTGTATAACAGCTTGACATATTTGGTAACTTCTTTCTAAATTAATAGCACCCGGGGGTTGCTTTAATGTGGTTTTACTACTAGTTCTATTTATTCCACAACTACTTGAGCTTACCTACAAAGGACAAATATTTTTATACTTTTATCTACAGCAGCATTGTAAAATATTTTTTCTTACTTGTGATTTGATTGATGACACATAGGTATGGTTAACTGGACGATCCAAAGGGGCCGATGATATACTAGATATTGTATTTATGAATGAAAAATCATTTGGAATATTAGAGTTTAATGGTGATGGAAGTATTGAAGGTAAAGATAACGATGCCGTACTAGGCAACGGAGAACTATTAGAAGAAGTGATAACAAGAGGCTGAATAACACTAGATATTTGAACAACAGGTGGAGTAATGCTTTTTGGAAGTTCTTGTATGTTTACATTAATATTATCATCTTGATCAATTATTGAAACTTGATTAGTTGTTGAATTTGCATCATCTATTTTGGGTGTTAAAGTAACTGAAAATTTAATTTTGCATAAGTTTAAATATTAAATATATATTTAAACAATTTATACCTTCCAACTCTAACTGAATTTCACTTTCATCTTGTTCTTTTTCTTTTGTAGTAGAAATAGAATCATATTCTGGTATTAATGTATCCAAGTCATCATCCATTAGTGATGACCAGTTTTTAATTGCAGATGATGCTTCATCTAAATTAACATCATCCATTTTTTCATCTTCATTTAAAATTTCACCATCAGTTGGAATATCAATTTCAATATTATCCTATATATACATATAAAAAAAAAAAAATTATAAATTAATCATGGAAACATAATATATCCAATAATTTAATAAAATCAAATATTAATACCAATAAAATAGTATACAAAATGTGTAAAATATTTTATTTGAAGTTTTTAATAATCATCAAAGTAATAAAATAAATATAAAAGAATAATATTTACACTTGGTAAAACCATATCTTCCATTAATGGTTTTATTTTTGAATCTGTGGTAGAATCAACAGAATCCCATGGTAATTCTAATTGGATATCTTCATCTTTAATGTCTATTTGAATATCATCATTAATAACTTCTAATTGAATATCTTTATTTTTAACTTCTAATTCAATAACTTTATTTTTAACTTCTAATTGGGAATCTTTATTTTGAATTTCTTCAGATGATGAGCATAGTGATGCTGTTTCTGCTGCTTTTGTTATAGTTGATGAGGTATTTAATGATACATCTACTTTGATAGGTGATGTATTTACTGGAGCTGTGATAGTTTCTGTTTTTTTATGCTTAGGTTTACTTCCATCCATAATGGTTGCATTTGAATTTGATAGCTTAGAATCACCCCAGACAGGTTCAAAATATTTTAACTACAATTACAAATATAAAAAATTATGTAATATACAGTCACATTTGTATAATCAATAATATGTTTTCATATGCATTATTAAACTTAACAACTATATTCAATATAAATAGTACAAATACATATTTCTACAAAATTATAACATACTTTAAAAAAAATAATGTTTAAAAACAA
Organism: Eriosoma lanigerum; assembly: GCA_013282895.1. NCBI lineage: Eukaryota > Metazoa > Arthropoda > Insecta > Hemiptera > Aphididae > Eriosoma > Eriosoma lanigerum. Next base: position 7,734,042 of record CM023362.1, read on the forward strand.
TTATTCATTTATCTAAAATTATGTATAGCTCAAATTATAAAAAGGAAATTATCAAAAATACACTATTTATAAAAATATAAAATTTGTGATTTTATTTAGGTTATATTTTGAAATTATAGTTATTTTTATGTATCATTCAAGATTTCTATTATAATTATTTATTTTTATAATTGGGAATAGCTAAAAATAGTACTAGTTAAAAGTAAATTAAAAATTATTTAAGGTATTAATAATTAACTAAAACAATAGTTTATTATTTTAGATTCTGAGCACAGCGAAGAATTTATTGATTTTACAAAGATTTTTTATTTATTTATGAAAACATTTTTTTGGGTAGAAATAATGGTCAAATTGTATTATCATGGTACTTTATAAAGCTCATTTTTTGAATTTTAAAATTTTCCTCGAGAAACAGAAAATTGGCGAAAAATTACGATATCCATTATTTAAAATTTATTTTAAATATTGACATATGTAATTTACACTTGTGGTGAGATTTTGGAATGGATTATCAGTATAATATATTAATATTCGCTCAGAATCATATTTTTTAATTTATTAAAATAATATTTGCATAAATTCATAATTTTTTTTTAACAACAATATTTATATTAAATAAAGTTGAAAAACCACTCGTCAAATTTTTATTACATTGAATTTGAAAAAAAGTATATATATTAATAAACATTATTGTTTAATATTAAAAAAAAATATGTTATTTTAGCAGTAATATTTATATCTATATATTGATGTGAATTACTAGTTGTAGTTAACAGTTGTAATAATTATATATCACATTAGTTTTTCTTAAAAATAGCATGAATATCTTTAGGTGGGGGGGAGGGTTGTTGTTGACATTCTAAATGTTATAGTAGCCAAGCATACACTAATAAGTAATTAATAGAAAAGAATTAATAGAAATTAATAATATAATAGTATTAATATTTATAATAGTTATTCTTAATTAAGCTTAATTCATAAACTGAAAACAAAATTAAAAATAGTGTAATGTATATTTAAATTTTTGGTATTTTACCAACATTTAATGTATAATTACAAGCAATCTGTAGAACCTTGGTTATAAGGTAATTTATAGATATTACCAGTGTTTGTACTATTATAATATAATATAAGTTTTCTATAAATTAGGGGTATTAAAGTACCAACTTATCAATCTTAAATTAGAATCTTATTAAATAAATTACTTTAAATGGATCCAGTTTGCTTTTTTCTCGATCAATATCCATTTTCATTTTTTGCTGATTTTCAGGAGTAAATTCCCCTTCTGCTAGTCGATCAGTCCACTCAATACAAGCTTGTGCAAAGAACTCATTATTTAAAACAGATGAGTTTAATAATGGTCTAAAAATTCATAAAAATAATATTATTCTTGTATTATTATCTTAATATATAAGTATATATATTCATTTTTAAAAACCCCATATTACAAACCTAAAATCAGATTGTGTATCATTTAAACTTTCTCGGTCAACATGTGGTAACAATTGAATAAGTTTATGTTGATAGAGCCGAGGAAGCATTGTAAAAGTTTGTTTATTCAAAAGGGATCTTAGATTAATTTGCGCAAGAACAGAATCTGGTGTTTCTAAATCGACACATCCTTCAACTTTTGCTTGTTGTAATTGAGCAGCAGCCGACAATCGTTTAGAACCTGGACGTTTGCGTGGTTTTACCAAACTAAAACCTGGTATAGATGATAACACTTCTAACATTGTAGGCACCCTTGTTTCTCCTTCATCGACTGAAACACAATTAATATATACATATTATAATAAATACAAATAAGTATAAAATGATAATTACAATTGTTTTAAATTTATTTTGTTAAATAGCTAAGTTAAAAGTAAATTATCCCGTTATAATATTTTTTTCAAATATTATCTATCAGGTTTATATAATATAGTTTAATCTGGCTAGAAAAAAACTCATATAATTTATGCTCAATTAAAGTATCATTCAAGGCATTTCCCATAGTTATATAGTTTTATATTATATTTATAAATTATTATATAATTTGTCAATCACGACTATCACAATTTAAAGTCAGTAATTTAATTTAATCACATTTTATTCAATAAAGAATTTCCTATAGGTTCTGATTTAAGAAAAAATTAATTATGCACAATGCAATTAAAATTTAATAAACAAACTAGTGGCATGATAATATTTTCCAATGAAACCAATATAAATATTAATTTATTTATAAATAAATTTTTCCAAAGAGACTTGAGAACAAATAATTTCAACCATTTTCAACACTTAAAAAAATTGAAAGATAGTTTTGTAAAAACAACAAAAATTAATTTTGAAAATTTTGTACTTAAACATGAGTGTTTGATACGATTTTAAAGATCTATTTAAAGGCTTGAAATTATTACTAATAATAAGTCTTAAAAAGCAACAGTAGTTTGTTATTAATACCTTAATTGAAAGGACATTATATTATATTGGTTTTAAAAATTATAGGTATATCTAATTTTTTTTTGGCATATATGTATACTTTATACAGTACTTTTAAGAAAATTGATCAATAGTATTAAAATTAATTATTATAATATATAATGGCTAAGACAAAATAAATAATAGTATATTATATATTATAATAATATAATAGTTTATATATGTATATATATTAAAAATATAGGTACCATTAATTTGATTTGAAGGAAGTATAATTCTTGGAAGAGGAGCTACATTTCCAGCAGCTATGGTAGTATTTTTGCGTCTTCTTTTGGCTTGTTGACGTAAAGCATGTTTAACTACAGTTTTAGAACCTGTATTTTTTGATGTAGTTCCTCTAGTTACTTTAGAAATACTCCATAAACTATCATTTATATTAGGAACTTTATTATTGTTTTCTGTAAAAAAAATAAACATACTATTAAAACATTTTTATTTCATAAAATCCAGATAGACATAATATAAATATTTTAGAAAAAATTATGTAATTTAAATTTACAATCACTTTATTATTGATTAATCTTCAATATATAATTTGTTTAAAGATCATAAAACCACATAATTAAAAATAACAATATATTAAATGTTAAGTTTTATAATTTCATACCTTTGATTTTTTGAAGTTTAACTGGTGATAATGATGTGGTAGAATTACCAGTAGAATGTATTGTCCTTTTTCTGTTGTCTTCCATTTTATTCAATTCATATTATATTGTAAGCCTAAAATAAATTACAATATTTAATAAATAAAACTAACATGTAGGTAAATAACTGTATTATTATAGCCAATACTAAATACTTGGTAACTTTGATATGTTTCAATATTTACATATTAAGGAGGTAATTAATATTTATAACAAATTTGTAATTAATAATATTAATAATACATTTTATTTCTTAACATAAAAAATGTAATTAATAAAAATTAAGAAAAAGAGATTGGTACCGTCATATTTTATAAAAGTAAAACATCATATAGACATAAGTCATATAAAGTTGATATATTTATTCTTGATAATGGACGTAGAATAAAATATTATGATTTAATATAAGTAATACGAAATAAAACATCAAATGTTTATAATTTTAATGAACAAATTATATATATATAAATATATATATATTTATTGTTTAAACCTTGAGACATTTTTTTTAAAAATGTATTTATTAATTTTTTACAATTATTTAACTAATTATATTCATAAATCTTTTCTTAATTTTGCAAGAATAGTTTTTTATTCATTTATAGATGAACTCATTTAAACATTTAAACATTTTCTCTTGAATTTAATAAAATAAATAATTATAAAATTAAACAATAAATAAACATAATATTAACTATGTAATACCTTATAATGACCTAAGGAAAAATGATTTGAATTATATTAAATTTTTTTAAAAATAATAATTTATGAAAATGTACCTTTTAATTATTAAATGTCAATACATTAAAAAATATATATATATATAGGTACTATTAACTCTTTGATGAGTATTAGCATATTATACCTACATTTATACTTGTTACACAAGTATATCTAAAATAGTATTAACATTTATATACCTACATCATTTTTAAATATACTTCAATTTATACATTCATATTTATCATAATATATTATATCCTATAAATACATAAAACGTATAAGTATGTACATTATTCATTACTTAAATAATAATATGAAAATATTGCCATAAAAAACTTCATTCCTCCAATTTGTAATCATCAAAAACTTGAACATATATTATTATTATTATTACTCTTAAAATATTAATGTAAATATATTTAAAATTATTGAAAACAATTCACTCGGAAAGTAACCTTTATAAAATAAATTCACTCGTCAAAGGGTCAATTACCTACCTAAATATGGAAAACAATTTATTACACGGATATACCTAATATTATAATGATGTTATAAGTAGAAAAATAAGTTTGATTTTAAAAGATTTCAATGGGTTAACTTTACATTTTAGACCAAATCATATTATAGGTATTGAAAAATGCTTTCTTATAATACAATTCAAGTACCAATTATCTAACATTCTTTACAAAATATGTATTATAAGCAATCATTTGTACCTATTATTGTACATTTAAAAACAAAACAAAAACAACACACAATTGTTTTTATTAAAACATATAATAAAGGATTTTCAATCAATTTTAGATAGCGTGAAGTAGAGGAGAAGAATGAAGTAAAAGACATATCGGTTTGTTCATGAAATCTTGTAAATTATCAACCGTCAAACGGAACATGTATAATATTATGAATGTGTCAAGTTCTATTGGCAAAAAGTACGACATCGTACTTGTTGCCGACGAATATACGCTACCTTTGCATCAAAATGTTTACTACAGAGCTGGAGAAATTTGCAAATGTGCCTATCGCTACGGATTTATATGGATTGTATTATTACCACTTTGATATATTGAGAAGCCGAACGGACACGACGAGGTGACAGATTTTGGAAAACGAACTTCTTCTCGAATGCTCAAATTAAAATAATGATTTCAATGTCGTCGTTGACCGACGGTTGAACGTTTGTCGTGCGTCGAACACCGTTACACGTATTCCGGCGGTAGTTTCTCGCGACGTGTAAGATCCGAACGCCGAACGGACGCGACAACGGTTTGGAGGAACGTTTTTTGGCGGTTCAACTGGCCAACGGCGATTGGACAACGTCCGGCCGACTGCGATGATGAGCAAACGAACAACACGGTACGTCGCCGCCGTCGCGGTCACGGGCCCGTTCACGCATTTCGTCGAAAACCGTTTGCCGATAACGAAACGATAAGGCGCGCGTACGACGACGACAACGGCAACGGCAACGGCAACGATCGCATATTATTCTGTAACGACGTTATGGACCGAAAGACTGGCAGAAAAAAAAAAACAATGGAAACCGCGTCGTCCAGCCGCTGTTCGCACGATCACGTTCGCAGAATTCTATATTACTATTATTATTATTATTATTGTTATTTCAACGGCGAAACGATTCGATCGTCCCGTTTCCCGACGGCGGTCGCGATTTTTCTGCGTTTCGATACCGTTCGATTTCTCGTCGTATGATAACGACAGCGCGCGTCGCGTGAAATATTCAAAATACAGTTTGTTTATTATTTTCCGTTTCTCTCCGTACGGTTATTACAACGATTTTCGGCAGTCGGACCGCGGTAACGTATTCGGTCGTAGGAAAACGGTGAGCAAAAACAACGACAACAACATTATTTCGTACGGCCGCTGTGGCAATGACGACGACGGGAGCTTTGGCGCGGCGGCGGTATATGCCATACGGTTGGCGTTCGGTGGCGCGGTGGGGCGGAGGGACGTAATCGTCTGCGTGTTGCTGCCGCCGCGGTGCGCGCGCACCACAATGATAACTGCCGTTTTCGTTTTACTACTACGACGACGATATTGTTGTTGTTGCTCGCCGCACCGTCTGCATTTGTGTAACGTTGTTATTATCATCATCGTAATAATATTATGCTGTTGCGTACGAGCGCGCGGCGACCGGGGCGCACCGCGCGGAGAGCGCAGCAACGAGACGCGTCCGCGATTAAATGGAATTATAAATTATTTCTTTCTCTCGGATATTATTTTATTGTACGCGGAACTTTTATTTGTTTTTACTCCGCCGCCGTCGCTCTATTATCGTTGTTTTGCAATAATGTGTTTTATATTATCGATTTTTGACGATAAAATCCTGTGTCGCCTCGAGGCTCCACTCGCATTGTTTACCCCATACGCGGTAATATATTATTGTGCCTCTATTATATTATATTATGATAATATATTATAATGTCGCGTGTGGCGGATTTTTCTTGTTATCGTGTGAGGAAGACGCGAAAATTGTCTATCTATTGTTTGAAAAATATTGTTGAATTACGAGACGGACAGAGGGTTTATAACGAGTGAAAAAAATGTACCTTGTAACACTTTATCCTGTTCTATATTTTACATAGTTTTTTATTCAAAATAAGCGCCGGGTCTGTGACGGCGGTGGGAGAGGGGAAAAGGACAATGTCCTCATATTCGGACCTTTCTCGAAAAATCTGATAAGTATCATTCGGAATCCGTGAAAATTGATCAAACTAAGAGGTCATCGTGCACGTAGATTATACTGGACAAAATAATCGCATTTACCCGTACGTAGAGGTAGTAATTACCTATAGTTAAAAACGTAAAAAAATCGTAATTTATTTATTAATTACTATAGAGTTTAGAATTCCAGGTAACGCGTTATAAATTGTTACCTAACCTAACCAAATAAAACGAGCCAGACGTGTATAATACGATCAGAGAAAAATAATAACCGGAGAGGGAACTGCTCCTACGCGTCTACACTTGACCCCTTTTGCATATAAAAAAATAATATAAGAAACAAAATGGGCGTGCCGTCGACCACAATATACAATGAATAAATAAATATTTCGCGGTATTATTACCTATACGTGTATTATATTATTTTTAACTATAGGTACCCATAATATTATGAGAGCTATATTTTAATTTTTAATCATCATTGTAATCGTATTTCTCGTCCTAATTTCAATGTAGCATGTTATACAGAGCGATCGATATTTTCGTGTTATAAATATGACGAAAAACATAATATTATTAAAAACGTAGATAATGTATCGTTCCCGTCATTTTTGTGACATGTAACTTTGATCATTCTGTATAAATTGGCGACATTATTATTATTAATAGGTATCCAAACCCATAGGAGTACAAAAATATGTATTACATAGGTACCAGCCTAATCATAGGTAGGATGTCTTTTGTTCCTCTACCATATTATAAATTTTGATACCAATATAATATTGATTAGTACCTACCTGACTTCCTACTTAATAAAAGTGGATTGTTTAGGTATATTTTGTCTAAACATATCTAATTAATTATATAAATTATAATTAGAGTATAGTTTCGATTCGAAAAATAATTATTAAAAAAAACTAATTATTAGTAAAATAATAAACACCTATAGATAACAAATCAACAAGATACAAGTTTATCTACGTACCTAACCTAGCACATACGCATATATTATATAATATAATATGTATTAATATAAAGGTTAGGTTAAAGTCTCAATGTTACCTACATTTTTAAATTTGATAATCATAATCATAAATTTACGTTAAAACATTTTATTAATAATGTCTAAAAAATTCATAAAATAGAAAACCCTAACCTGTATACAATATAACTATATAGGTAGTTAGAAACCTTGTGCAATAAATAATAATTTCATATGTTATTCTTTCGATGGTATTTTTTTTATAATTCAAATCTCATTAAAATAATAATTATTATGTAGGTATACCTGTCGGCTGTCAACTTTGTAATAGTAAAAATGTAAAATTATTTTATATTTCTCATAATAAACATATTATGCATTATAAAATTAATAGTTATAGGTAGATAGGTATACGTATACGTATACTATAAATCTCTATGACCTCCAAATAATATAAGTGGTTCTAGACATTTATATATAAGATCCATTTTTTCTTGGTCCATATAAAGAAAAATAAATGTTCACGTTTTAAAAAACAAAACTTCACACAGTGTAGATTATAGGTGTTTTTGATTTGATTATTAAACTGTAATGGGCAAAAAGCAGATTATATTCTGTAAATAAATTATAATACTAAACTTTTTTTTTTATTATTATTATCCGCTTTTGTACAAGTATAATGCGTATGTATTATTTTAATCATTTGTTTTTAAAAATTGAATTATAATTTCGTATAATCGTATGTATTAATACGTAGTAATATTTATTGGTAAAAATATAAATCGAGTCCAATCCAGGATATTAAAAAGTCTTCATTTTTTTCAGGTCTCTATACATATATATATATATAAATATGTTTATAATATTTATTATTATTAGTACCTATAAAATATTATAAATGGAAATTAATATATTTCACGTTTTATACTTACATATCATGAAAATAAAATGTACATTTTGTAGTTTAATTATGTAAGAACGAACTTCTGAAAAAAATACCAACTACTTAGGTATATAAATTGTCACAGTCTTAAACTGTAGGGTGGAAATTGTCTAGTATAATAATATAATCAAAAGTTATATAATACCCATGCACAATATTCGTTTACTTATAATTATGTATTATACTTTTAGGATTCTTTTAAACGGTACAGATATAGGTATTATAATAATTTTGTATAGGATAATAATATTAAGTAGTAAATGTTATTAGGTTTGTAATATAAATTTAATTGTATGAACATAAACACAAAATTCGCATATTCTGACGCATTTCATTCAATATTATAGGTAATGATAAAGATTATAAAAATCTAGTTTAATTTTAGACCTGTCTAAATTTTCAAGTTTAATAACCAGTGGCCTACATACGTAACTATTATGTATTAGGTAATCACTAATCTGCAGATAATCATATATATTATTTTGTGTTCATCTCAATCTCTACATTTATTAAGTAATCTATACTATTTTTCTATACCTGTCGTTTTGAATCTTTCGCATTGCATATTATAAAACAGATAAAATAAATACATACGTATCATATCTGTAATATTATTATTATTATTGTTAATGCAGAAACTTAAGTCTTAGAGACTCGTATCTTCTTGTTTGTAACAAATATGTTAGCAGTTAGCATATTATATTCAATTAAGTATAGGAAAACAAATGGTACAATCAAAAAGTTCGGTTTAAATTTTTTATAATATAGCCTAGACTTACGAGTATACCTACTTATCATCAACCAAAAAATAATAAAACTGAAATATTTATAATGAAATGTCACGGTGGTACAACAATGTGTACAAAAAAAAAAAAAAAAAATTGGTCTAATAACTCACGATGATCAACAGGAACCGGCAACCAATGTACGTTAGGTTAGTTCATTTAAATTATGGATAGATCATAGATGACGTGTAGCATGTTGCATGTAGATATACCTAGGTCAAGGTCATAATGGTCACATCCAGGCACGAGAAAGTTAGTCAAAATTTCTAAATAGTTAAAGTTAATATGCTTTAAATAATAATAATAATTACCTATTTACTCGTATTTACAATTTCAATAAAAAATTAGTAACTCGGTTAAATTTTAAGTTGGTTGATTAAAATACTTATGTGGCTATACGTATACCTACTAGCTACTTAGTTAAATATAAGTTAGATTAAGGCATTACATTACCAATACAAAAATACAATTTATTTATTATTATAATATATGTATAAGTTTAATAATACTAGTAATAAAAATAGTAGTATATAGTAATAATAATAATCATACCTCAGTCACGAAAATATTTATTAAATTTTAATAATAATGCCATTTTTAAAGTGTTAGATGTTATCTCATATAAATAAGATAATATAGTTATAAGTGGGTACTTAAATAACTTCTTGAAAGTAACTTCAATTAATTCAAACTAATTAATTAAGTTACACTTACAGTTATTTGCGATAAATATTTGGGTCTCGGTTGTGAAAAAAAAAAAAAAAAATGAAAAATGTAACTGATGTTTAAAATAAAAGTTGGGTAGTAAAAAAAAATAACTCCTTAATTCACTCTTAACTTTCTAACTAAATAGTGCCCAGCCTTCCACATAACATTGGATACATTTATAACATTTATAAAATTATTATGAATATGAAAGTACTCGGCCGTTGTGTGCATAAATAATAATACTTGTTTATGTATCATACAATTCGGATATTTTTTCAAAAGGCGTTTAATTATAATATGAAATATATTATTCGAAAGTCAATTTAAAAATAGTTTTGTTGATGTTGTACCTATAATTATGTTAAGAAATACATTATAATAATAATATAATTTATAATTTTTGCCACGCCTCGCCTGTATGCTGTAAGTACAGATATACCTACTATAGATATTAACAGGAACACGTGCCCTTCCCCCTACCACTTGTTGAGAGACCCTGAACAAATTTTGGGTTAGCTTTATATTTTTATATTTATATGTTTAAAAATTAAATAAATACGTATAATAATTCACTATAATATTTTAAAAGCATTTTATCATAGAAGACAAGAAGTTACTATATAAATTGTGTTAATATAATATTAAATAATTAATTATATAATAATAATGTGTGTCCACTGTCAAAATTTTCTGGATCCGCCACTGAATGGCTGTTAACATTGATGATAACGGATGAGTAAAAGATAATAACTGTCGAAACATTTTTCAAATTATATTACCTATTCAAAATAATTAAATTTTAATTATCAAATAATATATGTATATTACACATAATATGTACACTTAAACTTATAAGTTATAAGTAGATAGTTAATAGTAAAAAAAAAACGCGAGATTTAAAAACAAAAACGTTATCTTTATAATATATTAGAGAGATTATTTGATTTGATTGTAAATTATGTACTTATTTAGTAAGTATACTTATTATTATTTTAAATAGGTATGTGTTACACATTTTCTATTGGTAAATAATAACAATAATATAAAAAAACACATTATATAATTTTTTTTTTAAAAAAATTATCTGGTATAATTTATTATAATGAAAAATATCAAAAACATCTTGACGATTAAGTATATGTATCATATTTTATAAAAAAATAATTTTTGTTTTCTATAATTATTATCAAAATAAAGAAAATATTTTACTATCGTAAATTAATATCATATTATATAATTATTATTGTTATTTACAATAATGTTTTTTTAAACATATTTTTTGTTTTTCCTTTCAACTGTAGACCTAAATAGATCTAACCTATTGGCTATTAGGGAACAGTAGTCTTTCTTTTTTGGGTATTTAAAGTTATTATTATTAAAATGCATGTTAAAAAATAGTGAACTACGTTATACAACGATCAAATATAAACTTAATATTGAAAACTATTTTATGAAAACTGTTTAATATTGAAATTTTCCAAAAAAAAATACTCTATTAAAAAAGAGAAGTATTTTTAATCTCCCTGAAATATATTTGAGCTTACTTAGCAATTTATCATATTATAATATCTATGATCGATCAGAAAAAATATGCAAATTTATAAGAATCCTGCCCCTAATAATTATAATTTTATTTGGTATCTATAAATTTATCGTGCCTAAATACCTATACCGGTAGTACACGAATGAATACTTAAATTAACATTGGCGATATAAATTCGAATTACGAGTAGGTAAATATGAATCCAATTAAACAAATTATCGATTAGCCGAGCAATAATATTGTTTAACGCGCCAGCAACATTCAACAAAATATGTGCAAAACACAGTTTTATTCGCATGCAGGCACAGTGGCAGATCTAAGAAGGAGACACAAGGGCATGTACCTCCCCTGTCGAGAAACCCTGGACAAATTTTGAGATAGCTTTATATTTAGAAATTAAATAAATTCATTTAATTCACTATAATATTTTAAAAACGTTTTACTAACTATATGAGATATAGAAAGTTACTATATAAATTGTATAACTATATTAAATAATTAATTATAATTATGTATTAAATATTTAAATTTATTTTTTAAACGCCAAATGGCAGTTGCAAAGTAAACTAAAAAAAATTTTTTTTTTAAATATATATATATACAGTAAATAAAGCAAAAAGGTTAAGTAAAAAACGAAATAAAAACAGATACAATACAATAGGTATAAGGTGGCTTAAATAAACTTATTAGAAACGTTAATTATTCTATTAAAGGAGTGAAAATTCGCAGAATAGACAGGGAATGAAAACTAAATAGGACATAGGACTATAATATAATATAATAAGACTATAGGAAACAGTATTTTTAAGTTTAATATTCTTTATAAGCATTTATAATATTTAAAATTTAATAATAATGAGAAAAACGTGTTTATTATTGAAACTGTATATTCAAGTTGTAAATAATATGTAACACCATATTATTATAATGCAGTGAGAGTGTTTAGATTGTATATAAAAAAAAAAATGTTTAAATTTATTGTAATCTTGCCCTTCCTACCATGAGACATTATTATCGATTTTACAAGTTTTAATCAATATTATTTATACTTCAGTCTTATACCACTGTGGTGAAAATGAGTCAAAATAAGTGGAGGCATTTCAATTAAATTACATATAAATATCATGAATATATTTTTTTAAATGTCCCTAAAATCGAATTTAGATTGGGATTTGTTTTTTTTATGAATTATTTTTATTTAAATTTATTGTTTTTATAATTATTTCAATTTTTAATATACAGATTCAACAAGGTTTTTTTCAACAAGTCATTATCATTAAAGTTTTTGTAAAATATGTACAAGGTTTTGTCTATAATTAAATAATTTATTATTTGTTAACGAATGACAGTAGTACATACTGCTTCTGTGATTAAAATTTATGAACTCATGAGTTTAGACAGTTTAGTCATATTACCTATACTAAATGTACCTATATATGTATTAATTAATAAATATTAATTTATAAATAGATATATAATAATATAATATAATGTAGGTAGGTATAGTTTTATTTGGAACGTTTTTTTGAATGTGTTATTTTATCATTGATTACAAATATTAATAGTAATACAATAATTTAACCATAATATTGTTCATTACCACCACATTTGGTAAGTTTTTTAAATATTAATTTATATGCTATAATATTATCTATTAAATTTATTGGACAAGTTATAATTTTTTAAAACTAGTTATGCATATTTTTTTAAAAATAAATATGATAAGTAAAATAATTCAACGCGTTTAAGAAGACCAAACGATCGACGTACTTACTCTATACGTAATACGTATCTATGCCAATTGTACCTATAAAAATAAAAACAAAAGATGTAATATAAAAATTATTTTTAATTATTTTTTGTTTCAATAAATTTAATTTAAAAATCTAGATAAGTGAATAGTGACACAACCAAGGGGATTGAATCCGGGTTCGAATTGTGGCGGTGGGAAGGGGGTCGAAGGGGGCTTAGACCATATAAATGTTTAAATAAATATGTTTTTTTATAGGTATTTTAATAATTTAAATATTTCTAATAAGTTTTCTTCTATATATGTTATCATTTAAGTAATTACGAGTATAAATAATTGTAAGACACTAATATGTACATTAGTGTATTACAAATAATATCTAACTTGCTTGTGATATAAAAACAATTTTTATATTTAACCCCCCCCCCTTAGATAAGTTCTAGTTACGTTGAAGCTAGTATATTATATATTCTATCTATTTATTTTAACTAAACTGTTATAACTTACTTGCATGAGAAAATACATTTTTAAGTTTAAATTTCTTGTAAGTAGGTACATTTTCATTTAAAATTATCAAATTTAGACTAATAAAAAAATATTTTTCATTAATAATGTGTACTTAAATTAGTTATTATTGTTTATCGTAGATGTAATAGTAGTTTTTAGTTCTTACCGACAAGAAATAAATATAAGGAAGTAAATTATACATATATGTGTGTATAAATTGCCATTTTGAATTTAAAAATAAAACAATAACATGGATGATTTTAAAACATTTATAAAACTATAGGTACCTACTGGGTTTACATAAATATGAATATATAATCGTAATAAAACAACATTTTTTTAAAGTAACCTATAACCTTAAGAATTAATAATTACATATTTTAACACAACCACAGTCAAACCGTATTGTTATATAAGTACTAACCAATTATAATTATTCATTTTTATGGTAGTTATAGGTGTAAAATGAACAACAAAAATGAATTGTCTTATATTAAAGTATATTTAGTGGTAAATTAATTACCAGATTTACTCACCGGTATTTAGACAAGTATCTATTTTACTTTTATTGGCGAGCTTATAGGTGGAAATAATAATATTTATCATTGAATAGATATAATAGTGTATAGTAGAAAATAGGTAATATTTAAGTTTAGTAAAATTTTGGAACGGATTGGTTGATTTTTTGGCTAAATATAGAGCTTTGAACTTTTTCCAAAAATATTTAATATTATCTGCAATTTTTGGTTTAACAGTATGAAATTTTTTTTAGAAGTTTACTCATATACTATTTAATTTAATTACAAAATATTTTGAAAATCGAACTGACAATTTTTATCATAAAATTACAACTAATTTCTCCGAGGACCGAAGGGACGAAGGAGGAACATCCTAAATTGACGTTCCCGCTTTTTATAAAAAAATAAATAGTAAATATTATATAGGTGGGTAGTAGGTAGTAGGTACTAGTTTGCTCAGTTGTGTGTCAATCGTGTTGCCTATACTAAAGGCATATTTTTTGTTAGGCATATACAAATTTAATTAACATCTCTTATTGTCGTTTCGTTTATTTTTCTTTAAAAATCTAGATATATTTGTCTATATCTATCTTTGTCCAATAATGATATGAAATGTGATTGCTGGTGTATTGTGGTTATTATTTAAGAAAAATTAAAAAAAAAAAAACAGATTTAAACCCATCAAAAAGTAAATATGTTTAAACTTTATTTTACGTTGAGATTTCAACGCTTTACGATCGTATTATCGTATCGATGATTATAATATTGTAATGACGAGCATGTCATTTTTTAGTTTCACTTGTCGCTTTCAGTGTCATGCTGAGCTTTTTTGAAAAAAGGGGGGATATTAATATTTGACTAATCATAAGCTCGTGGGGAGCTTTGCCATCTACACCTTTATTAATTAACTACCTATTTATTTTTTTTACATTTTCCCCTTAAAAACTTGAACCATTTATAAAAAAAAAAATGCTTATATGTAATTACGTAAATAAACGGTATAATAATTATTTTCATTTACATATTTAATTGTATTATAAAATTATAATACTAGGGGTAGCCGTCCCCATATAGTTGGGCGGTAAGTCCAAGAAGAAAAAGAAGAAGAAAATAAAATTATAATATTATAATTATATTCACATTATATTACATATTATGATATATTGGTCGGGTTGCATAAAAATCTGTCTGTAAATTACTTTTACCGACTCTGTAGTTAACTATAATTGATAAAATTTTAATGGATGTTTATATTGTAAAAAGTGTTGCATAACTAAATTGTAATTTATAAACGTTTTCTATGGTTACTTAATCAGTAAACGTATTACCAAGGTACAACTATTTTCATAATACAAACGCGGTTTATTTAAATTTAAAAGTTTCAAACGAAAATAATATAAAATAGGTATAATCACTATAATTTGAAAATGACAAACATTGGCATTTTGGCAAAAACACGGATAAATATTTATATCGTTAAATTCTTATAATCTTATAATCGATCTGTAACATTTACCGCATTAAAATCGCATCTGCAATTTACAGGTTCGATAACCGATTATTTACAGTTATCTTTATTGGGCGTTCAAGCAACGATCAATTTTATTTACCGAACCGTTAATCCGTTAAACGTTCAGTAAGTCGCTATTGAACGTTTATGCAACCCGGCCCATAATATATAATATACAAACCGCTATGACCATAGGCGGAAATCTACCATGGACACCTACTACGAACATAGTAATATTTATTGTTTACCATAATATTGAGGGTAAAATCAAAATATTATACTCATCACAAGGGCGCTGTAATATGATTGCCATTTTTAATAACAGATCGATATTGAATAACACACACTGTACCAGTGGCGGATTTAGTTCTTTGTTTAAAAGGGAGGGGGAAATGTTTTAAAATGTAAATATGGAATAGATATGCAACCATATCTTCTGTTGATTATTTTTATGCAAAACATCAAATTTCAATACAAAAACGTTAAAATATTATTATAACGTATACAACTTATGTTAAGAAAAAAATTACAAATTATTATAAATTAGTTATAATAAAAAATCTAAATTTCTATTTTTCATACTTGCAAATCTATTGATAATATTTTCTACAGATATCTCAAACTCACGATGGACATTTGATAATACAAGTCCTACAAGCCTTTCTCGTCCCATTTGTGAACGTAAATATAATTTAATCTACATAAAATTAGTATACGGTGCATTTACATTACTTCTGTGTCGTGTCGTGTTGTGTTATAAATTTATAATAGACTTTTAGAAAAAAAAGTATTATTACTATAGTAACAGTTCAACCATGGCCCCTATGTTCCTTCCCCCTAAATGCCAACTCTGCACTGTACCGGTAATTCAGTCATTCGATTATTTTATTACCATTGCAATTGGTAAATTACGAATTATTAAATTTATACAAATAAGTAATTAAATAAACAAATAATAATTTTTTTTTATAAAATAATAACTGATTTCACAGTTTAAAACATATATTATAATATATTCACGTAATCAACGCTACGAACGTTAGCGAACGCTTCGCCAATCGGTCGTTCGTATTCCGGATTTTTGCATAATATATTATTTTAATATTCATATTTATAACGTTTCGTCGGTCGCGGTCGCGGATAATGATTAGCAAAAACAGATTATATAATTGCAATTACCGCGTAGTATTATAAATATGAATATTTCGATGCCCGTGCGATCGGTACGATGGAGACGATCACGATAACGCGCTTTGCTTAATATTATCGTATATGGTATTTTCGTTCGTGTTATTACCGCGAGCCGGGATGGACAGTTGATTATTTTCGACCTGGTGCAAGCACATATTTGTGGGGGGGGGGAGAAATAAGAGAGATTGCCCCCCTTCCCAAAGACCGTATGATACTATACTCAAGTCAAAAATTAATTTGATTTTAATATAACTATTGTATAAAAAATATATAAATATATGAATATTCAAATAAAAAAATCGCAAAATAATAGTTTAGATACGTGCCTGTAGTGGAATATACGATTCGAAGCAATTAAAAACAGGTCGTGTCAACTACCACCCTCCCCATAACTGTCCAACCGAGTGCGACCCTATCATGGGAGTGGTATGGGGAAATTTTGGACGATCTGGGTTCCCTCCCATTAGCATCATCGTTGAATCTTTAGATTTACGGCTTTCAAAATTATGCGCACAACTCTTTCGAAATCGAAAGACCGGATTCGCATAACTTTGATAGGAGAAGTTCTCAGTCAGGAGAAGTAGGTCGGATTCCAGCATCCGGGTTGTGGTTAATGAAGACGGAGATTTCCTCTTCCAAACCATCCGACTGTCCTGGATGGACCTCAACTAATACACCTCCTTCTATTTCTACATCCACCTCCATCCCTCACTCTTCAATGGTTGCTGACTGTTGGGTTATAGGTTCATTACGTGTCATACATGACATTTTTTTCTTGTGTTTTAAAACAAAGCTCCGTAAGTGGAACGTTTTATGTTTTATAGTTGATACTGATTATATTAATATAATTTTTATATTGTAAATTTTTACATTTTTGACGTTTTCCAAAAAACTCAATTTTATTATAGATCATGTATTGATATTCTTAGAGTATTTTTTCAAACTTTAGAGCAATATTTTCTTTTCTTCTACAATTATTAAAAATAAAATAGTGCCTAAAATTAAAGTATAACCGTAACAAAAATGTATTATTAAATTTCGAAATTTATCATTATAATAAAACCATCATAAAATGTTAATATTTGTATTTATATATAGGTAATTGTACTATTTGTACTAATGTCTAATAGTCTAATAGCCTAAGAAATGATTAAACCACGAAAAAATGTCAAGGTATAACACTCTGTGAACCCTTACCCTCCCCCCGTGAGCACGTCACTGGTCGCTTTATAATTAAAATTTCCAACTATTTGTGAACAATATTGATTTTAAATGTAAGTACTAGTTGTACTACGAATATAAATATTTATTATCAATGGTTTATAACATAGGTTAAAAATAAAACGACGTTTTAAATCGACAAAAAAAAATATATATCTTAATCATAACCGATTTTTTCGATCATCGTTCGTAATAAAACGCTGTTAGTTAAATAACATACTTTATATATGATATCAGCAATCGTGAGATTTCCTCTTAAAAATACGAATATGAATATAATAAGATACCTACTAGATTATATTACAGTCATTTAAGTTAAACGAAAACGTTCATTCATACACATTATCCATCACTGGATGGAAATAATCGAGTCATTATATTATTTTTTACGATTATTTAAACAATTGAATGGTTTGATGATCGAAATAATAATTACAGAGACATTTATATTAGATTAAATCGTTCGAAATAATTGTATCATAAATTAAAAGCTAAATAATTGCACTTGAGTTATAGTTTATTTTTTACTTGGGAATATTACAGAAAAATAAATTATCAATATAATATTACATTAGTCAATAATCATATAAGTATTTTTGTTTTTAATAGATATTTTGCTCAAAAGTGTAGATAACATTTTTAAATTAACTTAAATTGTATTAAAATTATTTTCTAATATATTGGAAATAATTCAATTATTTTTATATCGATTATTAGATTCTTCAAATAATTTGATTTTATAATATTATACTTTATAGGTATATATTATATACCATATATAATATATACCTATAATATATAATATAACATTATGTAAGTATACTCTATAATATATTTTATGTTATAAAGACAATGCTTTTAAATATACAAATATCAAACTACAATAAAGTACAAATTTTGCTTATTTAGAAAACGGTCGTTACCTCTTTCATGACCTCTATAATATATATTTTAATTTATCCCACTTACCTATTATAGTTTCGTATTAAAATATATTGTTTTTTTTCACCTCGATGTAGTTCAAACGAGATAACTACAAACGACGAAATATAATCTATAAATATGTTTCATTTTATACATCGTTGGAGACCGTAAGTACTTACTCACGTATAAACGATACATATAATTTTTTTTTTTTAATTGAGGTTATTTCCCCTTTTTTATGTTAAAAAAATATACGACCAATATTAGTAATGAGTGTCTAACACTTCGTAATTTTTTGTAAGAGCTAATATTATGAGTACATTTAAAATTATAGGGATCGTAGTCAATTGTAACTTGCGACAGATTGCAATGTAATAATTGGTCGAAATAATTAAAAATTGTACATTTGTATATCACTATATCTTTATATCGTATTACTATCGTATGTGATTGAATGCTTGGCTATGTTTCTAAATTCAAAACTTCAATCTGTTAATAATATTTTAATATTTATAAATGGACTTAACATATCAAGATAAAAAATACGAGGTGTATGTAATTTTTTTAAATAGATTTAAAACAAATATAATAATAAGCTTTATAATAGTTAAAATATAAAAGTAAAAATTCCAAATGGTAAAATATGCGAAAATATGTAAAAATAACATATTTTAATTGATTAATATTTTATTCTACTTAGATAACCGAATAAATATGCGAATCCTATATATGAAGTCAATATTTTATTAGATTCTGAGTGAAGCGACGCATGTATTATTTTTTCAATGTTTTTTTTTATGCTTGAAAACACGATTTCAGGTAGATATAATGAAATAATACCCACAATTATGGTATGCTTTCTGTAGAAAATTGCGTCTAGTTGATACTTTATTTAGCTCATTTTTCGAAAACTTTTCCTTGGGAGAAGAAAATCTACCAAAAAAAAAAGTGGAAAATCAACAAAATTACGGTTTCCGTTATTTTGATTTTTTGTATTTCGTGATAATTAATTCTGTTTTGATCGTAGGGAATTGAATATATTTTTGAGTAATCTCATAGCTAATTTACTCATATGAAATAAATATATAATTTGGAACGGATTATCTGATTATCAGTATAATATATTGTATATCTGACTGAGTTTTGCTCAGATTCGAATGCATTATTATTGCATTCAAATTTCAAATCTTAATTATAATTCACCACAATTTTTCCAAGGATCGAAGGGACGAAGGAGGAATAACCAGAATCGATCTTCCGGCTTTTTTTTGTTTAAATAGCTAGAAAAAATATAATAAGAAGAAGATTTAAAAATTGAAATATGAATTTTTTTTAGTGATTTATTATTCATAAAAACATAATAGCACAACAATTGTGATTATAAAATGAAAAATATACAATAGGATAATAATTAATTTTTTTATAGATAATACAAAAATAAAATTAAAATTAAAAAACCAGACTCGAGGACAAAGGAGATTATGGCATCAATGATAGGAGGAGAACGGGAGTTAAGGAGAAGATGAATATCATGAGAATAACCAAGTTATGAAATATAATTAAGGAACGAACGCGTTTGAGAGGATAGTGATTGGTAATGGAATAGAAGATAATCATATATGACTTTTTCGATGTGAAAAAGATAAAAAGGAGATGAATTTAAAAATTTTAAATGGAAAAATATTCGAAAATATTATAAAATAACATATCATATCATTTTAATTGCTTATAATATCACGAAACAAATTTGTATTCTACTTAGATAATCTCACAAATATGCGAATCCCGTATAAAATATGAGTCCTGTTAATAATTAATTAATTGTTTTGTAAAAATTAAAATGTATAATATAATGTAAACATATATTTGTACCAAAATATTATACATTTATAGTCATGGTCACGCCTCACGCCCAACAATTCTATTGATTTTACTAATAGCTGACTAATTAAAAACTATATGTACGGTTATGATATTATACAATATAATATAATATTAATGACTAGCGATGTCACCAATAACCGGATTCCCTTACTATTTGGATAATCTGAATGATTTAAACTTTATTTTTTATAACAGTTTAATATTATTTGAAATTTTAATTTTATTTATAGTTTTTAACCATTATCTAACCTAACCATTAACACATATATAATTTATATTTTATATTAATTCGACACTTGAGAAGATTTAGAATTATAGAAGAAAATTCGGATTTTACATCACTTTATAATAGGTAGGTATATATATATCGTCACTTGTCTATATATTTAAATATTTTAAATAGTTAAAAACAAAATACAAAACTATAATACATAACTAAATCATATAAAAACTTTGTTTAAAAGATAAAATTATTTATTTTGACAATTGAATTTAGTCATTTTCATTTTTCTCTAAATAATAATAATGGTTATACTATAAAATATCGTATATCATGTAAAATCTGTTTATATATAATATATACCTATACATAACATTAAATTACACAAAACGCATAAACGCGTAAAATATAATTTTAAAAATGCATATTAAACGAATACATTATTTTATACACAATAATATTTTCACGTTGATCATATTATTTTATGTATAAATCAAAAAAAAAAAATCGCAGTGCCAATTTATATTAATGCAGTGTTCCAGAGAAACAAATAATAGTATACGTAATATAAATATATTATAACCGTAATTTGAATTTTTTATTACGTTAAATAAAAATCGAAACGAATAGATCCATTCCAACGCGGGCATATTAATTGGACGCGCTCAAGCTACAAACCGTATTTAGGTACGAATTTTGATTAAATATTATTCGAAGAACGAAATAAAAATAAATAAACTGTTCGAGTATAATAATCGGTACTAACGTTATAATGAATGTGCATTCATGAACAAATAAAAATTTCAAATAATAATTTTTAAAAAATGTCCTCATTTATTTAATTGCTACATATTAAAATATAAATCATATGCATTTTATACCTTCAATAGGTATATTTCAAAATAATTAATATTTTCTCTGGAACACGTTCGTCTTTTTTTTTTTATAATGCAATACAAATACCATAAATAAAATGAGCACTGGCTATAAATATACATATTATTATAAAATTTCGTTTAAACGCACACGAAATTATTATTATTTTAGGTACATCTATTTTACTTATAGTAATATTATTATATAAATATAAAAATAATTTAATATTCACTCTTACAATATATTAAGTTATATTATCACAATACATAAAATAATCAATAAAAATGTAATATAAACAATAAATTACAATGATACTAATATTAAATTAGATAATTTAAATAAAACGTACCTAATTTATTATTATTCCATTATGGTTTTTTGGTAATTCCCTCAAAACGTTTGAGCAGAAATTTCAAAAAAATATAATGTTTATGCGAATGCACGTTTCTTAAGAGAAATTAAATAACAAGCTTTGTTTTTATATTATTAACACCGTTTGATGGGTATATTAATGTTAATGGTAGACCATATATTTTTCTGGTGACTTCAACAAAAGTGAAGACAAAATAAGTGTTATAAGTTGTTTATACGTTGACATTAAAAATGGAGACACATGTTTTAATAGTAGAATAATATTATTGTGTTTTTTTAAATAAATAAAATTAAAAAATGTTATTGATTAACAAATTTTTAGTGGAACATTTACCATAGTTCTGTAAAATCTCAAATCCATTTTGTTAAACACGATTTAATTACACACTAATTAGGTTTATAAATCGAATACACCAACGATACAGTTAACAACAAGAGGAAACCAATTGTGGAAATTAAATACAGTTCATGAAAATATTTTTAACTTCAGTTGTAGTAAATAAAAACTGTATATACCTAATCGATATTATTTAATAATTTTCTACTCGTTTAATCATAACTTAGAAATTTTTGTAGGCATTGTAATAATATATCCGTTGTATAACGCACATTATAATGTTATATAATTCTACAGGGATCGCGACTTTTAGCATTAAAAAAAAAAATTATGTATATTCATATTAAATATATGCGTTCAAAATCTATAAAATATGTAAGTACACAAAAAATATATTTTAAAAAGACATTAATTAATTTGTTTTTAAAATAATTTGCTATAATATCATAAGATCGATTATTAATACGGTTATAATTAATTTGTATAATACGATATTTTATCTAGTTATATATGCACATTGAAAAATAGGTAAATAAATGGAGTATATCTTAATATATTTCATATTATTGAATCCATCATATTCCATATAATGGATTTTATTGAATTAATACTGAATATATCCAAAATATTTATAAAAAAAAGCTGTTTACATTTTAAAAATACTTTTAGTTTTGCAGAAACATGCCGAAACCATTTTGTATTTTGTAATTATGTGCATGTTATTATATTATGCAAATATTAAAAGCCTCGAGCCATGGTAGATAATTTGCAAAATATACCACACAATAAAAAACATCTCCAATTATCAATACCCCGTGCGAACAATACGAAAAAACGCTATTCAAACTCGCTCGGTGCCGTTTCGCGGTAATAATCGCCCAAAATAAATATTTAAAAAGATAAAATTAAAATAAAACCGTATAAGTTACCTAGTATATAAAAGCATTAGGAACAAACACAATTAATTGTCTAAAAATTATGTACGGTCGTATAATATTAACCAATATAGGCTTAATGATTTTGGATAAGAGTGTCGGTTGCATGATGATATCTCTGTCGGTTAAAATTGCAATATTTGATTGATCCAGTCTTTGAACTTTGAAATTCTCGTGTACACACCGGGTTGGTTTGGTTCGGCACACCCAATGCCCCACGATATGATTCCGGCCAGCATCCATCTTTTATCCGGCCTTTGAATTACCATCGGACCGCCAGAATCGCCCTGAATAATTTTTAATATGATAATATTATAGATATTATGGATATATTTAATATCGAAATTAAAAAAAATAAAAATACTATAATCTATACTCACTTCACACGAGTCGAATCCTCCTTTTTTCCAACCGGCACAAATAAATATGTTTGGTATGTGTTCGATGTATCCAGCAGAACGGTACATAGTCTCGCAGAGGGAGTTGTTAATTACGGGAACTGTTACTTCCTGCAGAACACTTGGTAGAGGTCCGTCTAAACAGTGAACGATGTACAGTTAGATTTTAGAATATAATTTTCAACTAATATTATTATAATTTAATTGTACCTATTGTAAAAAATACTTAAGAAACGTTAACATACTAAGATCGTTAAATAAAAACACATAATTTATTATTTTTTATGAACAGTAGGTATACGCTAAACATATAGTAGTCAAGAGCAGTATTATTGTAAGCCATTAAGTCTTTATAATGAAATGATCTTACATAAACTATAAATATACGATGTATATTATATAATTTCGTTTTGTGTATACCTTCATATAATCGTCCCCATCCAGTGACGAAAGCAGACGATCCTACGTAATTTGAATCGTCCTCTGGAACGCAAACAGGTATAATATTGGGTTGAAACTTGACGGGCTCGTAAAACCGCAGTAGTGCCAAGTCATATTCAAAAGTTCTTGGATCAAACTGCGGATGCGAAGCAACAATTTGTATTCTTCGTTCTTCGTAACCATAAGGTTCTTCTTCCACAGATAAATCGTGTTCACCAAGTCTGAGAAGTAAGTCACTCGGAGGAACGCTAGAAAATAATTACAAATTCTGTCAAAAAAGTAAATCGACAAAAAGACATTACTGATTAATACAGCTTGAACTTTATTGCATTGATAGATATTTTTGAGTGTTATTTATTATTATTAGAAATTGTTGAAATTTTTTACGGTTATGTGAAATGTATTATATTTTAGAATGTTTTTATTTTGTGTAAAAAATCTAATACATAAATCAATATGTATTTTAATATAATATTGCAATTAATTTTAACTAGCATTTAGTACAGTAAAGTTTGATCTTTGCTGATTAAAAATATTATTATATCATTTACTTTTCAACACAATGTGCAGCAGTTACTGCCCAATTTTCATTAAATAATGCTGCTCCGCATTTGTGCAAGTACGTAGATGTTCTCCATTGTCTTAGTGAAATCTTGTTTTAAAAATATCGAATTAGTCATCATTATAATTTTTTGTAATTAAATTATAAAAATAAAATAATTTAAAATAAATAATACATTTTTAAGTGAATATATAGTCTAAAATTGACTTACTTGCCACGGCCACTTGCCGAAAGAAACTTTTTCGCCACCTACTATTCTTGCTGTCGGGAAAAGTCGTCTTCCGCAGACTAATTTTTTAATATGCAAATAAAGTATTTCAATAAATTTCAAATATTTATTTTCTGAATATTAAAATTAACACTATTACCATCTTTGTAGTTGGACATGTTTAAAGGAGCATTCCCGGTTTCGAACGACTCTGTTGTTGCTGCTATTGTTGGGGCGGCGGAGATGCTGGAAGCAGTTGTGGCAGTGTTCTGGACGGGTGTGGAGGAAGTGGTGACTAGTGGCATGTGCGTACTAGAAGGATTTTGTGTACTACTACTGACTGAATTTATACTATTTGATGTAATGATAATATCATTTTCGGAAGGACTTTGTACCGTAGTCGGTTTGGACGTCATTGATGTCGATGAGTATGTACCAGTACTACTTTCTTTTATCGGTGCACTGCTTGGAATGTTTGGTTCATGCGTCTCCACTGGAAGTTGAACCCAAGTAGGATTTGTGGAAACGTCTACGCCTGCATGAGGTTTGTACGTCACTAAAAACAGGATTAATTGTTATATAAGTTTAACACATAGATGTTAAATGTACACTCATATTACAAATGACTCATATAATATGTTTTTTTTTTTTAAGTATTTGAATTAATTCTTGAATACTTCACTTTTCACTGGTAGGTATTACATAACAAATACTATTTCTATACATTTAATGAATATGTACTAAGAAAAATGCCAATTTTAAAAATAGTGTTTTTCATAGTTAATAAAACTATATACATATAAGGTAAACTTACCGGTGGGTGAATTTGTGTTTTCAGATGGTATTGCGGGAACTTTGTCGAGCGTAGTCCAAGTGACCAGAGTCGGCGACATGGATGTTGTGGAAACGCTGTAACTTGCCGTGTGATTTTGATTTTTCATTTCAGTGGTCGCCTCAGTTAGTTTGGAAATGATTTCCGTGACTTTTTCTACAGTCGACCGAGTGACGTAAGAGCTTGTTGCGGACTCGACGGTAGATGAAGGATCGGGTTTACCGGAAGATGGTTTAGGTTTTACCGTATTGGGTTTACTTGTTTGTGGTTTGACTTTCTGTAAAGATGCTGCAGTTGTCGTCACTGGAGATGTGGACGTAGATTTGTTCGTAGTGTTCAATGGTTTGACCACGGGTTTGACAGTAGAAAACATGGCTGTGGAATTCACGGGACGTAGCGACGTAACCGTGGTATAAGTGCTAGTAGCCGTAGTCGTTGGCCTATTCACAGTTGTTTGACTGGACGAATATGGTATGTTGGAGGTTGTAGAACTGGGTACGCTAAATTGGACCGTTGGTTTTACTGTTTGAGGTTTAGTTTTCTGGACATTGGTTGTGGTGATCGGTGGTTTATAGGAGCTAGGTTTCACCATGGGTTTCACCGTCGAAAAGGTCGTCGAGGCTTGTACGGGTTTAGTCGATTGGTTGTATACCATTGTAGTGGTAGCTGGGGTTATCGAATTAGGCGAACTGTTGGCGGATGTGGGTTTCGTGTTTTCGGTATAATAGTTTCTGGACGTGGTAGACGTGGTCATAGTAGATGGCGCAGAAGCCACGGAAAATTGCGTTGACGGTTTATAGGACGTCGAAGACGGAAAACTATTCGCCAGCGTTGGTTGCGAATTTACTTGTGTACTATACCTGTCAGTGCTTGTTTGTTGCAGTTTCACATTGACTGTTGTTACAGGCTGACCGACCAAGTCGTTGTCTAGATTATTGTTTAAATAATTATCAGGTTCATTGATTTCGATCTCTGAGTTGGACTGAGTTTTACAGCAGCTACCGAAATAAAACCGATCGATGCAAGTACCCAAATGCGTTCCGTTTACTTTGGCACAAGAATATGCGAACATACAAATTCCTGTCTCTCCGGATCTCCGGCTGACGCATGGTAGTTGTCTAATGTTACGCCCGAACTCTGTAAAAAAAAAAAAAAAAATACGAAATTCAAATATCAATCATAACTTAGATATTATAATAATGATAAAAAAATTAAAGAGCTGATAAATTTTGTCGCTGCATTATGGTGAAATTCCACCAACTATAGAAACCTTAGACAAATTACTTATTAGAATATACAACTTTAAATATATAGAATTTAGATATTAACCTTTAGGTTTAACTATTAGGTATTTAGGTACCTACTAGGTATCTTTAGAATTTAATTCAATATAATTTTTTTTGGTTTAAAAAAATTTTTTTTTTTAAATGTCAACATGCCTTATATAATTAATTCTATACCTTATAAACAAATAAACGAGATCATCATTACATAACCAATGTTCACCGGGGTACATGTTATCAATTACATTGATTTGTTTGAAACTGCTAAAATTGAACGAAATGTCTGTAAAAATCTGTGATTGTGTGCAAAGTACCTAATTTACGCGAAGTTATATTTAATTATTAATTGTTTTCAATTCAACATTGTTATATTCAACGACAAATTGTTATTAATAACCGATCTTGCTCAGTCTTATAAATTGTAATGACGTTTGGAGTAGAGTTATGTATAATGCTACAATATGATATGTGGGAATTTTTTTATTTTTCTGGATCATATGCACGCAGTATTTAACAGGTTTAAGAAGTGCGTGACTTACGTGTAATTATCATAATATTCATAAACACTCATAAAATGAGAAAAAACACATTCAAAATATACAGATTTTTTTATTTGTAAAATTGATATTTCGTCAATTTTATATTATTAATAATTTATGTGTAATAATATTTACAAAAATTAACGATTATCCAAACCATAAACTCATTATACTATATACTTAACCGTGAAAAGGTAGATACTATAAATGTATACACTAAGTAAACATAAGTATAATACATAGGTAAATATTATAAAAATTATATGTTTGTTATGTATAAAATTATTATATAGGTAACTGCAAGATTATGCGTTAATATACACATAAATATATAATTTATTATCGTTGCCTATTGTAATAACGTGATTTCATTTGATATACTTTTATTCTGTACTAATTCCTAGAAATAATTTAATTTGTAATGTTTGATTTAGTAATTTATGTGTTGTGTGTGCAATTTTTTAACAAACTATTGAAATGCACAAATAACTGTTGATTTAAACTTGGTAGATATTTAAATTGACAATAATAACTTTGTAAACGTGGAAATTTATTGATTAAGTGTAATTCGTTCCGATGTCTTTATAATATAAATAGTTTCATGCTATGAAATTCGACTCGAAACTTAAGATAAATAAAAGTTAATTGAAGTATTTTTGATATTTTAAAAGGCCACTTACCAGATTTAATTAGAGTGGCCGAAATAAGTGAAAATTAGTGGAGGCTGACAGCTGGTTGTAGGGACTATGATTTATTGGTGAATGGAAACATTCACCTGATACATTTAAGACCATAGTTATTTAAAAAAGTAGAGAAATAAAGAATATAAATTATTAAAAAAGGGAGGACAATTCTTCTGTACCCTCTCTCCACACTCCAATAATTGTATATCTATATTTTCGAGATGTCAGTGTTTTTTAAGATTTACCGAAGTTCTACTGTTTATTAATCAAAATATAAATATAATACTCTCATCATTGTTGAGAATTGTGTATTTTAAATAATGCACGCGTCGAGACGATTATCATTAAATTAGACATAGATGACTAGGTACCTACCCATATTACTAAGGTATGATTTATTATATAAAGATTTAAGATACCCGCGTATATAGGAGAACGATAAATTCGTTGAAAAGTTAAACCGAGATAATAGAATAATATAATATTGTATTAATAATTATGACAATGATATGCAATTTATTAAATTACACTCTGTCGGTTATAATATTAGTTCTATAGAATAGCGTATTTTGGTTCGCGTGTATACTACCTATATACGGTTTAAACGGTTTGATGTGAGAAAAATAATTATGAGAAAATAATAATTTTTCGGGTTCCCGACGGCGCGGTGGAAAGAATGCCGTTTTCTTATCGTCACAAACGGTCTAATCTATACGAGCGTGTACAATGTATAGGTACAGTATAATATCATATTACTATAAATATTATTGGTGGGTGTGCGTTAATTGTTGCGTTTGTTTATTTGTTTTTTGTAGTTTTATTCTAGTTAGTTACGAAAAAAAAAAAAAAAAATGTTCGTGAAACGCATAAAAAAAAATATTTTTAGACCGGTATAGATAATACTTATAGTATCCCGACACAACGCGATAGACAATGAAACACAGTTGTGTCTGGCCAGTTTGTAGGTCAGTAGTTTGAGCGTATATATACATAATAATATATAAGCGAGTGCGCGCGTTTCGATTAACAGTTATCTTGTCTTGTATTGTGCCCACAAAATAATAATAATAAAATAACCCGTACCCAGTAGAGAGAGAGAGAGAGAGAGAGAGAAAAATAAAAAGTATAGGTAGTGGAAAAACAAGTTTTTATTTTTTATTTAATATATGCGCCAATGTTAAGCTTGCATTGTCCGCATAGTTGTGTGTATTAAACGTGATTTTATTTTGCCTCTGAGAAAAATATCAAATAAAAATGCAACGCGAATTATTCTCGTTCCACTTTTGGCGTATATGTACGATTGTTACTGTTATTCTATTTACTTGTTACTTATCATTTTAGTTATGTTTTATTACCTGTTAAGCTGCTATTATTTTGTGTCACCGTCACATTAATATACATTTACCCCCCGATATTTTACTACTTCCGATAAGTATTCAATTTCAAGTCGTAATATAGCAGCTTAGACAACATTTTCGATATTGTTACAAAATTGGCATTTTCAATCGTTAATTTCGCTTTTCCTTACCGGTTACCTATATTTGTTTGTATAATGGTTTTACGTTTTGCATATATTTCAGACACGCTATCGGAGCTACACGAGCTTTAATAAATCAACATTTATGTTTTATTATCGATCCGGATGGAAACGTTACACTATTGAATCAATACACAATACCTACTGAATAAAATAACTTATAACAAATTATTAAAACAAAATAAGCAGGTATTTTAATTTTTTAAATTTCAAGTAGATAAAATGTGTTTTGTACAACGAATAATGCATATTATAATATATGTTGTGAAATGGATTTAGGAAGAATACCTACTAATACATACTAATGACACATTTCTAACTGTACATTTTGTTTATTCATGCCTTCGTAAGACTATTATTTACTTCATTATAATACGAGTTTAACTGAAGAAAGTGTCATCAGCCATGGCTTTCTTGAAACGACATTGAAATATATATTCCGATGCTTTTAGAAACGACACTTAGATACTTAGTAGCTATGGACCAGCTATATATTATATTAAATTAAATATAAATAGTGTCTATATTCTATTAAAGATAAAATATTTCTTTCATACTATTATGAATGTTTAAAAAATTATTATACATAAGATACAATTATTTAAATATAAAATATTGCAAGTAAATATTATCAACATTATTGTTTGATTTACTTTATTTAGTTGTATTTAGATTCAACATGTCTTTTTTTATTAGTTATTAAAATTATTTACCATCTATACCAAATATTAACAGTGCATACATAATGAGCGAATTTGATAAAAAAAAAAAAAAGAATATACTATAAGAATGAAGAATTGAACAAGGAAATATTTTCTGTCAGTACCTATCTCAATTTGATTTTTAATCTAAAATTACATTTTTAACAACTAAAATTGTTTATTAATTTATTTTTTAACAAACATAAACATAAAAATTGTTTTTTTGCAAACAATTCTATAATAATAATTGTATATATAACAATATAAATTATTACACAATTTATTGTGTATTTATAAATTACTAAAAATAAAATAATATTATCCAAAACAAAGAAAAATATTTGAATACTTTTATTCAAATACATTACTCAAATATTTAACTATACCTACAACTTAACCGAACTTTAATTAAATCGTCGTATCATGTAACTATATAATAATTTAATATATAGGTTAATTAATTAATTTATATATATATATATCTTTAAATATAGTAAATATACCTATACCAATAAAATGTTATTCTTATAATCCTATACCAAGAAAATGTATCAAAAATTGTATCTAAACAATTTAAGATTATTTTTAATGATATTCATATATAGTATCAAATATATACAATGTGCAGATTTAATCCTTTTGATAAAATGCATAAACATTTTAATTAAAAGTAGAATTAAATAAACAAATTTTAAAACTACTATATTTTTCATATCTATTACCTACCTATCGTCCATATTTGAATAGTATACTATAATAAAGAACTTGTTATAAAAAAAATATATATATAATTCTTTAAAGATAATTTAATAATTGATTTCAATTATTACGATCATAAGATATATGTCTTCCCCAGAAAAATATTGAAATTAAATATTTATTTTAAATTTAAATAGGTACTAAAATTATGCGCACGCATGTTTTTCACAGATACCTAATAAGTAATAATAACTATATTATATAGTAACTACAATACTACATATACATACTTCGGCTTTCAAATAGTAGAATAAGACGTATAATTATATTATGATTCTTAGTATATTTTAACCAGGGTTAATGACCTTATGTAATGATGATCAAAATACAGTTTTAAAAAAGGCGGGCAATTGATTTTGGGCGTTCCTTCTTCGTCCCTTCGATTCTCGGAAAAGTTAGTGGTGGAATGTTATTATGTTAATAATATAATTAAGATTTGAATGCAATAATATTGCATTCGAAAAAACGAATCGGAGTGAAACTGAATCAGATATAAAATATACTAAAATATACTAATAATATTCCTTTTTATACATTTTATTTATCGAATAATTTTTAACAGAAAAATTAGTTATTATAAAATATTTTAATACAAGTTCGTCAAAATTACATTTTCGCAAATATTCGTGATTATTACAGTTTTTCTAACATTTTTCGTAGTTTCCTTTGTCCCTAAGAAAAACTTTTGAGAAATTCGAAGTTAAATAAAGTACCAAAATTAGATAAGATTCTCTATCGTGTGGTAATCGGACCATTGTTTCTACCCGAAAAAGTGTTAATACAAAAAAAAAAATAAAAAACTAACAAAAAAATATTATATTTTTTCGATTTCACTCAAAATGTTGAATGCTTATTAATAAAACAGTAGGTACTGTTGAATTACAATTTTTTTTTTAATTTGGTTCTGTTATATACTTCTGTTAAATTTTCCAATAGTAAAAACAAAAATTGCAAATTATATTGATGATTATTTAAAAAAATAATTCTATACTCTATATGTTTTATTCTATATTTGGACATATATATATAGTCAATGTAACAAACATTTTCTCATATGTTAAATGCCTTTGTCAATAAACAAAAAAATTTGAAACCCTTACGTTCAAAATTGCAATTATAGTTATCATGAAATATTTAAAATCGAGTCTATCATAATTACAGTATCTGTGATTTTTGTCATTGGCCCGTCATTTTTTTGTTAGTTTTTCTTATACTAGAGGAATTCGAAAAATGAGCTAAATAAAGTACCAACTATAGACAAAGTTCTCTATCGAAGGCATATACCCTATTGTGGCCATTATTTTCACTCAAATAAGTGTTTACACAAATAAAATTAAATAATAATAATTAAGACTTTGTGTTTTGTCATTATAATTAATAACCTGTATTTTACACATGTGCAGTATTATTGGTTTCATTTTTTTTTTAAATGTATACGATGTTAATAATTATAAATCTTTCATCACAATGATTTCACTTTGTTTAATTAAAATAAATGTATTTATAGGAACGGAAGTTATTAATTATCAATGTAAGTGCAATAAATTGTATCATTGTGAATTTTTACATTTCTAATTTTCTTATAGAAAATGATTATTATTATTCTTTAATCTTTAGGCACCAACCTGTAATTGTTGTCGGAGTATCCCACGAGGGATTCGATTTCACCGAACTGATAATCAATCCGATTATGTAGACCATACACAACAGTTTTCTATCGTACGAAGACTCCATTGGTGAAGAAATGCCATGTCTCTTCATTCTAAACAAACCATTTAGAATTATAATTAATTTTTAATTAGATATTGTATAAACCGGTATTAATTGTTTTAATCGAAATCTATAGGTAGGTACCGAGTAACATACAAAAAGTGACCACGTAACCTATTTATGTCGTAATGACCGATTTGTTTTTTCTTTTATCTATAATTAATATCACAATAATTATGTATTTCAATTAATATAGAAAATAGTTCGTTACAAATTGATAATTTTCATTTTTTTTAAATGACTAATATCTATAGGATATTCAATTTAAATGTGTTGATTAGATGTTATTCCAAATATTAATGTAGAATTAGGTTGTTCAGATGGATTTATTTACCATATAGAATATAACAATATATAATAACCAAAATAATAATAATAATAATAATATAATAACCAAATAACTTATTGTTATAATGATTAAATCGTTATTTCTTTATATTTATTCATCTTAAACAAATCAATATAATAATATGTAGTATGAAAATTATAGAATAGAGATTATACGAAAATAATTATACGTTTAATGTTAAGCAAAACAAATGTAATAATAATATAAAATAGTAAATATCAGATGCTGTATATAGGTATTATTGTTTTAACTACAATTATGTTTTATGTAAGTCTATTTAGTGACGGATATAAATAAAGAAGAGGCAAGTGCCCTCCCTATCCAATTTGTTTACACTATTATTAATTTTGTTTCCTGGTTTTACGTCGCTCATTTCTTTATATCAACTGGTAGTTATATATATATAATATATTGTGCCACCCTGACAAAATTTCCGGGTTCCGCCTTAGTACAAATTTTTTATTATCATAAAGTACGTACATAAATGTACGTTGGACGTACTTAATACAGGAAATAGAAATATCATTACTATGTGCAAAACAACAAAGAATGTATGCCTACTATTGAACATTAATATTGTGTGTATACCTTATCTACCATTTATGATAAAAAATATTTTAAAATTATGATAACCTCTCTCAGATGTCTGAGGACCAAGACACAATGTAATATATCTAATATATCGTACATTCATTACATTTTACAGTTTCATTCTTGTAACATATTGAAAGATAATTGATGTTATAATTATTTTATAGTAAATTCCTAATATTTACTTTTTGTCAAGTATTTAAAATTCTATCAAATGTGCAAATTAATCGAGGGTGAAGTATCAATATCAGGCTAATCACACCATATACAAATTCACTTTGTTTGAAATATGTTCCGATAATATGTTTTTTAAACAAATTCAATGATCCGTTTCTGAGAAATATAATGAGTCATAGATGAATAAAAAAATATCTAGCGGAAAATCAATTGATCTTTTCAAATTAGAATATGAATCAAGCGTAAAATATATCTTTATTCTTTGGTGAATAATTTAAAAATGGAACAGTTACTTTTTTTTTATTTTAAGAATATTTTTATCATATGTCAATTTTTGAAAAAACACGAGATTTTTGTTACAATAAACGTATTTTATATTCCTACTATGAAGTTTTTTATCAAAACGAAAAAAATACACCATAAATACTTTAATTACTATAACTTTGGTTGTATATAAATATTTTTTTAATTTGTGACAGGTAGTTTAGAGGTAGCTGACAGGACATAATGAATGACCTATAATATTAGTTACTAAAATATGTAAAATTATTTTTTTCTGCTCATTTACTGTACATTGACTTGCCCGTATGTTGAAATACGATACGTTAATTTATATTCACTGATAGCTTATTATGATGGTTTCATAATATTATTATATTTATTCAGAATTCGTTAAACGTACGTATTTATGAGTTTTTTAACATTATTTTTTCGCATAATATTTCAAGACCTAATTATTACCCTCAAAAACATTTTTCCATGTTGGAATTAATAAATTAATGTATGCTCATCATTTTATCTGTGACACTTAAAAAAATGTTTTTATAAATGTTTTTATTGTAAAATATGTCATTTAAACAAATTAATTTAAAACACTAAATAATATATTATTATATATACATTATACGATGAGTCGATGACCCAGTATGATATTAAGGTTGTAAGCATTGGTGTGATGAAAAAGTTTTTAAGGAGCAGTTGCTCTTTCAAAATTTTTGATGAGTACTAGGTGGTATGAATGAAATATAGATTAGATCAAATAAATAGTATTAATATAATCCAAATAAAAATGTTCTATTAACAAAGTTATAAATCTAATAATTTTTTTACAAACATATACCATATATTATGTACCTATATTATAAAATTTAGTTGCGAATGAATTATATATCTATAATGTTTAAAAGTTGAGGTGGGTGGATAAAAAAAAAATATCTGCTCCATATATTAAAGTAGTTCGCCGCTCCATTGGTTGTAGGTCATGAAAAATATATTTATTATAAATATGTAGGTGTATGATTTCAGTAATTCAGTTATTGTCACAAAGTAATATAAAAAACAATTTTCATAATTTTTTTAACTAACCTGACTTTATTCATCTTTTCATGCTGTATACAAATTGCAATACCACTTGAGCGGAACATACAGTTTTGTGATTTAAAAATTATAATTGTCATTAATATTGTTTATGTTTTATAAATAAAATAATACGAAATATTAAATATAGGATTAATTGACAGATGAATTTAAGCTGAATAAATAATAATGTCATAATATTATCGTTTACAATAGGTACAACAAACAAAGAAAATATAATCTGAAAAGTAATAGAATATTGGTTCATAAATATCAGCAAGGTATTATCTACAATTATTTCACATTGATATTTTTATGATTTAAAAATATGAGATATTGATAAAAAAAATCATTTACCGACAAATACCTGTAATTATTATCTTCAACGACAAGTATTTTTCAACAAGTAATTTGTCTAATAAGTCTAATAGTATTTAAATTTAAAAACTAAAACATGCGTATGCAAAATCGCATAATTAAAAAGACAATAAGATGTACAAAAAATGATTTACAATTACACGAGAACTTAAATAAATAAGTGTAATATAAATTTATTAACTTATCTGACGTTTAATTTTTAAATTATGATCAGGGTTTTGATTTTATATTGATTTTCATATTATTTTGTGTGTTTGTGTAGAGTATAGAATCAACGTAAACATATCGTAGTAAGACACACGTTTATAATAAATTTTAATGAAATTGAATTTCAATATTTTTGTATATTTTACCATTTACGAATTTACGATTTAATGTTTCTAAATGCATATATTTAAAATAGATTTATATTTTTATAAACTTATTTTTTTTAAAAATATTTCAGCATTTTTAATTAATTAAATTAATTTTATTCGTTTTTTTTTTTTATCTATTTTAACCAGAAATTACATTAATTTCGTATTTTCATTATTCAAAATCGGGAACGTTTATAGTGAAGTCTTAATTTTAACATTAAGTATTAACAGAAAATTGCACATTGGCATATGGAAGAAAATCATAGAAGTTTAAAATTTAAAAACCTCGCTAAACATTTAATCATATACATTATACCTACATTGCAATTTTCAAGAAATAATGCTTATATATGTATAATAGATCAGTGGCAAATCCAGGGGGAGGCCGATCTGGCGATCGAAGAAAAATTGAATTTCTTATATAGACATTGTCGTTTTTAATCTTCCCTGTAATTTTTTTTTAAAAAATTATGGTTGACCCCCCTACCCTATTATTTTGAGCTGGGCTGGCCTCTAATAGATCTAAATGAATAAAACTATTCACCTTACCTCCCAATTATATCGGATCGGCCACTCTAGTTCTACACCTCTATAGATTTCAATCTTCTACATTTCATCTATCTTCATACCTATCACTCTCTAATAACAGCTATCTGGAATTATTTTTTTTTTTTTTTTTTTCATAAAATTTATTAGAAAAAACGGAACTGACTAACTAACGTTAAACAAATACGCGTATGTTTTTTTTTCGTTTTTTTCAATTTTCCTCTCGATATTGATTGAAAATAATAAAATAAACAATTTATGTTTGTTTAAGGTCACATTATAGCGCATATTTGAGTACTAATAACACTGAGCCCTGATTATGATGTTTTTCATTCTTATTATTATTATTACTAAAAGTGGTGCGCCACAGGTGTCTCAATACAAACACGACAATGGACGGATTAGATAAATTGGGATTATTTACGGACAATTGTGCACCGTTAGTACGACAATAATACACGGGAGTGCCGAGCGGCACTAAAATGCGACCTCGGAACAAGAAACGTCGGGAGAAAGATACGCCGCGCGCCGTCAACAAACTCCGCATAGTGGTCCCGAGTCGAATAAAATATATAAATAAATACAGATAAATTCGTCATCAATAATCGACTTTCCATACACACACACACACACGGTTTGGGATTCCTAACCGACCGTCGAAACATTAAAAAAAAAAAAAAAAAAAAAAAAAAACAGAAGACTGGGATAATAATAATAATAATAATAATAATAAAAATACCGTCCTAATAGAAAGTCGCGGCGAAGAAAAATATATTTTTGGTTTTGATCGTTCGTCATTTTTATCGCCCACACGCTGAATCGCCGA
Source organism: Eriosoma lanigerum (assembly GCA_013282895.1). Lineage (NCBI taxonomy): Eukaryota > Metazoa > Arthropoda > Insecta > Hemiptera > Aphididae > Eriosoma > Eriosoma lanigerum. The sequence goes on from CM023362.1 coordinate 7,772,067, forward strand.
GCGGAACATAATAATTTATACGTTATACACGTAATGCGCATTGTTATGAACATATTATGACGAGTTCCTTATTATTTTTATAGGCTAAAGCTGTTTGCCGATTGCTGATGACGTGTAGGTCATGAATACGTATAATATTATACGGGTGTTACCTTAGGTTTCTAGGTCAACAATACCTATGATATTTAAAATGGCGAAAGTTTTACGGGTTCGCCTATTTTACATATTTACTATTACATATTATTATTATTATATTATTAATTTTGCGTTTTGTTTATTCCAAGAACGCAACCAGGGGAAAATTCAAAAACATTGTCGTGGTAACCATAAACCAGGTGGGCAAATAAGTAATAGCTGTGCATGTTACCGGGTTAAATACATATATATTAGGTACTTGTATAATAATAATATTTCTTTGGATATTGAGTCACGAAAATATTTGCATCTTACGTATAATTTTGTCGCGAGAATATCGTTAACTGTAAAATATAGGTTAGGTTTACAACAGGCAATGACGACCTGACGAATACTAATTTCTTTGCTGTCGAATCGAAGCAAAGAAAAACATCGCCGACACACATTTTACGATCGAATCATAATAATATATCCCGTATTATATTATAATATACAACATATACAATACGAAAGACAAATATTTATATATTTTGTCGCTAAATTTCTCAATGAATAATTATTAAGTTACAGTGTTCGTAATAACAATCAGTTAATATGTACCTAACATATTAAATTTAATTTCAAATATAATCGTAGTTACAATAATTTATTTATTATTACTATGTAACATAATAATACATATATTATATAGAAGTTTTCAACGTTGAAAATAAAAATCACAAAATCATCTTAGGTCAACACCCAGACTTTACCTAATCGGATTAAATCAAATATCAATTTATCATTTTTGCCACAACAGGTAGGTACAATCACATTTTACTAGCTATTATTATAGAGATTATTATCATTTATCGTTTTTTATGAAACTGATTAGCAACTATACCTTGTGCGGAAATACTTTATATATTACAAACTATTGTGTATATTTTCAGAATTCGTATACATTATCGAAAATAAAACGCTGTGCCTTATCTTGCAGGACCAATCTTGTCCAAACATGAATGTCTAAATTATACAATGGTATTTACAATTCGGTTGATTATTTCGACCTCTCCAGTTTATCGATCATTAAAAACGGTGATCGGGAGGGTTTGGATCCTATTATATTATCCAAACTCTTAGAATTGATAAAATACTTATTATAAAAAGTATTTTACTTATAAAAACCATTTTTTTTTTGCTCCTCTCTCATAAAAAAAAAAAAAAAAAACAGATTTCCGTTTATGGCGTCGTGTGTAGGTGAGGGCTGTGGGGTATAGACAAAAATGAAATGTTCAAATATGTAACATATTATAATGTATGATATGTAAAAACATACGTGTTATACGACGGAACAAAAATCAGCGATTGTTCGGAATGTTAATATATATATATATATATTATGTAATATGCGTGTTGGCTGCACGAGATTCAAAAATAAAAGTTAATTAAAAAGGCGAGCCTATATGCTATAACGGAAAATTAGAATAATAATTATTAAGTAATACGATAAAATATTACTAACGTCTAACATTAGCGATATTAAGAATATATCCGGTTTGAAAATATTTGGAAATGTTATTAAAATATAACAAATACAGATAATTATTTATTTAGATAGTAGTATAATGTTTCGAAGTACCTATCTATATCTTATCCCGTAAAATTATAGCATAATATTAGGTACATAAACTGTATACATCAATATCAGAGATTCACCAAAATTAATTAGGTATGTTGAGTTTCTTTTGAAATTAATAATAAATAATTACGCAAATAAATATTTACTAAGATATTATGTAGGTTGTTTAACAATTATTTGGTTAAATTTTAATTTAATCTATGTATACATTTTGTAAGAAATACATAATATTTTTAATCGCTATTAGTATATAAAAAAACTAAATATGTTTTTCCGTAACCCTTTTTTTAAAATTACGGATTTAGGCAAGAAGATCTATCTGCACTAACATAGATAATAGATTACTTATATTCGATACTGAAATGAATTTATTTTCCTATAATCAATAAACCATATTATTTTAATGCCATTGACTGGTTATTTTGTGGCAGGGGATGACAAAGGAAAGGACATGGTATAAAGGTAACATTGTGTAGAAGACATATTGTAGTTTATTTGTCGTGTAAATTAACGAGAGAGAGAGAAAGAAAGGTAGAAAACATGTTTTATAAAAGCGAATTATTACGTTGAACCCGTCACCCTGATGTTTTATTTTCTTATGACACTCGCCGGATAAAAAATAAAGATGATGGGCCTCCCAGGAATTCATTTCTTTTTTGGGATCATCGCGTTCATAAATCATTGTTGATAAAAATCAAATACTTACACGCGACATCGATAATGATTGTTTTTAACATAATATTTCATTACTTCCATTATCGCGTACTGTCCTCTATATAATATCTCAATGTATTTTTTTCACTTTAAAATATATCAGTACTTAAAGGCTAAAGAATCTTTTTTAGGTGGTTCGTGCCAAAATTTGGTAATTTAATTTTAAATAATTAAAAAGAATTTAACAAAATTACTAAAAAAAGCATTACATTTTTAATGTTATTTCATTACTTAACTGAACATTTAACAAGTAAGTTATTATAATTAATGTTGATTTATATTTAAATTTATAATGATTATTACAAAGTAAACTATACCGAGTATTCTATTGTCTGTAGTCGTTAAAGTCTCTTGGAACATTACTATCTATATTATTTCAGTCCAAATAATATGTTTATATTATATTATAATCTTATATGAATAATAAGATATAATACAATATTATATATTTATAAAAAAGAAATGTTTCTCTATATGACAGTATATATTATTTACAGGAAATACACTGACTCATCATTTAGTGATTTCGATTTTTTGTATCCTATTTCAATAATTCGTTGGTTAGGTAATATTACTTTTACAGTACAGTTATTTTTTGGGATACATTTATCAAATTAATCACGTATGGATTGACATACTTACAGTATATGTAAACTTTATTTTTTAGACAGATGTTTATTATATATAAGAAAATTAGGTATTTAAATGTCAAGTTCAATAATTCTAATGGAACAATAGATGCTGAAAGTAAAAAATGTTAATGTTGTAAAAATGTGCGAATTCAAATTATGTACAATATATAATACGTATGATATAAGTAAAATTATGTTGTGAAATCCGCATGCATATTATAATTTAGTCAGTGTACCATTTATGTATACTTACACTGACTTAGACTTATAAAAATTACGACAAATTCTGAGTTTTGTATAGTTTTTTAAAATTTTTTTTTTTTATAAAATATCGATATATAGTAATAATTTTCGTGTGAATAAAAATTCGATCGCTGAATTTTTCTTGTTTATTGCAGTTGCAACCGATCGTCGAATGGAATTTTAAATATTTTTTTACAATATTAATAAGACAAAACGTGACATATATTACAGCCATCGTCAAACGTTATACCCGCTGTCTTGAATTACAAACACAATATAAACTCGTACTTGTTATAAATAATGATAAAAACAATGTGTACCTATAACATTATTATTAGTTTCGCTATATTTTTTTAATTAAATATACATACATGCATATAATATTATAATATACATATTATTATTTTAATCAGAACAGCAGTGTATCTATGTCCTATACCGCATACCTATTACCACCTCAACCATCGCGGTACAATGTACATAATAATATTATACCTAGGTATTATATTATTCTTAATATATATATATATATATCATATTCTACCTATACGCTAAGTTCGGTTATGTACCGTGCACGAGTAGGTATTGCAGGTAAAATTTATTACCAGAAAGATAATAATAATAATAATAATAATAACATTATTGCCGTATGGACATCTATGTGTATACCGTGGTATAACGTCGTACATACGACCGCGGTGTGTAAATCATAACGGTACACGTCGAAAAGAAATCTCAATGACCTTGTGGCGTTGGGTCGTGCCCGGTCCTCTCATCGCGCGCTCGAGTATAACGTTACAAAGCAATACTCGCGGTCGCATGCCGAAATCATATCCGTTCAATAAAAATACGAAGGCATATTATGCCATTTTGCGGTAAACGTAAGTAGGTACGACAAGTAAGTACGGAGACTTGTTCATAATAATAGAAGCGAAAACGCCAATACCGTTTCGGCCGAGGCAGATCCGCCGCGTCGCGAGTTTAATCCACGCGCGCGGCCGCTATAATGTATCGATTATACATCGTATACGATTGTTACGTTTTTCTATGAAAAGTACTTGAGACAATCGCGTGCGTTCTACTTTGGATTTTTTTTAATACGAATTCCTCGGTTTATCAGAGTACACGTGTGTGGTAAAAACATTAAGTAGATATATATATTATAGAGGTATACATAGCCAGGTTAAATTAAAACAAATACAAGTTTCCCAATAATCATAACAATGTATTGATAAAGAGAATCGTAATTTCAGATTTTTATAACGTTTTCAAGTACCTATACGTTATCATTATAAAAAATACGTTTTATTCGTTGCTATATTTTTTATTTCACGGACGAACCGTACTTTCCAGGCCCTTTTCCTGGAGTTTTCGCGTCCAAAATACTATATTATTATATTTACGACACCGGTTCTCATGCTAGGTATCTACAAGTAAGTACAAGTCCGCGTGACCGGTGTCGACCGTCATCCTGGTCGCGGTATACTCGGTATAGTGTATAATTAAACGTTATTAGTTTTGTACAGTGGATATATAAGTACCGATAGGATTTCCGATACATACTATATAATATAAATGTATTTCTCGTCCGTGTAAGAAATTACGTGTGTGTATATAATAACGGATATAAATGAGTGAATAACGGTCTTCGGCGTATATATAATCCTGTTTGACTAGATTCTCAAACACCCAACATTTTATTAGGTACCCATATTATATTATTATTATTATAACTTTATTTTATTAAGTATTTAACGTGCCATTTATAGTATTTATTTTTTATTTTTGGGAATTCATTGTATAAAATATGGTAAATAACTTTAGATTTTTTTACAATTTTACTGCCCTGCTGTTTTTATTATGTGTAGGTACATTCACGATATACCAATTGTCTTATTCTATGTTCATTGCGTTCGTTTGGTTTTTCTATTTAACCAACAACGAACAAAATCATTAACATAATAAATAATATACATATAAAAGGTACGCATGTTTTCTCTATGCCTTAAACAACGATTGACCCCTTTTAGCGCTCTTATTTGTTTTATAAATATTGTCATAATGTGTTATAAACGCATTAATATATTATATATAAGAAAATTCAACGCCGTGGAAAATATATTTTGGTTAAAAATAATTATCGTGGTAAAATAACTAAAAAATATACCATGGTTACGGAAGATCTCACGAAACCAATTTATTTAACTGGTGTCGTGGGGTTCTCGTGATTTGAGATTTGGAACGGCTTTTAGTTGTTTCTTTCAATTAGGCACAGAAAAAAACCTCGATTGTAGTAGTTCGTTGACCGGATGGTTAAATCACAATATGTCGATGACTAAGATAAAATATTTAAACTGAATACAATTTTTTTTATAAAAATATAAATATAATTTCAAAATTTGTTTGATTTTTAATTTTTAGGACATCGTGAGACCTAGTTTCGTAAGTATGACGCGTAATTATCAGTAACGCGCAAATAAAATTACTTTATGAATTATTTATTCTTATAACGTATACTAGATGTACCTACATATTCGCCAACTTATAGTGTACTTACAGAAGTATCAAATATTTTAATTGTTGAATACACACAAATTATTTTTAAGAAACAAATGTGTTTAAATGTGTATAGCTAAGAAAACGAATTATATATTACCTACCTACATGGAAATGTTTATAATAAATTGTTGTTCCCACAGGTAGGTAAAACTGATAATTATTTCTAATGCACGTATTGTACTATTATTATTATCATATCTAAGGAACAATGATACACCCCCCACATAGTTTTCACGTACGAATATACGATGACGACTTGCTATTATTTTCAAACCAATTTGTTGCGTTCGCCATTTTCTTTGTCTTCACATCAGAATATAATACATATACTACCTATTACTATAATAACATAATATCTGATTTATTTATTAATATTTAACGGATTTAAACCCTTTGATTATAAATGCACATGCAGATATAGGTACAGTTACTAATAAAACATAAAAGAAAATATTATAACTTAGAACAATCGTATCATATTATAATCGTAATTTATGACCAACTCGATATCAGTACCTACCTATATAATGATCAATAACTAAACACGGATGTAGTACAAAATTACAAAGGATATTATAATAATATATTACACTAATTTCTCTGCGAAAGAAATCTTAATCAATATTATATAATATACATTTTATTAAATATGATAATTAAGAATGTAGGACAGATATAAGCGTAGATCTAACAATATATTATCGGATGCGTGATATACTTGGGAAACTGATCAAAAAATTTGAATATTTGATTTCTTTTCGGACTAATGTGTTCTTGTCTATTGGAAAAAAAATATATAAAACATTAATTGGTTATTTTGTTTCAACATTATATATAATATGTGGATCAGAAATTATAGAAAAATTGTTACTATATACATATATTATTATATAATATATATATTATATATTATATTAAGTATTATATATTATTAAGTATTAGAATATTGAAAAAATTGAATGATCAAAAATCAACATAAATTATAAATAGTTTTAGGTACCTATATTATTACTTGCGATATTATAAACGTATATATATATGAAAACAACTCTCATTAGGCTATTTAAACTGACTTCTTAAGTAAAAATGTTTGATTTTATTATTTATAGGTAAAATATTTAAATATTTGTATGTAATCGAAAAATTAACAAAAATAATATACCTAAATTATAAAAATTGTAAATATAAATAAATTAATATAAAAACAAATTAATATAAAGTAAAGATAAAATGTAAACAAAATAATAAATGAATCGAAATTAAATACAACAGCGATTTAATTATGAACTTGTAAAATTTGAAAGCGATAAGAAATAATAAGAAATAACCGGAATATAGTAGATATAACACGAATTTATTATGTAGGTACCTGCTATATTTTGTATATAATTATAAGATTTTTGTTAAGTTTGTTGGTCAATGACATATTTTAGAATAACTCATTAAAATAATAATATATACTAATATTCATAGAATATATTATAATATTCTTTAAAACATCTAAAATAATTATTTTTTTGATAATAAAAAATATAACGATTTGTCGATGTCAATGAATGATAGTGAAAAACGAATTAACTAAAGATTATATAAATTATAATTAAGTAATATATTATACTAAATAGTTCATTCATTTGACACTAATTTTATCATTCATATACCTATTAAACCTACATATTAAACATGTTTAATTACTTTGTTTCTGTCCTACTAATTTGATTTATAATTAATATTTATAAATATCTATATATCTGTTCGCATTTTTCTATTAAATATCGTTTATTTGTTCATTAAACGTTGAAAATTATTAAAACTCTTATCTGTTCCACTATCTTTCGGCAACTTTGCTCATTAATAGTAGATAATTGATTTAATTATCGTATATATAAATCATAAAAAATATAATGTACATTTTGCAATTCCTATGCGTTGACCTAATGTACTTAAATATTAATTGATTAACTCGTTTTCTAGGTATGTCTTGTACCTGCCTAATCAACATTAGTGTAATCAATAACAAGATGTGAATCATCCAATATTTTTATAAAATGAACATTATTCCAACAAATTTTCTAAACGCAAATAAATAGAACAATAACTGCGCATTAAAATCATTATTTTAGTATTAAATTATAATATATTTGTCATTAAACAAAAAAAAATTTCTTGAAATGGCACCTAAGTATTATTATGTTTTACAATGGTGATATATCTACTCCTATATTATATATATTTAACAAAAAACAACTAATGGTGTACCTGTATAAGTGTTGTTTTGTAATAAAATCGTGTTTTTTTATTCGCAAGGAATTCAGATTACAAAAAATAACCACGATGAATGGGTCATTCTCCTGTCTACAATTATGGCAACTGCAGAGTCTATTAAAAGTGACCATCCAAAATAAGATTTCATGGTATGATGCTTGTCGAAAGAATTATACGTGTTATTTTATTTTTTTTAACGTCATTTCAGTACGCAAATAACATTTACAATTCGAATGTTAACTGTTCAATGTTAAAATAATTTAGTTAAACATTGATTCAATAAGAATCGTTTAACAATACGAAAAATCAATGACTAATTGAAATTATTATATAGTAGAAATACCGTTGTTAATAAATTTAATTTTTGTATTGTAGTCATGTAATGTATATAAATATGTTTTATAAATATATTTAAAAAGTTTTAAATTATTTTTGAACAAAGTACCTATCTATTTGGGAAATATTTAAATTATTCTTCCGCGGTGTGTTATTGATATATTTTTTATAAACATATACCTACACTTGTTTTCATATTAAAAAACTTTAAATTTGTATTGCTTCGCAAATAAAATATTTGACGATTATTGAGAAAAATACAAAACTTTAACAAAAAATTAAAAACTATTAAAGTTTCAAGCTCGTAACAATAACCTATATCTTAATCTAAATATTTATTATAATAAATTAATTTTTTTTTTGTCAAGTACCCATTTATAACTAAGTAATTTGCACTTCTAATTAAAATATAGGTACTATACAATTCTTACGAGACAGTAATATTATTATAAAAAAAATTCATGAAAATAATATAGTATCATTACCTGTAGAATTCTATGTGTCTTCTATAATCACGCGACAAATAATGTTGCAGTAGGTATATTTCTGGTATAATTTACTGCTATTTTTATATTTTCAGCGAGAGCTCGAATGTTATTCAACAACAGCGACCGTAGCGTAAATTGCCGAATTGTTTTTTTTCATCAAGTGTCGTTGATGTCTCCTCAACCGCATGGCGCGGTCCGTCTCGAAATGATAGTCATTGATGCATAAGACAATCGTTCCGTTTTTCTTCTAACGGACTGCAATCAAAATACATAATTTTCGGTTTTATTAAAACATTAATTAGCTAACTGTATTCATATTAGTATATTACAATAATCTATATAATTTTTTATACAATGGTAGTGAAAGTGGTGTCAACCAGTACCGATTAATAAGTTCAAGTGTAACTCGTAAACGCATTTAAGAGCTACGCGTATTTTATTTATCTGTCGAATGACACAAGAAATCAAATGAAATATAAAATAACGTTTAAGTTCAAAAAGTATAAAAAAAAATTTTCTTGTAAATTACCGATGAAAGTTACGTTTTGTTAATGTTTGTCTTATTAAAACTTTTTAACGCAACCAATGTTTCAACCATAATTTTACCGTTAACTCGTAGAGTTATTCTATAAGTTAACTATTATATTATAATGATCATTAAAAAAAAAAACGGAACTTTAATACCGTTAATTTTCATAACTATCGAGTTAAAATTAACATTAAGGGAATTTAAGGATTTAAATATATGTATATATGCATTAAATATTTTTTATATCAATAATGTATTTGTTGCGCGTGTTACTACTATTCGTTATTTACGCGTAATTCAAACAATTTTATAATTTTATCAAATAGGTCAATAAAATTGTATTTACTGTTCCTTTTATATTATTTAAATACGAATTTTTTCGTTAATTTAACGAATTCAATTTCTTTCTTCTTTTGTTAACTTTTGACTGACCTAGCTGATAGTACTGGTTGGTTAATGAAACTTATCTGACTAGAGTTATTTTTTTCATTAAATTGCCCCCATAACTTCATGATTATATTAACTATCATACAGGTACGTACTGGACTAGTACATAAAAGTCGATCTAAAAAATGTAAGTAATTTATGTAGTAATAAAATATACGGTTTTTCTAATAATATGATATTTATTAATTTTTACGGAATAATTATTTTTCGACTTACCTGTGCGTTTCTCTGCGGCGACGATGGGTCGCGAACGATAATTATTGAAATAATAAACGAATATTATAAAGACCGTAACCTTTTAGAGTGCGGTCTATTCGACGTGACGAGGCAAAAGACAAAAATTATTTTATCGCTATGAAATATGTGCGAAACACACTCAGAACGATCGAGTGCAATAATATACTTGGAAAAATATTAATTAATTTTGCAAAATTTTCCGATTATACTTAGACTATGCTGTCGCGTGACGTATTTTTTAAAAAAAATTTTTTCGTCTCGATCCGATCGTATGATTTATCAACGATAATATGATATATCAACAACAGTATAATTAACGCGATACAACCGAGAGAATGTTATCTTCGAATGCGACCCGTTGATCCGACGGCGAAATACAGACTATGATAAAATAAAATTTTATCGGATTCGTTAGCTGGGCACCGCTACTATATGTACGTTCTCGCCGTCGTCGTTGCCGTCGCCGTCGCCGTCGCCGTCGTCGTCGTCGTAGTCGTAGTGGCCGCCGCACACAGGAGCATTGACAGGAAGAGCGTTGCTTTTCTGCTCGTGTTCGATGACCGACGGCGCGCGCGGAGTCGTCTCGCGGAAGATGATGGGCATTGCGTACTTGCCCTTCTCGTCGGCGGCAGCTGCCTCGTCGTCAGCTGATCGACGTGCAGTTACGGGGGCACACACACACATATACACCGGTCTTTGCCCACTCTCCGCGGTTCGCCGAGACAAGGTTATATCGTCGTTTCGAGTACCTATAAATATATTATTTTATCATCATCATTATTATTATTATTATTATTTATACATAAACATTGAAATTTATAAAAAAAAAAAAAAAAATATACCGGTGGATACCGCGGCCGTAAGGCATTGCAAATACCCATCTAATAATTATGTATAACACAATATACCTAATATATACAGAGTGGTCCGAAATCTGCCTGATCGACGGATGAGAATATAAAAAGATTCTTGATTTTTGAGCACGTTTTCACGTTGAAAACTAGTTTTTTTCTTGAAAAATATCAAATAATTAATAAATATGGATATTTGAAAATGACATATAAATACATCAATGGTACATAATGTAAAAAGATTTTTAAATTTGCCCAAATTAATGTTAATTTATCTAATGTTTAAAAAAACAAATACGTTTTTTTTAATATAAACGCAAGTCAAACTATACAATAGCAAACATTAGTTTCTTTTATGACTAACATATTATTTTAAACGTTTAATTTCATCTGTAATTATTATACATTAAAATGATAGATTTTCAAGGTATAGTACAGTATATAAGTATAGTAATAAACGAAAATACAATTTTATCGGATATGTGACTATTTTGCGGAAAATTAAAAAGCAGCCGTTTAGGTATTTATATTATTCTATAAATGTTCTTGTTTTAGTATATAGTATATATTTTGAATTTTGATACTATTATAGTGGCGTATATTACATAATTCTCATTAACTATTTAAACTTATTAAACTCATTATTTAAACTTAATCATACACTGTTTATTCTTAATTTGTTAATTACATACGATAATTTTTTTAAAATATCGTAATATATAACTATTTTGTTCCAAGTAATCAAAACTTCCGAGATTCGAGAATTTTTTAAACTTCATATTGTAATGGTGCGTTTAGTTACTTAAAATTTGATTTCTGTCCATTCTTTAAATAATTCATTAAAATTGAAAATTGTTATTGATACATTACATTTCGATTTCCTTAAGTTTCATTATTTCTTTACTTATATATGTACCTATATTATATTCAATCAGAATATACCAACAATTTAAAACAAATTATATAGTTATGGGTATCGTTATAATTCATTATTAATATTAATTTTGAAATGGGTGTTTAAAAAATAAATGTATACAATATAAATGGACGCTCCTCTATATACATCCGTAACTATTAAAAATGATTGTAAATTAATTTTATTCCTGCATTCAAGTCTTTGGGATACAAATGTTCTTATAATATGTAATTTATCAATTAAACAATTTTTAAATTTTTCATTCATCCATTAGGTATTTTATTTTTTCCAATTCGAAATCTAATGCTTATAGGTATATCTAACCGTTTTAACTGGGTTGCGCAAAAAGGTTAATTAATGTATCAACTAATTAAACTGCAGTATTTAAAACAAATTATTTACATAGATTTAAATTTTTAATAATTAATATACCTTTAGTTACATAAATTGTTTATAGGTCTATATACCTATAACTGTAGTATTATATACCTTTTATTGATGTCAAAGATATAATCTGCAGTTTAACATTATTAGTAGATAAATATATAATTATTCTCAATTATTATTAATAAATTTATAGTTGATTGACTGCACTATTAAAACAATATTATCATTGGTTTGGTTAGTGGTTACCGCATCAATCAATAATCATTAAAATAGTCATAAACATTAAATCAAATTATGATTCAAACAATTCACGTTGACAAAATAATTGTATTAATATTTACCATCAATTTTGTTACCAGCGTTCAAATCAATCCCATTTTTACGATTTATATAATATGAGATACTTATAAAATAAAATATTGTGTAAAATAAATACGTCAATAATGTCCAAAAATATTAACATTCGAATTATGTGAATAGGCTATTACTGATATACTGTATACTTGTTTTTCGTTATACCGTATATATTATAATATATAATTCTTCATTACCACTCGTCTATCAACAACTATCTACATGGTTGTTTATTTGTTACCTATATGGATATTGGGTCAGAAGCGCATTTATGGCGAGGGGTTGAACGGATTTAAACCCTCCCCATGACCAAAAAAAACAAAATTATTATTAATAATATAATTTTGCCATCTGTTTCAGATTTCACATTATAATGTATACAGATACAGAACATGTTTATTTTAATTTTTTTTTTGCAATTTATTTTTTTATATTATCCCCCTTTTTTATACCTCCCTTTAAAAATTGCTGAATACGCATTTGTGTTGAGTATATATCTTAACTAATAACTTTCCGTAGATCATGATTTATGGACAGAGATTTTTACCAAAAGTTAAACTGATATAATGTACCACTATATAGATTTTAAGTTTAGATGTGTGTTCAGTGGCGCCTAGGGCCTAGCCTATGTATCATATGGTATAGCGACTAAGGGTAGGTGTAGAACCAAGGAAGATTATTTAATAACTTTGTTAATTGTTGCACTTTTTTCCTGAGTATTGCGGTGGATGAGTGTTTAAATATATATTATGCTTTACATATTATGACACTTCTTTGGCGCCACTGTACTGAGCTATTTTACTATGTCATTTTACTGAGCTAAAATATTTAAATTAAACTAATATTATTCAAAAAATCAAGAACCAAGTTTACAATTTTCAACAAAGTAGATGTATATGTTAGAAATTAATTTTATAAAAATATTTTATTTCAATAATATACTAACTATAGTTATATTTTTAGTTTTACAAATTACTTAATGAGTTTTAAGTAAGTAATAAGTTCGTTGCATAATCTATTTACAGCTATAATTTTCATAATCAAATTTTTGTAAATGATTTTGTTTGGTTTTCTTTATTTGGGTTTTATTATACGGCGCTTAAAACTTTATTTAAATGTGAATCCAAATAGAATTTATAGATTTAAAGACTATAATATCCAAACTGTTTAAATATAAAAAGAATAACGTTTTATTTTTCTTAACATTAAATACTCGACGAGTTTAATTAATTACTTCTTTCTATATTAATAAAGTAGGTACCTAACCTGTAGCTATAATTAACTTGCAAAAGCGATCACCAAATGAGTTAGTTTATTTAAACTTTTACTTAAGCATACGACTATACTGTAGATACACTGGTAGGTACTTGATAATACGCATAATTAATATAATATAAAAGTAACAAGTAGCTATATTGAAGTAACTATATAGTATATAGTATAGTAGGTATTTTATGTTCTCGTTCCATATATTAATATGTCTATTATATATTTAATGTGCGTTCCCGATCAGAATTAAATAAAAATAAAATAATAAAACACAAAATACGAGTAAATTTGTGAATATTGGACCACCCTGTATAGGTTACGTTTAATAGATACATGCATAAAATCGCAATACAAACATATTGGGTATGTGTGTGTGTGTGTGTGTGTGTGCGCGCGCGCGCGCTCCATTCTCCTCGATTGGTATAAACCATAGTAGGGGGAATGAACTTTTCAGACAATATACCGACCGCCGCCACTACGACCGTCTTTTGATTACCGTCGTTGCAGACTATATTATAGTGACGACATACCTATATATATAATATAAATACACACGTTCTGCTTGGAATCATCTCGCGAAAGAAATAGATAGAGAACGAGGAAAAAAAAAACTCACCAAAGAAATAATATTATTATTATTATATATATATGTACTTCTTGACCGATCGTGTCCGACACAACGCGCGATATTATTGTAAATGTGTATATAATAATATGTAGGTTCTATTATGTATCAATGTAGGTATTTGGATCCTTTACGAGTCATTGTGACTCGAAAAGTACTTTAAAATCGAAAAATATATAAGTTAATCGTTAAAATAGTTTACCTACGTATACTTTTTATATAATAATATTATGAACTTTTAATAATTGTTAAAAAACGATTTACACGTGCTTACATGCCGACCAACAATTATGAGTTGTTGTGTTAAGAGCACACTATATTTTGCTGTATAGTTGTCTAACGGGAAACATAACAAAATCACTGCCACTGCCAATGTGGCATTTGAATTTAACTCACAGATTAAAACGCAATTTTTCAACCATTTTTCGATATTTTTTTTTCTTATTCTAAGGAAAAACTATTGAGAAATTCTAAAAATAAGCTAAGTAAAGTACCAAATATATACAATTTGCTACCTAAAGCATATACTACTTGTGGTAGTCGGGCCATTATGTATATCCGAAAAAATGTTATGAACAAAACAGAATTAGTTTTCACAAAATATTTAAAATCAAATTAACGGAAATCGTAATTTTTTAAACATATTAAGTAGTATAGGAATATACTTCTATACAATTTTTAAACCCTTAAACCCGAAATCGCAGGTAATATTGAACATGTTTGGAAAGAATTTCATAGCCGTATATTTAGTCAGAAAATCAACCAATCTGTTCCAGCGTTTTGTCTCATATGTAGAACACTTTTATGAATATTCAAAAAAGAAATTCAATTCCCTACGATCAAAACTCAATTAGTTATCGCGAAATATAAAAATCAAAATAACGGAAACCGTATAATTTTGCTGATTTTCCATAAGTTTTTAGTAGTTGTTCTTCTTCCAAGAAAATTTTTTTGAAAAATTCGAAAAATAAGCCAAATAAAGTACCAACTAGATGCAATTTCCTACCGAAAGTATATCCTGTTTGTGGTAATCGGACCATTATTTCTACATTCTACCCGAAAATTTGTTTTCAGACATAAAAAAACCTCATGGTAAAACTAATACATTCCTTGCTTTGATCAGAATTTAAAATGCAAAAAATAAATTAATCTAATAATTTAATATCAACATTATGTGTATATTACATTAAAATAATAAATGATCAAATATACGATTCACATACTATTTAATATAATAAGGTATTATTTTAAATTGTATAATATTCAGCACAATAATTTTTATGTAAGTAACTAATTTTTAAAAATAATTAATTAACATTTAACTTTTAACTTTTATTGTAAAAAGGTAAGTATGTCCCACTTTTATTTAGTATTATAAGTATAATTATATAAGTTTTTTATTAATTTTTTTTTTTTTTTTTTTTGGACTTATGGAAAATTAACTGTTTTCTTAGAAATTGTTGGTAATTTTGAACTCTATAGTATAGTAATATTATAGTAGTTGTATTAGTAATATAATATGATAATATAATATTATGAAATATCTATACCTACGTCATTTTTGTGTAATATATGTTAGCTGATACGTACACTGAAACTACGCAGATCACATAAATTACCAATTTTATTATTGATAAATTAAATATATTAGACAAATATTTTAAATGTCGTTCCTACCTACATATTTGATCGAAAACTCATATGTAGGTGGTACTGATAAATCTTATTTGAAACAACAAAATTTGTTTATCATTAATCATTATTTTAGTTTATGAATAGAACGTGCGTATTTGCTACATATTTTTAATTAGTCACCATATAATAACTATATAATTACAACTGTTGTTAAGTAGATACGTCTTGTTGTATGTTGCAATGAAAACGTATAACAAATAAATTTCACACGCAATTTTCGTACGAACCGCTAGGTATTGTTATTAATATTTTGCATTTATGTATTTAATAATTATTAAAATTTTCATTTAATGTATCACTTACCTATACGCATAGACAGTGCTTGAAATGGCAAAAAAAGTAATAAAGAAAGAATATCCCCCAATTACTTTTTATTTTATCTTAACTCGTAGACCATCATTCAAATAGTGGAGGTTTGGTAAAATTTCTGAAAAAATTGTTGTGGTATTCAATCCTCCCATGGTCGTATATAGGCGGTCTCGTATTGCTCCTGGTGGCAATTTTTGAAAAGGTGGCAAATTTTTACAAGACCTGTAAATTTCATCTTATATATTTTTTTTTGTGTAGAACTAAGACAGCTATCGTCGACATTTAATTACCTACAAAAAAAAATTATTGATGGTTTTAAATATAATATTTTTTTACTTTTCTTAAATCTTTTGTGCATTTCATGATTTCAATATGTAAGTATTTCTACCTGTACTAATTGGATAAAAATAAGAATACATTTTTATTCTGTTTGACTTAAAAAAATATAGGTTCGTTTTTTTGAGGAGGCGTGGTCGTGATTCCCCTCAATTTAATCACTGTGCATAGATGAAAATATGTGACGGTTTTTGAGGCCAAAAACCAAAAGGATTTTTTCAGCCTCTCCACCAAATATCAAACACTTGTACTACTTAAATCTGTATATGCACATTTTATAATAAAATCCATTTTATTAATATTATTATTATCGTATATAAGTTATATAATAATATATTTATTGAATCTATATAATAATAGAGTCACATAATTATTGTGAATATGAATGTTTAAAAAAAGTTGGGAAGGAGAAATCCTTCGTCACTCCGGACTCAAAGATATTAGTGATCTATTATAAATAAGAATTGAATAAAATAATATTGCATTCAAAAATTTGATTATAAGCAAACGCAGTCATATACAATATGTATTATACTTATAATCTATTCCAAAATTGTACCACCTATGAGAATACTCGAAAAAAATTTTAAATCCCTTTTTTACATTCAAAATAGTATTAGTTTTCATAAAATATTTATTATCAAATTTTTCAAAATCACCGGTTTCCATGAATTTCGCAGTTTTTTAACAATTTTTTTGTAATTTTTCTTATCTCAAGTAAACACTTTTGAAAAATTCAAAAAATGAGCTAAATAAAATACCAAATAGTATAAGCAGTGGCGTCATTTCAGTTTTTACTAGACTAGGGCAGACCTATAAATTTGCCGACTATTTTTAAGAACAGGAGTGGGAGCGGTCATTTTTTTTTTAGTGGGTATTTTATTTTATTGTAAGCGGTAATTAATTAAGAGGTTTTATTTAAGGGTGGTTATTTTTGAAATTTGCCGACTTAGGATTTGGCTAATTATAAGCTATAACAAATGTATGAGTTGCCCCCCCTCAATTTACGCCACTGAGTATAAGTATCAAGTATTAAGTACCATGAAATTTTTTACCGAAAGCATACCCTATTCGTGGTAATAAGACCATTATTTCTACCCAAAAAAATGTTTTTAGACATAAAAAAAAAACATAAATGGCAATTTTAGATTCTGAACGAAGTGAGGAATATATTGGTTTTATTGAGATGAAGAGTGTTAAAGATGCATTATCGGGTAGAACTTATGACCGATTACAAAAATTACGAACTGCATTTATTATAGAATTACTTCTAGTTGCTACTTTATTTAGCACATTTTTCGAACTCTAAAAAGTTTTTCTTTAGAATAATGAAAACTACAGACAAGTGGTTGAAGACGGCAAAACTCATGGAATTTACATTTTTTATGAACTTGAATTTCATTATTTTATAAAAACTATTTTTTCTGTTATATATTATTTGATAAATAAATAAAATGTATATAAAAAAAAATATTATCAGTATATTAATATAGTATATTTGACTAAGTTTCGTTCAGCAAAAATTATTGCAAATTATTGCATTCAAATTTTAATTATAAAATAATACAATAATATTTTACCACCTAACCTCTCCGAGTACCGAAAGGACAAGAAGGAATGCTAATAATCGACTGCCAGACATTTTTTATTTTACTTTTAACATTTTTTGTTCATTTTTATTTACATGTTAGACGGTCATACATAATTTTTAAATAATTAAGAGTTAAAAATGTCTCAATTTTTATTTTTATTTATGTATATTAATATATATATATATATATATATACCATTAAGTTACCTATCAGTTAATCACCCTCAAATGGAATTATAATGATCATTAATGAAGCGCATAAATCATAAAAAAAATTTTAAAATAAGAACTTCAGGTTGATGACAGCAGGGGTAAGATTAGTGTTAAAGTGCATTGCTTTTAAAAATATGTATAGGTATATAAATAATAAATAAAGCCTAGAGGGTGTATCTCCTATTAAAGAAATATCTTCATGTATTTTATTGTAACAAACAAATAACCCCCATTATTTTAAATGGAGTTAAATAATATGGAAATGGTACTATTTATTTCCTGCGACCTATAAGCCACTATGATTAAAAATATACCTTTGTACTTTTATTTTATTATTATTTAATAATATTATGTGAAATCCTACAATTACATGTCATTATTCGGGAATGTCCTCAGAATTGTTTATTGATGATAAATTTTACTTTAGACGTAAGTTAATTTACAATGTTCAATGAACATGAGATATATATACATATACAGGGTGAATAGATAATTAGTTTATAAAAATAATGAAGATTTATAATATTAATAATAAAGTTAATTCGCCCATTGTTTTTGTAACATAAAATTCTGATCATACTGTAGGTATAATATTATATTAATATGTATATCTACAATATAATTTTTGGTTTATCAGTTTGAACATTTTATGAAAGTCTAATCGTATACTGCTTAATCTTTTTGGAAAATAATTTGAAAATCGTGACTAACAATTTATTTTATAAGCTTTTAAATTTATAATTCCCGAAAAACGGCAAAATTACGGTTTCGTTATTTTAAATTTTTTTATTTCATTATTACTAATTAGGTTTTGATCATAGGGACTTGAAAATTTTTTTGAGTATTAATATAGGTGTTCTAAATTACAAAAAAAATTTGGAAATGATTGGATACAATTTTTTAAAGGACAACAAATTTTTACTAGACCAGCAAATTTCATGAAATATTATTTTTTTTATGTAGAACTAAGGCAGCTATCGTGTCATTAATCGACATTTAATTACAAAAAAATTATTGATGGTTTTAAAATATATAATATTTTTTTATATTTTTTAAATCTTTTGTGCATTTCACGATTTTATTATGACGTAGGTATTTCTACCTATATTTGAATAGAAAAAAGAGTACATTTTTTTTTCTGTTTGATTATTTCTATTTTACGTAAAAAAATGTGTTCGTTTTTTTAGAAGGGGCGAGGTGGAAAAATCGTGATGCCCAGGGGCGGCAAAATTATAAATAGGTCCCAGGCCACGGTTACTCTATTTTTTTCTATATTTTATTGCACCCATACATAATATGCAAACACCAATTTCATAATCTATGATAACATGAACTTATTGTACGTTTGTATATTTGTACCGTTTTGTCGTTTGTATTTTGTATCCTTGTGGTTGGCTTAACAGTGAACAATGATACGTCCATTTCCCTAGCCCCCTCCCCCCAAGTCAATATTTTTCAAATTTACCACATTGAATCGTTTGTAAAATCAAATTTTTCGTTTGTAAAGGCCTAGTTTTAATAGTATGACCTTTTCAAAATGGGAGGAGGGAGGTGGAGAAATGCCTAAAATTTTAAATCGAAATTTCATCTCATAAGAATATAGAAGTAGGTATACATATAATTATATGGATATTTAGAATAATAATATTCTATTTATCATAACAAATTTCGTATATTTAATATACGAAAATATAGGTATACAAAATAAATAAAAATAGTAAATTAAAATGACAAAATATGTATTATTAAAGAAAAAAGGGTAGAACTTGCTTAATAAATTGACATTTAATCAATCAATCAAATCAATCTGTATTTATACGACTATATTACTATATATATTTATATCACAATAAATGGAGTATAGATTGAAATAAATTTCAACTAGTAGATATCCGTACATAAATTTAAAATAAATTTAAAGTGGTGTGAAGAATTATTAAAAAAAAATAGAAAAGTGGCAAACATTTTGGAAATTATATTAATGAAATACAATATACTCGAGTATAATTGGGTATATATAGAGGTGCAGGAACTATTTTTCTTGTGAGGGGCAAAAATTTAAGAAAGATCATGAAATATAGTATATTAAAATAAAACACAAATACTTATTGATTTTTGTAAAATAGGTTTAACTACTATTTTGTAAACTAATATCTTATTTACCTAATATAAAATTAAAAACAATTTTAATGTTTTACATTTTTTACATTTTTTAATTTTATTTGTTATACAACTTTTCAAAATTCATTTTATTACATATTATATTATATAAATATTAAAAATAATAAAAATATAATTTAAATATAAACTTTAACTCTAAAATATTTAAGTATTAAGTGTATAACTATGATGACAAATTTTCAGGGGGGCAAAATTATAATAGCTCCCCGATATATTTAATGGGGAGTTGAATGCCCCCTCTGCCCCTCCAACTCCGGCGCCACTGGGTATATATACATAATCAATACATTTTAATATAAAATAATCTTATTGAGTTAGAGAAATATTTATACTTTACAGCCTAACCTTATCATATTGTTATTAGAATAACGCACTGTCTTCTACAACACTAGTAATTATAAAATTAACTAATGAAGTATTTAAATGCTAATAATTATTATTTAATAAGTACCTATATTAGTAAATATTGACAATTTTCCAATTTATTATAGATTAAAGAAGGAGTGTGCATATAATTAGGCAGAAAATGTTGTATATTGTTCCTATGATAAATTGTATTTGGTATATAGATATTTTATTTTTTATAATATTATATTTTGCACCAGTAAGATTATATAATTACTTAAAAACCAATATAAAAATAATGTTAAAAATTAACTGCCATTTTTATTTATGTATGCATACATAAAATATTCAGTAAATAAAAACAACTAGTAATAGTAAAAGTTTCAAATTTCTAATAAAAAATTTTTTTTATGATAACTAGAATATTATATGTACACTTACTACTAAATTCTTATAAAAATATAAAATAAAATAATCTGTTTTACAAATTATGTATATATAATAATACTAAAAGTAGTAAACCTGTAAAAAAGATAATAAATTGCGATCTAATCATACAATTGATGGAAATAAATAGTATTTTATTATATTCCTTTAAATTTATATTTAAAATATTTAGGTATTTCTCTAGCATCCTATTTTAGAAAGGCCACATAATTAAAACTAGGCTTTTACAAACGAAAATTTTGCTTTTACAAACCTTTACAAACAGATTACAAACGATTTGATATGGTAAATTTAAAATATATTGTTTTTGGGGGGGGGGGGGCGGCTGGGGAAATGGACTTAATTAATTTATAATTTAAAAATTTTGTACATCCCTAAAAAATGCATCGTAAATAAAGTAGTTAGTTACTGACATAATTTTAATATCAGACTAAATTGGCTTGCTTCAATTTTCGCTCCTCCTATAAAAAAAAAATACTGAAATGGCGCCCCTGTACTATAACAATCTGAAAAATATATGTCATCCTGAATGTTGAATTTCGGAACATATTTTCACAAACCATATAGATATTCACAGAATACAATAGACATCTCAAACTGTACGTACGAGAATAATATTATACAGAACATACTAGAATTCATAACCAAATAACATGCGGTACATATATCAGAATCTAAAAATGATAATCTATATTCTATATATAATACGCTTCGGAATTTATACTTTCGGTCTGTTTATTTTTCGGATAATATACGCATCCAACCACCCAAAGTAACTACTAAGTAATAATACTAAGTAATACTTATTCAGTGATATCTCTCATTTCATGAACTGTGTAATAACTATATAATTTAATATAATCCATAACATAAAATAGGTACGTGTATAATATGAACAACTTTTTGTCCAGTCCAAGTTAATTAATGAAAAGTATAATTGTCATGAAAAAATAAACTATTTTATTATTTTTATTTTATTTTTAATTAAAAGTTTGCTGTTTGTATGATTCATTACCTATCTATTAATAGTATTCTTAAAATATTAAAATAATTAATTATCATTTATTTAATTAACATAAGTACTAATATTACTTATTCGTACATACTACATGCGATGAATAACATGATAATAAGTTTGGTACCTACCTGGCTACCTACCTAATTTAATTATTTAATTATTAGTTAAAAGTAATAAATAACAAACGTACTGGTAAAAAAACTGATATGTACTTAAGAAACAAAGTAATTTAATTTAGGTATAATTAAATATTCTAAAAATGAATTAACAGTTAAGTATTGTAATATTCTAACACAATTTATAATATTGTTATTATATTATACATTTTTATAATATTTGAATAATAATACAAAATAGTATGAAAAAAACAATAAACCGATAATATCATATTATTTACCATAGCTCCCCTGGATACTCACATAATTTTATAATTCATTTCGGTACAAATAAAAAAAAAAGTGTAAGTTCTTTCATCGTCCCATAGGTCCTCGAGAGGATTATTAGATAATGCTGGTGGAAGGTTATAGAAAAAACAATTCTCAGCGAACAAAAATAACACATTTTTTAAAAATGTCTAATGTTTTATATTGAAATGAAAAACATTAATAAATATTTAAATAATATTTAACAATTTAACTACGTAGTACGTATAATCCTATTTATATACATAAATCAATTTTTGAGCCTCTGGCCTCCTTTGCTTCTACTTATTACTTAAATCAGCAAGAAATAAGGAATGGTAAATTTTTTAAGAATTTATTCAATAAATATATTATAAATTTTTAATATATTATTATCAAGATATAACATGATTTTATTATAATATTATTATTTTTTTGTAAGTTATAGCATCTCAAGGAGTGGTATCAATAATCACTCTCACGACCGCCATAAATACGTTACTAACTAGGTAGGTGCCTAGTCTACGTCTATATTTACACGAGTGTGATAATATGATTATAAATATAGTCAGGATTTGTATGTTTTTAAATATTGTTTCTGAGTACCTATAACATGCAATTATATGAGGATAAAAAATGTTTATGGTTCATTCAACATAGATTAGAACAGGTTCACGAGAAGAGGTTTTTTTAAGCATATTTTGGAATATTTTGTAAATTGTGAGAAATAAAAGAATATATTTTTATTTTAAAACTATTATAAATTAATGAGTAATTTTTATATTTAAATATCTAAAAACAATATTGTTTTGAATATACCATCATATTTTTTAATCATTTTCATAAAAAAAATTATAAATACGCAGTGTTAACTCTAAAATTCTAAATATAATCTAAATTTCAAATAATGCTTCAATTTTTTATTATTATGTGCCACTTGGGACAGAAGATTTATATTTCTTTGTGGTATTTCTCTTTAAGATCCCAGCACTCCTCTTATTCAAAAAATTTCCAGTAAAAAAAAAAAAAAATGACAAAACCAATAAATTCTTTGATGCGTTTAGAAGCTAAACATTCATTTATTATTTTTGATTATTTTTCTAATTTTTATGAGAATATTTATAGGTTTTTTTTAAATACTATTAGCATCATATTTTAAATGTTTTAAGATGATATATATATCCTATTAATCAATATATTGATCTTATACAATAATTTATATGCTTTAAAAGACGTATTAATTAATACATTACGACTTTTAAGCAAATTTCACTAAGTTAAAGGAGAGTGGAAATATAAAAAAGTGGGAAGATCGATTTTGGACGTTCCTCCGTAGACCCTTCGGTCCAAAATTAATGGTTTATTATAATCAGAAGCGCAACTAGGGGGGGATAAATCCGAGGGGCGTAGCCCCCCTAAATCAACTCCATTCCCTCTGTTATTGTATTAAATTTAATCATTTCTATAATGAATATAATACCACTGATATAATTAAAATTTTAATGCAATGATATTGCATTAAAAAATACGATTCTGAGTGAAACTCAATGTAATAGGTACAATATATTATACTGATAAGCTGTTCCAAAAGTTTACCATGTGTAAAAAAAAACTTATATTAATACTCAAAAAAAATTTTTAAATTCCTAGATCAAAACCCAATTAGTTATTACGAAATAAAAACTTTATAATAACGAAATCATACTTTCAGAGTTTTAAAAACACAAAATATCATAATTTTCAATTCTATTAAAGATTAAGACTTTAAAATCTTATAAAAAAAATTGTAACTTATGATTTCAAAAATATTTTGGATACAGATTAAAGAGTATTCAATAACATTTTCAAATCGTTAAACTCAAAATTGCATGTAATATTAAAAATTATGGAAAAAATTTCAAAGCTCTATACTTAGCCAAAATACCAACCAATCCGTCCTAAAAATTTAACCACGCGTGTAAACTACCTATGTGATTACTAAAAATTTTTTAGTCTCTAAGATCAAAACTCAATTAGTAATCACGAAATAAAAAAAAAAAATTATCTGCGGATAATATATGTTTCCCTGAAATAAAAGAAGTAAGTAGGTATACATGTAAGTGAAGTTGAGGATAATAAATAAGTTTTATTTTTTATATTTATATTTAATAATTTAATTATAATAAACAAAATTTATTACTGTTTTCGAAGATCGATACTCACTTTACTTCTGTAACAGAATATTTATTATTTTGTCACCATGTAGGTAACATAATATTCATATTATTATTTTTATTCAGATAATTTGAAACCGTGATCAACGCGGTTAACTTTTATAATTGGTAGACCGTAGACAATAAATTACAAGTATTACCTATATTAAACTTGTTTCGTTAATAAAAAAAGCGTCTTTGGTGTTATAAGCTACCATGATTTATCACTTAATTGTACCATTAGATTTCGTAACTTTATTGTTATCATTCGATTAGATAAGATTAAAATGATAACAGAATACTTCACAATTCAATATTACGTATTTACGATACGCAAAAGAAAAAAAAATTAAAATCATAACAAGACGTAATTGAATGTGTATTTCAAATAAGTTATGTCGAATACTTGACTAATTAATAATAGAAATATGGAGCGAAATATCAATATGACTATTTTATGTTTTGAATGAAAACCATATTTGTCAAATGTCATCGGTACGTATTGATTTATTATATCTACCTTAACAAATTATTATATTATACATAATCATACTAAACTATGAGGTGTTCTTAGTCTATTGTTGCACGTTCTGCTTGAAGAATTGTTGGTTTAGTGTAGGCAGTCAAACGATTAATTAAATTTTTTAATGCATTACTCGAGTTATTATATACATTTATATGATCGTTGATATAAAATTATTTTCACTTCTATCTATTTCGTAATTCAAAAATAGTAATAAAACTCTTAACATTGTAGTAGTCTACTTATCTTTCTTTTATTTTAATTTTGTCAATGAGTTTAAAATATTATTACAATATAATTTAAGAAGTGATTTCCCATCATCGGTCTTATCGGTAAAAATGTATTATATCCAATGGTGATTTAATATAAAATTTATTAGTACATACCTAGTAACGATTAGATAATACAATTTTATTATTTGAATACATAAGTAATTGTTATAATCATTTGGATTATTATACTGACATATTATAATATTGATAGAAATTAACTTTTAACATACCCGTTAAAAAATGGATGGATTTAAAAAAAAATAAAATTTTTTGTGCGATTTTTTATTTGTATATCCAATAATTAAGTTGCAACATCTAACATAGCACAATATATAAGCATTTAATAATCCTTTAAATTATTAAATAACTTTGTAATTTTTGACTAATATATTACATTGTGACTATTAAATTGTGTAGTAGATTTGTGAAATTTATTACATATTATGTTGTATTACATATGTTCTTTATAAAAACAATATTGTTTTTAACACTCATTATATGAATCCTCTTTTGTCACTGTGTTCATAAAATATTTTGTGTAATTATGCTAACATAATATTGCTAACAGCGCATGATTTTGAATGTTATGGTAATTTCACCAATTGTGTATACCTATTTAATCTTAACTTTATTTATGTGTATTTGTTATGCAGGGCATGATCAGAATATCATGTTAATAAGACACCTAATAAAGATACCATTGAATTTTTAGGTAATTCCTACCATTTTTGTTACATAGTTTCTGCTTCTGATCACTCTATATAAAATATTATATAATATAATTACTTTTAATACCATTATTATATGTCAACAGGAGTGTTTAAGGATTTTCATTTATGATGAATACTTTAATTGGAGATAATTCACGTCGTCGTATAGCAGCACTGTCTTTTTTAACAAATATATCATTAGATGGTACTCATAAAGATACTAACAAACTACTCTTCATTCAAAAGAGTATTTATCAACATAAAAAATCTCAAGTGGAGTACCCATCACTTCCTGACATAAATAGATCAAATGATGAAAATATATTTAGTGATAGTGACATTAACTTAGAACACATAGGTCCTGAATTTCATGGTAATACAAGATTAATAAAAACTCAATCTTTAACATCAACACCAATTAAAGCAAATTCAACTGAAAGGCAACACAATGATACATTTTATGAAGTTGAGTCTAATAAAGGTTCTGGTATCTTACCATTTCGTGAAAGGTAAATTTGTTATTTTATATTATCGAATAATTAATAATTAGAACAATTTTTAGACTGAATACAACTGGAAGTGATGTTACTTTAGAAACAAAGAGAAAAGCAGCTTACTGCCGAAAACACACACTTCCACAATTTTTATTATCTGAGAATAAAAATAGTAACAATTTTAGCAGTTCAGAAAGTCTTGGTTTAGGTAATAATAATATTATTATGTAATTTTATAATATAACATGTACAAATCAACATATTATTTAGACAAGTTGAAGCCAAAACAAATTTTATATTGTATAGTATATACATTTAAATTATACAATTGTATACAAATTACTGAAACACAATACTTTAGATTTATAAATTTAAAATTTACATAATATGTTTTTAAATAAGATACTTAGCTACTATACATTTCTCAAATTTGCTATTAATAACAGTATACATAATTTACTAAACACTAGGTGATAAACTAAAAATAATTATTAAAATATAGTATTTTATATACCTAATTTAAAAAAATAATTATATTATTGAGAATAATGTATTTTTACTATTTTTATATTTATTATTTTAGATATTTAAATATTTACAAAACAAATTTCCAAGTAATTATTGTTCTTAATCAAGTAATTACATATATTTTAAAACTTAGTATTTTGAATAACAGTGTTATAATATATTATTAAGAAGCTTAATTAATTGTTTCACTGTTATTAATCAATACTACATCAATAAATAAAATATAACTTAACAAACAATATACCTAATTTTTATTTTCTTTACTGTTTATTAAAAATTAACCGCTAGTAAAAGTATTATTTGCTTTGGTTATATAATATAATTTTAGAATTAATATAGTAGAAATTGTAAGTCAGTTATAATATCATAAACTAAGATCAAAATTTAAAATCCAAGTATGCTTATTTTATTTTCACAATCCTATCACGCCTTATTCATTTAATGTTTTATTTTATATTTTCCTTAAAATTTTTCTTTTTAAATATTACAATGTCACAAGCAATTTCTACTAAATATAATATACAAATGTTGTTTATATAAAAATATTAACAATTCAAATAAAGTGTTACTATTAGAATTTTAACCTTATTTAAACTACTTGACAAGTGGTAAAATGAAAGTGGATGTGAGACTTGAAATATGTGTAATCCATAAATTTAATAGATTCCTTAAAGCAGTATAATATTTGTTTACTCTATTCTTGATTTATTATTTCATGATTTATGGTTTATTTATGAGTTCAATGGACTTTGTTTAGATTAACTATTTATATTTTCTACATCTCTGGTATTGGTTTAAAATATAAATTAGTAAATTTCTAAAATATGCTAATACAAGTTATCCTTACATTTCTGAATAGATTTTTTTATGATCAATTAAAAAATAACTCATATCAATAATATTAAAATAAAAATGTATTCCAACAACAAATATTAAATTGCACAAAATGTATTTGTTACATATTAATTTGACTACTAGGTGACCAATATTTATTAAAAGTTACAGCTTTATATAAAAATAATACTACAGTTGAAGAAAATAGTTCATCAAATCAATCTATGGATATTAGAGTTGTACGTCCAACATTACAACATCGATTCAAAAATGAACGTTTAGTACTAGTGACTCCACAGAAAACACCATTTCTTGTTTATTCACTAATACCATTCAAAAGATCTAATAGATCAGTAATGTTTGTACCATATATATTATTATATCGTATTAATTATTTGTAATTATTAAATATTAATTTTACCTAATACAATAAAATTGCAGAGTACGATGCGAACAAAAAAAAGAACCAAATCGTAGAAGACAAACATCTGGAACTCGTCCTTTATCTGCTGTTAATGATATTGTAGATGCATTTGATCTCTTTGGATTAGAAAAAGGCAAAGATGGGCAGGTGCAGAATTTATAATTAGTATTATACATTATTGCCAATATAATTAACTAATTAAATTAATTTTTTGTATAATATTGACTTTAATATAAATAAAATAACTTTAAACATAATACGATTTATGTTTTATAATTATAATAATAAAGTTATTATTTTAATAAAATAAACAACTTAGTGCTTTAATATTCTTTAAACCACTTAAATTTATATATCATAAACTGATTGAAAAATTAATTTCAGGAAATATCTTACAGCCATTTATTAATTCCTTCACGTATTGTTGAACCAAAGACTCCAATTGAAGATATTATGATGATAGACACAGCACAGCCAAAACAACACACATTAAGCAGGTAAATCAATTATTTGATAAAACACTACAAGTACTTAGTAGAGTTGTGGCTGTTCTAATTAAATAATCCAAACTACAAAAAACAACTAAACACATAGAATACACATACAACTATTTGACTTAACTAATTATTTGTAATAACTACTTATTATATTATTATTAATATTTATTAATAATTATTTATTATCATTAAATTGTATATGTTATGATTAATATGCGAAAAATGTAATATACTATTTATACCAATTGGATAATGTAAAAGTAATGAATATTATTTTTTAAATGTTTATTTCATTCAATAATCTACACAGGTAATTTACACATTATCTACCAATGAAGGGGTAAAGTACAATTTGCGATAACTTAACTATTGTAGTTAAATTATTGCAAATTGCCAATCATTAATAAATATAATTCATCACACTTGTTCAGTAGTCGATAATTGACGATCTGAACACTTATCTTAATTAAAATTGTTTTAAACTTCTGATGTTAATCATTTTCGCGTACATGCCATCTTAAAAAGATAAATTGTATTGATGTCCTTATAAACTAATTCATGATAAAAATCAAAATTCACTATATTTATCAAGAAACCAATTAAGTGTATGCCCTGAACCATTAATAAATATTTCTAAGGTTTTAGAAACTAAAATACGAAATAAGAATTACTCAATCTCATTCTGTCAGCCATGGGATTAAAAAAATGTTTTTATAAAACTAAATGTAATACAAAAAAATGCAATTACAAATCAATTAGATTTTCATGCAATTTTAATTGCCATTAAACTTTTGATTGTAAAAATAAAATATAATATTATAGTACCTACTACCTATAATTATTGCCTTCTACATTTGTTGATTAATTATTTTCATTATCCATAGCTCGATGGTTAATGTACAATTGTACACATTACCCAGATTCGGCAAGTACACAATATAAACATTTTATTTTTATTTTTACTTTATTCCAATAGTTATGGACAGTGTGCACATAACCCGTAACATTTACATAATATTAAGAGTATAAAATACTTTGTTAGATATAATTTATTATAAAATAAATAAAGAATATTTTATTTAACAATGGGACATATTAAATAACAAAATAATAATTATTAAAATCATAATAAAATATTATTTATTATAGATGTATATCAGCTGATGTTTCTGATAATTTGACAATTGGTTCTGGAAGTTACAAAATGTGCACTGTACAACCACATACAGCATCTTCACCTCCAAAAACTGATTTAACAAAAAGTAATATATACTTTAAAAATGATGTAATTAGATTAAAATATAAATTATATTATGTAATTAATAATACGTTTATAATGTTATTTTTATTATTTATAATTATTTTATATATAAAATGTATACATGGATTATGTTAAAATTAAATTTTTTAGTATCTTCTGATCAAGATGAAAATAGTACTGCTTTATACTCTCCAAGCATTCTTGATGATCCAGAATTTTTCGCTGGAAAGCATAGAACACTTTTAACATTTATATCTTACATGGTAAATATATATTTTACAAACAAATTTAGGTTGTTGTTAAATAATACTCTTTAATCCAATATCATGTGGTTACAAAATATACTTTACTAATTTTAAACAATAATATATTATATATTATATTGTTTTTAATGAGTACCTCAATTAAAAATCTTATAGAACCAACAATTTTTCTATTATCATAAAAATAACATTTGTGGATGATGTTATAATAATATAATAATTCACTTTTATGATAGTACGTTATACGTACATTTATACAGTATACATTTAGTACTGAAGATGGTAACATTAATACTGAAATACGTTTTTACTATAAAAATTGAATTATTTTAGGGATTAGTGTCTTAATAGTATTACAATAGTTTGTCTGTGATTATTTTATTTATATTTTCATATATTTCCAAATAATATAACTGGGGCCGATTTTATAATTTTTACGTATCGGAATTAAACATGTGCAGTTGTAAGTGAGTGAAAAATATGGACAATTTGTTTAACATCAAGTACACTAGAAAAAAATATTTTTTGAGGTATTCATTTTAATTAGGAAATACT
The DNA here is from genome assembly GCA_013282895.1 of Eriosoma lanigerum. Classification (NCBI taxonomy): domain Eukaryota; kingdom Metazoa; phylum Arthropoda; class Insecta; order Hemiptera; family Aphididae; genus Eriosoma; species Eriosoma lanigerum. The sequence continues at coordinate 7,803,764 of CM023362.1, forward strand.
TATAAAAAACAATTGTTATATTATTATTATTATTATTATTATTATTATTATTATTAATTCATACAAAATTTGAATAGTGGATACACTTAATTAATAATATAATTTTTTTAATTTGATTATATAGGTAGATTGCAATATTAATTTTTCTTATTATTTTTATTTATTCCAAATTCTAAGGAAATGATTAATATTTATTTAATATTTTTTATTTGAATTGTTAACCATCTAAGGTAGTAATTATATTTAAGTGTATATCTGACTTTAAATTATTAAAGAACAATTATTATGTTTTTTTATTAATTTTTTTTTAACTATTAATAATTATTTTTATAATAGTATAGACACCCAAAATTACTGTAATGCAATACAAGTATATCGCTTCAAAACTTCTTACCAAATAATGTTATTATTATTTTATCTTTTTTTTTTTTTTACTGACAAATTAAGGTAGTTACTGTTTTAATATAAATATAAAAAAAGTTTATATTTACCCATTTAAATTAGGTAATATTAAAGAAAACTGTTTTTTTTTTTATTTAAATTAATTTAAGTTCTATATAATTTTGAAGAAACATAAATTTAATTGTTGCCTATAATAGCATACTTTGAGTAAAACATCTAGACTTTAAACATAACAAATTGTCTCATCTTTATAATCTCCATTTAACAATAAAATATCAATATTAAATAAGTTATTAAGTAATTTAGTTTAATTAAATTGTACACCCGTTTTATTGTTTTCTCTTTCAATATTATTGTTTCAATTATTAAACTATTTTCTATTATTATATAAACATTACCACAATAAAATGAAAATGACAATACTAATTTTTAAAACAAAATATCTATTGCGACTCAATAGTCAGAGTTATTCTTAATTGGTAATAATTATAATATTTAAAATATAATTATGGCATTTTATATTTCAGACATCTATTATTGATTATGTACGTCCAGACGATCTTAAAAAAGAATTAAACGATAAATTTCATGATAAATTTCCACATATTGACCTAACATTAAGTAAACTCAGAAGGTAAATAAATATAAAGGATAATTAGAAATTCATGATACTAAATTGTAAGGATTACATAACAATTATATCATTGAGTATTCCAACTGTTTTTATAATATATACAAAATTCCAATCACCTTGACTAATAATCAAAATTAATTTATATATATTCTTTGTTTTTGTTTTTGTTTTCAGTATTAAACGAGAAATGCGTAAAATTACTAAGCCAGATACTACTTCAGATTTGCTAACTATATCACAAGCATATGTGTTTTTTGAAAGGTTATTAGTCAAAAGTTTGATCAACAAAGAAAATAGAAAACTATGTGCTGGAGCATGCATTATTTTATCCGCAAAATTAAATGATATGAAAGGGGAATCCTTATCAAATCTGATTGAGGTATTAACTATTATATATCTATAACTAATAAATAATAATCATTATTTCATAACTAAATAATATAATTTTTGACTTGGCTAATTGTAACATATAATATTACATAAATATATTAAATTATATTATTTATATTATATTAAATAACATTATACTGTTCTGATGTGTTTACTATTTTCTAAAAAATGTGTTATATCATAGACCTATAAAGGAATGGAATGCGCAATTGTAATATATAAAATAATATTATTAACAATAATTTGGTGTCAATAGAGCAGTTAAAATTCTAAATAATAAATCAGTTAATCATATGATATAATATTTTTTTTAAAGTAAAGTTTATTTGTACAGCATGACATCTTGTTTAGCGTTTGTTGGGCAACTTTTGATGCAATACAATATCCATTGTCATTTTATAAAAAGTATTTATTTACACAGTATAAAAGATAAAAACATATTATAGTATAATATAAATAATGACTTCAGAAGAAATGTTAACATTATTTTGTTAATATTTAAATCGCATGAGTTGTTATTTATTTATTTTTAAAATATTTGAATATAATAAAAAATTAAATTTTTTTGTATAAATTATGGTTTTATAACTTAAGCTTTTTGTAAGATTGGACAATGTAATTTAAACAAACTTAATAGTCTTAATAATATTAACGGAACATAATGTGATTATTTTTTTATATTATCAAAACAGTGAAAGAGAAGAAGCTTCATGAAGTTTTCCAAAATAAATCTGAACCCACTTTTATAAATTCTTAATTACGTGAGTGCATCAAAATACCATACATATAACAAGAATAGTATTTTTAAATGTAAATACTATAGAAGTCTATGGTTACAAATTACGATATTACGATTGTGCAATAGCTCCAATTATGTAGACATATAGTATAGCATGGTTAGTGATGTAGATAGGACAACAAGCATGATCATGTAATATAGGTTAGGTTGATGTAATGAGCTGGAAGAGGTATTAAATTTAATTTTTAAAAATATTGAAAAAAAAATTAACATTGAATGCCTAGACTAATCTTACACTAAAGGAAACAAAACACAAAACACAAATAAAACTTTATAGTAACAAAGTGTATAATTCTAATTTATTTTAAAGAAAATATAAAAACTCAAGGTTCCTCTTTTAGACCTTCCAGGCTTAACACCCGGGTGCAGTGTATACTTATGTAACCATGTAGTTACGCAACTGTTCAAACAAATGCTCAAACAAGGAAATTTAATTATTAAATATGATTAAAATAAAACATTGCATAATATTATAATAGATACAAGTTAAATCAACCAGTTTTTTACTGATATGCTAAATTGACAGTAAATAATCATAATCAAACAAACATTACTATAATAAATATAATTAAATAATTAATATAATATTAATATCCATTGTATTTTTATGTTTACTATTTTTAATTATTTAATTATAATAAATTATATATTAATATTTTTTTTTTTTTTTTAGAGAACAGAAATAATATTCCGATTAAATAGAAAAGATTTGATGGTCTCAGAGTTTGGAGTATTGGTAGCTTTAGAATTTGGTCTTCATATACCTATTCACGAAATAATGCCTCATTATCAGCGACTATTATCTGAGTCATGACATCCAAATTTAAGTCCTCTAGACATTTTAGATTTGACTCAAATAGTTGAAAATATTAGAAAAAGTAAAATAATTTATTTTAGGTAAATGCTTTGTTTTCAAAGCTTATATGACTATAAACTATGTACTATGTAACTATGTGTTATTTTAAAATGTTAATGTATTCTTACTTGAAATCTATAAGCTACAATTATAGTGTTAGTTATATTAATAATATGTTACCACTAATATAATGAATGTTTGTTTAATAAATACCTACTAGTATTATTAATATATTACGAAAAGTTTATTTTATTTGTTTACATTTTATATATAGTATTTAACCAAAAATATTGATTCATAAATATATTAATTAAATTTGTATTAAAATATGTTAATTTTCTTATGTAGTTATTATATTTATTAAAATATTATAACTCGGGGTAAACCAGTAACGTCGATAAAAAATATTTAATGCATCAAACAAGTTATATATTGGTGCAGACACAGAGGTTCCCAAATACGAATGAAATATTCTTGAGTTGTAAAAATAGTCCAAATAATTAAATGTTAAAATACTATTTTGTATATTAAAAATAAGTAATTGTTATATTAGCAAAAAATTATTTTATTACTTATATGCAAAGAGCCTGAACTATTTTTCAATACCATAAAATTTGTGACATTTAACAGTAAACTTCGCTAATTAATAATTAATATATTAGGAAATTTACTTTTCACAGACATGCAGTTAAATAATTTATTTATATATTAATAGTAAGCAGAGGCGGCTTGTTGGCATCTTTTACTGGTGGGGGAGGGGGGGGGTACAGCCATCAGGAGTGTTTAGTCATAGACAGTGGCAGCGCGAACAATTTTCAACTATGAGGCAACTATCAATATTTTACTACAACTACCACCGCCTATATAGTAAATGGGTAGTAAAAGTAGTAAATATGTAGTAAATAAGTAGCCAAAGGGTACCACCACCCAATTGGTCATGAGGCCACGGCCTCATGAAACACCGTATCGCGCTGCCACTGGTCATAGATAATATAGAATCTATACCATTCTATATTAATCTATATTATCTATGGCGGTAGTATTTTACAGTGCCTAACTGCCTATGAGAGTTAGTAGGTATATCATGTTATTGTACATTATATGTACATATGTAGGTAGCATAATATAAACAGCATTTTTATTTTCCAAATCATGTATATTAAAATGTCAAATTTAATTAAATCTTTTACTGAATTGTTTATCATGTATTATCGTGTTCACCAGATATATATGCAAACAAAAAAAAGGCAATTGATAAGTTTGCAATGATATCTAAATTATTACAAACAGAGTTGTTATATAGATACTAATTTGATTAATAATGTTACTTATTTTAATCTAGGTATTTAATTATTTTTGTTATATTATGTTCTAAGAGTAATGTATAATATTGTTTATAATAATGAATATTTTCCATTTTTTTCAAAATATACCCATTTGTATGCTGGCATTTCAGACTTATTAGGTTATGCTATCATACATGATCTTATAAAAATACTGTTTTGTGTAAAAAAAAATAGGGGTGAGTGGGTGATCTTATTTACTTTGCCCTGGTAAGATGTAAATTGCCTCTGATAGTAAGTACCTTAAAATTAATAGGTAATTTATTATTAATATGTTCATCTAAAATTAAAGGTACTGCGTAATGAGTTGATATAATTCAAGTAAAGCAAGTTATACTTAAGAAAATATAAACAAGGCTATTTGAAATGTGATTTTCTAAAGAACTTCTTAAAGAAATCTTATTTATTCCCTTCATTTTAAAAAACACTTATTTCATGGATATCCAATATGAATACGTCCATTAGTGTGAAAGCAGATTCTATACCGACACATTGTTTTACATAGAGAAATAAATGCAGGTAATTACCAATTAATAAGTATTGAGTAATGCTTATTGGTAAATCTCAGTCAACCTTTTCTCAACCTTTTTTTGGCAGAGAATATGATAAAAAGATAATTCTTATGTATATATGAATTCATTTTCTAACATTTTGATATTTTTTTTTTTTTTTTTCTTATATGTACCTTATTGTATGTTCATCATTATATATATTATAATAATATGAATTTGGCATCGGATGACAAGGGCATTGGGGTTTATCGACTAGCTACTGTTATATAATATCAAAATTATAAATACGATATGTAATAAAAGACAATATTATTATATTTTTATGCACATGTATTTTTATTCACATTAATAAAATACACAACGAATTGGAGATGAAGATAATAATTAAATATTTTATTTTTGTTAGTTTTCACAATTTAAAATAAAGTAAAATAAATAAATTAGTTCAGTGCCGTGTGTTCCAGTGGCATATTTAGGGGGTGTTCTAGGGATTGAAACACCCCCAATTTTTTTTATTTGTAAGAAATATGTGGCTCAAATCAAATTGTAAAAGTATAAAACGTGATATATTATTGACAAAAGTAAAAAAAATGATAAAAGTATTAATTTGAAGGGGTAAAACTTAAAACGGTTCTATGATCATTAATATTATTAATATTGTCTGGACACACCCTCTAAAAAAATCCCTAAATACGCCACTGGTGTATTCAGGTTATGTATATTAATCGGAACATTATTTCTACCCAACAAAATGTTTTCAAACATAAGAAAAAACTTTGTAAAACCTTCGCTCAGAATCTAAAAGGATATAGAAACCGAATAATGGTCAAGCGCAGCTTCTGGTATACAGGTTAGATTAGTATGTTTCCGATATAATGTCACAGTAATCGAGAAAAATAGATATTATTTTGTATATTTTTGTAGAAAAATAAACATAATATTAATAATTAATAATTTTTCATTGATTAATTTTATTTTTTATATATAAATCGAGTAATCGGTCATGTGTTAAGGCCTTGATGAGGATGAGGAAATATTACCACTGAGGTTTATTTTGTAAATTATAAATATATATCGGAGATCCTCCTCCCCCCCCCCCCCCCAATGAAAATTCTTGTCTACGCCACTGGTCGATATATAATTTAATCTATGAGATAAAAATGTAGACCTTCAAATATTCAATATAAGTCCCTATATTATATTTATATATAGATCATAACACTTTTTGTGTGGTAAAATTTAAAAGGAATGTCCGCACATCGATAAATTTTTGCTTTAATTTTTTAAGCAAAAAGAAATAAACCAACGAGACCATAGGTAAAATCCATTTTTGAAACAATGAATTGTGAGTTTGTGATAGTTGTAAAAAAGTACATCATCAAATAAGTTATTTGTAAAAAATTCCGTTTGATGCGTCATAAAAATTAATATATTACGCAGTTATAGGTACCTATTCGAGCAAATATTTTTTTTTCTCATCGGGAATATTTCAGAAATTTAATTTAACAAGACATAAAAATTGTAACCAATATAAACTTAAGCGAAAAATTAATTCTGTGTTGGAAATAATTGCAATTAATCATAGGCGAGCGCAGCTAGATTACAAAAATAGGTAGGTAGTGCATAATATATCAGCTTCTTGCAACTAATTACTTAAAATTTTAATACAATACAAATCATACATATTATACAATAATAGATATTATCATGATCAGTATTATGTTCTCATAAATTTTTATGAGAGTATACTAAGCTAGTTAACGAGTGACATAATATACAAATAAAATATTGCAGTGAGGAGGGGATAGGTTTAGTATAAACAAGCACGTATCTACAAAATTATTTTACAGAGGGGACAGTTTTTTTTTCTCATTGAATATTTATATATTTATATATTTTTTATATAATAATTATATTAAAATTTAATATCAAATTACTTTTCGACTTTAATACAGGATCATACGGTTTTTGGTGGGAGGAGGGGCGATCGCTTCTATCTATTCTGAAGAGGGAGCCACTCTTCAAATATGCGCCTGAGTATAAACCTAGTATTATTGAATATTAACAAATAAAATTATAAATGTTTAATTCGAATTTTCTTTCAATATTAGGTACAGAACTCACTCAGAACACAATAAAAAATATACCTGACTGTATAGAATTCGTAATTGCAAAAATTTAACAAAACATACCTATAAATATTTCTTTTTTTTATGCGAATCGCTTGAGAGTTTGTGAGTATAACTAAAGTATACCCATGGTTTTTTTAATATTCATATTTACAAAATTTTATTTTAAAAAATTAGATAATTTATGGAGGTTTCTTATACACGTTGGTAACTACAGTGGTTGTAGTGAGTCAAAATATGTGGGGGAATGACAAGCTATTTAATGGCATCTTATATTTTTATACATTACACAAATACAAGCCCAATTGGAGCTTCCCCTCTCCTTCAAAAATATTTATATTGCTTTTTAGTTTATAAAATACGAATTAAACCTTTCAATGAAATACTGATTTTAATATCAAGTTAACGAGGGATGCATTGTTATGGACATAATAAGTGGTGGAGTGGATAGCGTTCTTTAAAGAAGTAGTGGGATGGTATCCCCTCTTATTCACCCCTTACCAAAAAAACGACAACTGAATATACCATTATATTAGCAGGTAGGTACTATACTTATTTATTGTATATAGTTAGTAAGTACCTCAGGGGCGCCATTTGGGGGGAGCAGGGTGGACCATGGCTCCCTTATTTTTTTCTGTATCTTATTGCGTTCATACATAATATGCAAACGCCACCTTCATAATCTACAAGAACTTAGACATATTATTGTACTTTTGTATATTTGTACCATTTTATCGTTTGTATTTTATATACTTGTGGTTTATTTAGCAGTGAATTGATAAATGTTTAATAAAATTTATTTTTTATTTTTTTTATTGATAATAAAACCGCGGCAGCTAATGGTTATTGGCTAATAAAGTTATATTTACAATATTATGATATATACAGATTATGCAAATTATAGTTTTACAATTAATAAAATTATAGCCCAAAAACTTTGTACATTCCTAATAAATATATCTCAAATAGTCAAATGAAGTTGACAGTTACTAACTTAATTTTAATATCAAACGAAATTGGCCTGATCGGCATAAAACTTGGCCTGCTTTAATTTTCTCCTCCTATAGAAATACTGAAATGACGCCCCTGAAGTACCTATATTATTATGAACACTGATTTAAACGAAACATATTTTCAGAATAATTCGTGTGTTATATTAATAACCTATTAAAACCATATAATAATATTTATTATGCGAGCTTCACTCTTTTACTTTTAATACTTTTTTGTTAGTGTAGGTATTTAATAACGTTTATAACATTATATTTCTATTTTTAGGTTAGGTCATGAGTTACTTATATATAATATATTTTTTTAAAAAACATTTATTTAAAACAGTACAGTATACCTACTCATAATGACAATTTAGGCTAATGAGCATAAGGCATGCCCCCTGCAATATATATCCTGCAGGATAACATATTTTTTAGAAAATTTAATTACTAATGTAGTTTATATATTTATAAAAACATTAACTGTAAATTAAATCGGCCAATATACAATATATTAATATGTTAATATTTCATATATAAATGTATAAACTATTATTATTTAAAACTGGTCAATTTACTTAAATTTATAAATATAAATAGGTATATAATCTAAGCATATTCAATTTATTAACAAAATAAATGTCGAAAATATAAGTTTCATTTGATATTAGAAAAATAATACATCTTAAAATTAAAATAATTTTTATAGTTCGTTCTTATTCTATTTTTTTCGGAATACACTGTATTTTTAAAAAATTGTATGTGAAACAGTACAAGTACAGCAGTATACCTACTCATAACGACAAGTTAGGCTAATCAGCACAAGAAAATATTGCAGGGCATGCTTGTGTGCACGTCTATGATATAAATATTATTAAATGTAAATAGGTATGGAATAAATTAAAAAAGTTTAACTCAGATTAGTAAAAGATATACCTTAATATTACTTTATACTATATACTATATATATATATATATATATTATATGGTATACATTCTACTTACATACTATAAATAATTTACATTTGACTGAATTTCTCTGAAATCTTATAAATATAACATAAGTAATAATATTATGCCACTAAATTCTATGAGGACCGAAGGGACGAAAGAGAACCACTCAGAATTGACTTCTCTGACTTTTTAAATACTTATATGTTATTTTACCTTAAATGTTAATATCGATGTTTGGTTAGTTAAACTAAAGTTTAATCATACATCAAATACTTTTATGAATTATTATTGTGTTATGAATAAACAAAAACAAATATTTACGATAAATAAACACAAGGAAGGATCAACCATCTATTAATATATGGCTGGAACACTTAATATAGTCGAAAACTCGAAACAGAAGTCATCGTTTATTCTAAAATCAACCAATACTAAAAGTTTTGTTTGTAGAGCAATTATAAATAGTCAATATCTCACAGATGTTTTCGAGACTTTAATATTAATAGTCTTCATAATTATACTTTTTAGGGGGTTAACGTCGTAACGGGGGTGGTCACTTGCAGTTGCGTATTTGATTTAATCTTATAGAGGGGGAGAAATACTATATTTAAAAGTATTATACACTAGTACACCACATAAGTACACTGTTTTATTTTTAAAGAATCTTATGCTCATGGATACATACCTATAATGGTTCATTTTGTACTTGTATTTCTTCATCTCTTGAGAAAGATAATTAAAATAATATAATTCAAATAACAGTAATATAATATTGAATATTTATTTAATTATAAAATAAATATTTCTTATTTCAAAATTTTGATCAATATTTATATGTATTGATCTATGAACATGCAAAAAAGCCAATCCGCTCAAACTAATTTGCCCTATTATAGATCAAAGCCATGTTATTTTAACCAACATAAAATAAATTTTAAATTTAAATACTTATGTTAATGTCAACTACATAACCTAAACCATTTGAAAAAACAGAATATGCTATTTAACTACCATGAAAGAACTAGAAAATATTTTCAGCAAATATTATTTATGATTTTTTTTTATAATAGTAAATAAGTTACTTTTAAATCAATTTTAATTATTTATTCAACATTTATTGACAAATTATTGTAAGGCCTAAAAAAATATTATTAATTTGCAATATTCTTAACATAGATTTATATAATATATTATATGCAAACAAATGACTTTCAATGGCGGTAGCAGGGGGGAGGAGCGATCGCCCCTATGTCACCCCTATATGGCCCCTTCAAACACGCCACTGGTAACTTGCCTTTTGGAATACCTACATTTGATATTTCTACTGATAAAACATTTACCGTCAATAGACAATAGTACAACTTATCAACGACCCAAATGATATTAATTATTTATCATTAAATTATGTTTACATATTATATTATATTATTTATAATCGATGTGTGTTTTACGTCCGACTCAGTCTTTGGAAAACGAAACAAAATTAGTTTTATCTCTGAACTATCGTGGTCAGATTCGTTTTATATAGTAAAAGTAAAATTATAGTCCAAGACGTTGAATTAAAATCACACAATATTATTATTAATCGTCTATCGGATAGAACCCTAGTAGTTGAAAAACGTTGAAACGACCATGTTCGAAGCAAACGGCCTGGAAAATGATGGAATTATTTTTCCAGCAAGTTTTCATCTTAAAATAATTATAATAATAGTATTTATTCACAACGATTTTAAATCGGAAATAACTTTTTAATTAATAATATTGTCATCCCGTCGAACAAGTGACTCGATAAAATATTTTCTAACGAACAGGGCCGCATAGTATTACCTATATGTAGCGGACATAATATTATCTATGTAGCATACTTTATAACAAAAAATATTTTACTCCAAATTAATTTATATTTTCGATTACAAATATTTAAATTAATTCAGTACAAATTTGTTTTTTCTTTTAATATAAAGAAAAATAATTAAGTTATGTAAATAAATACGTTTATATAAATTATGTTATTGACCCTACATAATATTATTATTGATAAATGGTACCTGTGTAATATAGGTAATTTAAATTTTCATTATTTTTATAAATTTTGTTATATAAAACAAATTACTGTTGCGTAAAAGTATAAGCCAACTAGTTAAACATCGTCTAAAAATAACATTCACATTTTTAATAATATTAAAATAATACCTAAAGAGTGCATATATAAAATCCAGACAATTACTAATATATATTTCACTATAAGTAATATAAGTGAAATATCTACTATACTCATTTTAATCAAATATGCCTACATATTAATATTAAAAGTTTTTCCAAAGTACATTATTTTGAGTTTGGTAAATAATATAATTAAAATTCTAATGATGAAATGCATGCCGAAAGTCCGAAACTTATCTAGGGGATAAGTGCAAATATTTTAATATTTATTTTAATTTTGTTCTTTCGTCGAGTAAAAGTAAATCAAAGGCAGTAAATGATTACGAATGCCTGTGGCTCAAATTTTCATAAGGTTTATGTTGTACTTTAAGAAATATGATTTATTGATTGTGGATCATCTAGTATTTATTTAAAAGAGATGATGATCGAAAATTTAGAATTTTTCCAACTGAAAAATTTCGAAGACGTTAACAAAAGTCTAGGCCAATAACCTACTATCAATGCAATTACATTCGTATATGTAATTTTTAAAAAGAAAGGATGAGGATTGTCCCCCCCTAAATTTTGTGCATTTTTTTATTTGATTAAATTTTTCCTTTTTCAAAACCTTAGGTTACTCTAATAATATAGAATAAGGTAAATTTTAAAATTATCAATGAAACAAGTTAGAAAAAGTTAATACTTTTCAAAATAATGAGTGTTCTACTTTAAAAGGATCACCCCGTCGTATATATATATATATATTAGTACCTTTAAATATGTATTCAGTTCAAAAAACTCTAAATCCTAGGTCATCCTATCCCTTAAATAAATACTTGATGAATGTCAACCAATAAATCAAATTTCTCAAAGTGGAACGTAAGCCTTACGAAATTTGAGCCACTAAGTTCTTAATCATTTTCTACTTTTATTATACTTTTACTCGATGAAAAAAACAAAATTAAAATTTATATTAAAATACTTGCCCTTGTCCCTTATGTTCATAGTTTTGGCATACATTTCTTTACATTTTTTTAGAATTTTAACTATATAATTTACTCAACTTAAAATAATGTATTTTACTGTTTTGGAAAAACGATAAGGTAATGATAAAAATGGTTAATAAGTACTTTGCTAACATAAATATAGTCAAATATATGTTAGTAATTATCTGGATATCATATATGCACACTATTGGCATTATTTTAATATAATTACAAAATTAAATGTTATTTTTAGATAATTTTAACTAGTTAGTTTATACTTTTTATGATTCGATAGCTAAGTCAAAACATAGACACAACAGTAATTCTTTTTAATTAATTAAATAGGTATCTAAAAATAATGGCAATTTGAACTACCAATGTAACATAGAATGTTTACATACATGGGTTCCTGATTTCGTTGGAGGACAAAATACGTGAAAAGTCCATTTCGTTTCTCAAGGACAAGAGTGACCAACACTGGTTTGTCTGGTTTGTCTGGTTTGCGTAGAAACTAAACGCGATTAGGTTGTTAATACATCGTATTATCGCATATTTGCAGTGCGCTTTTGTGTAGGGCGAATGTTATACGCGGTGTAAATTTTAGAGCTGTGGCCGCATCCACTTTGCGCATATTTCACGCGAAAAACAATTATTAATTTGCACTAAATTTTGCAACTCGTACAAAAATTAACGACGAGTTTCTTTTTTTATACATGTATTTTTGTGTTTTTTGCACTTTTTTTTTGTTTTATTACCCAAAAGTCCCAAGTGTAATGTAGGAATAACTCCAATGCGCACAACAAAAATCGCAATTAAGATACTCAATAAGAATATTTGACATTAGCGCAACTAGGGGATGACTAAAGAGGCCTAGCCCCCCAAAAAATACTCAGGAAATAACAGGACAATTCTCATATCTTTTTTTCAAAGATATTTTAATTTAAGGATATAGAACATTCTAAATTTTAGTACCAGTTGCGCCACTGATAGTTGACAATAATTTCATAATCATGGACTGGTTAGGTCATTTTGTACGGAAAAGTCTCAAAAATATAAAACGTGGACACTGTACGGCCAAAAAGTATTAGAATAAATATTATAAAAATCTTGTTATACATAAATAGTTTGATAATAAATACCAGAATTGACCGATGCCTATTTTTTATTCGAGTATTTTAATTACAGGGAAAAAGGTTGCATATTGTTAATTTGTTTACACTATCATTTTCGGTGATCAAAGAGTGGCTTATGGGGTTTAGCACCCTAAATATTTTTTCATAGCTGAAGCCTTCTGATAAAAATATTGAATAACTTGTACGTATTGTTTAACAATTTTATTTTACACTTTTAACTGTTAAGTTAGATATTAATTTACATATTTAGTATCTATTTTTTTAGTAAATAATTGAATCATGTATAACATGAATGTATTAAATTAAATTATAAACAAAAATAGTATACTATTAAATATTAATGTTCCCCTGCTCCGCTTATGCGTCTGATCTTGGACTACGATAAAATTGTGTACACAAACGATTATTTATTGCTAGAACGGTAGAACGACCGACAGAGTGACACGAGCGTGGAATTATAAACCAGTTACCCGGTACCGCACTCGTCCGCAACAATAGAGTTCGACGGTGGTCAGTATAAAATTCGAATATTTCTGTTCTGATAGTTTTCTAATATTTAACACGAATTATATTATATTTATATAAAAATGAGTTTTAAAAAAATTAATTGAAAAATACGACCGAGAAAAAAAAATAGGTTTGGTTTCTCGTATATTCGAACTAATAAGACTTTATATCTATCTTAGTTTATTGTCTCTGCCTTGCGTATAGTTGCGCATACGTATAAAATAGCAAATCTTTGTACCTCGCTGTTACTATAGACCTATAATTCATTTTATTAATTGCTTAATTAATACCTATTAGAGTAATATTATCAAATTGGTAGTGGAAAACATAAACTATACTCAAGCGTAGTAGCGTTTAGTTTTTTAAATATGTGTTTATTATCAAACAAATCGTAAATAGTTTATTTAGATTATACATTTTTTAAACGCGTACGACTTAGATTTGAAACAAAAATATGTTTAAAAAAACTCAACTTTAGATCACGTTTTTTTTTTAATAAACTGCGTCGTAACAATTAGATACGTAGACATAATAATGTTATGTTATGCGTATGTTAGACAGAGAAAATAAACGTGGACGTGTAAAGTGTAATTTTGACTTTGCCGTATAAATATTTATGCATTCGTTTACGGATATTGTGACTTATACGTACTCTCGGATGCATATGCGGAAATCTGGTTAATGTTTATTTTATATTTTTCATCAAGTACAGCGGATCTAGGGTTATTATTGGGAAGTGTCTTAAGTAGGTTGAGACATTAGGACACTAGTATAAATGAATATTTGTTCACACTAAAGTATTTATGATTAATATAGATTTTACCTAGAAATAATGGTCGTATTGTTATTCTTACTGCAGTAAAATTAAATTAATTGATTAGTGATTTACATTTTATTAATTAATCAAAACCAAGTTTAAAAGTAAAAAACAGAACATAATTAGTGTCAATATTACTGAATTATAAATATTTTCAATATATAATGTAAATACTCCAAGAAAAATAATATTATATAATTTAATATAGTATTATGAATTGGGTGACATTGCTCCCGTGACAATCGTTTAAATCCGGGCCCAAATAAAAATTATTTACACCCGCCATAACTTGAAGTTTTAGGATGTGATCAGAAACATACATTTTTGTACATTAAGATATATCATATGTATTTATCATTCGGAAACAATATAAGACGTTTATGTAAATTAATTTATCACAATCCATTCAAACATTTTAAAATGAGAATAAGTAATAATTTAATATACGCAATAATAAATTGTCTATGCTCTTATATATGTTAGACTACAACACCCGATAACATCTAAATTTATCAATTCATAAAAAATTGTTTTCAATGTGTGATTGAATTATTTGATACATTGGTGAAATTTATCAGTAATATTGAAAAATTTAACCAATACGAATTTAATTATTACGTCAGACGTTGTGGTATTAATCGATCACCGGATAATATTTTATAGGTATTATTGTAATGTGAATATGTTTAAAACGACTGCTAATCGGAAAAAATAGCAGAAGAAACATTTTGGTAACCAATGCCAAAAGTATTAAGATACTTATAATGAAAAATAATTCACTATTCACTTTATGGGTAGGTAGTTGTTATAATATTGATTTTGTAGACATTTTTATAGATATTCTCTATTGACTCTAAGTCTTTAAATCGTTTTCGGTCGACAATTATGTACCGCATTATTATTTTATCAACGTAGGTCATAAATCGGCGCCATGAAAATTCACTTTTAAATAAACGCGTTGGAAAGGCAAGAAAAGACATTATATTGTCAATATACAATTCTTTATAATATTATGTCTGAGCAGCGAATAGGGCTATTATATATATATTTTTCTTTTTTATTGTCCACAGTTACAACGGTTTTAACGCATGTCGATCGCAACCACAGGAAATGCTATAAAAGGTCGTTTTCTTCGCGGAATTTTTACGTTAATGCTGTTGTGAATTTTCTAAGTCCGATTAAAATATATATTTGTGAGTTGAATTGAATTACAAACACAATTAAGGATAATTGTAATTTATATTGTAATAAATATAATATTGTATATTTTATTTATAACAATATCGTAAATATTTGTAAAGATGAGCAGAGTAGCAACATCTAGCACCAAATATCACCAGTGATATAAGTTATTCTTAAATAGTAACACAATTATCTTAAAATATTAAGTATTAGCATTGATTATGAATATAATCAATAGTTACAATATCTAAAATAATAAAATTAATGATATTGTATGTGTATAGTAGCTAATTATACTAAGTAGGTATGCAACATAATTAAATGTGATAATAATATCATATAAATGATAAAAATAAATAAATAATCCGGTGGCGTATTAGTAATATTGTTTATTTTTTATAGTGAATCGAATTTAGATATACCCAACCATACGAAACTAGGCGTCATTTCGTCGTGTAAAACGACGGGGCTATTAGAGCAATTGTCAAAAATGCTACCTGATATACCAGATACCCGTTATCTAGATAATTTTTCTGTAATCGATGGTGACGCGTGACAACGTATTGTCATCGAACGGTCAAAAGAAATATTATTCTTTTGAGAGTGTTCATACGAATTTCCACCCAACGCACATGATGTGCATTTTTTTTTTATTGGTGCTGCAGCCTGTGACATTTGTCGATTTGACACCGAGACGTACACGTACTCCAACGACGAACGACAATTTTAAAATTGTTATTCTATTCGGAAAATAGTCATTTTAAACACGCGCCGACGAAATGCCAAACGAAAATATTACGTTCGATTAGATTACGTTGGATCATCCGTTCGGACACATCAACAGAATATTTCAGATATTCTTTTTGACCGCAATCGGATTGATCATAACTGTCCGGTGCCAAGTGACTACCCGGAATACAAATATTACGTCAAAAATTCGTTGGAGGGACAAAAAGCGAGGAAATGGTATGAAAGTTCGTGCACGTGCCGCACATATTGATTATGTAGAATATTTGTATGAAATAATTTGGAATTGTAAAATTTAAAGTATTTTAATAAATATTAATTTGTAATTTTAGTTTTGTTACAATCTTTTAGACACGTTACGTGTCTCGCACATGTCGTTTTTAATTTTACAATAGTTGTACCTAACCATTAATATTTAGTGTAGAATGTAAATATAATATAAATTATAATATTATTATTAGATTTTGTATCGGGGTCCGTAATTTCAGAGGGTCAGGGTGTGCGGTTGCTTTTATAAAAGTCTCAATTGACTTGCGGAATAATTCATCATTATTTGTATACTTAACTAAAACTTAAATTATAATTATAATTTTAATACTATGTAATTGTTGTTATTACGAGTACCAGGTATTTTGGACAAATCAAAAATAACAAAATCAAATAGTATTAAACATATCATAACTGCTTTGTTTTCTTCAAATTTTTTATACATTAATTACTGGTTATCAAGTAAAGTAATCAATATTTTCTATTTCCTTTTAGTTTTTAAATTATATTTTTTTCTTTATGTTGATACTATACAAAATTTATGACCTAAGAAAAAAAAATCAAGCGGGGTATTATACATTATTTTATATACATTTTAAAATGGCCGGCTTAATGCTTTAAACCTTGCACATCCAAAAAAAATACTGAAATTACACTCCTGATTTTGTTTATGAATTAATGAAATAAGTACAAAACAGTTTAAAGTCTAAAGAACGGCTGGATGGTAAATTGTATAATTTTATGAATGGTAATAATGGTATAGACCAGATGTGTCCAAATTTATTTGGTAAATTATTATATTCAATACATACATTAGTAATCAATATTTACCAAAACATTATACACGAAAATTATATTATATTTATCAACACCATCAGGGTGAAAGTGCCAAACCGGTTTGATAGTGAATAGTGAAAAATGGAAGGTACATAATAACGAATTACTTACTTTAATTTCATTTAATAGTGTGTGTTCTTATAAGTTGCCTAGTACGTCTAGGTCTTATACGTAATGTAATTTTTGGAAAGATTGGTTGATTTTCTGACTAAATATAAAGCTTTGAAAATTATCCAAAAATGTAATGTAAAGTTCTCAAAAGTTTTTCTTTGCGATAAGAAAAACTACCAAAAAATGATGAAAAACAAAAAAATTGCAGTTACCATGAATATGATTTTAAATATTTTTGGATAACTACCTAATGCAGTTTTAAACGTAGGGATTAGTAAATTTTTTGGTTATTCTGATAGGTAGTTTCCACATACGTGGTAAAATTTGGAACGGATTATCAGTATGATCATTGATTTTATAACACACATTATATAATATATTGTATAAACATTTATGCATTCGTTTACGGATATTGTGACTTTTACATACATCCGGATGCATATGCGGAAATCCGGTTGAATAAATGTTTATTTTATATTTTTGATCAAATATAGAGCGGATCCAGGGTTATTATTGGGAGTTGTCTTAAGTATAATAGTATATCAGTATTAATGAATATTTGTTGACACTAAAGTAAATATGATTAATATGGATTTTATTTAGGAATAATGTGTAAACGTACCAAAATGTTACCTAAAAATGGTCATATTGTTATTCTTACTACATTAAACTTAAATTAATTAATTAATTAGTGATTTGTATTTTATTAATAATAATTAAACAAAACCAGGTTTAAAAAATACATAATATAATTAATGCCAATATTACTGAATTAAAAATAAATATTATGCAATATCCAGAGTAGCTTATTATTATCAAACTAATATTATACGAACGTAGAATGTCACGGTCTCAAATTAATATTATTATTAATTTAATAATCATACAAGTGTAATTATCCGGACTATCGGAAATTTAGAATTATATATTATAACAATATGTAAACACTATGATATATAATTGACATTTATATATAAATCAAACTGGAGATATGATATATCGCAGTATATATAATTAAGAAGAAATGATGCAATAATTAATGACCATTGAATCAGAATGAGCCTTATAAAAAAGGTAAATTCGCCTAATCTAGCACTCAATTTCAAAGTAATTTTTACACCGTTACTCTGTCGCTCAGTCACTTTCAATGTTTAAATTATACAATGTTACTATATGCACAAATAATTTATATTCATTATTATAATTATTCAAATTCATAATTCTAAGTCTCATACATAAAATAAAATCCATCTCTTTATATATATATATACTGTAAAAAATATTACAGTATGTAAATTAATTTTACACATTACTCATTATATTCAACAACTTAATTAAAAGTGTTCTTTATTTTATTTTAAACATATACCCTTACATTATGAGTAAGTAATTTTAACAGACATTGACTACTACACTTGCTCGTAAGAAGGTAAATACGTAATTCTAATACCTATAACAATTATATTTTAGTAGTTAGATTTATAAAATACTTTTTTACCATCTTTTCTCCCTCCCCTTTTACATTTTCAAGCTACTACAAATGGCACCCACCAACTAGATGATATTTTATTAACCATCCTTTTTTTTTTTACAATCTAATACAATAATATATAATTTACATATACTACTTATAATTAGGGCAGTGAATTTAATGCATTTGCATGTTTCTTTTTTTATTACATGATAAAAGAAAATGGATTGGACCATAATTTGTTTTGTATTATTTATATTTCAAATACGAAATCTAATGTTGCTTATTTTTGCATATTTAGCGAGTTAGGCATATAAAAGCATATTTTCATGATTTCATCGTATTAATGATTGTTTTCTTAATATTTATATTTTTCCAGTAAATCTGGACTAAATTTTAATATTAATGTTTTTGTTTAAAATATGATAAGGTATGTAGCATTGATGACATCCGGTTTAACTATATATGGATAAAATACATACATTCATTTAAGTACGTAATTAAATAAATAATAATTTCTTCTATAAATTAGACGTACCTTTATAATTTAAAAGTATACTTTAAAAATAACTAATAGAAATTAGTTTTGATATCAATATATCATATCTTCATTTAAGAGAAAACGAATTAAAAAATATTTGTCCTATATCGATGAATCTCACTTATATGGTTTCTATCCATATTAAAGCAGTGCTTGATTTTTGAGAAAACATGGGGAGACGAAATATCTAAAATTTAATTTTTCCAACTCAAGTATTGACTAATAATATAAATAATACGTACTAATAATTTAAGAAATAACAATTACAAAATAAAATGTTTATTATAGAAAATCGAAATATCGAATATTCGAATGCGAATAATTATAAAATAATAGTCCATTATACGTATAGGGTGTGCATTAGTGTTTTTATTTAACGTGTGCCCATTTGTAATTGAATATAAACTATATTTTGTGTTTATTTTTTATACAATATCTAAGTTTTTAACGAAAATTGTGGTATTTTTAGAGCAAATTTCACTGCATATTTTGAACATTTTTATTGCATAAATGCATGCATATTTTCACAGTTTTTCAGAGTATTAAATTCACATCTCGGCTTATAATATAACACCAGATTACACTTATATGTATATTTATATCTAAATTTGTTTATTTATAAAAATAAGAAAATTTAAAAAATATTTTTTTCAATGTAATGTTTGAATTATTTTATATTCTAAAAATTAATCAAATTTATCAAAATATTGTAAAAAAAAAGTGGGAAGGTCAATTTAGGACGTTCCTTCTTCATCCCTTCGGTTCTCGGAGAAATAAAAAGGGGTTATTATAATTAAGATTTCAAAGCAATGATATTGCATTCAAAAATATGATTTTGAGCGAAACTCAGTCAGGTATACAATATACGAGACATGAGTATTATACTGATAATCCGTTTCAAAATTTTACTACGTATGTGTAAACTACCTATAAGACTACTAAAAAAATTCAAGTGCCTTCATTTGAAATTGCATTAGTTATCGTAAAATATTTAAAATCGAATTCGTCAAAATCACAGTTTCCGTGAATTTTGCAGTTTTCCAATAATTTTTTTGGTAGTTTTCCTCGCCCAAGGAAAAATGTTTGAGAAATTTGAAAATTAAGATAAATAAAGTACCAAGTAGATGTAATTGTCTACCGAAAGTATACTCTATTTGTGGTAATTAGCCCATTATGTATAACCGAAAAATGTATTCAGACTGTTAAAAATACATAAAATATCATAATAATCAATTCTTCTAAGATTATAATTTTAAAAGGGTTTAAAAAAAATTGTCACTTACGATATTCAAAATATTTTGTAAATGGATTATGTAGTATATGAGTAGGTTTCTCTAATATTCTCAAACCGTTAAACCTAAATGCAGGTAATATTAAATGTTTTTGGAAAAATTTCAAAGTTCTATATTTAGTCAGAAAATTAAACAATCCGTTCCAACATTTTGTCTCATATGCAGAACACCAATGTGAATACTCAAAAAAAAAATGTTCAATTCCCTACGATCAAAACTCAATTAGTTATCATGAAATATAAAAATTTAAATTCACGAAAACCGTAATTTTACCGATTTTCCGCCATTTTTTGGTGGCTTTTCTACTTCCAAGGAAAAACTTTTGAGAAATTCGAAAATGAGGTAAATAAAGTACCTACAAGATGTGATTTGATAGCGAAAGCACTGATAATATTTTATATGTTATAATAATATTAATATGTTTGTTGTATTAGCTGTATTACAGATTAGCTGTAGTTTCATACGGAACATTTTGGTAACCAATGATTCTATTATAACGAAAAATAATTCAATACTCACATTATGGGTATAGGTATAGTTGTTATAATATTATTTTGTGAACGTGTTTGTTGTTATTCTTTATTGACTCGTTTTCGGTTTACAAAATGTACCGTTTTATTTATTTATTACTTTTTTTTCGATGGAAGGTCTTTATTATATTATGTCCTGACCACTGTTATATGTTTGATTTCTTCGATTTATTGTATACAGTTACACTGGTTTCAACGTGGGTTGATCGCAACCACAGGAAATGCTAAAAGGCCGTTCTGTCCCTAGAATTTCTTTATAATATTTATTTACTAATGACAAGTATATTATAATAAATATATCACATTATTCCATAAAATATTTTGGTCTTGTAACGTACCTACTGTCTGCTAACCTTAATACAGACAATCTGATAGCGTGTCACCAATATTGTTATATTTCAATGGTTTGAACTCAAATCGAACTCTAAACCATAGCCATACGAAACTATGCGTCATTTCACTATATACTGCGCCGGGACTAAAGAGTCATTGTTTGTATGCTATCTGGTATACCAGGTACCCGTAATACATATCATTATTCTGTAATCGGGTGGTGGCGTATTGTCATCGAACTGTCCAATGATATTTCTTTTTCTTCTTCTTCTTCTTCTTCTTCTTCTTCTTCTTTTCCTTCTTTCTCACCTTACGGCCCATCATTAAGGGTCAATGCTGCCTGCCACGCGGCTCTCTATCGTTCACTGTCTCTTGCATCCTCCACTCGTATCGTGTCATCTATAGTTCGTAGATGTCTAAGTACAGTATCAAGCCATCATTGCCTTAGCCTTTCTCACGGTCTTTTTCTATTTAATTTCTTGAATAACGTTTTTTAAAAAGTTCAATACGATATTCACCCAACATTCGTATTGTGTATATTTTATTAGTACGTCTGCCTGCGACGTTCGCCGATTGGACACCACGACGTGCACGTACTTCCGCGACGAACGATTTAAAATTATTCTATCCGGAAAATGCCGAACGAAATTATGTTCAATTATCCGCGACATGGACCATCCGTTCGGACACATCAACAGAATATTTCAGATATTATTTTTGACCGCAATCGGGTTAATCATAACTGTCCGGTGCCACGAGACTATCCGGGATACAAATATTACGTCAAAAATTGCTTGGAGGGACAAAAAGCGAGGAAATGGTATGAAAGTCATGCACGTGGCGCACATATTGATTATGTAGAAAATTGTATGAAATAAATTTGGAATTGTAAAATTTAAAGTATTTTAATAAATATAATAGTCTGAATTTGTAATTTTAGTTGTTACAATCACTTAGACATGTTACGTGTCTCGCCTTCATCCTTATTCATTTTATAATAATTTTACCTAACCATCAATATTTAGTCATGACAAACTAAATAGGTATAGCAGCAACATTTTGATTTGGACCATATTCTGCGCAAACATGGCGTCAGGCATGCTTCACTTCTCATCGGCTATAAAATATTATCATTTATCACTCAAATTATGAATTCGTACTATCATAGTATCATAATCATATTATTATGACAAACCAAATGCGTTAAATCATGACAAAATAGATTTAGTTTGTCATGATTAAACGGATATAATAAAATTAATAAGAGGTGCAAGCCGGCAGCCATTTTGTGTGTATCAAAATATTTCTGACATATCTATCCATTTTGTCATGTATTTAGTGTTGAATATAAACGGTATAGAAATTATAATATAATAATTAAATTTTGCATCAAGGTCGTGATTTTAGATGGTCAGGGTGTACGATTACTTTTATAAAACTCTCAATTGGCTTGCTGAAATAATTCACTATTATTTGTATACCTAACTAAAATTAAATTGTAATTTAATACTATGCGATTATTGTTATTATGAGTAGATAGTTTGGGCCAATAAAAAATAACAAAATAAAATAATGGGTATTATTAAAAATATTAAAACACCTTTATTTTTTTTATATTGTATTCTTTATTTCCTTTTACATTTTATATTGTTTTTTACTGTTTATGTCGATATTATACAATATTCATGACATATGGAAAAAATTTAAAGCAGGATAGTTTACATTATTTTATAAGAATTTTAAAATGACCTGCTTTAGACCTCGCACACCTGTAAAAAAATATTGAAATGTTTACACTCCTAATTTTGTTTATTAATTTGAACGTAGTACAAAATTTTAAAGTCTAAAGTACCTACGTCTGGATGATAAATTGTATAATTCTATGAATGATAATAATGGTATTGACTAGATGTGTCTAAATTTATTTGGTAAATTAAATATTTGCAATCAATATTTACCTAAACGTTAAACTCGAAAATAATTAAAAAAACAAAAAAATTTTATTTTATTTGTAATTGCAAACAAGTTGTTATAGACTTTTATAATACTTAACAACAATAATGTATAAATACATCAAAAGATATGAATTTTTATTGAATTAATAATATGACTTAATAATGGTGGTTGGAAAACGATGCTATCCGACGTTGGCAGATATTTGATTTTCCAAAAATTATGAAAAAATAGCAGCAGAATTTACGGCAGATTTACAACTGTACAGCGAATAATCTATTATAATTATTTTGTTGTAATTATTGCTATAAATCGTGAAGTCATAAAATAAACTATATCTATGTGTACACTTGAAAATCTTATAAGCATTTTGACTGTTTTATTTTAATAAGTAATGATATAAGGTAAGTTTAATCCCTACTATTTCGTATATAGTAGTTCAAAATTTGGTAACCTTTAATTTTTTGAAAATATCGTGATCAGGTAAGGTTTATTTATTGTCGTTAATGTAGGGATGAAACTCATTCGCGCGACTCGCACATTTACTGGCATTAAAATATCGATAATATAGTACAAATGAGTAGGATAAAAAGACCGATTCTGAGGCCCCCGCGTAGAACCGTCTGGAACCACTTCCCCGCCATCACTATACACAGGAAGTATAGTGACGAAACATGGAGGGGGTGGTGGCGGGTAGTTCCGGGCGGTTAAATTACACTGTTAATTGTCCAATCAACTCAGATTAAACACATAAGCGCTGTTATGGGGACTGGAGAGGCCCAGCTCCCTAAAATCACTCATAGCCTCCTTTAACAACAAAACAATTTTCAACTTTTTTTTAATTTTGGACTATAGCCCGCCTTAAATTTTAGCACTAGTTGCACCACTGCCTAAAGATCTGATTAATTACTTAATCGATCAATTAATTGTTATTTATTATAGACTAGTTATCTGATTAATGGACTAATTGGTCAATAACTCGGATTTTACCTGCCTTCCCACCTGTGACGTCACGTTCGCAATTCCGCACCACCGCAATCACATCTTTTGATCTTTTCTAATGACATCACGTACGGTCCGGTACATTTACACGTACCCGCGACAAGTCGTATATACCCCACGAACCAGATGTCCGACTATATTAATACGTTACCCTCGGTCCTATACATTAACCCTGTACACATTATTATCATAATAATGTTAAATAGCAATTATTATTAAAATATTAATCTAATATTACTAAACTACCAAAAAATGACGGTAAAACGGGAAAATTTACGTAAATTGTAATTTTTACGAAATTGATTTTAGATTTTTCATAATAACTAATGCAGTTTTGAACGTAGGTACTTCAAATTTTATTGAGTATTTTCATAGGTAATTTATACACTTGGTAAAAATTTGCAATATCTTATCAGTATAAATATTGTAATATATAGAATTTCGCTCAAAATCGTATTTTCTAATCTTAATTACAATAAACCACTAATTTCTCCGAGGACAGAAGGGACGAAAGAGGAATGTCCGAAATTAAACTTTCCTATTTTTTTAGTTATTTTTTATCTAAGTTTATTATAAAATAATAAAATAAAATACAAACGTAACGTTCTTTAAAAATCGAGAAATAGTCTATAGTTGAACCAAAAGTGGCTTAAAATGTATACCTCTAACACACCAAAAATTCCGACTTCGATTTAAGGTTATAAACCTGAAATATTTTTTGCTTTCCAAATTGTAAGATTATTTTTAATTTTTAAATTAAACAATTTTTAAGATAGAAAATTAATAAGTGGGAAGGTCGATTTTGGACTTATTTAATTTGGAGTTAATTATAATTAAGATTTAAATGCAATGATATTGCATTAAAAAAAAAAAAAACGATTCTGATGACTTTCAAAATATTTTAAAAATTAGTTAAGTATTATTTGAGTAAACTTCTATTAAATATTCAAATCGTTAAATCCGCAATAGCAGGTAAGTACCTAATATTAAATATTTTTGGAATAAATTTCAAAGCTCTATACTTAGTAAAAAATCAATCAATCCGTTAATAATGTTTTATTAGAATATTTATTAAAAAAAGATTCAAATAATTAGGTATTTATTTTTAGTAATTTTTGTTATAATGTAGCGTATACCAATAAAATTATACTTTTTTTTAAGTATACGCAAAACTTAAGAACAAACTACGGCTTATCAATCTTGGACCTAAACGAGTATAATATAATATTGTTATGTTATGAGTATACATTATTTTTCTTTTAAATTAAATCAT
The DNA here is from genome assembly GCA_013282895.1 of Eriosoma lanigerum. Classification (NCBI taxonomy): domain Eukaryota; kingdom Metazoa; phylum Arthropoda; class Insecta; order Hemiptera; family Aphididae; genus Eriosoma; species Eriosoma lanigerum. The sequence goes on from CM023362.1 coordinate 7,829,899, forward strand.
TAAAAAAAATAATTACAAAAAGTGTTTTTTAAAAGAAAAAATTTTTTAACTAACATTATATAAAAAATAAACAGACTCTGCAGGCGCTGTTGGATCTCGAGGAAATTCAATATTATGTTATCATATACATTTTTTTTTCTACATCAACTCGTACCTACTGTATTCATGCTGTGAGAACACGATAAGGACCCAAGAAAAATAATCTAACGTCGTAATTTATGTGATAACAATTATTTTCACACAGTAATACACACCCACACATTAATTCTCACGTTGCATAATTGTTAAATATAATACACAATATATTCGCACGGGGATTAATAAATGAAACAATTAAGTCATCTATCGTCTGCAGTGTACGTGGCTGAACAATAAATTTGATACAAACGGATCTTCTACGACCGCGAACAAAGCCCGATACGCGAGCAGTCTTCGAGTGCACGGCAATCTGCTCTCAACAGTCGTGTTTCCATAGCCTGGACGATCGCATCGGTTGTGTCGATCGGAGGTCCATTCCAGCGTTGATTGCATAATGCAAATTTATAAATTTACACCTGCAATCTCAGCAAACACGAAATCTGGTTGGTTATTGTCTCGTTGAATCGACATCATCCTCGGGCAGTGAACTTCACCGGAAGACATATCAACAAAAGTAATTTATAATACTTATATGGCTTGACAAATTCGTTATCGTTTCATTATCATTATGTATTGTTATTTGGTATCATTGTTATTGATCATTTTGATTCCGCTTTAATGAAATACAAGCGGAATACTTGATCAGTCAATACACATCTTGGACATCTTTCGATCCTCTTCACAAGACCGAAGGATGGTAATAACTCAAATTCTCTCTCCTTAACATTTCATTTTATTACTTATTCGTTTTTTTTATGTTTTTCTTTGCGAAAGTTTAAAGGACTCTGAAACAAACGAAAAAATGTCTTTGTTTCAATTAATAAATATAATTAACAGAAGTAGGTACTAAAATATTTATACGTCGACTAGTTGTGGTGCTAGAGCCCGAGAAAGATTGTCGCGAAACGTCACAAAATCACATGACGCAGCGGCGACCTATGTATTTATATAGAAATCGGTCAAAGTTATTTATTAAAAATGAAATTATAATAAATGAAATTAAGACAATTATTATAAGTCTGAGTGTTTTCCTAAATTTTAGTGTACGTTTTGTCGTTTTAAGTACATATAATACATTAGAAATAAATTTTGAATATTTTAATTTTACCTATATTAAGTTATTTTCTACGAACATTTCAGACATAGACCAATGGATAAATTAAGACTAATAATCTAAATCACGTAGATAAAGGATGCGATTTGAATAGGTTTAAGGTTATCATGAAAATTTTTAATTTTTCTATCAATAAATAATGTTACAGATAATAATCATGTATAACTACTAGATAGCCTAATAATTATGGCTATATTATTATGTGAGTAGTTTGTAAGTCCATATTATAAATGGACAATGTTTTCAAAACTTAGTAGATTGATAAATGGTAGGTACTACAATAATAATATTCTTAGCTACTATATTTATGATCTAAGCTTCATATTGCATAGATGGTAGGTACTACAATAATAATATTCTTAGCTACTATATTTATGATCTAAGCTTCATATTGCAATATTTCATATTCATATTTGAACCCTGTAAATTATTCATTAAAAACTGTTAACAACTAATGCAAATATAATTAATTATATCTAACAATAATCTAATTTTATTACCAATATAATACAATTCGGGTACAAGTCTCTTATAGTCTCAGTTTATCATCATTATTTTTGTAACATGAATTTAAAATCACTTAATACAGTGATATCTCCTTAGATCATATGTGTATCCAATATAATTGTATAGATGGTGGGGAGGGGTTCAAAAATATTTAAAGGTTTCCCTGACTAAAGCGATATGTAATTTTGTTACGGAAGTATATGTATAATTATGTGATTATGATTCAAATAACGAAAAGTATTAAAAAAAAAAAAAATTATTTAATTTGTTGCCTATTTAAAATTAAAATAAAATTAATACAATTAATTAATAACCTTCCTTATTTTATTTATATCAATATTTAATTTTGATCAATATTTAACCTAAATCTATTAATTTTACAATAATATACTTTTTTAATATTATGTCTGAAAACACTTTTTCGAGTAGAAATAATTGTTCGATTATCACAAGTAGGATATGCGTTCGATTGCAAATTGCATCTTCTTGGTACTTATTTAGTTCATTTTCGAATTTATCAAAAAAGTTTCGTCTAAATAAAAATAAAAAAAATGAAAAAAAAAATGGCTACTTCGATTATTATTTTGTAAATATATTAAGTAATATATGATTAGACTTTAATAAAATTTTCAAACCGTTAAACTCAAAATTGCGTGTGATATTAAACATTTTTGGAAAAAATTTCAATGCTCTATATTTAGCCATATATCTATGATTTAGAAAATTAATCCGTTCCAAAGTTTTACCATATGTGGAAACTAACAATGTGAATTGTAAAAATACATTTTAAGTCCCTATGATCAAAGCTTAATTAGTTATCACGAAATAAAAAATTTAAAATAACAGAAATCATAATTTTGTCGATTTTCCTCATTTTTTTTTTTTTTTTTTTTTTTTTTTTTTGGTAGTTTTTCTGCTCCCGAGGAAAAAACTTTTGAGAAATTTGAAAAATGAGTCGAATAAAGTACCAACTAGATGCAATGTGGTATGGAAATCACACCTTATTTGGGGTAAATACACCATAAAAAAAAAATATTAAAATCAAAAGATGACATTGTTAAATGCATAAAAAACTCGTTTTAAAATTATTAAAAAAAAAAATATGGTAAAAAAGTAGATATTGAAAAAAATCGTATAATTTTAAATTTGATATACGAAACCATCAACGTGGCACGAATATAATAATATTTATTTGTTATTTTTTTTTAAAAAAAATTTACCAATAAATAATATAGGTATTATATTTTGTTCACCGTGGGGAATATTATTATATTATAATACGTAACTGCTGCGATGCACTTTAAAATGATATTATATATTTGATATAATATAGTTTACTGTAAAATATTTTAACGTGTATTATTATTATTATTATTATTTTTTTTTTTACATAATATTTCGATTGTCATTTTCGTACATTTCACCGCCCACCACTCATCGTATTATAATATACGCATTATCCGACTATATACGTTTGCGGTCGACCGTGCGGTGCGCGCGCGTGCGGCTACGGTCCATGAGGGGTGAGTTCGCGCGCGCGGTCGCTCCGATCTCTTCCGTCGTCGCCACGCGCCGCGTCATCACTCCCCGCCATCAATACAAGCCACTAAAAACCCAATTTTATTTATATAACAATATTATCTCGTTTTCCTTTCGGTCTTTCGGCGCGTCCTTCTGCAACCCAGCATCCCCTTCGTCTATCGTTGCATCGCGGACCGCCGCCGCCGCCGCCCCGACATTAAAATCCCGTTCCCGGAATCATCGTCGTCACGACAATACAGAGTGTTCCGATTCAAAAATTTTAGTAATAATCGCTCGTTTTTCCTATATATATATATATAGATCCATCATAATATTATTATTGTTTCGACTATATAAAATATAACAGGCACGTGACGATAATGTCGATGATAACAACGGTATTACGGAGTATTACCTATATTATCTGCATATCGCGGACACTTTATACGGCCAACATAAATCCCAATATTATCGATATTTGTCAATAGTTTTATACAAAGATCAAAATAAGAATTAAAACAAAATCGATAATAACAATCGAGTGTATGAAATTTCATTAATACTGTAATAAAATACATACTAATGTATACTTTGTGTATATAGATCGAATAATATTTTTCATCAACTGTTTAGTAGACGTTTGGTGTTATATACAGCTTGTAGATAGATATATTACTTAATAGTAGTGTGTCGATAGTACAACTATCGATAATTTTGTTACTATACCTATAACAGTATACAAACTGTCCGCGATTTGCATTTTTTCCATAATACCGTACATAGGTCCTACAACCAAGACCGGCGAGAACTTTTGTGGACTTCGCGACTGATCAATTCCGGGCCTCTTTATTTATACATATTTGACTGAGATATATATAGCACTTTAATACAGTAGTTATACTTAATATTTAAGTTTAATGAATTGTGAATAAAAAAAAAAAAAAAAAAAAAAACATAATATTTAGTATACAAAATATTTTATTGATATTGAAGAAAATAATGTAACCAACTGTTTAATAGTAATTAAAGAATAATTAGGTTCAATTAAAGCGTTCTCTTTTTGGCTTTTACCATAGCAAAGTCATTGATAACTGCGTCCAAGTTGGTGTTTTTGGCCGGTTCTTTTTCCACCGCTAACACTAACTGTTTAATTTTGAGAAAACGGACGCGAATGTAAACGATTTCACTCGTAATTCTATATCATATATATATATATATATATATATATATAATATATATATAGGATACCTTATTTACTATAATTTTTTTACTCAAAAAATTAGTAAAGTTTGCCTCTAACGACGGGCCCCCCTCCCCCGGAGATCCGGGCCCCGGGGCTCTGCCCCCCTGCTCCTCCCTCTACAACCTACAACTCTACAGCCTACAACCGTTATTATTACGAATTTGATGAGATTTTCAATCGGCATTGTGATTTTAAAATATTTTATTTCAATTTACTGACGCGAGTTATATTATAATAATTAAAAAAAAAAAAAAAAAAGTCAGAGACATTCCATAAAACAATTTGCAAGAGTTAAGAGTGTTATAATCGATCATAATTTTATGGTCGACGGGACGCCCTGTATATACGTATTCAGACTGTAATTCGCGAGCACTCACATTCAATCAAAGTCGTTACGGTATCAATTTATATATATATATTATACATTACGAGCGGTAATAATAGTAATAATATTATTATATATTCATGACGACGAAAATCATATATTATTATTATTATTATTATTATGCGTAATACGTTTAACGTGTTTGCGGTTGATATGATAATAATATTATTATTATTGTATATAATATTATATAAACGTTTATGCAAATGTGTCGGGCGGCGGCGGCGGTGGCGGCGGCGAGTTTATATTATGCAAATTTTCAGTTAATGGAGAGTCAAAAACGCGGTAATAGTTTTGACGCATTGACAACCAACCCCGGCGGCGGAGTGTAACGAACGCAACCGAGCGCGACTTCCGAAAAGTCGGCGGCGCGTGCTCTTGACGTTCTCGCGTCGCGCACCCTCGGCCGCGGTCGCGTCTCGGCACCGGCGAGTCGTCGGGACGTTTTGTTATAGTGGGTACGCGACGATAATATTTTAACACGACAACCGTCGGCGGCGTGCACAACATCGTATTATAGTTACGGGTATGAATCTCAATATTCCCCTCGTATATTATTTTCCGATCGTTTTAATATGGTTTTACATTAAACCACTAAACGCGTGCGAATTTTAATCGAATCGATGATTGTTATTTTTATACAGATTTTTAAGTACGGTTCGTATTATGTAGACGGAACTGAGACAAATTTTCTGGACGACTACAGCCTCAACACTTAAATCTTAAATATAACAAAACTCTTACACGCTCATATATATATATATATATCTTATATACATCAACATTTTTTTTTTCGAACTAATAAACTTAGAAAAAGCGGGAAGGTCGATTTTGAACGTTCCTCCTTCGTCTCTTCGGTCTTCGGAGAAATTGGTGGTTTATTATAATTAATATTTGAATGCAATGATATTGCATTAGAATTATTGAGCGAAACTCAATATAATACAATATACAATATATTATACTGATAGGTCGTTCCATATGTTTACCACGTGTGTAAGCTACCTATGAGAAAACTCAAAAAAATTTCAAGTACTTACGTTCAAAATTGCATCAGTTATCACGAAAAATCTAAAATCAATTTCATCGAAATTACGATTTCTCTAAATTTTCCCGTTTTCCGCCATTTTTGGTACCTTTTCTTCTAAGAAAAATTTTTTGAGAAATTCGAAAAATTAGTCAAATAAAGTACCAAATAGATGCAATTTTCTATCGAAGTAGCATATCCTATTTGTGGTTATCCGGTAATCGAACCTTTATTTCTACCTGAAAAAGTGTTTTCATACACAAAAAAAAAAAACCATTGTAAAACCAATACACTTCGCTCAGAATTTAATATTCAACTTTTTCTATCATATTATTATATTTATGTTAATATTTTAATATAAAAATCGTATACTATATATGCATATTATGAATACTATATATGAATAATCTTTGAACATTGCTTTATGTTGATGAAATAAAAATTATATTTATTGTAAAAATGGATTGTATATATTTTATTTACCTATAGTTCTTGTTATAAGTATTTTTACTTTCGTATTATCTTCTCTACAAAATAATTAATATTTTTGGGGGATAAGTACCTCCTAAGCCACTTCCTATTTTCACTTATGGTTCAGTTTATTACACGTATATATTAATACGAACATTTACTCGCAATAAATTAATTGAATATATCTTATTGACAATTTAATTTCTAACACCAACAGATTTTTTTTCAACGCATATAATAATACGAGTAGGGACTTCTAATTTTTTTTTTAGTATTTTCATGAGTATTTTACCAACGTTGTAAAACTTTGGAACGGATTATCAGTATAATATATTGTATCATATAGAGTTTAACTCTGAATCGTATTTTCGAATGCAATATCATTGCACTCCAAAACCACTAATTTCTCCGAAGATCGAAGGGGAGAATGAGAAACGTTCGAAATCGACCTTTCCGATTTTTTTTCAATATCGTTTTTAGTAGAAATAACATATAGTCACTATATAATAAATATACATTTAATATGAAACAAATGTACCTACCTACTAAAATTGTATTAATGGCATTATTTCTACTTCATTTTATAATTTCTTTAAAATTTAGCCATTTGAAATGAGTGGTTTATTTTAATTATTTAATGATATTCGAAGCGATTCTAAGCGAAACTCACTCACATATATAATATATTATAGTTATAAGTTATAATCTGTTCTAAAATTGTACTACCAATGTAGATTACCTATGAAAATACTCAACAAAATGTTTAAGGTATCTTACATTCAAAATTATATTAGTTATCATAAAATATTTAAAATCATATTCGTTAAAATTAGTTTTTGTGAATTTTTTCCTATTTTCCATAATTTATTGGTAGTTTTACTTATCCCAAATAAAAACTTTTAAGAAATTTGAAAAATGGGCTAAATAAAGTATCAAGTAGATGCAAATTTACACTGAAAACATACCCTATTCGTGATAATCGAACCATTATTTCTATCTAAAGAAATATTTTTAGACATAAAAACAATTTTAATCTCGCTTCGCTCAGAATCTAAAATTCAGTATAAAAATGTTAAACAATTTTAATTTTAACCGTAAACGCAATAACTACGTTGTACCTATATTCTATAATAATATATTGCATTTCTGATTTATCTTCAATCTGTAAGTATTGTTATTTATTGTATACTCCATTATAGGAAACATATTGTGTATTATATATTCTGTTGTATTGTTACATTTGACAATATTGTATTTTAAGTCAAGTAAATTACATTTTTCTATATTTAATCGTATAATAAAAACTTGGGTTTTAGGCAAAATGATTGAGTTAACAATAACTTTTTGTCAAACTTAATTTATGATATTTATTTACTGTTATCAGTTAGCGATTATCAAAGTAGCGATTAATGAAAATAAAAATTAAATATAATAGGTATACAGTATACTTATAGATTTATCATAATTTTGTTTTACAAAAACGTAGATAATTATGATCGTTTTATAAATGCTATTTTTTCATTATTTTTGTAACGCAATATTCCGTTCACCATGTATACTGTATAATATAAATTAATATAATATTATATTATTATCTTGGTCAATATTTCGAGTAAAAATTAAATCTACTTCGTATAATATATTAATAAATAATATACATTTACAATTGAAATAACACTTTTAAAATAATATAATTATTATATTGATTAGTTATAATAATCGGTACTATATAATAACATTATATTACAATTATTAAAATACAATTTTTCTTATAGGTATATATTATCAATAAAATAAATTATTTCATCAATACGTAATAAGTCCAAGGATGTATTGGTAAATAATGTCTTGAGTATACGCCAAATTTTTTTCAAAATTACATTAAAAGGAAAAAATTACTTGAAATGATTATTAAGACATTAATTTTTTTTTATATTTTTAGTCAAATAATTAGTTTTTATCCTTAATAATTATATATAATGACTATAAATAAATTATAACAAGAACTCTACACTTTATTAAATGAGAATTTTTTTTGTTTTAAATATTTTTAATTTCAAGTCGTAGATGTATATATATATACCTACCGTATACTTATAAAGTTATAAAATTATTATTTATATTGCGTTTACGCTCCAATATACATCATTGGATAGTAAGTCGTAAGAGCGCATTAATTTTTTATTATTATAACTATTTAATTAGGGATCTAATTAGTACTTATTTTATAATTGTATACAAAAATATTTGTCACTTTTACGAAACTAGACTAACAATAGTAATTAATCAAATATAAATAATATTAATGGACGTATTATTTTGTTTATAGTATTTAAGTAAATTGATTTATAAAATACAATATTTAAAAAAGTGAATATACCAATAAATAATAATAATAATAATAATTATAATACATAAAAATACGTCAGTTTTTTTAAAATTTTAAAATTTTTAATATATAATATTAATATTATTATACTATTTATATATAAAAAAAAGATTGCGTATCTCGCATTAAAATGATGGTGAAAAAAATTGAAAGACGTAATAATATATTTCTTTCTAAATCGAAATCGAAATTGTAATAATAATAATAATAATATTATTATTATTATCATTTGCTGGCCAATTGTATAGGTAATTATTTTAATAATAATTCATACTCGCGGATGCGATATCGTTTGTACGACAACAACAATATTGGCAATATTAATATTATTGTTTTATGTTTATTGTTTATTTACCAAAGGTAAATATGATTATAAATCGTTTTATCCAAATCGCTCCTCCGATATTCGGTTTCATTTACTGCCATCGCGCATCCGTCCTATCGTCGACAATACGCATACAAAACTGAAAATTAATTACGAAAAGTTACGAAAGTAACTGCGATACTATATCGATCCCCATTCCGCACGTGCAGATGGCGGAAAACACAAAAGAAATATTTCGATTTCATTGCGATATATCACGTACAATCGTTTTTTAATGATTACAAAATATACTACTGGGATTTATATTATAGATCGCGTAACATACCTAAATGATTTAGAAATATATACGTTTTTATAAGAGCATCGAAAAAAATTCGAAAGCCACTATAATTATGGTTAGGTATACCTATATATAGGGTATAAACGAAATAAATTCATGTTACAAAAATGGTGGGAATTGCATACGCTTTTAATGTTTTCATAAGTTAACTCCACTATTTTTCGATACAAAAAATACTGTATTAACTATATAATAATATATAGACATAATGTATATTTATTTTAGAAGAAAATTAATTAATATTCAATAATACCTAATTATTTAATTGTTATAAGTTAAAAGTTTTTATAAAGACCTAGCTAACTCTATTAATAGGTTGTACAGAAATTATTGACAATTATGCATAAAAAGATATAGAAATTGTTTTAATATAATAAAATTATAAACCTAATTAATGATCTGTTTTTTAATTTAATTGTTTATTGTTTATGTTTATACCTAACCTAATAGTTTATTATATCGAATTCCACTTGCAAAATTTAATATTTTTTTACAACATTTTTAAACACATTCGTTTTTATAATCGATTCTATAACTGATCACTGTTTTAAAGGCTGCAACCATAGATTAAATAAAACCTGATAGGAAACTAAGCCGTTGGTTCAAAATGTAAACATAAAAATTCAACCTCACGTTATAGTGACAACATTCATAGAATGAAATTATTGTACACTATTACATATAGTATACTAATGTTTTATTTAATCTGTGCTAAATATTTATTACAAAATGTAACTAAAGTGAACCAAAATTTTAAAAGTCAAAAGAGTATAATAAAATATGTACAAAATGCGTAAGTCAATCGTACACAAGACACAAGTGACAAGTGATAAATTTTAATTTATAAAATCGCAGTCAAATAATCTCACAGGTATCACATAACAAATAACAATAAAAAATTCAGTAATGCATATTATTTTTTATTTTTCGTGAAGTCATTACTCTGCCGTCAGGTTGAATTTTAGTTTGTTTACATTTTTGAGAATTACACTGCTTTAATAGAAGTGTCTAGGCATGCTGTAACCAGCAAAAGATTGGGCAATTGTAAGACCGTATGTGCGACCAAAGGATACAGGTAGAATTTCTGTATAGTAAATTGCATCTGGCATGATATTTCCTTTTCATTATTATATATGTTATATATATTACAAGAACACACGAATAATACCAGGCAAAGAAAAAAACAGACGAGGCATATCGAATTAAAATTTTTATCTTTACATAATTATATCTCTATTTAAATCTTTATTCGAAAATAAAGGATAAAATCATTTTTTTTTTTATAAATTTCAGAAGTTTTAAAATTTTTGGACTTTTAACTCATAATAGCAGGTGGCGTCTATAGACACATCCGGCACACCCTGTGTGTACGCCTATTATGCCTCTATTTGAGTATATAGGTAATTTATCCAAAAATAGGTATACTTTTTATATGAAACCTGCTAATTTTCTGGTTGAAATTAATGATTTTATTATACGCAAAATATATATATATATACAAAGAATCTTAACAATTAACTAATATTTTCGGATAGTATTATCATATAGAATATTATATTATACCTATACCCATCAAAGTTGCACCTGAGTTGTACTTTATTTAGCTCATTTTTCAAATTTCTTAAAAGTTTTTCCGTGGAAGAAGAAAATCTACCCAAAAAATGGCGGAAAATCGGCAAAATTACCGTTTCCGTTATTAAAATTTTTTTTTATTTCGTTATACTTAATTGTATTTTGATTGTATTCAGGGAATCGAACATTTTTTTGAGTAATTTTATATAAGTAAATTACACACGCGGTAAAATTTTGGATAGGATTTTTAGTATAATATATTATATATCTGACTGAGTTTCGCTTATAATCAGATTTTCTAATGCAATCCCATATATATATATATATATATATATATAAATATTATACATATTATGCATTCAAACTGTAATTATAATAAACCACTCCGAGTACCGAAGGGACGAAGGAAGAACGTCCATAATCGACCTTTCCGGTTTTGTTAAGCCCTCCCAGCCATACCCATAAATACGCCCCTGATGTAGAATATTTTATTATATACTAATTATGTATAATATCTACTCATATATATATAAAGATGCGTTTGACGTCATATTTTCCTAAAATCGTATAAAAGTTTTCCACGTAATATAAACAAAAAAAATAACCGATTTATTATACACTGTATATTATTACTATTACTTTGATTTACCTTATTTTCGCACGCCGGTAGGTAAGTACAACTGTATATACGTATTTATAAATATTATCCTTCATTATAATATTGATATATAAATTTAATTAATAACAAAAATTATAATAATGATTTAGACATTTATTGTCGCCGATTATTATTATTATTATTATTGCGTTTCGAACGATAATAATATTATAATTTATTTAAGGCGTATAATAATTTCGGGTATGTTTCCGCGAACGATTGGGTTGTTGCGGCGGACCAATGACAGTGGACGACGCGAACTTGGATGGGCGTGGACCCGTCGTTTCATCCGAATTCGCCGAGAGTCTGCACATGTCTCAGTGTTGTTTGCGAACTCTCCTTTTTCGCGGCGTCCTGCAAAAGTCGCGAAAATATTCCGTAAAATAATCGTGCGCGATCGTTTGTGTTTTTTTTTTTTCATATTATCGTATCTCGACGATTTTCTTCAAACAGGTATGATTGGGGCGACCCATCGTTGTATAATATTTATACTATACCAATTATACATATAATTATATTTCAGTGTTTTTTTTTTTTTTTTTTTTTAAAATATCATTTTGATAAACGCCTACGTATTTGTTTTTAATTACGAATGACGAATTAATTAACTTTAAAAAATTAATTCCCGTTTAAAGTGTATATAAGTATAAGTACTTAAATTGAACTATAATAGTTCACAATTAAAATCCCATTTTAAAAATATTAAATGTCTATTAAAATATAGATTTTATAATGTTACAACACACATTATCAATATTGCATATTATATAAATATATATATATATTTTCTATTCTTATCTATTTTATTAAACACTAATACGAGAAAACTGCATCGATGTGACACAGATATAATATTATATTAATCAATTTTGAACGTACCAACGTATAAACGCCTTTTTTAAGCGTTCTTGGCACGTTAAATAAAACATTTTGTAACGTAAAAAATATATACACCCATATGTACGTTTCAGTGTTGTTTTATATATTGTAAAATTGTATATTTTATTTTAATAACGTAATATGACACACGAGATTTTGTTATATTTATCGTATATAGTATTGTATTATC
>CM023362.1:7842667-8115518 GCA_013282895.1 Eriosoma lanigerum
GACACACGAGATTTTGTTATATTTATCGTATATAGTATTGTATTATCTATAGTAATGGCTTAGAAATAAATATAAGGTTTGAATAATGTTCAAAAATAAATATATTCTTGATTAGGCTGTAAAAAATATGCTTTGTGTACCAAAAAATGTTTCATCATTATAATAAGTATAAGGAAAGCAAAAATGAAGATATAAAAGTCCTTAACGATGATGGAAAGAGGCTGTCCGTTTTGTATCGTGTGTGTGTAATGTAGAAGTATTGAATTTATATACGGCAGTTCGGGTTTCTATTTATTAAAATTATTTGTTTTCCTGTTTCAAGAAATATAAGTAAAAAATGTTAAAAATCGTTTATTTTATTTAAAATATTTTAGACGAAGAGTTTTAAGATGTATATAAGGAAAATGTATTTGAGAAGTGTCGTATTTATTTCTCATTCAGTGCTCATTATCGTGGTCAGTTGAAAAATAGTACGACAATAGTTTAATGTAAAATAGACCTCACTCTCGATCATATTGTTTTATTTCATTAAAAATTTTGATGTTTTTATTACATATATTTTTTAAAAATCTTTAATCATGTTTTATAATATATACGTATATAATTATTTGTTAATAATAATAATAATTAATAATTATGAGTGAAAATTATAATCGAATATGTAGTGCTGCTAAAATTAGAATTTAATAAAAAAAAAACATTTATTAGAAGCTGGTGCAAAATGAACCAAATTACCAGACATTTTTAAAAAAATAATATTATTCCAAATAAATGTACATATTATATAAGACTCAAAATAGTTTTTCTGAATCCAAACTTGATTAAGCTTACATGTTAATGTTTGTATATAACATTGATACAGAAGAAAATATGAAATTATAAGAATGGTATTGATGGTGTCTCGTCATTTGGTCGCGGTAAAATAAACGCGCGTCATAAAAGCGACGTCACATGGTTACGAACAATTTAATCGCGGTATAAAAATAGTGTTAACTAACATACAACTAAATACTAACCAAATAGGAGAGGTCATAGAAGATCATTATTTCATATTAATACTTGGAATCGTTATGAATTAATAAAGAATAAGACATTCCACGCACCGACAGTGCAATTGAAGTTGGCATAATGGGTTTAATTCTATGTTAAATGCAGTTCACCAATTCATATGAACTTTTATTGATAGTTAAAAAAAAAATCAGTTTAAGTTGAAGAAGTAATTTCTGAATATTCACCACCTAAAAAATAAAGTATAAACGTTCAGCACTATAAATTAAAAAGTTAGTATTCCAATTCAAAAATAAAATATCAATTGAAGAATATTCAAGGGGCATTGAAGCGAGTTTTCAACTTTAATAATTATATAATAAATAGTAATATTTTTTTAATCATATTTATTATAAATATAATAAATTATATTATTATATTATTTTACTGCGACCAAATGACATGGAACCATGGTATAGGTAGTAGGTATAGATAATAGTTCAATTCAATAACCTTTTATAACTAAAGAGTTAATGTATTTAATATTTATTAAGCTTTAGCTTTGTTCAGCTTAAAATGAAAAGTGTTTTTTTGATATATAAGAAATTGAGTTTATTTTCATTATAATATATCGGTATATCTATAAGTGTTTTTGCAAACAAATTTTGTGGCCCATCGGAACATCGGTTATGGAACGGCTTGTGTTTTATTTTTGCTTTCTCCCGCAACACATTTTTAGAAAAAAACAGTGGTTTATTATTTAATATACCTCATACCTAATTGCATTATAATTATATTAATATATTTGAGAATTACTACCACTATTTGTAACTTGAAATTTTGATCATTCTGTATAATATACTTTTTTAATTTAATTTAATTTTCGTATATTATTATTAAAATATACCTATAGATGTAATATGTTTACATTGGTTCTTCTACTTCCATCTTGCCTCACACTCCCATTTAGATAGTAATATCCTAATCCTAAATCTCCGTCATAGATCTCATTTTACTATACCTCTCGTCCATTCATAACAGATATCTTCATTTTACTCTCTATTCCATATAACCGCTTATTCTTCGGTCTACCTTCTTACCTTTTACATTTATTCATTACCATATCACTGCCTCTTAATTATCCCGTCTCTTCATAAAATGTCCAAACCATATGAACTTATTCTCCCTAATATATTGTTTTTATATAGGCTACAGGTAAATATATTACAGAAATGTCCCCATTAATTTTTATGAGAGTATACTTAGTCAACGAGTGCCAAAAGTACTATAATATACAATTACAGCGTACTATAAATTACTGCATGTATAAATATAACATTGTCGAATTTTATGTGTATAATTATAAAAAATCAAATTTATAAACATTTATTTTCTCTATGCGAATTGCTGGAGACTTTGTGAGTATCTTTATATAGTATAACAATGATTTTTTAATAAAAGCTTGAGAGTACACTCCGTACATGGTGTATAATACTACATATATACATATGTATTTGTATTTTGGCAGAGCTGTAACAAGAGGAGGGGCGAACGATGCTTGTACCCCGGTCGCAACAATTTAAGGGGCATAAATCAAACCGAAAACTTTTAATAAAAAATATAATTTTTTAAACAATTTTTAATTTAAATAAAATTACTAAACAACGATCGTTTATTTATTTATATTGTAGTTAATAAAATTTGTTTAGAATTAATTCCAATTCAAAGTTCAAAAGTGGGAATGTCGATTGTGGACGTTCCTCCTTCGTCCCATTGGTCCTCGGAGAAATTAGTGGTTTATTATATTTAAGATTTGAGTGCAATGATATTGCATTAGAAACTATGATTTTGAGCGAAAATCAATATATTACAATATGCTATACATTATAATATCCATTCTATAATTTTACTACGTGTATAAATTACGAATGTAAATATTTAAAATAAATTTAAATTTCCTATGATCTAAACTTATTTAGTTATCAAGAAATAAAATAATGAAACCGTAATTTTGCCGATTTTCAAGAACTCTTACTTTAAAAGCTTATGAAAAAAAATTTTCAGTCAAGATTATCAAAATATTTTGTAAAATATTAAATCGTATATGTCTAGACTTCGATAAAATTTTCAAACCAATAAACTAAAAATTGCAGGAAATATATATTAATATTAAACATTTTTAGAAAAAAATCCAAAATTCTATACTTAGTCAAAAAATCAACCATTCGTTTCTAAATTTTTTCTTGTAATGAAGTTCACCTAAGTTAATACTCATAAAAATTTTCAAGACACTATGATTAAAACTCAATTAGTTATCACGAAATTAAAAAATGTAAAATAACAGAAACCGTAATTTTGCCGATTTTCCGCCATTTTTTGGTAGTTTTCCCCTCCCAAGGAAAAGCTTTTGTGAATTTCGAAAAATGAGCCAAATAAAGTACCAATAAGATGCAATTTGCTACCGAAAACATAATCTATCTTATGGTAATCGGACCATTATTTCTACCCGAAAAAGTGTCTTCATACATAAAAAAAAAAATATCATAATATTCATTTCTGTTAAAATTAATCAAATTTTAGAAGCTTATAAAATAAAGTTGCAACATACGATTTTGAAAATATTTTGTAAAAAGATTATGTTGTATATGATTAGACGCTGATAAAATTTTCAAATCGAAAAAGCAAAAATTACAGGAATTATCAAACATTTTTGGGAAAAAGTTAAAATCTCTATATTTAGTCAGAAAATCAATCAATCGTTTCAAAAATGTTGAAACGCGTTTCGAAGTTTTGCCCCTGTTGCCCCTGTCGCAATATTCGGTTGTTACGGCTCTGTTTAGTCTGTATGCATTATGGGCGTTTTTAATATTTTCCTTAGTTATTTCGAATTATATAAAAGTCGTATGATTATGGACAATAGTTTTTTTTTTTTTTTTTTCAGAAAACAGGATAAATACTTTTAAATATCGTAAGACGATTTTCGAGGGTCGATCAATACACGCGCGAAAATGAGCAGATATCAAACGGCCCTTCAGTCGTTCTCGATTGAATCTTTGATCGGCGGCGAGAAGACGCCCGCCGAACCTTGTCCGCGGTTCCATAGCGACGCGGCCGCAACCGGTCGAATCGAACGTGACGACGACGACGACGATGGCGGCGGCGGCGACGACGACGACGACGACGGCTACGACGACGACGACAACGACAACGACGACGACAACGCGGTGCCGACGCCACGTCCGCGCGCCGAAGTCGTCGACCAACGCCGTCATCTGTCTACGTTTTTCAACATCATGTTGGACACGGCGTCCGTTCAGCGGCATAATCCCGCGCCGGAACCGTCGGTCCAGTCGAGTTACGATTACTTCAAAGCGCTGCGCATGCAGTCGGTCGCGGCCGCGGCCGCCGACGCCGTCCGTAAGACGTTCTCGGCGCAATCAACGCTCTGGCCGTACGCCAGTGACGTGTCCGCCGTGCCGGCGATTCCGCCGCGGACGACATTTTACGGATGCGCCGACCCGCACGACGAGCTGGACTCGGACGACGCGGCCGACGGGCGCGGCTCGTCATCCCGACAACGTGCCGGTCAACGCGGCGACGATCGCCCGCCGAGATTAGGTGAGTCGATCACCAGGCGCGCCTGCCTAACCTAACCTAACCTGACCTAACCTAACCGAACCGAACCGGCAAAGACCTGCAGTGATTAGAACCGAGGTCGTAACTGAGGATCCTGGGATTCAGGGTCCAGACCTCTCGCCCGAAATATTAAAATTTTAAACATCATTACGCATATTTTACATGTTTAAAAAAAATCTGACTACTCTTGAACCTTTTTTGCAATTACGGCGTTTGGTTCGAACACTTTAGGGTTAAAATAAAATAATGAAAAAAATGCTTTCCAATACTTTATATAACACTTTACGAGCGATTTAAATACATTACACTATCAAGGCGTATCTCACGAATTTTTAGCAAAAAATAGATTTAGAGTTAATTATTGTCCAGAATTATACTAATAACATTTAAAATTCATAACAACAAAACAGTTTATTGTTCCTCCTAAAAAATTGTGAAAACTGAGAATGGAAATGATGGCTTCTTCGTCGACGCTTTATAAATAATAATGAACTACCTATTGTAATATAATATATGATGGAATACTGATAGTTGTCGATAAAGACAATTTTTCATTTTCTATAAATATGCATAAATGTACCTAACGCAACGTTTGATTTTTCATAGTATTAGTAACATTGAAGTAACTTACTAGATATTACTTAATTTAACGAATTAAAAATATTAGTCAACTAGGTACAGAATGTAAGTGTTCTTATTGTTTTAACAATCTTAATCGTTTTGTCATTTGTATATCGTGCAAACTAAGGCAATTTAGTTTCTTTCTCTTGTTTGATTTATCGGGACCCATTTCCTATCAGTCCCCCATTAGGAATAGGTTTTTTAAAAGGAAAGTCTTCCCACGGGTCAGTTTTGGTGACTTAATGCTGACACAGCCGAAACGAATACACCCTAATGGCCTAATTTATTGTTTCCGTCAAACGGCCATTTATTTTAAACGATACAATAATTGAGTCGTATTATTAAATGTAAGTTTGGTTTTATTAAAAAAGCTATACACATATTAACAAAATGCCAATAACTACATTTACCTGGTAAACAAAAAAAAACAAGTTTTTTATTATAATTATTATTTTTTATTATATTTTATAATAAGATCTTAAATCGTAGATTTTAATTTAGTAATTTTGTTTTATTTCTACCATTCTATATTTAATATAAATCTAATAATATAACCTAAATTTATAAATTCTATTTTTTTAAATAATTTTAGCTCCGTTGTTGAGTTATAATTTATTATTAATTCTATGTAGGTACCTAACTAATAACCAGAATATTATTATGCTAAATAAATGTAAAATGTTATTATAGAAGTTTTATTTGTACCTAATCTAAGATAAATAACACAAAATTTAACGTATTCCCTCAATCCCTCATAAGCGTAATATAATCTATGAATTTAAATTAAAATTTTGAAGTCATAAAAAATTGTGCCCATCGATTTTTAAGATATATTATTTGGACCTGGAAAGATATTTTATAAAACTTATAATTCAAATTTTCATCTTATAGCATAATATTTAAAATTAAAAATTTTGAGCATAGTAACATAATAAAAAGCCATAAAAATATCTCATTTCATCAATTTTACTTAGAATTCCAAATATAAAAGACTATCTACGTTTGAAAATTTATCCAATATGTAGAATAC
The DNA here is from genome assembly GCA_013282895.1 of Eriosoma lanigerum. NCBI lineage: Eukaryota > Metazoa > Arthropoda > Insecta > Hemiptera > Aphididae > Eriosoma > Eriosoma lanigerum. The sequence continues at coordinate 7,848,942 of CM023362.1, forward strand.
CTATGTGATGTCTAATAAAAATGTCAAGTATATATGACCATTATTTCTTGAGTTATCATAAGACAAAGAAAATTAATTTCGATAAAAATTAGTTATCGCAATTTTCTTTTATTTGTTCGTTATTTTTGTGTAATTTTTCTTTATGCTTAATAAAACTGTTGAGAAATTCGAAAAATGAAATAAATAAAGTACCTACCAACAAGTTGAAATTATCTAATATAAACTTAGCTATCCACTAAATATAATCGGACCATCTAATAAATAAAATTAAAGAAGTGTCTCCATACATAATCTACAGCAACAAAAATGTAGAACATTGTAAAAAGTGATAAATTCCCGCGAAAAAAAATTGTAGAAATATATTGATTTTATCCATTTTAAAACTAACATAATATTATAAACTCAGTGATGATCGATTAATGCATATAATTAATTTTTGGTTATTTATAATTCGTTTATCGTCTATGTTTTCCCCACCTCATCGTTAATAATGATTAGATCGTATATCAAATTCAATTCTATACATTAATACGCCTTGTTATTGCTAGTTTCATTTAGTTATTTTAGATTCTGAGCGAAGCGAGAAATGTATTGGTTTTATAAAGATGTTTTTTTTTTTTTATATGTATGAAGACACTTTTTCGGATAGAAATAATGGTCCGATTACCATAAGTAGATTATGTTTTCGGTAGAAAATTGCATCTAGTTGGTACGAATAATTTTAAGAACAGTGATGAACACTAATTGATTAGTTTATTTTTATATTGTTGATACAATTTTCTTAATATAGGTACATACAATAAATTCTGCATATGTGAATACATTTTTATTATTATGCACCCAGACTTTATTAATTTTATATATATATATATATTTATGTTATAACATAAATTAATTTAATTTAAAATTAAAATTAAAATGTATATTTACATGGAATTATTTTTGGAAATATTATTTAAGATTTAAAATAATATGTAAAAAAAAATTAGTTATCAATTTGTGATAAAAAATATTAAAAATGTTATAAATAAAAAAAAATACATTAAAATGTATTATAACATAAATATAATAATAAAGGGTGTCCTTTTATAGGATAGATTTTATAGATTTTATACAAATTATTATATAGACAATTATCTATAATATTATACCTCTATTATTTGTTAAGTTTTAAGAGTCCGAAAAAAAATTTAAAAAATTATTTTTTATTTTTTAAATTATGTAAAATTTGAAGAAAGTGAAATTAAAAAATATATTTTTATAAAAATTTTCATGTGTCGTCATCTTAATTTCAACAAGATGGTGATTTTCGGGAATTTGTTTCAGTTATTAAAAAATGGAATGTTATACATAATTTATTATAATAATTTAATATTTATTATGACATGCAATACTCATATTATCAATATCAGTTAAGTGATAACACAATTTTATGTCTGCAAAAAATATAGGCATAATACAGGTCGATTTAAATTAAATGGCAGGCAATTGGTCAATTTACTATCAGATATTACTAATTTTGTTATTAATTAAATATATTTTACATTCCATGTTATAATAATTTAAATAATTACAATAAATAATAAAATAACATAGAATATTAATTCATTTTTTAATTGAATAAAAACGATTTTCATAAATCTTAATAAACATTTGGAAATCGACTCAACAATATTTTGATAAAAATATAATCTTAAATTTTGCTATCTTAAAATTTTCCATAATTTAAAAAATTATAACTTATATTTTATATTTCATTTAAAGTAATGAATATAATATTATAGTCTGTTGCCTAATTAATAATTAAAACAAAAAATTGATTTCTAAAATGTTAATATTTCACGAAGATATTGCAATTAGTAAATAAATAAGTGTTTTGGGACACTCGTTGTATATACTATTTGTAAGCCTTTGAAAAAAAATTAAACAATGCTTTTGTCTTATTGGAATCTCTAGATATTGTTCAAAGTTTGCCTATTTGTAAACTTTACATTTATTACTTAAATTGTACTTTATATTTATTTAAACGCAAAATACAAGTTTTAAGATACCTTCCCAACATTGCAGGGTCAACATTACAGTTGTAATATAACTTTTAAAGCACTCATTTTATTCAAAAGAATACTTGGTTATTTCGTTTTAAAATACAAGTTTTAATTTGATATTTTTAACTAAATTTCCAGGAAAATGTACACATGTAACAGACACATTACAAACAAAAGAAAACAATGGCACCGCCGGCCAATCAGCGGTTGAAAACAAATCTCGCCGAAGAAGAACCGCGTTTACAAGTGGTCAGCTTTTAGAATTAGAACGAGAATTTCAAGCAAAAAAATACCTAAGCTTAACGGAAAGATCTGAAATAGCAAATTCGTTAAAGCTTAGCGAGGTTCAGGTATTTATGTTTAATGTAACTATTTTAATATTATAATGCATGTATAATATATTAACGAATTTAATTAATTATATTATTGTGACAAACATCGATATGGAAAATAAATATATTTTGTGAATAATAATTAAATAAATATAATAAATAAATTATACCTAACACATTTCGACATAAACGATTGAGACGTTTGAATATGAATTGTTTAACTTTTTAAAGGCAAATATCTTTATGGATATATTTCGTTTATGTACTTTTGTAATGATAGTTTATTACCACAGATTATAAATCAGTGATTCTAAAAGTTTTAAGTTTATAACTATACATATAATGATAATATTATATTTAGAGAACAAAACGGGTCGTACCATTCCCAGTTTAAAATATTATGTTTGTGTGTTTGTAAGTGTAAAATAATAATTGTATATTTGAAATAAATGTATTTATGGGTTCTTAATCTTCTTGAATTTTAAGCATTTCTAGATTTATAAAAACTTTTTTGAATTTAATTTTAAATTTTTATATTATAATCTATATGCTATATACTTATATTCTGATTTTAACATTATTATGAATAATAAACATAAGTATTATTACAGTTATAGACATAGTCCAGACAGTCCTATTCCTATATTAATATATATTTTTTTATTTAGATGTTATTATTTTCTTTATGATAGGTTGGGTTAGGTGAAATGTGTTAATATCAAATAATACTAGATATAATTCCACAAACAATCGACTGTCTACATAAAACGTAAAAATAGTTTTCAAAGAACCGTGGCAAAATGCCAAAAATAATATACACATATAAGAATAAAATATAATTAATATATAAAGTTAATCTTAAATTATATATAATAAAATATTATAGATACATATGATTATTATTTGTCAATCTGTTATTATTCATATTTTCCGCATTGTTTATCCTTAAAACCAACACCGTAATATTCCTTATGTTTTATTATAACACTTTTCACGTGTAGGTATATTTTATATTTTGATAATATTATATTATTATATTCTTGCAAAATAATATAATATTTTGATTTGATACCATTTAAATAATATTGTAAATAATTTAGTAAATGTAATGAAATATGTATACGAGAGTAAAGAAAAGAATGAGTATAAAATTGTTTATTTATAGCCAATAAAAAGAGAAAAAAAGAGCAGTATAATAATATATTAACTATAGGTATGAAATATAGAAGAGGCGTTTTGATGGTTTGATTAGAGCCTCGTTAAGGAGCTTTAATGGGCCACTTAAGTGTCTGGAATTTATTTTCTTGATCACGTTTTTAAAAGCTATTCTATTGTGAGATAAATATAAAGTTTATTATGTGTTATTACTGGAAATGTTAAAAATTTTATTTTTATTAAATGTCTATTATTCACTAATCAGTAAACACTAAACAATTAAACAATTGAGCTGTTTTTCTGATAATAATAAATTTATGAACAATACAATAGGACAATAGGTCAGGTTAAGTTAGGTATCACTCAATTCTACGTAAAATAATGGCTTACATTATAAATATCAACCGAAATTAACCAAACTAATTTTTATCGTCATTTGATAATATTAAAAATATATCTGTGTGTGTACTTACGCTAAAATCCATAAAGAAATTTATAGTTTATACTAAAGTATAAGTACAAATTTAAAATTTGAATTTATATGGAAATATGTTCCTTACTAAATACGTTATTAATTAATTGCCAAATTAAATATATATTTAAAATAAACACCATTTTATTTTAATTTAAATTATAACAAAATATTCAAATAATAGGTACTACGTCATATTAAATTACCTTATTAGACTACCTATATAATATTTATCAATTATTTCTAAAACATTTTTAAAATATTATAAAAAATCATTTTAGACACTAATTAAAATAAATATAAACTTGTTTGATAATAATATGTGATATTTATTATGATTTATATCTTTGAGCATTTTTTAGTCACACCTTCTAATAAAAATATATTTCAATTTCAAGAACATTTAACCTACTCTTCAAATCCATATAGTTATATATAATATTCCGTATATTTAATATTTTTAGATCATTTTACAGTAGCATTAATTAAAATACTAAAAATCATTTTGATGTATGTTTTAAACTAAGAATAATATTATATGAATGATGTTTATATTAGCATTATATATCGAGAGAGAGAAAAGAGACGCCAGTTCCCCTCCTGTCCTTTAGACAATAATAATAATAATAATATAAAATAATGATCTCCCCTATTTTGAGTGGCAATATGTGTCGTGTGGCAAAATTAACATAAATCAAGGGATATTCATATTCGGTTATAAATGTAGTATGAATCGTATGATTGTCAGGAAATTACAAAAACCTTTTATAATTATAATATCTAACCACTTATTCTATATATAGGACAAAAACTTAATAACATCTTTGTCATATGAGATTCGACATTATACAATTAAATTATAATCATAAAATAAAATAAAAAGTAACTCTTGTTTAAAAAAAGTTGTATTTTTTTATTAGATTATGTGTACTATACATATATAAATATTTTGTGTACCTATACGTACTTCTTATAGGTAACTCAATCTATAAATTATACTAAAGGCTAAATATATTTACTTAGATTAAATAAAAAAAACTTCAATTTAATACATCCTATCTAAGTTATATCTATACCTACCTAAAATCTAGACTGGGCATTAAAGATGAGATAAAAAAATAGTAAAAGATAAATTCATTATAATAAGATATATTATAACGAGTGTTTTTTGTAATTTTGACTTATAATAATTTAACAAGTTAAATTTATTTTAAAATTCCAAGTTATTCTTTTCAGTTATTTATTATTTCATGTTAAATAGTACATATACTTTTAATGAAAATGCTTTTATATTTAATGTAGGTTACTTAATTTGAAACAATAAACAGTTTAATGCATTTAGATTTTGTAATATATAGAATATATTACTTAATAATATGATAAAAAAAAAAAAAAAAACGAAAATATATTATATTTCTTTAAATTTAATTATATAATATATTCATGGTTAAAAATTAATACATTTTTAATGTAACATTTCTAGATAATAACTTAATTTAAAGAGTTAAAAATAGTACACTTACTCACCATATTTAAAATGAATTGAAAAAGTTTTTACATTACCTGGGAAAAAAATTAAGATTTAAAATTTAATGTTAAAATATTAGTATATGATATATAATATTATATTAAATATTGTATTATTAAAGGTTATATAGATTAAGTTTTGTTGTACTACGATCGACATCTGCACTTATTGTTATTTATTAAGTTGCTTATAATATATTCTATTGTTCGTTAATTTTCTGAAGTAAATTTTTTGGTAACATTTTTTATTACAAAAGTTTAATTATTAATTTTATTATTTGTATTATCGAAGTTTAATGTTTCTAATAGTAGAAAAAGAATCTAATGGTTTTTTAATAATTTGTACCAACATAATATAATCTATTTTCTATTTTACCGGCTACTTAACTAATATAATATAGTCAGTGATGTATTTATGGTGGGGAGGGTCCCAGGTCTCGACCCAGCTAAGAATAAAAAAAAATTACAATTTTATATTTTAAGCCTGATAAAAAATATATTTTATTATAAAATATTTATATTCACAAGATTCCAGTACGAAAAATATTAAGAAATAAGTATCATAAGTCAAAAATGAAACTCTATACGTATATAGGTATAGAAAAAGAAAACTTAAATTTTTTTATGTGTTATCGTTGTTATAGTTTTTTTTTATAATTGATGTTTAATAATAACATCTACGTTATAAAATTTGAAAAACTTTATTTTATACCATACTTTTTTCTAACCACATCTGTATTATATATATATATATATATATACTATATAGGAAATAAAATTATAAAATAACAATTGTGGATGGATAACATTTGTCTGATATTTTATATAATATATTTTTAATACACAATCTAACCGTATAGATGATTACATTTTTTGGTAACACTATCCTAATCCGAGTGAATTAAATTAATTGAAGTCGTATCTTTTAATAAACAAATTTTTTAGTATAAAAAGTTGTAATTAGAAATTCATATTTTTATATGAACTATTTTATATTTTTATAATAACTATCCGCCGACTACGTGAATTATTAATGATTTGCGCGGAGTGATATATATAGGATGATTTATTAAGCGTATTCACCCCCTCTCTTTTTAATAATGTATATTATGGGAATTATTTTTGACATTTTAATTTACTTAAAACCAGTATTTTTTAAAACTTAAATTTAAAATTTCCAAAATATGTAATATTTAAAAAAAAGTAAGTTTCGCATGCTTGATTAATATAGCCATTATCCTTAATTTATAAACTATAGAATATCTACGACAGGATAAACCTTAAGTGACATAAATATCTAAGTATTGAAAAATAAGGGTATTAAATCAATTAAAATGTCAGGAAAATAAAATTCCAAAATATGCATTATTAAAGAAATTATTATTCAAAAAAAATATACAAAAAGTGAGCACACTTAATAAACCACTCTATATAGTATATCCCGGGACTATAATTTTAACTTTTTTGAAATTTGAAAATCGTACATAATAGATACTTAATAGAGATATTTTGTCGATTTCTTTCAATCAAATTTACAAGTGTTACAAATCTGTTTAAGCAATTGTTATTATGTTTTTTGTTCGCGATTTTTACATTATAATTGTTTTATGAACATTTTTCTTGAAACTCGTACTCAATACTCACTCGTGTTGTGCGCTTATCATTGTCTACAGGTGAAAATATGGTTCCAAAATCGTCGGGCGAAATGGAAACGCGTAAAAGCCAGCCTGCTGTGCTCGACGACCTCTTGCCACGAAAGACAGAAAAACAATTTGGTCGGGAACGGAACGCGCGGCCGGACGAAATGTCCCGTCGGCGGCGGCGCGGGCAAAATAGTCGTGCCCATACCGGTGCACGTCAACAGGTTCGTGGTGAGAAGCCGACACCAACAGTTGGAGAAATGCGCTTCGGGTTTCGCACATCTACGTCACGAAAACGAGTCGAAAACCAGAAACCAACTGTACGCTTCGAGTTTGTAACCGCGTTCTGGTAACCTCTAGCTGTAGGTATACCGATCTAGGTTAGGGTAGGTACATATTATATATTATGTCAGCAAATCATAATCCCGGCGTATTATAATCCCGTAGATCGTATCTAAATCAAACCTAAACCATTATATACAGGATGATTGGCACAAAATCACTTTACAAAACTGGTAGACAGCGATACAAATGTCTGATAATAATATTATCGACCTGTATATCATTGTGTATCTGTCGAGTGTTTGGTAAACACAAACTATATTAGAAATAATATTAAGAAATAATACTAATTTTATACGCGTGAAAAAATTCAAATATAATTATAATATACCTATGTCGAAAAGTAATCTTAAATATTTTACGACAAAATTTTGATTTAAAAATGTTATAAAATCGTGTGTTTATGATGCTTTTTGTTACATTTTATAGACCGCGTAATACCTAGTAGTATGAATAATAAAATATATTAAGATAGTGATATAATGAGATATAATAAGAAATAAATCTATACAGTTAGGTTAAAGTTGTGTCCGGGCGGATTATTTCGAATAAATGTATTGTAATAATATATTGTATGTTTCCTTCCAATTTTATATAGATATAGGAACGACTAAAATAATTTACGCTTTTATTTGGTGTTATTTTTAGTTATATACCTATTAATAATTTAATATTACTGTTGCTGGTAATTATTGATGGTCGTGGTGGTATTTTAAATGTTTTAAAACGTTATTAAAATAATAAAATATAATTTAAATTTAATCGAATAGAGTTATTATTTTTTATATTATATAATAAATAAACAATGATAGTTGACGGCTTTGTTGAGGGTATTGTCGAATATACGATAAATAAATAAATATTGTTTTACATTAAAATATTAAATATGTAGAACATTTGATTAATTAAAGATTTAAGATATTTAACAGACAACAAATTAAACATAACGGCATCTTCAGTTTCATGTAGTTTCTGAAACAGCAACCCAAACAATAGTATTAAATTTGCTTATTTCGGAGGATGGATTTTTATAACGGAATGGACACAATTCATTAAGTAAATATAACTCTAACGAATACAATTTGTTATATTGTTGACAAATGATTTGATCTAAGGATAATGGTTTACGGACATAACTCGTTTGCAGCCTCACAGTAGCTGAGGCTCAGGATTATGAGTGATGAAATATTTCATCAGAATATTGATATAAATTATGAATTTGATTTATTTTAATATTGGTAAAGATAATTAATTGTTATAAATTAGCACAAACGATTTTGTAGATATTCGACTTCCTTCAAATTAGATTTTATTATTTTTCAACAGTACTACGATGGTCTATTAATTTATAATAATATTTTAATCGTAAATCGTACAAAAATAATCCAAAATAAACTTTTTTATTTATTCGAATATTCTGACTAAGTGGACCAATAAATATTACAAGAAGTAGTATAGGTATTTTTTTCTTCTTTATTTTTTTTTTATTTTTTACGAAAACGAAAAATTTCACGAAACTTTTAAAATAAAAAATGTGTTATATTAAAACTCTAATAAACCTTTTTAAGTCGTATACATAATTTCATTCATAGTTTTGAAGTTATACATTTATTATAATATAATTGTAATAACAGTTTAATTTTCGATAGTTATTATAAGTTAGTATATCTAAATAAATATTATTTATACGTATAGTGTGTTAATTTAAAATTTATTAAAACCCATATTAGATAATTTAGTTCTTATAACATTTCCTTGTTTGTAAAACAGAATTTATGTAATTATTATAACAACAATAATATTGTTATAATATATTAAAACACTCGATAACACTCGCACTAGATTACACAATTTGTTATCGGCTCACACACGTCTTAAACTTAAATTTTCGATTTTTAAACCATATTTTCGCACGCAAGCTTTTTAAATGAGCATAAGTAAGAAACAAATAATTTAATAATAACATTTTCTCTTTATGATTTCATATTTGTAAAATATAAAATCATACCTAATGCAGTTATTTCTTAATTTGATCAACAAAGAAATCTGTTAAAATATACCTTAAATCTCTTATAGTTAAATTATTGTCATAATTTTTTATCAAGCGCATAGTGTTGTGAAATTATTTAGTAATTATACTTAGCTGTTAAATCGTATATACATTAATTTTTAATTTAACAATAAATTATAACGCTTAAACGATAGTAAAGTAAATACTATTAGTTATTACTAAACATGTCGATGACTATATATCTATAATAGGTATGTAAATCGCCGATTTTGCGTGAAACACATATTTCCAAATAAATTAATTCGAAAAACATTAAAATATAATTACAACACATTTAACGTAACTCATACCTATTACCTATCTTATTTTATAATTTATGTATAATGTTAGTTTATCAATTTTATTATTTTATAGGTATCTGTACTACTAAAATGTATTATTATTATTATTATTATTATTATTTATTATAAAATTTGACAATGCAATATTAACGATTAGCCAATATCGGTCAATGGTTACTCTTACCATCAATATAATTATTGTTATTGTTATCCCCAACAATGTAATTTGTTTTTAGTTTTACATAATATACTAAATTTAATTAATAGAATTATAAGAATTATAAGAATAATAATATTAATTCGAGATTTAATGCGTGCTGTATTTTTCTGACGGATTTCAGACTTATTTCTGTATACTTAAGTAGGTATAATATATAATGGGCATATGTCTATTATTTATTTTTTTGAATAACGATAATTTTAAATAATCGGGCAAATTTATATGTTCTTAACTTTTAATTTTAAGTCACACATTTTTACTTTTATTTAATTTAATTTATTCGACATACATATATAATATCATATAGAAACAATATCGATAGGTAACCGTAGTTAAATAAGATAATGATTGTGTGGGTAATTTATCATATCGATAGTAGTGTTATCGCATATTATGCGATTATCGAAATGTATTAATATTAATAAATATGTGTCAAGAATAGTAATAGTGTTCTATTTTGGAGCAAATTTCGATTTCTCGTAAATCGAGTTGCTCCTGAATGAAATAATGCGATATTGTTTGACTTTACGCAAGATAATGTAAAATGTGAAATATATATATATATATCACGTAAACATAACTGCACCGGATTTATTAATTCTATTTAATATTTATTAAAATTATACATTCTATATATAATTAATTAGAACATTTTTTCCCTCTTCTTTTATGTCGGTAAGACAATTTTATAAACAATTATCATTTTTTTTTTTTTTTTTTTTTACAAATAATTAAATATAGTTCTTCAATATTTTTGTAAACAAATTTATTTAAATAGGTACTTAGGTACGCGTTAAACGTAAAAATAATATTTATGTGTATATTTTTGTTTAATAGTGGGTTACGTAATAGATTTTCTAAAATGTGAACAATAATAAAGTAGAATAACGAACTACGATATTGTTTCCCTCGACTCTAATAATTGTGTAATTGTGTTCAATTTTTAAAACATTGTAAATACCTTATAGATTATAGAAAATAATTATATGGATTTTATATAAAATAAATAACATTTTTAAAAAATTATGTTTTGTGTAACCGATAATAAATAAAACATATAATATAAAATGTCAAAATAGACATGTTGAAATGTACTTTTTATATGCTTAACATAAACCTATATGTATTTAGTGCTTTTAATATACAATCGACGATTAAACAATTGTTACAATAATATTATACTTATTGTTATTTATGTCAATATTGCATAAGATTCAATCGAGACAATGAGAGGGAATCCAAGGAAATATTGTTAAGAGACATATTCTCGTATTTATTCGAAAACTACTGCTGCAGAATTTCTTAAATGTAATAAATAATAGGTATTATATTGTTTTCGAATATTTAGTAAATTTAACCTCTATCTCTGAGTTTTATAATAATATGTATTTCACATATTTTTCAAATATGATTTCCCACTTTGTGAAATAAAAAAACATTTCATTAAATGGTCAAATTTTCAACGTGACAATGAAATTAAAACTATTTATAAAATAATGTGTCAAACTAAAATCATAACTAATTAAGCTATTATACAGTAATTTATTAACAATATATTGTTAATAACTGTAATTTTCTTTTTAAATGATAATAAATGGTTTGTTTATTTTCTATAAAATGTTTTTATTTATAAATCGATCGATCATATATTATGGTAAAATATATTGCACAAAAAGAAAATTTAATGTTTTAATTTTATGAAATTGTTTTCCCATTTCACAATGAGGAAAAAACATGTTATTATTTCAAGTTATCAACTCATGAAATGAATGATTCACTAACCTTTGAGCAGGTGGTATAATTATTCTTAACCCATCACAATAATAGAAACATTGGATATATTAATAATTATTATTTTTTGATATTTTACATAAATAATTGTTAATACTTACCAACAATGACAATAAGTATTATAAATTACATATTTTTATTAATCTCAATATTTTATGTTATGAATATTATTTCCTAAACACAGATTACACACAAATTGACTGAATGCTAAGCACACACACTGATAGAAAAATAAAAATTGGAAATAATCGATAACTGTTAATAAACTATATTTAGGAAGGTTGACAAAACCACATAATATTATCTTTGATAATAAAATAGACATTACGATAACTGCAAATACGCCCGTGGTCATTATTTACCCCGCGTAACGCCTGCTCAAAGGCTAAGTGGTTACTGGCTAAAAGACATGTAGACAATTCATTAAACTAGTTCTCCTATTATTATTAATCGATTTATATAAATCTTGTTTTTTGCACTTGCAGTTTTCATTGTATTACTTTACAAATATAAGGTATTCCTTCATTGATAATAAACGAGTTGAGTAGGTGCCTAGGTATATATATAACTTCCAAAAACGTTTAAGGTACAAGACCGGATGGACCGGTTGAAAAATAGATCAATATTTTGAAAGAAGAAAAATTAACATTATCAAACACACGTACTGATGAACGGCGTATAATGCCATTACTACATCTATAAAATGTAAGTTCTTAAAATTATTATTATAATTTCTTTAACTTAGTAACCTATCTTTTCCCGGTCTAAATGCCTACCCAAAAGACTGGTGTTTATTAATTAAAATGTATAATATTTAAATTAGCAATCTTAAATTCTTGATGTTGCGGCAAATTTCATCTAATAAATTTTTTTTTTATGTAAAACTAAGGCAGCTATCGTGACTTTAGTCGACATTTAATTGCAAACAAATTATTGATGGTTTTAAATGGAATATTTTTTTATATTTCTTAAATCTTTTGCGCATTCCATCATGATTTTATTATATTTGTATTCCTGTTTTACTTAAAAAAATATGATGTTGGTTTTTTTGAGGAGGGATGAAGCGGCAAAAGTCTAAACGCGGTCCTGACTAGGCTATACGTATATTATTAAACTACTTGGGCGCCACTTGGTACGTACCCATTAACAACATAATATTTATCCGAATTTTCGTTTTGAAAACGCGGTCGTGTCGTGACATAAAATCAAGATCGACCACGTATATAATAATGGTGATATAAGTCACAGACATTATTGTCACGAAAATTCTTGCACTCGAAATAAGGACGCGCACGACGTTGTATTATATATATATATATATATATATATAAATAATAACACGCGATTTGGTGCCGAATCGGGACTAACCGAGAATATAACCGAGCCGAAGTGCATTTTGAGAATGACACAACGGGGAATTGGAAGAAAAGTAATTTCGGATAACTAATGGATCCAAATAATGTCGTTAATTCATTGTTCGATATTGTGTTATATATATATATATATATATATATATATATATTCGTATATGTATCGTTTGCCGAGCGGGCGTGTCCGGCACATCCTCTCCCGAATGGCCAAAACCCATTAAACTTTAACGCTTCAAAGCCAACAATGAAATGCCATTGCCTGCAGTTTTCCGAGTATAATATTATATAATATTATACACCACACACTCGCATTCGTCTTATATATATATAATTTCGGACGAGATGAAAAAATAAAAATGTTTATTTTATTATTTACTGCGAGTGTATATGATATATACGTGTATACAATAATATAACAATAACACTATATACAATATGTTTTCCAATAAAATTGCCGATCATTGAAATATTATCGAAATAATGCGTCGCGCGATCTCCGCGTTCTATATATAATACTACTCGTATTCTACTCGCTATAGTAAAAAAATTGATACAATATATTATTATTATTATTATCGTTTATTTCGGTGACGGATTCGATAATAATAGTATAAGATATTAAATAATTATCAATGCTGGGCGTTGAAACGAGTTAAAAAGTTTGAGTTGATATTAACTTTATTTATATTTCAATATTTATTAACTAAACGTGTAGTTTAATTTTTTTAATTTTTTTTTTTATTACTTAACAAATGACAAGTTAATTCTATTAAAAACCAAGTTAAGTTACTATATTTGTATTTACATTTTAATAAATTCAATTGCCCATAATTCTTGATAGTAAAAATTGTTTTTACAAAAATTGAATTTGTATTGTGTTTTATTTTATCGTGTGCCACTATATTATTTAGGCAGATACAAATAATAATATTTTGTTTTTTTTTTTTTTACGTTCATTTATTGAATGTCTAATATTCTCTTAGCCCTCTACAAATATGTCATGTGTTTTGGTAGTTAAACGTATAATTATATATTTTTATTTTTTAATAATTTATACAAATTAAACTTACCTAAAGTTAATAAGTTAATTTATTTTTTAGACTTCATTATTAACTTAATTCAGTTTAACAATTTTCTTAGCTTACCCAGCCTTAATAAAAATATTATAGGCATATTCAATCGGGTTATATTTCTATAATCAGACGTTTTTATAACACTTTGCAGGATGATAGTTGGTCAAAAACTCTAATGCTTATATGCGGTTGTTGTTGACTTGTTGTTAGACTTATTATATAAATAATTAAATAATAATTTATAACAGCCATATTTTTATTTGAAATTACATTCTAATTGTTATTCATTAAAAGTTTATTTACTTATTACTTTATTAGTTATTCTTTAATAAAAAAAAAAATAAATATATTTCTATCATATCACATAGTATCATTTCAATAACCAAATATCATAACCATTAATTTACTTGGTTAAACTTATAATACATCAATTATCTAATACAAAAAGGTAAAAGTTATTAATCAGGTAGAGGACCTGTAACTTTAAAAACTCAAAAATATGCATTTAAATAAAAATAAGTAAAAAAAATAATTTTAACCATTTTTATTAATTAATTACAAAATTTTCTTTAATATATTTTAATACATTTTATATTTATACATAAAACTCATAAAATAATATAAATACAATACCTATTTAATTAAACTTTTTACAAAGATTCTTCTTCTTATATATTTTTTCTATAAAATAAGTACTTAAAAAATAAATTAAAAAGTATTAATAATAATAACAAAGTGTACAAAATATTTATAAAATTTGTATTTGTATTTTTTTTTTTTAATTCATATATATATATTATATTCAAATACCTATGCAAAAAAAATTCAAAACTTCAAAATATGCATTTAAATGCAAAATAAATTAAATTACTTCATCGAAACATAAAACATCTTATATTTTACTTGGCTATTTCTGTGACTGTATATAACTGTGCAAACACTAAGTACTATATGTACACTACTCTATACTTACCTATTAAACTTATTAAAAATAATTAAATAATTTATAACATAAGTACATATCTATTTTTTTTATTTAAAATTATAGTCTCATTATTACATTAAAGGCTTCTTTTATTCTTTACTTATTATTTTATTAGTTATTCTTTATACTAAACAAATTTAATTACACTAGTAAAATTCACTTCATATATAATATCTTTTACAATAACCAAACTTCATAATTCATAACCAATTATTAACTATTTCTGTTACTTGATTCATCAATTACCTATCTAGAACCAAAAATTATTAAGTACCAAATTTGTAACTAAAACCTGGTTACATTTGGTTGAACGCGAAAACACGTTTTTGCGACTATTGTGACTTTGCTAACTCCTAACGAATGTGTACGTTTTCGTAATATATAAGTGAAAATAATATTTTAAATGCATCTTATGGAAATTATTTCGTATACAAATATAATATTATTACAATAATTTTATAGGTACCACTATAATATATTTCAGTTTTGACTCTATATAAAATTTATATATCGATTGTTATAAATGTATGAGTGGTATGGCGATACATAATCGCCGAAGAGTTCGTTCGAAATTTCGTAATAAATATTATTCAAAATACTAAGATATTTTTTATGTCACTTACAACTCACAAAAAAAATGCAGGAAAAGAATACGAACTTTAATTTTAACTATTAATCAATCGCGAAAAAGGTTACAATTTTTTTGACAATCGTCACACGGATATAATTTTGATGTATATACTCGTAATTATATAAGACTATTGCTTTGTATATACATATGTGTATTGTCTTATATACTCAAAATATAAAACTCTATCGATTGTTATAAACTTATATTTTATAAATAAATATAATTTTATATATTTTTAAGTATCGAATTAACTTGACAGTGCAATCGAAACACTCGTAATCTATATAATATTTCATACATGCAGGGAGATACAAATTTATGTTATAGAAACATTCTCGCTTTAATATTTGACATATAAAAAAATGATAATAAAATCCAATATAAACGATTTTTTATTGGATATTTTAAAAGCAATTATTTTAAAACCAAATGGGAACCTTTATAGTTTGTTATGTTTTAAAATTGAATAGGTTTATACTAAAATATTATTATTACACTGTAGGTACATAGTATATAATATACAGAGTGATTAGAATTTCACGTTTTGAAAATTGGTTGGATATTACCTATAATTATATTTCGATTTTTCTTTTCAACATGAAAAATGTTCTGATAAAATGCTGTATATTATATATTATATAATATGTTATAATATTAAAATACATCGTACACACAAATAACACATATTATATACTCATATAATATATGTTTTGGCGTCATTTGTCGAAAAGAACGTTCATAAACGAGAAAAAAAGTTAACGATTAGAAACGCCCTAGCAATGTCCCTTGGCGTTCGTAAACGTAGTGAATTATCCCTCTGGGTAATCATTTTCTTAACGAAATTGGAAGAATATAGCCGCGACGACCTAACAGAATGCTTTGTCAAACTTAAGAAAAGCCAAAGGGTATGACGGCGAACAATGATAGAGAGATATCACGAAACTCTTATTTTCGGATATTATTGTACGCGTATAATATTTATCTACAATAATATAATATTTTATATCCATTTAGTGAAATCGCTTGTATCGTAAACTGAAAAATGCATACGGTTTGGTAGAAGGATAATTATTTGTCCAGTTCGTAAGAAGGATTATAATATAATTATTACGTTATATCAACTACAAATCAAAACAATTATATAATGATTTATAAATTATTTTATTACAGTAAAAAAATATAGAATATTAGTACAAATCTATCTACGAAAATATATAGTATATTGATAAAATAGTTTAAATTTTTAATACTGGCGAAATATATTGCGATAATGAAAGTTTAATGTCGTTTAACGATGTCATTAAAAATTAACGTTTTCGTTGATTATTATAACATAGGTACAACATAATAGAACATTGTTTGATGGGTAAACAATTTTCCTTCAAAATCTGATCTTCAATCAAATTTAGTTTAAGTCATTAATTTAAAAAAGTAGGAAGGTCAATTGTGGACGTTCCTCATTCGTCCCTTAGGTCTTCGGAGAAATTAGTGGTTTATTATCCTTAAGATTTGAATGCAATGATATTGCATTAGAAAATACGATTTTGAAAGAAACTCAATATATTACAAAATGTTATACTGATAATCCATTCCAAAATTTTACCACTTGTGTAAATTATGAATGTAAATTTTTAAAACAAATTTTTAATTTCCTACGATCTAAACTTAATTAGTTATCAAGAAATAAAATAATGAAACCGTAATTTTGTCGATTTTCAAGAACTTTTACTTTAAAAGCTTATGGAAAAAAAATGTCAATCACGATTATCAAAATACTTTGTAAAAAGATTAAGTAGTATATGTTTAGACTTCGATAAAATTTTCAAACTAATAAACCAAAAATTACAGGAAATATTAAATATTTTTGGAAAAAAAAGCCAAAACTCTATACTTAGTCAGAAAATCAACCATTCGTTTCTAAATTTTTTCTAGTAATGAAGTTCACCTAAGTAAATACTCAAAATAATTTTCAAGACCCTTCGATTAAAACTCAATTACATTAAAAAAATTAAAATTTGTTTTTCTTCTCCCAAGGAAAAGCTTTTGAGAAATTCGAAAAACGAGCTAAATAAAGTAGCAACTAGATGCAATTTGTTACCGAAAACATACTCTACTTGAGGTAATCGGACCATTATTTCTATCCATAAAATTGTCTTCGTACATAGAAAAAAAAAAAATTTAAACATCTTTGTAAGACCAATACATTCTTCGCTTCGCTCAGAATCTAAAATTTGAATACATACCTATATATTATTATATATTTGTAATTATAGTTTTTCAATTTGTTTTAATTTGCTTAGTTTAGTTATCATATAATTAAGTTTAAGTACTTACATAATATTATTAAATTGTGGACAAATTAATTACAACTATAAAAAATTATTATTTTATTATATATTTACTATAAATAGGTACAAGATACATTATTTAAATTAACTAAATAATTATGGAGGTATTTAAACGAAATTTGATTGTGAAATAAATGAAATAATATATTAATTAAATACATAATATAATTGTGAAAAATTTTAACGGCTGAAATTATTTTAGGTAGTGAATATTTTATAACTTTTTCAGTAACTCCTTAAATATTAACTACAATTAACTATTAAATTATAACGATAATGTTATTATTTAATTACTTTAATTATATTCTTATTATGTTTATTATGTAAACTAAAATACATAATAAATTGTTAATTTATCCTACAATAATACCTATATTGTAATTTAATTAAAGTAACTATTTTAGTATTTTGACGACTTTTAGTAGAAAAAAATATTTATTCAATATAGATACAAAAAAAGTTTAGTATCTACAAAAAAAAATAGACTTTTAGAATTATTTCAACTTTTTAGTAACTATAATCCTTATTACTCGGCGTGTAAAATATCTAAATATGTTTCGTTAGAACAGTATTTTAAAAGAGAAAAATTTTATCCTAATAATAATAATCCTAAATCAATAGAAAACTATTTAGTCCTAACGATATTTGAACCGAAAAATATTTTGAGCGAAACGTATTCAATTTTTATAGTTGTTTAATAATTTTTTAATTGTTTATAATAGTGTTTGAATTATTATAATTCAAATTGATATTATTTATTTACCTATTTCGATACTTTCCATGCTCTTAAAATCACTATTTGTCCTTTTCCGCATGTAAAGCCAGTACCAAATAAATAAAACAAATTGTAGATATATTTTAATCGAAACTTAAGAGTCTCTTGTCCCTACATTTTAGTGAATCCCAACATGCATTTATCTATACCGAAATATTAAGTGTACATTACGAATTTAGGCAAGTGTATACTTGTAAATAAGTATATACAAACATTCAGATTTAATTATTTATATTACACAATTACTTAATATATTTTAATTTCTTTAAAAAGAAAAATATCTATAATCTATGATAAAAAAAATAATGTTATCATTTGACCATATTTTACAAACAATTTTAAAGTTAAATACAATAAATATGTATAATACTGAAATGTTTTAAAAAAATAGTAATTGATATTTTCAATTCTCTATAACACAATTACATTTATTTGCACATAATAAATAATTATAAATTTACACTTAGTAATAAATTAGAATTTGTATTCGAATTATAAGAACGATTACCTAGAAATTAATGCTATAAAAAATTGTTTATCGGTAATCCAAATTAAAAATAATTTTATACAAAAACTAGAATACCGAAACGTTATGATTATTACCATATTATACATACTTACTATGAGTTTGTAAAGAGCAATATTTTGAAAATACATTTTATAAAAACGCTTTAACATCACTGTAAGTGATTGTAAATTACAACTAGATATAAAATATGTAGTAACCGTTTACTGGGAAGCAGCCAGGATTTCGATAACAATATAAAAATGATCATATTATTTATACTAAATTTAAAATTACGAGATATTTGGTTATCATCGGGAACCAAACTCAAAACGTAATTAACATGCATTTTAAACATAACCATTTTCAGAATTTATTTGATATTATTTCTTACCTAAAATCCGTATTCCTTGAATCCCCAAGTGTTCTCGGTGCCTTACCCATAGTTCGTTTGCTGATTTTTTTTAAGTTAGTACATTTCTATTTTACAAACCTAATTTTATATAAAGACAATGACGTTATTGGATAATAAATCATTCTTAAAAATGGCAAATATAATTATATTTAATTATAAAAATCGGGACGGTCGACTCCGAATGTTTCTCTTTACTATAATTAAAATTTGAATGAAACGATACTGTCATCCGATATATGGGATCAGCACCTGTAATCACTTTCTGCATAGTTATAATTGTTAATTTAAAGAGGCAGACTATGCATGTTAAAACACCATACTATATAAATGACCTTAAAACAACAAATTTTGATTTTGTTTTATTAATTTTATATATATATATATAGTTATAATTTCCTGTATGTAATAGACCTTTAATAAAAAGTACATTCTTTACTATACAAGATGTTTACATCAATAACTGATTGATTCTCAGTATGTTGTTAATCAGAGGGAAAAATAATTAAATCATAACTTAAGATGTGAAATAATGTCAGGACATTTTCCTACTTAACCTGCCAATAGTTCCTGCCTATTTTTTAATTCGTTATAAATTGAAATATATTATCTTAATTGTTATATAATTTAAATCTTTTAGATAAATTGATCAAGTAAGAGTAGTTATTACAATGTAAAATATATTTTTTTACTATAATCTACAATAAACTTAGTCTTGGAGATCATTTATTAAACAACAGTATGTACATAACATTGTGATGACATCAGAATATAAATAATAATTTGTAAACAATCTAAAAAATTTGTACTGAAACTACAATATTTAATATTTATTTAAAATTTTTATAAAAAAAATATTATATACTTAAACATCTTTTGTTTTATTTATTTTTTCCCCATTTTCAAAATAATTAATCATTGTTCATAAATCCCCCCATTAATTCGAACGTCACGCAAGGAAAACAACAATGAATATCCCTAATAAAAGTATACCATGTGACGTAAGACCGTTAAAAAATATCCCTTCAAATACCCTCGGTAAAATTCAATTTAATTAACTTCGACATAAACAACCGAGATGGACAAGACATTGTCGGTTTCGGTTACCGAGTGAATAAATAGTTACCTTAATAAAATATAACGACCGAAAACGAACGACGCGCAAAGAAAACCGTTGAAAATCCCCTTAACCCTTTCTACGAAAACATGTACAGCCAGTACGTTCTACGTGTATAACATACATCGTCAATGGTGGATTTTAGGGGTGATACTGTGATCGTACCCCCTAATCAACCTACATATATCCTGTGATCTAACCCTCAACCTTGGGTCAATATTTTTTTAAAATATTTACTGATTTTATCGATTTATAATAATCATACACTAAAGGACGTAGTATTACTTGTAAATTATACAAATACTTTAAAGTAAATTAAAACTTTCGACAATTCGTGCCCTCCCTTTAAATTATTTCTAGATCCACCACCATATGCAGTGGGCTCTTTTAAGTGCGTTTTCTCTGTGTGTGTGTTCTGTGTGCACTCTCTTCGTGTTGTCACATAAAGAATTTTCTCAGTGGCGACGCTAAGGATGCCTAAAAATTTTTTGTGGCCCTATATAAAACCGCCAATTCCTAAAACTAGCCCGACCTGAAATTTGAATAACTAATATGATGAGTATCATATTATTATAATATATAAATGTCACTGACGAGTGATGACTAAATGGTAAAAGTTGAAATGTAAGTATATTATAATGTCTATTATATTATATATAATCTTAACCAAAAAACCAAAAAAATCCTGCAGAACTAAAACGATTTGGTTTATAACAAGATAGACTTTCACAAGTTCATTATTGCAATGTAATGAAAAGTACACTTTAAATTGTCATGTTATATTTAAATTTATTTTGATTTTCCAATATAAAGCATCGTTTTCTGGAAACTGAAACGATATTAAGGAAAATAGATTTCGTATTTATATACTTACTAACTCAAGTAAATAAACTCAGTAAATGTTTAAATAATAATTACTAGTTATAATATCTGTGATTAACGTATACGCAATGTCCATAGTTGTAAAATAAAATACCTCAATAAAAATATTATGTAAATTGATGAAAACAATGTAATTTATAAATTTAAATTAAATACCTTTTTCTTACTAAGTATACCGTTCTTATATAGATACATGAGATATGTTTCGACTTAATTTAAAACATTTATTCTTAAATGATTTAAGAATCTATATATAATTTACAAATTAAAATTAAAACGTCTAATCAGTACATACTGCCTACGTATTCAAATTAGAGAGACAACATTTTCATTTCAAAATAACTGCATCGTACGATTTTTATTTTATTATTAAACTATTAAATATTTAAGTACACATTCAAGAATATTCATTTGATATGTTTGCATCTTTAAGGCGCACTTATAGAGATACACACGAGGGTCAAATATTATAGTTTTATGCTTAAAATGTGTATAAAGTTAACAACAACGTTAGTAATTATTGTTATATTAAAATATTTATATTTATTAATATTAGGAAGATGACGATTGCATTCACAATATTAATTTATAAAATATAGTAAGAAATCCAGTAATTAAATAATCCATTTTGCATATTCTAAAATTGAATATCATTACGCGTATGACAAACACATCATATTCAGTATTTTTTTTTACCCGAAACTGATATTTTTGAAATAAAAATTTAATTTTTTTCTTGAAATATGTTCTATTTTATCCAACAGATCAATGGGCGTTGCCAATATTATTTATTAAATATCTGAATTGATGACAGCAGATCATCGCAAACCCATCACAAATATTCAGAATCAATTTTATATAATTCAAACGTCACATAATATTGTAAAAACGAAACAACGAACTGTTTAGTACTTCAATTAGTATATATTTTATAATTAATGGTTTTAAAATTATAATGTTGGACTCCATTTACTGACCGCGGAACGTTCAAATAAAAAACAAATGAAAATGTACAAATAATCTATAATTGATTATTATTCAAAGATAATAAAGACAAAATATGATATAATTACTACTATTTGTCATTGTGTAAATATTAATTTACTACGTATATAACTGTATTAATAAACAAATAATTTCGTGATGATATATCTAGATGTAATTGAAAGAGAACATAATATTATCAATTATTATTTTTTTATGATTAAGATTGGTTATCTGATATAGCATTATAATATATAAATTATTTTCAATTGAAACGATTAATTAGTACTACTACTATATTTTTAATTATAAGATAATATAACACCGCTATAAACCTCATCAATAAAATGTAATTTGCTATTGAGTTCTATTTTAATTATTTGGTTTGTATAAAATTTGATTATCTAAATAAAATATATTGCTTTACAATAAGACAGTAATTTATAGTCTACGAGTTAAAGTTTAATATGCTATTGACTTCTATTTTAATTATTTGGTTTGTATAAAATTTGTTTGTATAAATAAAATATATTGCTTTACAATAGAACAGTAGTTTATAGTCAATACCATTATTATTATTATTTATTATAATTATACAAACCAATCTATATTCTCTATTATACTTTTTTTAGATTCTGAACGAAGCGAAGAATGTATTGATTTTACAAAGATGTTTTTTTTTTTTTTTTTTGATGTATGAAAATACTTTTTTGGGTAGAAATAATGGTCTGATTACCACAAGTAGGGTATGATTTCAGTTCCAAATTGTGTCTAGTTGGTACTTTATTTAACTCATTTTTCGAATTTCTCAAAAGTTTTTCCGTGGGAGGGGAAAAACTACAAAAAAAAAATGATGAAAAATCGGCAAAATTACGATTTCTGTTATTTTAAATTTTTTAATTTCGTGATAACTAATTGAGTTTTGATCGTAAGGACTTGAATTTTTTTTTTTTTCTGAATGTTAACATAAGTAATATACATTTGTGGTACAATTTTAGAACGAATTGGTCGATTATTATGCCCATTATGGAACTTTGAACTTTTTTCCAAAAATGCTTAATATTTCCGGCAATTTTTGATTTATCGCTTTGAAAATTTTATCGAAGTTTAAATATATACTTCCTAATAGTTTTAGAAAATATTTTAAAAATCGTGACTGTCAATTTTTTTTTTATAGGCTTTTAAAGTAAAACTTCCCGAAAATCGTCAAAATAACGGTTTCATTATTTAAATTTTTTTAATTTCGTGTTAACTAATTGAATTTTGATCGTAGGGACTAGAAACCTTTTTTGAATATTAACATAAGTAATATACAAGTGTGGTACAATTTTGGAAAGGAACGGTTGATTATTTGGCCAAGTATAGAACTTTGAACTTTTTTCAAAAAATGTTTAATATTTCTGGCATTTTTTGGTTTATCGCATTGAAAATTTTGTCGAAGTCTAATCATATATTATTTAATCTTTTTACAAAATATTTTGAAAATCGTGACTGATAATTTTTTTTATTGGCTTTTAAAATTAACATTTTCGAAAATCGCCAAAATAACGGTTTCATTATTTTAAATTTTTTAATTTCGTGATAACTAATTGAGTTTTGATTGTAGGGACTTAAAATTTGATTTATTATAAATTAATAACTAATTTGTCTGTTGCACATTATTTTAAAAAATGAAAAATATTATAAAAATAAATATAATCACTTTATTATAGTACACACAATAATATAAAATAATCACTAATTTCTCTAAGCACCAATGGGACGAAGGAGGTACGTCCAGAATCGACTTCCCAGTTTTTCTTATATTTTCTGGTCAAATTTTTCAGAAAAGAACTTAAAACATATTATTAACAGAAAAAATTATTTTTCCTAAACAAAATTACGTTTTTTGAGTTAAAGAGTTTATATTTTTTTTTAAAAAAAACATGATTTTTAATTTTTTTTATTAATATACAATATATTTATATTTTATTAAATTAATAATTTATAAATAATAAATGTTATATTTATAATATCACCTATCAATATTAGTACTTTTTAGTTGTTTTCAGTATCTTGTTTCGTAACGATCAAGCAGATACTTAAAAAACGTTACCGCGCAAATAAAAAAATGTTTGAATAATCTATTACTCTCTGATTTCGCCTAAATGCAACACTACTAATTAAAACTGTAAGATCTCAGTTCTATAATTTAATTGTAATGACTAGTGGATTCATATATAAAATATCATTAATGCTAAAATAGGCGTTATGCAGTGGCGTATTTTGAGGGGGATGCCATCCTATATGTCTGAACACTGCTTAAATTAAAATCAATTTATTTATTTTATATATTATTATTTAAAAATTGATTTCATTTATTAATAACATTTAGAGTATAAAGTAAACTACAAAAGCAAACTACATGTTTTTGGTAAAATAATAATAATTTAATCATATAATATAAAAATATTAGTAGAGGTAAGGTTGTTATACCTACGTTTGTTGTCACTGTCAAGCATTCGCACAACATAGAGAATCTGTACGGCTTTTTAACTACCTATTTAAGTTTATGTCTAATTAATATTAGAGTAAATTGTATAAAATTCATTTTTTATTACTTTAAATATTATCATATATTTAGAGGACAATAATAAAATTTGTTCTTTAGCGATTAAGTTTTTTTAAATTATTTTTATTTGTAAATGAATTATAATAAATTAAATACCCAATTTTTTTAAATGCACATGACTAAAAATAAAAATATTTAAATAAACTCAACGCTAGAGCCATGTTTATAATTTTGTCCTTTAAAAAATATATGATTAATAAATTCATATGATTATAAATAAACTGTTGGTAGTACGAATGTGGTACATAGTTTTTCTATGTTATGCGTGTGTAAGACAGAGACAATTAACGTGTGTTTAACGTATCAAATAACTGGGGTCGAGATATATGTCTAAACACATATTTTGACGCGCGAGGATCCATATTCGACTCTCGGATAGCCACAGGTGTTATGCGCGTAGTGACATCTGGACTATGGAATATGCTGGCCATAATTACCTGCAAAAGCTCAATCATCTGTTTTACTGAAACGTCATATTCTATTTAACAAAGAACCATGGTTCATGTTCAACTGAATATGCTATTAATTTTAATTACATTATAATACTTTAGGTATAGGTAGTAGTTTTATCAATAAATAAATGTTGAAATAATATGATGTCATTTAATTGTTTTTTAGCTATCTTCTATTTTATACAATATTGTATTAGAATAGTTGTGAATATCACATGTATGTAACCATAAACGTGTTTAGTATTTTTTCGCAGATATAGCCAAAAAAAATTTGCGTTAAGAACACAGTAATAAAATTAACTCTGAATATGATGGTATAGGATGATGTACCCACTACCTCTCTAGCATATTTGTTTAGTAACTGTAAACCGTACATAATCATTCAAGATCTTTTAATCTCTTCATAAAAATTACACTATAATAATTAATCTAAAAAATATATTACCTTTTAGATTCTAAACAAAGCAAAGAATGTATTGGTTTTACAATACTAGGTAATTTTTTTTGTCTGAAAATACGATTTCAGGCAGAAATGGTTCAATTATCACAAGTAGGGTATGCTTTCGGCAAAGAATTGTATCTATAATCCATAGTTGTACTTACTTTATTTAAGTCATTTTTCGATATGTTCATCAATTTTTAAGGAAACGATTTTGCAGGTATGGCCATTGTCTAAGTGGCTATATCCGATAACACTCCTATGCATTCAACTAAAACTAAGAGTTGAAATACAAATTTAAAAATGTAAATTTTAACTAAATATTTGTTTGCACATTAAAAAGGAATTTGAAAAGATTCCTAACAAAAGTTTGTTCTACTCAATATTTTAATCAACTGCACCTATACCCAATACGAAGTTGTATAAAATAGTAGATAGATACATAGCTAAACAAATAATTTAGTAGCAGCTAAATAAATTCAATTGCATTTATATTAAACTTAAACATAATGATATTAATATAGTTAAATTAACTATATTTTACTGTTGATATAAATATTTTTAGTTATTTTGTATATTTTATGAATGATAAAACATAGAGCTAAATCAACAAAACGTCATTAATTAAATTCTTATAGTAATAGCAAATAAGAATATAAAGTATTTCTTTTAAAAATATTGGTAATTTAAAACTAATTGTTAACCAAAATAATTAACTAAATATTTTCTCCGTGTGAGGAACCTTAAGCTAAAATTAATTTTTAAAAATATTAAGAGATGTTTTTATTTATACCGACTTATACTAAATGAACATTTTAAAGATATTTTTTAATAAAAAATGAGTTTTGCTAATTAAAAACTTGAAAGTTTAGATTTTTAACCAAGGTTAACAAAAAAGGTTAAAATGCTTATAAAACTACTAAAAAAGATGTAAATATATTTTTTTTAATTTCTTTGTGTAAAAAAAAAATTTTTAATTTCTAATTTACGAAAAAAGTTTTATGTTGTATGAATCACCTCCATATGTTTACATATACATAATTTTTTTTTTTTCTATAACTGAATGGTCCTAATCAAAAGCTCGTGTATGTTCTTTAGGAAAAAGTGATAAATTAAAGACACTTGATTCCAAAATATATTTTTACATGTTTATGACTTATAGAATATGAGATTTTTCCTTTCTAATAGATATCTCTCTATTTCTAATGTGACTACCCAAACTGATATTTTTACAACGTAACTTATTGATCATGCTAATCCCAACCTATTTACTTTAAATACTTAGGATAAAATACTTTAAGAATACTATTTTTTTTTTTTTTTTTTTTGACATGTTAATTTACTTAATACTCGTAAGTTTCAATTCTTATATTTTTATGTCTACTTAAGGTTCATCCTGTACCCTGTAGCAATAAAATCTTTGTTTTTTCACATAGAATTCAATAATTCATAATTCAATTAATTGTTCTAAAAAATTGTATACCTAATATTCAAATTCAGAATTCCATGAGTAGTTTCTTAAATATAGTAAGGATAATAGCAATATTAATCAAGCATGCTCTACTTTTTTTTTTAATAACGCATATTTTGGTTCTTATGTTTTTATAACCAAACTACGAGGCTTGTCCCAAAAGTAAGGTCTCCAATTTTCTAGCGACTAAGGAAAATTTTATTTTTATAAGTTGGTACCGCCGATATGACCATTAATTTGTTCTCTTTCTATGAAAATTTGAACTAGCCGAATCGGACTTTTAGTACTTTCGTAACATGTGAACGAAATGAGCGCGTCAATTTCGTCAGCGTCCGCCTCCTTATCCGGCCATGCTCAGTGTGAGCTTCGCGCGGTAATCCGTTTTCTTAACTCGCGTGGCGAGACGCCGGCGACCATTCATCGACGACTTTGAACTCTTATGGGTCGACCTCTATGTCAATTAAAGGCGTCCTACTCATCGAATTTATGCCAACAGGGACATCCATTAATTCGGCATCGTATTGTGAGACGCTTGAAAAATTACGTAAAGCAATAAAAAACCGACGACCTGGAATGCTAACGAAGGGAATAGGTCTTTTGCACGATAATGCTCGTCCTCACGTGGCACGTAACACAAAAGCGCTTATGGATAAGTTTGGTCGGGACATTATCCCCCAGCCCGTCCTACAGTCTAGACCTTGCCCCATCGGACTATCACTTGTTCACGAATCTAAAGAAACATATGGGAGGGAAAAGGCTGAATTCAGACTTAGAAGTGAAGACTGTAGTGATGGAGTACTTGGAACAAGAGGTGGACGGAAGGTTTTATGACGCTGGCATACAAAAGCTTCCAGATCGGCTACAAAAGTGTCTCGATATGAACGGCGATTATATTGAAAAATAGTGTACAAATATTATAATATAATTGTGTAAACAAATTTTTAAATAAAGCGCTTTTTCGATTTTTAAGAATTATGGAGACCTTACTTTTGGGACAAGCCTTGTATATTGAAAATAAGGGTATTAAGTAAATTAAAATTCCAAAAATATTCATTATTTAAACAAAAAAAAGTAAGGTGACCACTGAACACCCTTAATAAATCACTCTATATATATATATATAAATTATTTTAATATTTTAATGTATTGATATTAATTATAACAAATTCCATTTCTGGTAGGTACTTATTATTATTGTATTATTTCATGGCATAGTATAGTATATAAATTAACGTATCATAATAATTACTCGATATTTTAAATCGAAATAACACATGGTGACTTACCCAAATGTTGATTATCACCTAATCATGTAACTATTATTCCTTCAGATATTTTCGATTTGGAGAACGATAAAATATAATATGCCCTATACCCTCCGGCTGTCATACGCATTAAAGCCCTATGCACCACTGAACGAAAATTAATCGATTTAAAATCGTTTATTTCGTCGTTTATCGTTTTGCTTCCTACGAACGATTGTAAACGGAACGGACGTACCCTCTAATAACTGGACGTTATTAGATCCGGTATTATTATTATTATTATTATTATTATTATGTTTCGCATCTATAAACTCGTCCGCCAGGAACGCTAGTGGTCGCGGAAGATTATTATTATTTTCTTCTTTATTTTTCCTATAGACTTCAGCCGTCGACCAAGTACACGACATTATCATATGGGATAAACATAACACACGAATAGCTGGCTCCAGACAACAGCCACACGCACTACGCAGTTCAGTTTGTATTCTTGTTGATGGACATCGTTGTTCCGCGTTAAAAATATTCCGACACTATTTTCGATTAGTTTTTTTTTTTTTTTGTTGTTGTTGTTGTTGTCGGTCACACGTTAAACCGCTCTAATCAATTAATATATTAATATATTCGCAATAAAAATTTAATATTTTAATACAAACGTCAGGTGAAAACTACAGGTAAGAAACGCATTATTCGTTTATTCGTTTATCGACATTAATTGCCGTATGTTTAAAACATTTATTAAAGACCGTTTAAATTATTACAATTAATAATGAAATATGTCGTTTTAATAGTGACACATACCTACTTAATATAATGCAATTCGCTAAACCACGAATGGTAAAATATTACATTCGCATAAAAACAATAGATTAAAATTGTTTAGTTTAATAATGACAAGTATTTTACTATGATTAATTAATTAATTAATAATTAAATAATTTTAAGATTTAATAAGTAAAACATTGTTCTTTTGTTGTGGAACAAAATTACGGTATTGTATTTCGCGTTGGCTAGATAATTATAATTTAGAAAATAGTTGTCGATTCCTAAACAAAGACGCTAATATAGGTTATCACACATAAAAATAATACGTTTTTCCGTTTATTTTACGCACTAATCCTGCTTTTATTCAAACTCTAATATCTTATGCCTAATAAATTAAATATATTATAAATAAAAATACGAGCATTTACACTGAGGAACTATATTATCTACTTGATAAACTGACGACAAATTATCGATATGAACCGGACAAGCGTCCGATTGGCCGTTCTTGTACTAAAACAATCATAATACCTATCATAAAATAATTATGACTAAAATAAAATGTAGGTATATTTGTTGTACCTTTTTTACCATAATATTGTATTTAATATTAGATTTTTTTTTAAACCTCTATAAAATAATCATTTCCACTCAGACGGAATAGGTCCCCTAATAAATATTTGGAAATATTTGCTAACATTGTTATGATCGTTTCACACATTACGTTTCGACAGCGGTTTTTTACTCGCCGTATTCATTTAAACATACTAGCAATCGAATTGCTATGTGTGAAAGCAGCTAAAAGAAATCGCACGATAAAATGAGCCACAAAAAAATAAAAGGAGATACAAATACGACCTTTTTCGAACTCTTTGTGTTATAACAATGTTACTTAAATTTTTCATGTGACGACCCCATTTAATGATATTTACGTATTTTCATGACTCTGAATTATTGGTTTTATATAAAATATTTATGTTCTGGCAACCCTTAATAACTATTTGATAACTCAATGTAGAGTCGTGATCCACAGTTTGAGAATCATTGTGTTATAATAATCCCTATCCACCGTTACCATTTACATATACGTAATCCGACGGATCATGGTGAAATTCTCATATGAAATAACATTATTATTATTATTAACGTTATTAAACATTACTGGACAAACAATCTAAACCAGTTGCTTTGGATTGTTATGCATTTTTTATATGAAAACTGGTTCATAAACAACAATGTTTTATTATAATCGATAGGACTCGTAGACATTTTCGGACGCCAGAGAAAACGATTATATTATATTGTTAATGGGATTGGGATTTGGAAGTGGTGATTTTCTGTATAAAATAGGAGTGTAAAAAAATATTAAAAAGTAGAAAAGTCGATTTAAATAGTCATCCTCTCAAATAATTCAAACCGGTTTATTGTTTCTATAACGAATCGCTGAATCTATTCAATTTTCTCGTCTATTTCTTTCTATTTCTACTACTACTATCCTGAAGATACTCTTCTTTCCCTATACTGACAAACATGCTGTGTAAATAATTTCAAATAACTCATCTATTGTGACGTTATATAAAACGTCAGAATCGTCTTTGATACGCTTAATTAATTTATATTTACCACCAATTTTTACAAACTTTAAATATTCAATATAATTTTAAAGTATTTTTTCGATCACTAATATTATTATAAAATAAATAATTACTAGGTACTTCAACTTTATTGGTCATTGATCGGGAATTGTATAAAATTCGAAAATGTCTTATTTTAACCTCTTTCACCGTATAACATAATATATATATATTCATACACGATATATATGGCAACAACTACGCATTTAAGATGCCGAACATAATTATGATAGTGAACTTAACCAAATGATTAGTGGTGGATTTGAGGGGTGATAGGGCGATTATCCCCCCCAAACATGGTTCGATATTTTTATAAATATATACTGATTTTATCGACTTATAATAATCAGACTTCAGGCGATATTAACGATGTATAAAATTATATTATACAAATACATTTAAGTAAATTAAAGTTTTTAAAAATTCACTCCCCCTCTTGAATGATCTCTATAAATCAACCACTGCAAATAATAATATCTATATTAAACCTGTTTGAACTATTGACGATTACTTTTTTATTTCGAATAAAACAACACTTGTCATTATCGAGTACCTACGTAGGTACCTAATTATGTTATCCCAAACCCTTTTTTTACGTAATTGTAAATACTAAATGCTTTATTATGGATATTTACGCAATTGATTTTCTTACAATATTTATAAGTTTATGGAAATTATAAATTATAGCAAAACCTTCAATCTATGATAATTTAATGTAGTTAATACAATTTTGTATAATTTTCAAGTACCTATAATTATGATTTAGAAGTAAAATGTTTATTTTCAATTACGTATAACAAATATACTTGAATATCATATTATTTTATTAAATTGCTTATACATTTATTTAGATTAAATTAAATGCGCAGAAAATAATAAACCTTAAAATAACCTCCGATGTTTACATTTTTCAGTTTATTTATTAGATGTAACTCAACTTAAATTTTGTATTCTCCATTAACCATAAAGAACAGTAATACGGCTATGTTTTTAATTATTTTATTCTTCTATCATGAAGTAAAAGAAAATACTAAATCGTGTACCTAGGTAACACGAAGATAATGTACGTATGTATACGTATTACGTTCCATTCGATTTATTTGTTATTGTCGCTCGTATTTTTTATATTATACTTAATAATAATAGAAGAGATTGATTATATTTTTTTAACAATTTCGATGTAAAATTTTTAGACATAATACAATAAAGTAATAAACCTAATAATAACCTCCATGTTAATTAATAAATAGAGAAATAAAAAAAGAAAAACTACAAATATATTTATATATATATATATATACGTTTGTATGTTTTTTTATTATTAACGTGTTTGTGCACTTAAAAACCGCCGTTACTTACCGAAACGTGCGTTTGTTTTTTAATTTTATATTTTTTTGTGAAATCGAAATTTTTTTTAAATAACAATTATAAAATGTAAATATTATACATATCTTACCAAATCGATGTGTATTTGTTAGAATCTAATAGCTACAGGTATAACTAACCTATGGTATGAAAATACGACGTGTAAAATGTAAATAATAACATGATATAAAATGAACATTTATTTAAACCGGTCTTCAAATGTTTTGATAATATACTCGTGTGGTGTGTATTCACGTAAATAATCCCGACGAAAGGAATTCCTTTGAGATTAGAAAAATAAATCCGGGCAACGAACAGCGCACGTGGGATGACTTCACATAACAAAAAAAAAAAAAAAGTCCCCAGACCGTTTATTATTTATTATAATAATAATATTATAACATTATCTTCAATGGCATTCCTGAGCGAGTTCCTGTGCGTACCTCACATGCATATACCTACGTTGTTCAGCTACTATTTTCCACTATAATAAATTATTACGGTGCCACGACTACGTTATGAAATGCAGCTCTACAGTTGGCACGCCACAGTTGGTCTCTCTGTTATTATTTTGGTCGCGCGGCACATACGTTGTACGGTACGATAGATGAAAAAAAAAAATGATGACGTAAGTATTTATGGAATTGATCATAGGCGGAACTACTAACAGTGTGTTAGCCGGTTTAACAAAATATCAAATTGACATATACGAATAATGTCCCGAGATCCCCTTATTCATTTCCAACAACTATTTATACAATTATTATGTCTAAGTGTTTGATTATTATCCACTAATATTGACAACTAGTACTATTATATTTATGCCAATTTAATATAAACGATCAGTTCGATAAGTCATGTCATCGGTTCAATAAACAATCCTATTAACATCTTTATCGAATCAACAATTATGGTAGTGGACTGTTGCACAAACATTCATAGTAATCACGGCTACTATTATTTTACTCATGATAATAATTAGCACATTAACCATGTTTACGTTACCTATAACGACAATTAAGTTGAGAAATCTCTGGTTATTACAATCTTTCAATAGTAATATATTAATATATCAATTGTCGAAATTATATTTTATAAAATAATATTACTTTTATGAGATATTAATTTGTATAAATGGGATTTGTATGAATTTTACAATTTGTAAAATATTAATTTTAAATCTGATTTTTCATATTGCTCAAGTGAATTAAAACGATTACGATATAATCTTGGTCCTGGCAAATGTATTAGTTATATAAAAATAAATCTGAACAAAATTCATATTACTCTTTCGCCATTTCACAAAACACATAAGTACTGTAAAGTGTATAGACTATAGGGTATACAGTACTACACGTATATTTTATTATCACATAAATTAATAAATTATACACTGTTATCAATACAATAAAGTTATTGGACTTTTTAAAATAGTTATCGAACCGATAACAACATATTTATCGAATCAATAAAAGATATAGATCAGTTGTACAACAGACAAATATTTTATCGAACTGAATTCCAAGTTATTGGTTCGATAACTATAGTTATTGGTCTTTTGTGCAACCTGGTGTAACAGGCGATTTTTACCTCCCTTACATTTTTATCTCCCAAATTGTTCACCATATTGTGTAAAAATTACCTGAGGTAATTTGCACGTGATTAATATAGATATATGTAATTATGTAATTATTGGTTTGAATGTTTATTTTATCTAGCAGGGGCGTGCTCAAGGGGGGGATGAGGGTATCATATCCTCCATGACCTCTTTTAGATTCTGAGCGAAGCAAAGAATATATTGGTTTTACAAAGATATTTTTTTTTATGTATGAAGACACTTTATAAAAATAATGGTCCGATTACCACAAGTAGGGTATGATTTCGGTAGCAAATCGCGTCTAGTTGGTACTTTATTTAGCTCATTTTTCGAAATTGTTTGATGAATTGTTAATAAAAAAAAAACACAATATTTGGTAAATAAAATATTTTATTGATATTGAAGAAAATAATGTAATCTGCAATTATGCGTATGTGTATAATATAGTAAGTACATGTAGGTAGCTGTTTAATTTTGAGAAAACGGACGCGAATGTATACGGTTTAACTCGTAATTCTATATTATATAACTTATTTATGTATAATATATCTTATATACTATAATTTGTAGAAAAATAATTTTTCTACTCAAAAAATTAGTAAAATTTGCCTCTGACAACGCCCCCCCACCTCCGGAGATCCGGGAGATCCCACCCTCTTGACGGCCCTGCTTCTATCACCCATCGTAAACACTCGTAACGTTGAACTCTGCAGGTTTCACGTATTGGAATTAGATATTATTATTGCGTTATTGTCGACATGAGAATATATAATAATACTATTAGATATAACATTGCTGATAATCCGTTGCTCGTTTATATGTTTATATGCGAAAAAATCGTGCACGATCTCGTCATTATAATTATATCGTTTTTGTTTCAATACTATTCTCTTGATAGTTTCTTTAACTTCTCTTTGGTGACGTTATTTTTTTTTACTCCATTATTAACGTGCGAGGAAATATATAGAATTATAAAAATATTTTTGAGAGAAGTACTTAAATACTACTAGTTTTTAAAATTATATTGTTAAGGATGGGCCATGGGCGATTATTTAATTCCATTACCGGTAATCGATTATTAGTTGAATATCAATTATGGTTGATTAATTGTATACTATTATACAAAATGGGCGTATATGATTGTAATTTATTGTAACAACCTAATTGAAATTATGATAATATGATTATTATAATAATATTAGAATTTATAATATTTTAAACCCACCAACTATTACAATATAGTATTATATGAACCTAAATTATAACTATTTATAAATATATTATGGTATCCTTTTTTGAATGCCATACAAATTAATCGACAAATAGTAGGTATTATTATAATATATTCTTCGACGTGACTTGTTGATGAGTTTTGTAGTTGAAGAGTTTAAAGTTAAATGATAATTCTTCAAATGCATACATTGTATGTTTTTTTAAATCGGTTGTATTATTTATACATTATATACATAGATCCTTCTTATTTGTTAAATAAAATCATTAATCAACAATTATTATTAGATTAGATAATTGTTACATTACTCATAATAAATCGATTAAAAATAATTATACGACTAATTATTATGATTATTATTTGTTTTAAAAATGTAAACAATTAATCGGAATAATCAATTATACGGTTATTTTCAAATGTTTATCAAATGATCGCCTAGTCCAAATAAGTATATTTAAAACTATAATAATAAATAAACAATTCTGTAAATTAACTTTCTCTTTTATTTAAATTAATTCTCTGTTTTTTCGTGCGTCTTCTCTAATTGCACATTATAGTCAACTTTGGATAACAATATTGGTTTGTTTATAACTTATAATGATGTATATTATTATTTTATTAACTACTCAATGTTAGTGGTTACCTAGAATCTTATAACACCACTAACCAGGACTCTGAATTTAATGCGTTTACATTAGATATGTAAATTTGCTACGATGTTGCTATTTTTTTTCCATATCGTATATAAATGGATTCGACCTAAATTTGGTTTCTATTATTTATAATTCAAATAAGAAATCTTATTTTGTCTATTTTTTGCATACTTAACGGGTTAGGTCATATAAATGTATGTTTTCATGATTTCATGGTATTAATGGATTGTTTTCTTAATGTTTATATGTTTCGGTCAATCTGTCCGGAATATACCGAAAATACCAAATACATTTTGATTTAAGTTTTTTTTTTTAATGTGACTTTAAATTTTTGAAATTGGATATCATTTAGATACATATTTTATTAAAAATGGACTAATTTGTTGTATTATTTGTAATATATTTAATGAATATAATTTATATATTTTATAAATAACTAGTAGAAAATATTTTTGATGATATCTTACATTTGTTTCACAAGAAAATAATTTAAACAATACTTGCCCTATATTGACAAATCCAACCTATCCGGTATCCAGTTTCCATTCGTAACCAATATTGTACATTTTAAGTACTACAGTTTATTTATAATTAATATTAGAGTAAGTGGTTTACTTATTATCAAATTTGTCTAGAAGAACTTAAATTATGTTCTAGATTTGATTTTTTTAATATTTTTATTTTAACACTCGTTATATGCAGTAGTCAAATTGGGAGAGGAGGACAATTAGGGATGCCATTCTTCTACTATTTTTAGGGAACAAATTATTTTCACTTATTATGTCTATTATAATGCATTCCTCATTAACTTTA
Source organism: Eriosoma lanigerum (assembly GCA_013282895.1). Taxonomy (NCBI): domain Eukaryota; kingdom Metazoa; phylum Arthropoda; class Insecta; order Hemiptera; family Aphididae; genus Eriosoma; species Eriosoma lanigerum. The sequence goes on from CM023362.1 coordinate 7,886,193, forward strand.
TATTAAAATCAGTATTTTATTGTAAAGTTTAATTCGTATTTCATAAACTAAGGAGCAATAGGTATAGACATTTTTAAGGAAGAAGGGAAGCCCCCATTGCGTTTTTAATGTATTAAAATATGAGGTTCAATTAAATATCAAAGCATCCCCTCCACTTATTTTGACCCACTTCGACCACTGGTTGTATACATTTTAAAAATCAGTTTCCTAATTACTTATAATTTGTTTAAAAATAAAATTGTTTTAAAAACTCAACCCTATAACTCAGTAATCTAATCTAACCTTCTCCGGAAAAACTGCAAGTAGATATTAGGATATACTTTTGATTATATATATATATATATATTAAAACATTATTAATAATTAATCTAATATTGATTTCAAAAACATCTATAAAATAATAATTTTTCAACATTTTAAAAATAATATATATTATTAATATAAAACATTTTTTTAAAAATAATTATTAAGTAGGTATCTCAAAATATATATATATGTATATACGTGAGAAACCGGGAAAATATGTCCTAATCGTCGAAAATTAAGGGGAATTAGAGTTTTAGAGTTTATTACTTAGAAATTTAAGATTGATACTACGATTTACTAGAAATATTATATTTTACCTTTCTATATTATAAATAAGCATCTATATATCTATACCTATTAAATTATATTTAAATCAAAAACCTACAGGGATAATCAAACTTTACGTACTTTAAGTACTTTATGTATTATGCTTTTGCGGCTCTACTTTGCGTATCTTTTACATTTATTTATAGTTCAATAAATAATTAGGTAGTAAATAATTTTATTTTGGAAATTCGAATGACAAGATGTCAAGATAAGATAATTTAATAATCTATAAAATAACTTACATTAAATTTATTTATTTTATATTTTTATACACATTTATAATGTTATAATATTAATCTTTTCAAGCTTAAACATCCGTTTTTTATTTATTGTACACAATATTTAGTTAATTGTATTAATTTTTTTAATTTGTTACACATTATTATAGTATTAAATTAACAATAATTGGTAGGTACTTACTTAATAATTGGTACTTGATTTCAATTTAAAAAAAAGAAAATATTATTACTTTTAAAATATATATTTAAAACAATAATATTAGTCTTTTAGTTTCGCTTCAAGGTCAATATAAAGATTAATGTGAATATTTTACTAATCCAATTTAGATAAAACAAAAACAAAAATGCTATTGATTTGATTATATAAATTATTCAACCCATAACGGATAAGTTTATAAATTTATAATAATGGATATAGAAAAATATACAATTCGTCTTTGAATTTTAATACAGTATACTTTTAAATTTAAATAACTATAGGTACTATAGTGTACTTAGGATTTAAAAATTTAAGATTTGTCAACGAAATTGGATATAGTTAGTTTTATTTGATATTCCAACATTAAGACATTATATTATATATACTCTGTGACGTTGTAGAGTTTTTTTTTAGATGAAGCATCTAAAAATATCTACACCGACCTTACTATTCTAAAAACAAAATTTCCCCAAATTTTTTGAATTTGTTAAAAAAATTGATATTGACTTACTGAAAAATGTTATTTTCCTCATTAATTTAAGAGATTAGCTGCCTTTATATAATACTAAATACCTACTGATTAAAAATTAAAAAATAACTATTTTTGAGTCATATTTTTGCTAAATAATGACCTTTTTAGCATGAAGCAACATAGAATATCAATCACTTTGTCACTATATATACTTGATGAAAATAGTAATAAAGTATATTATATTTTATAACTTTAATATTCTTTGAATAACATTGATAGAATATTAAATTAAATTTATATAACAAACAATTAGCAGTATAATATTAACAGTAGTTGTAAAATAGTATTCTGTAGACCAATTTTCCAAATTAAATGTTAATGTGACAATTAATCCAAATAATTTAAAAAATCAGTTACAACAATAAACAATAAGATACATATTCATATATAATACATTATGAGTATTACAATTTATACTGAGTTTGAACTGTTTAAAGTTATTTTTAAGTTGTAAAAATATAAGCAAATATCAATAGATATAATTTACTTATGTGTTCTGTCAAATTATATTATATTGTTAATTGTGAAATTTATAACATTAATTAACTTATACCATTTTAGGGTTTTCAGATAGTAATTGCATTAGTTTTAATAGTATTTTCAGTGAGTATATAAACAAAAATTTAAAAATGACGCCAACACAGACGAATGTAAAACTACGCCGTGAACTCGGTCTTTTCAGTGCAGTGTGTCTTATAATAAGCGTTATGTTGGGTGAGTACCTTTAGTATAAATTATAATATTCTACATACAAAACATTAAACTGACATATAATAACTATTATTATTTACAATTAATTTATATATTGTAGGTTCTGGAATTTTTATATCTCCTGCCAACGCACTAAAAAACACAGGCTCGGTGGGGATGTGTTTGGTCATTTGGCTTGCTTGCGGATTTTTGTCACTTTTAGGTAACCCAGTCAATCGTAGAAAGAAAAAAAAAACACTCGTTATTTATTTACGGATCGTATAAAATTATTAACTATCGATTGTTTAATCTGTACGTTAATTTTCGCAGGTGCGCTATCGTACGCTGAATTGGGCACAGTGGTTACTAAATCCGGCGGTGAATTCAGTTTCTATCAGTCCGCGTTTGCCGAAACGCACAAGTTCTGGGGACCTTTGCCTAGTTTCATTTACTCTTGGGTGTGTATCATGTACACCCGTCCAGCAGAAGTGGCAATCATCATATTGACGTTCACCGAATACTTCGTCAGGCCATTCAGTTTGTGGATGTCGTTAACGTTGGAAACAGAAAACACACTGAAGAAAATTGTCAGCATTATCGCACTTAGTAAGATCACACACACATTATAAATCACACCTACAGGGGCGTGCTCAAGGGAGGGATGAGGGTATCATATCCCCCCTTGACCTCTTTTAGATTCTGAGCGAAACAAAGAATATATTCGTTTTACAAAGATATTTTTTTTTTATGTATGAAGACACTTTTTTGGGTAGAAATAATGATCCGATTACCACAAGTAGGGTATGTTTTCGGTAGCAAATCGCATCTAGTTGGTACTTTATTTAGCTCATTTTTCGAATTTCTCAAAAGTTTTTCCTTGGGAGAGGAAAAACTCCAAAAAAAAAAAAATGGTGGAAAATCGGCAAATTTACGGTTTGTGTTATTTAAAATTTTTTAATTCCATAATAACTAATTGAGTTTTGATCTTAGGAACTTGAAAATGTTTTTATTATTAGCATAGGTAATAAACATATGTGATACAATTTTGAAACGGATTGGTTGATTATTTGGCCCAGTATAGAACTTTGAACTTTTTTCCAAAAATGTTTAATATTTCCGGCAATTTTTGATTTATCGCTTGAAAATTGTATCGAACTCTAATCATATACTACTTAATATTTTTATAAAATATTTTGAAAATCTTGACTAAATATATATTTTTGGGTATTTAAAGTATAATTCCCTAAAATCGGCAAAATAACGGTTTCATTATTTTAATTCTTGATAAATAATTAAGTTTAGATCGTAGGAACATAACATTTATTTTAAATATGTACATTCGTAATTTACACACGTGGTAAAATTTTGGAAAGGATTATCAGTATAGCATATTGTAATATATTGAGTTTCGCTCAGAATCGAATTTTCTAATGCAATATCATTGCATTCAAATCTTAAATTAAATACACCACTAATTTCTCCGAGGACCGAGTGGACGAAGGAGGAACGTCCACAATCGACTTTCCCATTTTTTACATATTGATTTAAATTTATAATTGATAATGTAAATAAAATTTAAAATTATGAGATTCGAAGGGGAGTGTTGGGGGCAAAGCCCCCCACGTGTGTGTTTTAGGTTGACCAACAATTTATATCTCCCCCTATCAAAAAAGCTGAGCATGCCACTGCACGCCTATATGTGGTATAGTCTTGTAAGTTATCCTTTTCTATAGTATTCAAATACACAGTAGCGTACGCAGGGTTTTAGTTCGTTTATAGCGTTTTAGTAACGTCACTAAAAATAAAAATGGTTGTTTTGATAACAACTCCAATGATCCCAATAATTCCTATTTTCTATCTGAATTTTTATATTATATGAATATTGAATATAGTTCATAGTTAAAAATTTGAAAAACTAATATAATAATATGATAATTAATAATAATAATAATAGAATAAATCATAGATTTTGTTGCTAATTATAATTAATCAAAAATTCTATACAAATTGAGTACCTATTTAAAAAAAAGTATTTAATTTTAAATACAGATAATCTAAAATAACACTAAAAATATTTTATCCAAATACGTACTTAAAGGTATTTGAAAACTTTTACTCAAATACTTTACAAGACTACATGTGGACTGGACACTATAATATCATTGTTTTTTTTTATTCTACTTTTTTATTCTTACTATATATTTGTTTCAAGGTATGATTACTTTTATCAATTATACCAGTGTAAAATGTTTCATAAAAATCCAGAACGTGTTCACTATATGTAAAGTCACTGCCTGTATAGTCGTCATCGGTGGTGGACTTTATCAACTTTTTTTGGGTAAATACTTTATTAAAATAAAATTACGTCTAAATTATTAAAAATAATTTATTTTTATATAAATAACTAAAATAAGTGTCTAAAATTCTTTCATTCGTTTACCATAGGAAACACTGAGAAGTTAATGACCGGTTTCAAAGATACAACACTATCAATAGACACACTTCCGGTAGCTTTTTATAGCGGACTTTGGGCATACGACGGATGGTAAACAATCATTATTTTGTTATTTGAATATGTAAAGTTACTTTCGATAATAATATAAATGTGTATATATACATATTACAGGACAGCATCGACTTTGGTATCTGAAGAAATAAAAAATCCACAAAGGCACGTATTTATTTTTTTTTTATTATTATTGCAATTTTACACTTTTTTATTTCTATGTGTCATATTAGTTATATAACTAATATAATTATATTGTGTTACAGAAATATATTACTGAGTGTTCTTCTAGCAGTACCATTTGTAACTATGATATATTTTTTGATGAACGTATCATATTTAACAGTTCTCTCGGTCCCAGAAATGATTACTGTCCCTGCCGTAGCAGTTGTAAGTTATGCGAATTTGCCAAAAAAAAAAAACAATTTGCGTTTTTTAACGAAAAAAAAAATTAACTTTTTTAGGAGTTTGGAACTCGAGCACTCGGAAATTTAAGTTTCATCATTCCACTCGGGGTAGCTACGGCGACATTCGGTTGTGCATTAAGTGTTCAATTTGGAATAACGAGGTTGGTTACAATTTTAGTGTAAAAATATTTAAATAATCAAACTATTTTATTTGTTTTATCGTTCATTAGAACATGTTATGCCGCGAGTAGAGAAGGTCAATTATTGGAGGTTTTCTCTTATGTGAGTGCGAAAAAGTTGACGCCTGCTCCAGCTGTAGCTTTACAGGTTTGATATTATAAATTATCATTGCTTTTTTTTTATATGCACAATAATTTTTTTATACACTTATATAACTTTTTTATAGGGTTTACTCTCCTTGATATGTTTGTTGTTTGGAAACATCGTAACCTTAATAGAGTTCAGCAGTTTCTTAGGCTGGATGTTCTACGGTACTTCCATGGTGGCATTGTTAGTAATGCGTTATACAAAAAAAGACGTTAAACGTGCATTCAAAGTAAATACATGATTATATTATTGTAAATTTATCATAATAACTATAAACATTAAACATGATAAAGACCTATCTATAGTCTCTGCAATTCTCTATTTGATAGTTCCAAATAAATACCTAGTAGGTACTCGTGAGTATCTGAGTCCCACTTATAAGTTTAATACTTTATAAAACGAATTCAAAATATGGGATCAATCGAAAAACTAAAAATAATAAATTGTCATCTGCACAAATCAATATTATAAATATTTAAATAATTTAAATTTTAGCTTAAAAGAATAATCAATATCATCAATAACTTGTATTATCTATATTTATTATATTTTCATAATTTTAACAACCGTTGGAATAGTTGTCTGTTTAAAACACCTAATTTTGTACAATCCTAAATATATAGTATGTAACGATAACGATATTAAAAAAACAATTTCAACAATTTCAATTCATTTATTAAACCCCATCCCTCATTTATTAGGTTTAAATTAATAAAATGCTTTGTACGTGCATCTTCTTTGAATATAACTAACATAATCAAAGCTAACCATTAAAATTCCAACAAATAATTACCAACATGATATTATTTTTCGTTATTTAAACTTTTATATTTGAACATAAATTTGATTTTTTTTAAATTTATATTAATTATATATGTTTAGAATTATAGTTTTAAAAAAATTGTTAATTAAAAATTTATATTATTTGAATAATTTATTTATTGGCATTTTGTTTTTCTAATAATAATATATAATTATATATTATATTCCAAATAAAGTATGTATGTCACGTAGGAATGTTTACTGAACTAACATAATTTTAAAAAAATAGTGTGATGGAATTATGGAAATAATATTAATTACTAAAGCTAAGATTTTAATGTCATAAAAACCCCTGAAAAATTTCCTTAAAAAAGTACAAAAATGACTTGAAAAATTCAAAAAATGCTCTAAAAGAATATGATAAATTTTAATTTCACTGATTTAAGATAATTAAACAGAAAATGTAGTCATAAATGTACCACGTTAGTTTTAACGATTGTCCGATAATATATACTACGATTTATGAATATTTTATAATTTTTTATACTTATATTTATAAAAAAATCATGTTTGTATGTAAATATTTAAAATAAAATTTCAAATTCATACCTATTTTATATCCGAACACTTCAAAAATGTTCCAAAAACTCTAAAAATGACCTAAAATATGAAGAAAATGACCTAAAAACTAAAAAAATTCAAAATATTTTTTTTTATTCTCATTCAAAAATACATATAACGGATTTGTGTTCAAACGAGCGTCGCACATCAACCTTTGGAAAAAAATGCAAAATGCATAGAAATTCCTATTGATTATTAAAATATATTGTATTGTATCGACGAAATCAATAATTTCAAAAACTCGCCTATAGCCCGTACACATCGTCCACGACTGAAATAGCTCATTTCTCGCCCAAATACGAGTAAATACTAATAATATACTGGTATATCTAATAGTTATTCATGCAATTAATAAAAAATGGATTGCGAAAATTTGTGAAGGTATCTATATAATATGTAATTTTTAAATTTGAAGTTGATACTATACTACCTACATAAAAAAAAAAGCGTGAACATTAATTGAATTGTAGGTACTAAAGATCATAAAATGCATATTTTTTAAATAAATCGTAATATTAAATATGCAGATAACAAAGTATAATATTATATTTTTATAATACATAATCTTTTAAACTTTGTTTGAACCACAAAATAGTGTAAAAAGTTAATATTTTTTTTAAAAAACGTGCCTATTTTTCAAGAGACATAATATTTTACTTAAAATTATTGTTATGATATAACGTATTTTTTTTTTTCAATAACTGTACTCACAACAAGTAAGTGAAACGTTTCTCGTTCTTATAATTTTTGAAAATGTATATTTATTTTACACAGGTGCCTATCATCATTCCAATATTCGTACTTATGATGTCCATCGTTCTGTTCATGACGCCCTTATTGCACGATCCCAAACCTCAGTTTCTCATCGGCCTTTTATTCGTTTTGTCCGCGTTCTTGATATACATTCCATTCGTATACCTAAAAAAAAGATTATCCATCGCCGGTACGTATCTGTACATAATTTACAACTATTTTTTATAATACTAACATAATATGTAACAATAATATAATTTCGTTGGCTCTATCGCCTGAAACGCGATCATACATTTTTACGTATTTTTTTAATTTTAATCCGTACAGATGATTTCACCAAATGGATTCAAGTATTGATGACTGTCGTGCCGCCAGAAAAATTCAACGCGGAAGAGGCCTCGGGCGAAAAATGTACCAATAACGTGGTTACGACCATCGTCCCCGCGATCAAGGCACTGGATGAAGGTGTAATTGCGACCGCGCATTACACGATTTTTGAGACTAATGAAAACTAATTAAAACCATAATTTACTATAAGCACCAAGATCGTAGAATACCATCAGTAGTATGTTATCATGAAACCACAGTACCTATAAATAATCTAGACTGATAATAGGCGTGTGTTAATATCAGTAAATGTTTCAATTAGTTAATTAATTAATTAGTTTTAATTCGTCAAATACTGCACAATACCATCATGTCGAAATAATGACTAAAATCATAATCGTAATAATACTGGAAGCATTATTACCGGTAATCGATTATCACTGCCAATTTATTATACTAATTAACTTAAAAATCGTATATATTTTTTTAATATTAATATTACTTTTTTTTGTTTTTTTTTTTTTTATATAACTGTATCTATTTTGTATACGAATATTTGCATAAATTGATCAGGTTTTCGCCTATACAAGTTTTTTATAAAATTACTCATTGACAATCATTGTGTCCATTTTTTATTCGAAAAATATCGTTAAGATTAAAATTTAAGTATAGGTACTTAACAGTTAACATTATTTCAAATTATTCATCCAAATATTTAGTTTTTAGGTAAGTAGGTTTTAATAATATTTACCTACGCGTAATTTAATAATTTAAAATGAATTTATGATATTTGTTTATTGTTTATACATCATACTATTAAAAGTTATTGAAATGCATTAATAAATTAATTAATCATTTGATTTTTAATCAAAACAACTTTTTTTTCATTTAATGTGATATGACACTGACCTTTTGTTCTAAATTTGTTGTTTATAGCAAAATATGAACCTACTTAAACTACTTTTATTACTTACAGTCTACTCCTACAGTCTCTTAGAACAAATGAAGGAGGAGAGAAAACTCAGAGAATAAATATAATATAATAGTAAAGACTGGCCTATAATATAATTACCTAAAAATATTAGTGAAAAATGTATTGGTTTTTAGAATGATAACGTGAATGTTTTTTTTTATGACTGAAGACATTTTTCGAGTAAAAATAATGGTCCAATTACCACAAATAGAGTATGCATTAGATAGAAAATTACATCTTTAGTACTTTATTTAGCTCATTTTTACAAATTTCTCAAAAGTTTTTTCTGAGAGAAGAACAACTACCAAAACTAGTCAAAGGAAGAAAAACTGAAAAATTTACGGAAACTGTAATTTTGACAAACTTAATTTAAGATACTTTATGATAACTAATGCAATTTTGAATGTAAGAACTTAATTTTTTTTTATTTTAACATTGCTATATTTGTGTAATTTTTTTCTCACCAATATTTAACATAATTTATGATTTTGGTTTTTACGCTTTGAATATTTAATATACTAACCTAGTTATAAAAAAAATCACAAATCGACAGCCAATATTACAACTAATAAATTAACTAGTATATAATAAATCATATTATTATTAATATACTTCATAGGCCAGAGGTAAATTAAAATAATATTATATTAAGTAGGTATTTACTAGGTATACTATATATAAAATATTAAATATCTATTTAATAATGTGATTTGTTAACAAAATAAAATAATATAATAATATAGGTAGGTACCTTCTAAAATATTATGTATCAGTGGATAATATAAAAGATCACAGAATTAAAACAGAGCTAAAATTAGTTTAAAAAAAAATTTGTAGATATAATTACTATATTAGTAGAGGTATATTTTATTATATTTATCAAAATATTAATCATTAATTTATAATCAGTACCTATATCTGACTAAGATTCGCTCAGAATCATTTTTTTCAATTGAATCCAAAAACACCTATCTCATAAGTCAAAAATATTTTCAAGTCCCTATGATCAAAACCTAATTAGTTATCACTTGGGTTCAAATTTGAAGGAAAATACCTGTTTCTTTATAATAATAATATAAAAATAATTTTTGTATACAAATGTGTTTCATTTAATAACTATGATGATAAATGATTTTTTTTTCCTTTTTTACTTATGAATGCCTTTTTTTATTTATAAATACCTATCTTTTTAATTGTTATTTGTAATAATTAATTGTTGTGTTTAATTTTCAATGGATCTGATAGATTTTTACACGACATACCTACGTATTACGTATTACACATTTTCCACGTTTATTTTATTCTGTGTTTTCAATATGCCTTTAGTCAAACAAATAGTGACAATTATGTAAAAAATATGTCAAAAAGTATGTTACAGAGTTCGATAAAAATATTTTTTCACAAAATGGAACATCCAAAATCGACCTTCTCACTTTTTTAATGATTTTCTTTATTGATTTTATTGCTTTCAAATCCAAACCCTATATATTAACTTATCACCTGTTAAAAATATTTAAAACAACGAAACCGTAATTTTGCCGATTTTCGCTATTTTTTAGTTTTAACTTTAAAAACTGATTATAAAAAAAATTGTCAGTCACGATTTTCAGAATATTTTATAAAAAGATTAAGTAGTATATGATTAGGCTTCGATAAAAATTTTAAACCAAAAATCCTAAAATTTCAAGAAATATTTTTAATTAATTAATTTTTGAAAAATTAACTGAACAATATACTAACTAGATGCAATTTTCTACCGAAAGCACATCTTATTCGTGGTAATCGGATCATTATTTCTACCCAAAAAAGTGTTTTCATATACATAAAAATAAAAAAACATCATTGTAAAACCAATACAATCGTTTCACTCAAAATCTAAAATATAGAAATAAACTCACACATCTAGGAAATTACTAATCTTTTAACTTGAAGCAGAGGCGTATTTATGGGAGGGGGTAGAACGGGTTTAAACCCATCCCTCATGACCAATATAAAAATTTTAAATTGCTATTAATAATATTATTTTATAAAATAATATATATATAATAAATATATATATATATATATATATATTGTATTATAATATATATAGAGATACATAACGTGTTTAATTTCATTTTTTTTGTTATTAATTTTTTTATATTTCAAAACAGTGGTGGGCGGGGGGGGGATGTTCAGTTTCATGAAAGTTTCCAAAAAAAAAAATCTATACCTTTTATAAATTGCTAAAATACGCCTCTGCTGTAAAGACATTTTTGCCATTATAGATCGTGTTGGTAAAACGTTCGTTGTAGTATATTCCTTCATTTTATTAATCGTTCTTTTCATTTCTATTTTTGTCCTATCTCACAATCTGATACATGGTTATATTCTTTTGATTTTATAACTTCTTCAATATTAAAGAGTGATGGAAAATTTAATAATTAACTTTGACTATTTGATTATAAATTTCGTAATTATTTTAATATAAAAGTAGTTTACCATTCATCGTATGTTATTGGATATTTATTTTAAATGCATCTCAAAAATATTTTTTCTCTACTTTTTCTGTCTTGTTTGTAAATAAGGATAAATAAGAATAAATAAGAATATCTTGTCCTCTTTGGATTTTTATATATTCCAATTGCATTTTATTTTATATTTCTGTACTTTATATCTATCACAGCGACTAGGTGATTACTGAATAGGTATCGTATAAATTTTATTTAATATTAACTTTTATTTTATAGAATTTAGTGATTATTTAATGTATAAGTTGTACATTGTATAGGTATTATAGTCATGGACCATTGTCATATTATAAAAGAGTGCGATAAACATGAACCACTGTTACTGAAATAAAGATAAGCGTGAATATGAAAACCTATTTTTCCAATATTGCAGTTTTATGTTTTTAGTAGTCATAATTAAAATTAATAAGTAACTAAATAGAATCTATTTATTTTTGAATTATTGTTATTATTTTATTTTATAGAAGGAAGTAAGTAACAAATAAATATTTTGTTATATTTTAAATACAATTTGTTATAGGTACTTATATACAAGTTAAGTCGAGGAGTTTATATATATATATATATATATGTTATATTAATATTATTGCAATAAAAATAATCTAAATAATTTTGAGAATTTATAATTTGAGGCTTAAAATATGAGGTAGCTGTATAGATATTATAAAATTGTATCTCCAAATTTAACAGAACTCGGCGCTACACGTATAATTTAATAACAAAAAATTAAGTTAAATCATAATGGCTATTAAATTATTAAATACACAATTTTACCATAAAACGGTTGCTAATAAGAAAAAAATAATGTTTAATTCATTGTTTCAACGAATCTGTATAGTAATTATGCATTTTACTTTCAGTAAGTGCCTATTACAAACCTATAATCATTAAGATTAGGATTACAATGGATGCATACAAAAAATGGACGTTTTCATAATAATGAGCGTTTTGTTGATGGCAATTTGTTTTCGTTTAATTTTTCATATAATTTCAGATGCATTATTGGTTTTGCCGTTTGTATCATCTATAATCGATTCATTAAACACAATAGACAATGAGATTGCTGACGTTGAACTGTCGGAAATCATAACTTTTATTGTAAAATTTACATGATTTATTTTACATTCAATTGAATTTAAATATACTTAGGTACAAACAGTTTTATAAGTTATTAACTTATAACCAATTTTATTTAGTGAACCTGCAGCGAACGACATCAATTGCGTGTTACCATGTTACAACGGCTTACCTTTAACCGTAGACTTAAGAGTATATCAGCGACGAAGACGAGCGTTGCGGTCAGCGGTAATCGTTTCTGGCAAAATCTAACTCTGCAGTCCAGAAACGAATTGTGAGACAAATTTCAACTACAACTATTCAAAACAATAATTTGTTATCCGTCTAAATCCGAATTATTTTAATTTCACATTACTTATACATTTATAATAATTATAAAATATTAAAAAGTAATAATACGTGAACATAATTTTTTAAAATAATTGTATTTTTTACTTATGGGTGATTTCGTAAAGGTTCGTAAACTAGACATTATTATTATAACAGGCCGATCATTATCAAAGTCATAACATAAAAATAATTTTATTTTATTATTATTGGTACATATATTATAGTGACATAACTACACGTAGACGAACATAAATACCGCGATATTATTACGAGTATATCGTCGTAAAAATACACGATAGGTTACAAATATTTATAATTAAATCATTTTAAAGTACTTACCTACCTATGTATTTTTAATAAATATTTACTTTATTTATGCATTTATTTTAAAAACTGATTATATTTTTAGGTATTTAATTAATTTAAGGCATAGGTATACAAGATACCTATTACATAATCAGACCCGTTTCGCTGTATTTATAGGAGGGGAGGGCAATTACCTCCTGATGAAACTTTGGTGGCTGTTAATTTTGAATTTTGTTCGATTATTTTTATTACACTCCATCTCGCTATCTCAAAAAGGGATAAAATTTAATAGTGCACCGTGGAGCGAAAATTTGCCGGGATGCCAAAATATACGATATTGATATTTTATAATCATTAAATATACAGGGTGTTTCCTTAGCGTATACAACTAATCATACACTCGTACTCAGTAGGACGAAAAAATGATAAAATTGTTTTCCGTTTTTTAGCATAATTACTAGTTATTTAATTATAAAAATTAAAAATAATCTACACCACATGATTTGTTGCAAAATTCTACTCTAAAATGTCGAGTCACATCATTTTTACCAAAATGGTGCAAAATGGTGTTAGGTGGTGCTCAAAATTGTATTTATGGTGTGACATATCATTTTAGGTGAGAATTTTACCAAAAATTCACTGGTAACATTTATTTTTTAATTACTAATAATGTTACTTAAATAAATTAAAAACAAAGTTTTTTATCTTGTATTTGGTAATTGATTATACTGGAGTGTGTGAAATAATTTTAAAAATTTAAAAGTGCATCGTGGAGCGGAAATTCGCCAGGATGCCAAAATATACGATATTGATATTTTATAATCATTAAATATATATAATAGGTATTAGGTACTTCTATCTCATAATAAATAACCTACCAATATAGTAGATTAGTAAGTACATTGTAATATACCTACCTAATAATATTGTTATTTTTTCTATGCTAAAATATATATCACATAAAACTAATTTGGGGGAACTAAAGCCCCTTAAAACCCCCTCCCTTATTTATGCGCATGATTCTTTAAATAGTACCTATATACTATTGATACTATTTATATTTAATGTCAATGATACAAAGGCGTATTTACGGAGGGGAAGGTCGAACGGGTTAACCTTCTCCATGATAGAAAAAAAAAATCGCTATTAATAATATTATTTTGCCACCTGTTTTAGATTTTGCATTACCTGCCTATAATGTATACAGATCCTGAACATATTTAATTTCGTGATTTTATATTATAAAATCGGGAGGGGGTATAAGTTTCCAAAAAAAAAAATCTCCCCTTTATAAATTACTAAATTTATGCCTCTGCAATGGTCTCTCAAACGAGTAAGCAGAAAGACTCAAAAGAATTACAGACATATTTATGTACCTACTTAAGTGTTTAATATTACATTATTTACATTTAGGTATACCTACTTACATAACAATTATTATACTAAGCATTGACATTTAATATTTTATAAATATATATGGTGAAACGTAGAAATTTAAATAAAGTTGTATTGAGCACTTCTTATGTAGTTACCTACTTACAAAGTTACGACATGAGAATAAAAGGTGTTTAGTGCAATAAATATATTATTAAAATTTTATAGGCATAGAAATCAATAGTAAAAACAATAAAAACACAATAAAGTCTACGGGATTCAAACGGATTTGAGTCTGTATGACTTTATTATCGTTTATATTTACACGTAATTATAATTACAATCAAATAATTAATTGGCTCATTCGGATATATTATTATTTCTCTTTTGGCTCGCATTGATTTAATTGTTACGTCGATGGACTTTGTTTTGCAATAGCATAATAATAATAATAATAATAATAATTAAATAATATAACAATATCGATTATTACTACAACAATTGTTATTAAATCGTTTTCATTTCCTGGTACGACGATCGGCGTTATCATTAAGAAATTTTACATTTTTCACTCTTATCTACATACGTACATATTATAGTGATAACGTACAATAGCCTTCTCGTTCGTACTTTCGTATAGCTGTTTGTGCGTGCGTGAGTCGTGAGTGTGTTTTTCTTCGGTTCGGCCGTTCATTTTTTATTATTTTGTTTGTCACGTATGACATTGCCGTAGGTTTTTAGTTTTCCCAACGTTTTTTATTTATTTATTTATTGTTTTTGTCACCAAATCATTTAATTTATTATATTATACACAATCACACGGCCACCCGAACAATGGCGTTGTGTAGACTTGTTGGTATTTCGAACGAAATGTCAATGATCAACATCAAACGAGCACTGACAACAGGTAAGTACCTACATTGTAATAAATACAACATTATATTAAATGTTTTTCGCGCGAGATAATGCCATAATATTTGTATAACGTTTCGGAAGCGATAGTTTATAAACGTCTGTTTTACCAGAACGACCGATAACTTTTGTTGCGATATGTGCGTTAAAAATATTAACATGTTCAAATAACTGTACCAAATAATAGATATGCCTAGGTACATTATATTTATTATGTGATGTTCAAATTTTAAGCAAAATTTGAATGTTGCTCAATTGATGAATTCAGTATTTTCACGGTTCTTAAAATCATAATTTAATATGAATTATATAACAATTAGTAAAAAGGTCAAAGTCAACTAGGTAATATCTCGAAAAAGTAAATTATCTACCTATGTTAAACTTAAATTTAACGATATAAAATAATTATAAATAAAAAAATATTTTTATTGTTTGTTTAAGTAAAAATAGTTTTAATAGGTCATCCATAAGATGACAAATTATCGATTCAAGTTTTTTATGAACTTCCTGGTTGTGTTAAAAAAAATCCTTGAAACCAATTCTATTTTAAATGTTTTATTTCTAAATTCAATTCAGTTAAATGTATGATTTTAATTATTAATTTAATACATTATGTTAAATTTTTAAGTATTTTATTTGAAAATTATCTTCAACAAGAATATATTATTTATAAATATATAAATAATAAAGAAATTAAGACTAAAATTAATTAAAAATAATTAATATAAAATCAATTTTTTTAAATACCGAAGTAAATAATAATCATGAATATTATTTTCTAAAATAAATAAATACCTATCAAGATGTAATATTGTACATGAAATATGTCATAAATATACTTATGTAAACAAAACACATTTTAAAGAAAAAACATAATTAATTATTATAAATTATAAAACAATTACATTTTTTATATAATTAATTTGTGTAAAACATTATACAATCAGTAAAACAAATTTAACATATACTATTTTGTAAGATTAGTATCAAATAAACATTTTATATTTATGTTTTTTTTTAATTTTATATTTGTGTACTAGGTTACATACCAACTATAAGTAGGTACATTAAGAAAGATCAAAATTGTTATACATTTTTAGGAATAATTTTTTTTTTTTCCAAATAAGTTAACTGCTTATAGATTTTCATAAAAGTATATAATATAATATTACTAAAAATTCCTAATAAATAATTATTATTTATAGTATTTTTTAAATTATATTTAGTATGAATAGTATGATATCTGTTTACATATCTAGTTAGGTAATTTGTTTAACTACAACCCTAAACATTACAATATAATGTATTTTCTTCAATTATAGATACACAAAAAGTGTAAAACAAATGCTAGGTTAAAAATCTGTTAACATTTTCACCCAAAACTTGTAACACATTTAAAGTATCCAATACATATACAATAATAATTGTTGTATTACCTAAATTGATTTATAGGCTTTTCTATATAGTAATAAAAATATGCAATTATTTTTTTAATAATGAATTAAAATTTGTTAAAACACAATATAAAAAAAGTTAAATACCTACTCAAAACTTCATTAATTATTTTAATTATAAATTTGTACTTACCATTAAATATCATCAAATAATTATTAAATATAACTAGGACAAGTGTTCAAAATTTCTTGGCTAGATTTCAACAATTCTGTTCTTAATTTAACCTATTTAATATTTTTATTCAAATCAAATTAAAAACAATTATAATTGAATTACTTTTATGGATTTTAAAAAGTCAAAATTATTCTTATTAGTTAAAACCTTAAAACATTAAATTATATGTTTGAAATCTATAATTTAACTTATGACGATTATGAGTCGAAACTTTCTGATAGGTACCTAATTATAATTTGTTTTATTTTAGTAATGTAAATACGATACAAAAATACTTAAGTAGGTAATAATCATAGCTTAGATTTTTCTTCGACTCATTAATTAAAATTATCAAATGTTATTTTAAATTCTAATAGGTACTTTATGTTTTATTCTGCATCATTTTCTAAAATTTACCATCATTAATAATTTGTTCTATATTTGTATTTATTTATTTGATTAATTTCACTAATATCCATTTATATTTTTTGTTTTAATATATTTAATTTCTTCAAATGTAATTAATATTTATGTTCAATTGAGCTTTGGCCTATTTTATTTTAACGAATGATTATTATTATTTTTGTGGTTAACTTTAAATTATAAAAAAAATAGTTATTAATTATAAATCATTGACATTAATTATTTTAATTATTTTGTAATTGTTTAAGAATAGATACATTATACTATACATATTTTACATTTTTATATTAATATAATTAATATTTTAATGTATAAGTTACATATATTTTTTTAAATAAGATCATGCATAAAAAAATTGTGCTTTAGAAATTGTATTATAGAGTAATAATTTTATTTTTAGGTCAGAGGTTATCAAGCCAAAATAAACACACATCATCAAAAGTTATTGATGACATATTAGTTATAACTTTAAATTCTCCAAACTCAAAAGTAAGTTTGTAATTTAAAAATTTGAATCACCAAGTATAACAAAATTACTTTCATATTAGGTAAATTCTTTGTCGCGTGATGTGATGAACGAATTGCAAGCTAATTTAAATAAAGCAAATCAAGATACATCAATTAAAGGAAGTGTTATCATATCTGGTAAACCCAACTGCTTTATTGCTGGTGCTGATATATCTATGTTACAAGCATGTCGTACTGCTGAAGAAGTTCATGCAATATCACGTGATGGTCAAAACATGCTTCATGGAGTTGAAAGATCAACAAAGCCTATTGTAGCAGCTATTATGGGAGCATGTTTGGGTGGTGGACTTGAAGTAAGACTTTTTATACTTTAATGTACAGATAACAAATTTGTAAAATAATACATAGAATTTTTGAAATGAATTTGTTAGCAATTTAACGTATTTAAGTACTTTAATGTATTTTATTGTAATAAGAAAACTTATGTAACTTTAATGATTTTTCAGGTCGCAATGGCTTGTCATTACCGTATTGCCGTGAAAAGTAAAAGTACAGCTCTTGGATTACCTGAAGTTATGTTAGGATTATTACCCGGTGGTGGAGGAACTCAACGTTTACCAAAATTAGTATCTATGCCTACTGTATTAGATATGGCGTTGACTGGTAAATCATATAGAGCGGATAAAGCTTTAAAAGTTGGTTTGATTGATCAACTTGTATCTCCACTTGGTCCTGGATTAAACACTCCATCTGAAAGGTTTATTGATTTTATCATAACAAGTTATTTTATTTAATTATTAATTGTGTTATTGGTTTATTAAAGAACGTTGGAATATTTAGAAGAAGTTGCTATTGATGCGGCTAAAAAACTAGCTGCAGGACAAAAATTAGCAAAGAGAAATAAAAATAAAACTATAGTAGATAGTGTTATTGATTTAGCATTAAAACAAGAATGGTTACGAGAGAAATTCTTTGATAGTGCTAAAGGCAAAGTTTTGAAAATGACTCAAGGTTTATATCCTGCTCCTTTAAAAGTAAGCAATTTAATTTAAAAATAGTAGTTTTAACACTAGAGTTTATATTTACAAAACTTGTCACTTGTAACATAATGATTATAATGAATTTAGATAATTGATGTAATCAAAACTGGAATTATTGAAGGTAGTACAAAAGGATATGCTGCAGAGAGTAATGGTTTTGCTGAATTAGCTATGACACCACAAAGCAAAGGTTTAATTGGATTATTTCAAGGTCAAACTGAATGCAAAAAAAACAAATTTGGAGAACCTAAAATTGCTTTAAAGTTAGTGAATGTATTATAAATTATTTTTCTTAAAATAATACAGCACCATTAATCTTAAACTTTCTTATATTTACGATTAAAATGTACAGATTTAAAAAAAAAAATGTATTTAAAAATTAAAATAAACAAGTATACCATATTAATTGTAATGATGGAGTATAGAAATAATAATTATTAAATATCACATAGAACTAAAACTATTGCGTTTGTTTGATCTTTGTCAGACACTATATATGATTATTTTAAAATATTAAATAAAGTAATTGTTAAACTATAAAAACATTGAGAAATTATAAAACTTTTAATTAATAATATTTAATTAACTCTTATAATATTTTTTTTATATTTTATCTTCAATAAGATATTATATTATTTTTATGTTATAGAACTGTTGGTGTTCTTGGAGCTGGTTTAATGGGTGCTGGAATAGCTCATGTAACTGTTGATAAAGGACTACAAGTAGTACTTAAAGACACAAATAAAGAGGGTCTTGCCAGAGGTATTGCACAAATCGAGAAAGGTTTAACAGGTGCAGTTAAGCGCAAGAAGTTAACTGCGTAAGTACTATTATTTATAAAATTATATTGCATTTAAAAGTTAACTCACAAAATATCTTTTTTCTAAATAATATAATTATTAATACAAAAATAAACTATTTTATCTACATGTAAGACTAAGGTTCTACATAAGAGTATGCCCATAAGTGTTAACAAAGGTCGATAGAGAACCTAGATCGCCTCCTTTTAGAAATATAAAAAGCAGTAAATTACAGTTTTAACATAAAATTTTAATTTACAGTTTTGTTAAAGATTTAATAATTAAAATATATGTACTTAACTAATAATTAAATAATAAAACATAATCTATTATCTAATATTTGTATAAATAGATGAAAAAATATAAGGGAGGGACTCTCTCTAGTCTCTCTCTGATCATTATTTGTGTATATCAATTTGGTATTTTGTAAATAAAATAATAATTATAATAATAAATAATACCTAACTTTTGAAGAAGTTTTTAAAAATACCTGGTATAATTTTTATTTTTAATATTAGAGTGTGCCCAGGTCGAAGTATTTCTAGTTCCTTGTAGTTTCGCCTATGATTTTATCGAATTTTAAAACAATTGTTTTTCAAATATATATTTTAAATTATTTGTATATACTTAATTTTTTAGAAAAATGATTTTGTTTTCACAATAAATACTCTAAGCAAGATCATTTTTGTCAATAATTTATAAAATATTTTAAATTTTTTTACTTGATGAATAATTTTTTTTTTAATAATAATTGAATTTAAGTTTAATGTATATTTTTTAATTTTGTTTTCTTTATAGGATAGAAAAAGACAAGTATATTTCCGATTTGACAAGTTCTTTATCATATGATTCTTTTTCAAAAGCTGATATTGTCATTGAAGCTGTGTTTGAAAATATCAAGATAAAACATCAAGTAATCAAGGAGCTTGAACAAGTTGTACCACAACACTGTATCATTGCTACTAATACAAGTGCCATACCAATTAGTAAAATATCTGAGGGTAGTAGCCGACCTGAAAATGTGAGTTTTTTTTATATAGGTATTTACGATTGAAAGGAGATATAGGTAGCATGCTAGTCGATACTAATGATAAGGCTAACTGAGAACATGGATGCTTTACTAGGAAAACTACTGTATATACTATTATATATTACATTATTTTATATTTAAGGGGAACGGATGCGGCTATTTATTAAGGGGTTACATTTTGCAATTTATATACACGGTTTAAATTGAATAGTACAGACTATACACCACAAGGTGGCTTTAGCTGCAGCTTGATTCGAGTATAAATTCTATTTAAAAATTACATATCAGATGACAAACAAAAACAGGTTTACGAAATGTGCATTATACGTTAGAACAATAGTCAATAATTTGATGACCGGTCGCAATCTGTCACATAATAAAATATATATATATATAATTATGTATAATATAATCTTATACAATAAATCTATATCGTAGACCTGTTTATAATCAAAACACTATTCCCAAGTTTTGTGTATTTTTTGTTCATTTGATTTATAATTTATAAACATTATTATATAAGATAAATATAGATTATGATTTTATTCCATTTTTGTCCTCTTCTTCATTTAATATTGCAGAAATTTTTGCAACTGCCTAATAGCCTTTATTATTTGATAAAACATTTTGTATTTTGTTTTTTATTTTATTCCCGTTTCTCGTGACTAAATTGTATTTTACTTGAGCTTTGGCGGTTTTCAACGCGTTTGGCTGCTCGCTTATATCATTGATTATAGAATAGTCTATTCTATAATCAATGCTTATATATTCCATATTGACCCAAAGATAGGAGATATACAAAAAAAAACTACGATTCGTAAAAATATGCATGTTTTTATAAAAAAAACTTATTATATGCAT
This sequence comes from Eriosoma lanigerum, assembly GCA_013282895.1. Classification (NCBI taxonomy): domain Eukaryota; kingdom Metazoa; phylum Arthropoda; class Insecta; order Hemiptera; family Aphididae; genus Eriosoma; species Eriosoma lanigerum. The sequence continues at coordinate 7,907,901 of CM023362.1, forward strand.
AAATATGCAAAAATAAATTGGTATTATTAATTTCGTTACAACCTAAAACATACTTTAATCGTATATTGCAATTTTTAGGACAATTATTTAAAAATATATAAATGCAATAAGTTCCGAGCCCATTTATTATCAAACATATTTAATTTTGTAATTTTATATAGATAATCGAGATAAAAATAAAATCATATTTACATTTATAATATTATACAGAATATAAGGAACGTTCAATCGTTCAAATCTTTACGTAAACAATAATTTATAGTTACTTATTATTTTATTTTTATGACATTGTATTGTTCATATTCTATATTTACATGGATACCCAGCAAGTGACAAAATATATTATAACCGGTTTAACCATGACGTGTGCGTTGCCACCGTCGGAATTAGTGCAGTAAAACTCCCTACGCTAACGTAATCTCGTGGTATATCTTGTCAATCTATCAAAAATCGTTAAAATATCATTTATGCAAAGTGATTTCGTAGATTTCTCTTTCCAAAATAGTCGCTGGACCGATTTAAATAATTATTTTTCTATTGAAAAGAGAAGAAAATTATCTTGGGTGGCTAGTAGCCCGATTTTCGATTTTTTTTTCCTTTTATATGAAAACTTTTAATTTTCAAGTGTTACAAATTTTATAAATTTTAACATTAATTTATTTACATGCATTCATTAAATTTAAAAATTGAGCTACTAGCCACCCTGGAGAATGTTTTCCTCTTTCTAATAAAAAAACAATATTTAAAATCCGTTCGGTCTGAAGGTCGGAAATAGTATTCGCGTTTTAGTGTATTTTCATATAGGAATATAGTTGCATCCGTTCCCCTTAATTATTTTTTTAATTAAATATTTGTTTTTTTTTTTCGTTTTAAAATGTTTAATCTTGCTATTGAAGCCAACAATATTATCCAATATTATATACTGGATATATATGGTGATTTTAAAAGACCTTTTAATAAGGTTTCTAAAATTATCAAATGCAATAATATTGTTAAAATGGGTTTTACTTTTTTTATAATATATTAGGAATATAGCTACGTTTTTGAACATTGTGGTACAGAACAAGTTTCATAGCTCTTTTTTATTATTCATTTTGTATCTATTACATAATAATTATGATCATTCATAATAAGTAATAAGTATAAATGTATAAAATAAATAAAAATTAATTTTAATTATTATATTATAATTCTACTAAGCCTAAAGTAGATATCACATCATAGTCCTATCTCCCACAGCTCATATTCTCCGTTACAATAGTTCTGATAATTTTCACCTTCTTCACTTTTAATCGTGAATAATAATGTAATTTAAATAGACAGCAATAATTTTTTATGTGTAATTAAATCTTAAAACTTGGATCTTTATTTGGAGTTCTTACTAGTTTTCACAAAACTAATAACAAAAATATATTATATATATATAGAAAATTTTACTTTGTAATTTATCCCATTAACATAAAATATAAAATCAAAGAATATCTTTTCTGAGACATACTTTCAATTATAATAATCTAAAATAGTTGTTTTTAATGCATTATCTTATTACTGTATTTTTCAGGTAATTGGGATGCATTACTTCTCTCCTGTTGACAAAATGCAACTTTTAGAAATCATAACGACTGATAAAACTTCTAAAGAAACTGCCGCTGCCGCTGTATCATTAGGTCTGAAACAAGGAAAAATTGTTATTGTAGTTAAGGATGGCCCTGGATTTTATACAACTCGTATTTTGAGTACTATGTTATCTGAAGCAATGCGATTATTGCAAGTATGATACCTTAAAATATACAATTAGTTTTATATTAAGTATTTAATGAATAATTTTTATTTTAGGAAGGTGTAAATCCTAAAGAATTGGATTCAATTACTAAGAGTTTTGGATTCCCAGTTGGTGCTGCAACATTATCTGATGAAGTTGGTATTGATGTTGGATATCATATTGCCACTGATTTAGCTAAGGTTTTCGGTGAACGATTCAGTGGTGGTGATCTGAACGTTTTGAAAAGTATGGTGGATAGTGGCTTTTTAGGTAAAAAACTTTTATAATTAAATATATTGCAAACAAATTTTGTTGTGTAATTCATAATTCTATTGCTTAATTTAGGTCGAAAATCTGGTAAAGGTTACTTCGAATACAGCGCTGGAACCAAAAGCAGACCAGAAAATGCTGAAGCTATTAGTTTATTGGAAAAATTCAAATTGACACCAAAGGGTGACCAATCTGTGGAAAACCAACAACTGCGTATGGTTTCCAGATTTGTTAATGAGGCTGTTTTATGTTTAGAAGAATCGATTCTCAATAATCCGGTAAACATGTCTTATACTTAGTATAAATACCTACTATAATATTATATAATTACTAAATTAAATCATAATTCACAAAATTTATTAATTATTATTACATTTTGATAGTATAATCAACAAATAAGTTTTTTCAAAATAAAACTAGACTGAAAACATAAAATAATTTGATTAATGTAATTAATCTAATTAGATTAATAATTCAAATACAATATTATAAGTATGTTAGACATTAATCTTAATCATTGTTTATAATGATTGTTCTAGACTGAAGGTGATATTGGTGCTGTATTTGGTCTTGGATTCCCACCTTTTTCGGGCGGTCCATTTAGATGGGTTGATTGGTATGGTGCTGATAAGCTTGTTTCAAAAATGCAAACATTCCAAAATGATTACGGTCTACCATTTAAACCATGTCAACTATTATTAGATCATGCTAAGGATAAATCGAAAAAGTTTTATCCATCATAAGAAAAGAACAATTGTAAATTATCATTTATGAGTTTAAAAATCAATTTGAAATTATTTACTTAGCATATACTTTGTGCTTTATAATAAATAGCACTGAGAAATTACAGATTACAAATGTAATCTCATTATTTTTATAAATTGTTGGTTGAAAGTGTTTAAATATTTTTATGATTATTATATATTTATTATTTTATCAATTTAGATTATTGTTTGGATACAGCTTGTAAAAAAAGAAATATATTTTTCTAATAATACTATTTATTTTTGATTAATAAATTTAATATATTATTTTAAGCTAGTCTGTCAATATAAACGACTGTTTATATTTTGATATTATTCAATAATAATTTAACGAAATAATTGTATTTTTGTTGCAATCTGTAGTGTATGGCTATACTTAGTACCACTTAATAATGGTCCCATTTCGCGTATGTATACTGACAGAAAACTATCAATGGCCATTCGCGTAATTACATCTTTCTAGGTTATGAAAAGAGAACTAAATAGGATGTGGTGTGTATATGCGCTAAATCAATTAATTTTCATCCAACAGTATGACCTTTCTTAAATGGAATAGAGCATACATTTTAGTATAATTTTCCCTATTTTCGGATTCTTACATATGCTAACTTAATATTTTCATCACCTGTAAGTAACAGATAAAAAAATCTTATTAATTATTATATCATATTAAATAACAGCTGTCGGTTGGTGTAGTAGAAAATAGTTTAAATTAAATCATATACAATGTAATCTTGTTCTATTGCTTGTAAAAATAGAATATATATGCGTAGTATCATAACAATATATCCTATTGAAAATGAAATCTTTATTTTTTCTAATATGTTTGTGTGGTATTCTTAATTTACCCTTGAGAATTGAAATAAATTATATTGGGAAGCAATATGTAGAATAATTAAAATATTATATAGCAAAACCACTTAGGAATCTAGGAATGCAAACGCTTAAACTGATTATTAAACTGTTGAGTATATTTATTAAATGTTAATTATTTTACAGCTTAAGTTATTTATGATACTAAGTGCTTAAAATATTATATTATCTTAAAATTTCTTATTTATTTACTTATTTATTTAATTATTAATCTTAAAATATTAAAGGAACGTTATACCCACATACTTTTCAGTGATGCTGATTCTGTCTATCTAATAAGGAATATAGCACAATCATAGCAACACAAAACATTAATTGTAGGTTAAGGTTGAACTTAAAGAATAAACATCTATTAGCAAATTTAAAGAGAAGTATATTTCGGAAGGAAAACCATTTTTACCGTTTTGTAAAATATTATCTGGCAAAGAAATTATAGTGTATTAAGTTTTATATTTTTTTAACACACCATAACTTATTTGACTGACAATATTCTACAAAACAGAAAAGACATTCCCTCTAAAGTATACTCATTAAATTTGAAAATACATGTTATTACAATAAGTTTAACCTAAACAATACAATTTATGATCTGCGTTGCATTAATTATGCTTTATTCTCAGTTAGAGAGATGAAGACAGAACATGCAGATATAACGTTATCTTAAAAAAAAAGAAGGTAACGATATAGATATTCATTTCAATTAACAAAATTGATTGAAACTTTATGAATTATCAATAATTAATTATTAATATTATTATTAATTATTACTTTATTTTATTTGTGACTTTATATAACAAACAGACTTAATATATGTGTGTAAAAACTAAAATTGCTAAAATAATAAACAATTGTTATTATTTAAAAGTATAATTATCTAAATATTTCATCATTTTTTTAACACTTTCATTTATGATAAATAAAATCGTTTGCAATAGTAAAACAACAACACATAATATTTATATACGTCACTCGTTTAACGACTTATATTTCACATAAAACAATGAGCAAGTATTTTTTAATTAATGACATACATGGATATTGAACAGCATTATTCCAAAGACATAAAATAGTAAGTGAATATTACAATATCTATTTTAATTGTAATAGTAAGTAAATAATACAAGACAAATGCAATGATGTCAAAAACTATTATTTCAATATTATGTTTAAAAGGATTACAGTATGATCTAAAAGTCGTTTAATGTTCATATTCTATATGAACTTTTTATAAATAAAGAATGACAAAAAAAGGCATTAGTATTTATTTTATTATATTATGCCCTTTTAGGCAAAATATAAAATACATTGTAATGTATCTAGTAATATAAATAAATGAATAACAAAATATTGTAATATCAAATCCATAAAGTAATTATTGTAAAAATGTTACTAAAATTTTTTTTTTTTTATTTACCATGAATCTAAATTTAATAAAGTTTCACAAAAGATGGATTGAATATTATTAAAGAACAAAAATATTGTACATATTAATATTTATGAGGATTCATTCTAAAATATAATTAACTTTTATATAAATTTAAATTATAATATATATATATATATAGTTCATGACAAGAATGACAATAAAAAAATAAGTTAACATGAAATCCTATAAATGGAATACTAAAAATAATTGAGTATACATAATATAAATTATTTTTAAGAAAATGTAAAATTGAGTAGGTAGTAAAAGACTTAAACAATAAATTATATACAAATATAAGCCTATACATTATGAAATAAGAATATTTTTTTAATGTGTATATATATATATATAAATATATATATTTAATATAAATAACAAATTTAGTAAATTAAAACATTGTCGCTCACAATAATACTTTCTACCTGATTGTTTAAACATTAAATTATAAAAAAACTTAAGTTATGGAAAACTGATGTGATCTTATTTTATTCCATCAAAAGAAAATAATGATCAATTATTTATATAAGATAATTGATCATTCAGATACAAAGTAAAAAAACAAATAAAAATAAAATGTCTTCAAAAATATAACTTTATATATATATATATATATATATATCATATTTGTACGTTAAAACTTTTGAGATTGGAAGAATTTTGTGAACGACACAAGTCAAATAATATAATCATACATTTTTCATTTTCATTAATACTTCATAATAAGTAATAATTTGTAAATTTATTTAATGGTTACACATGATGCAACATTTCAAGTTAAAACTAAAAATTGGCATTTGAAGTAAATCTACAAACATTTGTACAAATGATTTATTACAGTCATAAGATTATATTAAATATATAATATAATAATTAGTAATTTAACTCTTTAATGTTATACTTAAAAGTAACAATGCTCTATTAATTGATTTAACCTCATTTGATTCTTTAGTTGATCAATAAGATACTTAAGGACAAAAATTGATGAAATGCATAAAAAAAAATGTATATATAAAATTAATCAAAATTAGATGAACTGAATTTATACATTTCAAAATTTTAATTCAATCTTAAATATTTAATAGTATACGAATTGAAAATATTAAATGTAATTAACAAATTATTGCATCACATATAAAATTAAAACTTATCTATAAAATAAAATGATTATTGTTATAAGCTAATGTATAATACAAAAAAAATGTTATCTGTCTCCACTAATCTGATTCATTTACACTATGCTGAGAAAATATGTCACTAATTTCTTCTTCTTCACTCTCGTCAAAATTTGATTCGTTTGAGTTTTCTAAAATTTAAATATATAAGAATAAAAATAAAATAAAGACACATTTTAATTTTTAATATCATTGTCAATAGGCGTGTTTTGTGTTTGGGCGATGCAGTTTTGAGTGTTTTCTAAATTAGCAAACTGTTTTGGTAATATTCTTTAATATATTTATTTGGTTACTAAATACACTTTTTGACAATCTGGTTGGTGAAATATAAGTTTATATGTTAGCAAACATATAAAAATTTCGTTAACTGGATTTGGTTACTAAAATTTTCACTGTTAAGGACTATCATTATCATTTGTTTATATTATGCATTAAACTTTATTTTTTTTTATTTTTATTACTATTCGTATTTCATTTTAAGAAAAAACTTCAAATAAATAATTATTTAAACAGTAATTAATAGTCATTTTTAAAATTGTATTATTTGTTATCTCATATATATTATCACATTAACATTTATTAATGTGAAAATATCCATTAGATTATATACTACCTTCTCTACTTAACTCTTTTATATTCAAATGGATTAAGAATTATAAATTAGATTAGGTAACCTTGGTACACTAAAATATATTTATATTTTCCATCTGGATGAGACTGAAAATCAATCAGGTCAATCAACTTGACAACGAGAATTGAATTCTTGTGTAATAATAGATTTAACTATAACTCTTTAATTCATAACTTTTTATTTCTGATACATAATTCATGTAAATGTAAAAAAAACATCTCTATATTATATCGAGTAATATTTTTATATTTTCTTGAAAAATCAGAAATCATCTTGTCTTTTTTTAAAATTTCATAAAGTTTGTCATCTTTAAAGTAAGATAATTTACTCGTACTTTTGTACTGTTGCTGTGTGCGATAAAATAATCATTAAGGTAACCATTGGACATTGATCACCATTAATAATAATTAATACATTTAGAAAATACACTTTTCACTAATGTATTGCCAGATTCAATACTTTGCAGGTAATATATATATAAGTGTATAATACTAATAGATAATTGTAATTATTTGACAAATATATATTATAATTATAAATTATAAAATATTATTTACCGTTGACATTTTGAGAGTCTAGTGTATTGTCAGCAGGCCATGGAAACTTGTTATTATCAACAATACCAGATTTATCTTTGGAAAGAGAAAAGTTTGATTCACCTGAATTTTAAAATCAAAATTCATTTATGTTACTAATTCAAATTCATAAGTAAAATTATGAAGACAATACAATTGTGATAAAGTTTAATACCAGTTATATCTGGTGTAGAAGCATCGAGCATTGGTTGTAATATTCTTCTTCGAGCATTGATAAACCAATTATTTACTTGTAATAATGTTAAGTTTGTTTGTGCTGCAATAATTTTCTTTTCATCTTCAGTGGGATATGGATGCTAAAATATTACATTTAGAATTTATAATCAAATAAAATTATTATTAATTATAAATACAGTGTTAAACACCATAATTATTAAATTATTTTATGAAATATAATTTAAAATGACATTATAATATTATTAAAATGACACAAAAAAAATTTAATAAAATAATATAATTCTCAAATTATAAATGTTTAAAAATTATGTTTATATTTATATATAAATAAATTTACATAAATATATATATATATAAATCATTTATAAATATAATGTATAATATGAATAATATTTTGTTTTCCTTTTCTATACCACGACTCTCTCGACTGTCACACAGTTTGAACACCTATGAATTATACAATTTACGGGCAGATTTTTCAACGTTTATGAATTATGCAATATATTATATCTTATTCTACCTTGACTAATATATCTAATTAGTGATTACAACATTACCAATAATTACTAAGGACTAAGCTCCTAAATAATTATTAATATACCATCAAAAAATAGGAAATTAATAATTTTTAAGTATTTATAACTAGAGAATAAAATAATCTTAACATAATCTCTTTCATTATACCATGAATATTATACAAAATTTCATTTCAACATTATTAACAATACTAGAATGTCTAAATTTAAAATATACTTTTACCATGTTTTTTGTTTTATAAAATAACAAAGAAATGTCCATAAGAATAAATCAAGAAATTGTAGGTCACATTTTAAAATGCCTTTATGATTTTTTATGGATGATTTATGTACTTAATTTACATATTTAACATAAAAATTATCTGAATATATATTATTATTTATTATATCACCGGATTTTACATTAATTATTTAAAAATGAGAAAATATTTGTCTTCTTTATCTGCAGAAAGTAATAATTAATATATATAAAAAACTGTAGAAAATAGAACTTTATTAAATTTATTTCTGAATGATCAATAAAAATGGACTTTGTATTGCATTTAAACATTTTTAAATTTAAGAAATTGATTTGTTTAAAGTATTTTTCTTACAATTAAATGTTGAAACAGCCAAGAGCGCATTACACTTGTAGCATGTTTGGGAAGAATTCCTCTTTTTTGTTGCCTTTTCTTTTTGCTTCCAAAATAATCATCTTCTTCATCACAAGAACCTCCACTAGTAGTTGATAAGGAACCTACATATAAATAAATATTTATATTAAAAAATAAATCTCCCTATTATTATGATAAACAAAGTAAATTTAATCTGATATAAATTTTCAATCAAAATTAATATACTATTTATTAAATTTATAAATTATTTGATAATTTAATATTATTATTATAATAAATTTTTAACAACAATAATAACCACATAAGTTACGATATTGCATTTCAGAATAGAATAATGAAAATTAAATAATTACATATTTATAGTATATATTATATAAACCTATTGTATAAATTATATTATTATATAATTATATTAATATATAATTTATGTGTTATTTACCTAAAATAGAAACATTGTTTGGTAATAAATTTGGACCAATTGCTGATAGTGGTATTTTTTCTAAAGAAGAATTTTCATGTGTTGATTTAGAAACTGTCAGATCAATTTGAGAATCATTTGAGGCTTGAGATACATCTTTCATTTCTATAGATGTGGAAGATGGTATATTTGACAATAGACTGGTAATATTTTTTAAATCCATTATTGTCTTTGGTTTTACAACATCGTTGTCTCCAGATTGCCGCACAGAAACTCCTGAAGAGGATATCACCTGTCAAACATTATTATAAACCTAAACCTAATATAGCATAAAAAACTTAACAAATAATACTAAAAATATTAAAATATTTATTTAAAAATAAGTTTTTAAATAAATATCTATAGAAACAACTTTTTACATATTTAATATATAAAAATTGGTCTCAAACATTAAAGTTACATTTTTAAAAAAAAATTATTAGTAAAATCAATTTTATCATTAGTTATTAATAATGTTATAATTTAATGTGGCAGCTATAAAAATGTTCGAATTTAGGTGATTAAGATTAAGAAACATTATTAAAATTACTAATTAACATTATTAAGATTATTTACATTATGAAAAATGTAACTATAAACAAAGTTACAAAATTAATAAACGTAAATATAAATGTAGTTATGCATAGAAACTGTTCATATCAAATAAAACTAAAAATAAATGTTACTTTTTTGTTTCTAATTAAATAAATTAAAAATAATTAATCAATAATTGTACATACTATATATATAAAAAAATATATTTATTATTTATTGTTATATTTTAGTTGTATACAGTTCCTACTTTATAAAAAATAAATATAAACTATACGAAAAATTGCCTACCATTTACTTTAGTACTTTACTTTAGTTATTGTATACAATGTCCAGTCAGAGTGAATAATTTTTCACATTGATTATTGGAATTGGACAGTGTGAATACTGTTCTAGGTATTGTATAACAATGCCCAATTTTACACATTGTTATTGTATTTATACAAAATATGAAAAAAACTGATATGTAAATTTCTAATTTAAATATACACACTTTAATAATAATATAATGAAACAATTGATTTAAAAATTTAAAAGAATCTAAATATAATTGTAGTAACAAATAGCTCACAAAACCCTGTGTATTATGATGTATATATTCCTTATAATATTATTATATAGGCTTCATCAACTATTATTGGGCCTCACATATCATAAAGACAGCTCTGCTTTAGTATTATAACATAAAATAATACTTTATTATAGATAGTAACTTTACAAGATTGACCACCCCTAGAATAATACTCCCCCCCCATCACGCATAATATCTTATTATTAAAAAGTATTTATAAAAATATAAGCTTACCTGAATATGGTGTGGAGAATGGGATAATGGAGAATTACTATTACTTGAGTTACCACTGCTATTATTTTCTAAATAACCTGAAGTGTAATCAGAACGTAATAAATTTTCACTTTGCATTTTAATTTTAAGACATGTTATGTATCTGCTACAAAAATCTTTACATAATTCTTGAACTTTTTCAAGCTCTAATAAATGTATCCGTAAAACTTGAATAGCTTTTATCATCTGAAAAAAAAATTTATGTAAGTAACTATATATTAAATATATTTTAGAAAATCTTAAAAGTTATCAATATTATTCAGGAGAGATTAAATACTTAAAACATTTACTTAGCATACATAAATGGGTGTACCAAGTATGTTTAAATAGTAAAAAATAGAAATAAAATATATCTAATATATATAATGTATCTATGATTATTTTAGTTTAAATATTTTTAAATGTTTTTTTCAACAATGTTGAAATACAAAAAAATTAAATTAAAAAATGTTTTAGAAAATTATAATTATAAATTAAATGTTTTTAAGAAAAATTGTAACTACTCACTGGCCACTACTATAATAAATAAAGAACTCAAGTCTATAATAAACTTTATGTTTAATATTTTTATACAATCACTAACAATAAATTTTTTTTTTCACTAGAATTAGTGAAACATAAATGTAACTTAATTAAAAATAATGTACAAACCAGTCCATCTATCTCTGTGTCATTAATTAAAAACGGCTTTCTATCTCTTTCCTGATGTTGAACAAAGGCTTGGATGTCCATATTAAAACTTTCAGAATTCGATATTGCAGCCGATTGAGTAGCTTGTTCACATCTTTCAAAGAGCAATGCTAGTAAAGGAAAAAGAGGATGCCTAAAAATAAAATTTGATATTAAACAACATTTAAAAATAATAATATTAAAAATATCGATAACCTATTGATAAATGTCATTATAATAGAATTGTAAATTACTTATATACAGCTCGTTTGTCTGCTTCAAATACAGCTTGATCCGATTGTTGGATATTATTGTTGGCAATTGCCGTTAAATTAGATGTAACACTATCTGAGTATGAGACCATTATTAAGCTTTATACTTATCTGTTTACTTTTTCCATTATTAAAAAACCTGTGAACAAAAATAAATATATATTTATTTATTAGATATCTTTAGAAATGGGTACCTTATATATTAGTTTTTTATTATAATTGATGTGAAATTAATTTATAATACAAGTAATTAGGTTGCATTTACAATAACAAAATTAATAAATTTACTATTATTATATATTATCTAGGTACTATTAAAATTAAAATAAGTTAGATAAGTAGATAGGTAAAATATATTATATTTAAAATAATTAATTTATATGCCTATTTGTAAATCATATATTTAGAAAAATATATGAAAAATAAAATTAATATAAAATTTGTTATACACAATAAAGTAAATCCAGCAAACTTTACTAATTTAATAACAAGTATTTATAAATATATACATGCATTTTTTTTTGTAAACCGAGAGCTGGGAGAGAACTGCTTTCGCGGTACTTTCTTTCCGAATATGCACGTAGGAGCTAGAATAAAAATTAAAACTCACAAAGAATACAATACATACAAATGACAAAGTTGTCATTTGTGTTTTATACCGCTGTCACAATATATTGTGTTTATAGACGACAAACTTGAAGCAATTGTGAAATATTGAATTGTATCGTATTCGAATGACAGATACTCGTGTATGAGACAGGTGTGCACACGGCCTATCGCTAACACGTATAAAACCCTTGGAGACAAGCGAGTACATAAGCACAAGTGCACAAGCGTTTGAGGTTCACGGCGATGAGGTCTGAAGTCCCGGACAAATAGTATAAAACATTGTTCATGATAATAGCGACATCAGAAAAAAAAGAAAAAAAACACCTGCGCGTTTTAAATGAAATCAAAAAATAAATAAATAAAAATATTCTTCGTACACGGGTCATTTTCAAACATCAATAGGGAAAAATAAAAGTGGAGAGAAAAGGGTTTGCGGTAAGTACAAGTACCGTTATACTCACCGGCCACATTTGTCGCGGCACCCAAGCGATCCGTGGTCATCGACGAGACGACGAGGTGGACGCGCGGCCGGCCGCTAGCGCGATTTAAGCTCCCGTCGTACACGGCCGTTGCGTTACGCGCGTCCTACCGCGGCGTTTGCGTCGGCGGTGGTAGCGGCACCGGACAAACTATGACTTTTCGACGAATAATCGGTGTACATCACACCACTGCGGACGGTGCGTAATCACTCACGTGAGCGCATTCGCGATGAATAAAAAAATTGTAAAATTAAAAACTTAAAACAAATAATAATGCCTGCGAGTAATAACAATAAACGTACGCGATACACGCACGGCGAGATAAGGGACTGTGCGAGGTTTTTTTTTTTTTTTTATTATTTTCTATTCTTCTTCTTCTTATTATTATTATTATTATTTTTATTATTATTATCATCACGGTCGGTGCCGTTGCGTAGTTCGGAGCGCTGCCGCGGCCGGCGCTCGGGTATTTATCTCTTTTTTTTTTTCCCCCTTTTTCTCCCCGGAACGATAACGATAAAAGCGAATCGCGCGCGCGCCCGCTCACGAACGTGCGAGCGAAGGGAGGAAAAACTGCCGACGCCGAATGTGCCGGCACCCGTGTGCGTGCGACACTTAAAGACGCACAGGGTGTTGCGGATTACGGTCGACAAAACCGGCGTCCTGGTTATTCGTTGTGTTTTTTCCAATCACCCTGTATTTTTCACCATTGTGACCGTGTGCGCGGTGTATAATGTAATTGTACGGGGTTTTGCTCGCGATATTACATTATGCGTGTGTATATCGCCGACGTGACGTTACGACTTTTACGTCGCAGTTGTCGTCCGTCGGTGCGGCGCGGGCAGGACGATTTAGGGGGAACGCGCGAGCTAGATGGTCGCGTCGTCGTATCGTCCGTTCGGCGGTAGGGAGCCTTTTTACAATAATAATAATAATAATAATATCCTGCCCTGCCTTGCCCGATGTTCTTGCAGCTCACCGTCTCTGCGAAATAAAACATTGTTGTTTTCTCGCGCGTTCCACTCCGCCTCCGCGCCGCCATTCCGGCGTACGCAATGTAATGTAGTAATACACTCTGCGGCCGCCGAGCAAACATCCGACGTTTGCGCATCGCACATTCGCACGCGTATAACAATGCCGTATAAAACGGAAAGGCCGTAGCCATTTTCCGCCAGACACGTCATTCCGTTTTCCAACAAAATTATAGAAGACGAAACGTTTCATTTCTCACCGCTCGACATTTTTTGGCGAATCATGCGAATTTATGACATTAATTTTCGCTCGGGTATTTCATAAATTGGCATTTGATTAAAAACGCATTTTTGTTTTTGTCAATTTAATACAAATAAATTTCTAACGGACCAACAACTTATTTATTAATCGGAGTTTCTCAATAAACAGCAATGCTGTTTAAAATCGCATCCGCCCGACGGAAACGTCATTTATAAAATTTACGTTGCACACGTTAAATATACAATGCTTAACCTACGTAAATTATAATAAAAAATTAATCGGACAAAGTTTTTGTCTAGATGAAACAACTAAAAATATCGACACCCATCCCATACTATTCTAAACATCAAAATAATCGATATATTATTATATGTTATTGAAATATGTTATTTTTCTCATTCAACAGATAAGCTACTTATAACTAAATAGTTTAATACTAATTACAAACAAAAAAATATAACTATTTTTGATTCGTAATTTTGCCAAATAAAGACCAAACACCCACCCACCCCGTTTAGCATGAAACTAATAATAAAGCTTATTCATAGGAACCCTTTTTGCGCCGCCGCTGCGCACAGATATTGGATACTACGTTTTCTTCGCAATATTTGGAACATTTTTAACGAATACATTTCCATTGACCTTTCTAAAAAAAAAAAAAAATGAATGCGTTCTTAAAACTTAAAAGAACACTGTTAAAAATAGCTTACATTTATAAATAATGTGAAAATCATAATTATTGCGTACGACGAATAAAATATGAAATTTGAAAAAATTAACAACATTTCCTAAATGTATAATTTTGTATTTGATAAGAATTTAGATTTATAATAATTTACACTACACGTTTTATTACCCCATATCCCTTCACACAGTTCCCACAAATAATAAGTAATATCTGCAAGTGACTTTTAAATAACTCTCAAAGAATAGCTGCATCGATTTCAGCAAAACAAAATTAATTATTTAACTGAATCATTCATAATAATGTTAAACAACGTAATTTTATTTTATTTTGTGTTGTATTTATAAATAGCTAAAACTGATTAAAAGTTAATTTGTATCCTGTATGGAAAGTTTAAATATACTCGAATATTAACTACTAATTTGCAAGGTGCGTCAAGGCAATTGCCCCCTCGGCTTTTTTGTCAATTATCCTAATCATTACCTATATAATTTAAAAATTAATTTTTTACGTTATTAAATTACCTAAACCTATACGAAAGAAAACATTTCACAAATAATAATATAATTTAGCACTAATCGGATAAGTAGTAAAACTAAAAATTGAAAAATAAAAATATTTTGCACCAGCACTTCACGAATTCCTGCAGGCACCCTTGCTAACTAGTTAAATTTACATTTAGATATTTTTTTTTATCTAGTCATATTTTAAATATAAATATTTATAAAATAGTTTTTGTGTAGTAGTAATAATTAGAAATTAATCATAGTAAAATAGTCGAAACATGTTTGAGAGATTATCATAAGTCAGTAAAACAATAAGTATGAAGTACTATGTAGTATGTATTAATTGTAATATTGTATATCTATAACTTATTTCTGATTCTTAATATAATAAAATTATATAGTGATTCATATACTCATTAGCTAGTCATTACAATATGTATATCGGCTATCGAATGATCTAGAAAAATGCACATCAAGAAAGGTATTTAAATATATTTTTATAATAATTAGGTCGGTATGCTTAATTGCTTAATTACTAACAACTTGCTGCCTGCAAGTCGTGTAATATCGGTAAAATATACTAGGTATTATTAATAATATATACAGACGAAATTTAAAAAACGTATAGGTAAGTACCTATAGTAATAGTATTATACAAAAACCTACTACGTTTATACCTACACAATGTATACCTAGGCAATTAAAAATTGTATAATTAAAACAATAATTAATATGTAAACGATATAAACAACTAAAACCTAATTTAATCAAACAAATTTGGGTTTAATAATAAAACGTGTTTATTTTTGTACATAATGGCCATATAGCTACATAGTTACAAAGATTAAATTTATTTTATTAATTAAAGTTCCCTTGCCCTTTGGTCCTAAAACCTGTGTTCTTATAATAAAAAATATATATTTTAATCTAAAAATTAAATTTTTATTTTTAAATTCGTGTACCTACTTATATTCAATATTGTATAGTTTGTAAATTACCATTTAAAATTAAGTAAGTTTACTTGTACCTACAACTTATAAGGTTATTATACAAGTAAACAAGTTGCATATGTTTAATTTTAGAATTACGATTCATTTATTCATATACGTAAGCGTATAGTAACACAGATCAATGGCGTTTTCAGGAATTTTTAATGGACAAGGATAAATTTTTTTTCTGAAAAATGATTTGTAAGGCAAAAATTTCTAATAAATGATTATAAAAAAAAAATACCTATGCGATAAAGAAAAAATAAATATCGTTAATAGTTGGAAAATAATAATGAACCTAAAAAATGTTCTTTAAACTTTTTTCTTTTGTTGACATTTCAAAAAAAAAATAATGGCCAAGAGGGGATCTATCCCTCTCCAATTTGAGAACGCCTATGATTGATTATAGAATAGTCAGAATAGGTAATTATAGAATAAATAGGAACAATTGGGTAATTATAAATAGGTAATAGATACCTAACAAATTATTATTAAAACATTTTTTAACTAGTTTAGTATAATATTATTTGAATGAACATGATAATAAGTTTATTTATTTAAATTATGAATCGATTTATGTATGAACTAACGGGTCAAAATATCTTCAGAAAAAAAATTTCTAACCAAAAACATATTTTAAAATTTTTTTTTTAATACGTATAATATTAAAATAAATAAGTACCTATATTAGTTAAATTTTATTATAAACATAGGTACATTAAAAATAACAATCAATATATTTAAGTAAATAGGTAATAAATAACGGTTTTAGATTTTTACCTAAATTTATAAATCGTATGCTCTTTAACATTTTTATTCCTACGTATAAATATGTATATAGGTAAGTCGTATGTAGGTAGGTTAGTACAGATAAATATCATCAATAGTATAAATTCAAATTCGATTTTAACAAATAAATGACATATTTATAGTGATATATTGTATAGGCACCTACTATTGTAGAGAATTAACGAAAATTTCAAAATTGTTTTTATTTATAAAAAAAAAAAAAATGGGTATTTGACTATTGATCAGTAATACGTAATATGATATATGGACTTTTATTGTCATGAAATTAGTGTAAATTTATTAAATTCGAGAACATGCAATCAAATAATATCATAAATCAAAATATCTATAAAGTATATTCTTAAAAAAAATATGCTAAAATAAAATAAATTATGCATTGAAACTACCTATTTGCTTTGATGTTTGTACATTTAAGCGTACCTAATTTAATTTTAAAATATATTATATTATAATTTTAATATTGCATTAATTAATGCCAAAAAATGATTTATACTAAACATTGCAATACAAATTTAAATTTTAGATTCTGAGCAGAGCGAAGAATGTATTGTTTCTACAAAGATGTTTTTTTTTTTTTTATGTATGAATACATTTTTTCGGATAGAAATAATTATCTGATTATCACAAGTGGGGTATGCTTTCGGTAGCAAATCGTGTGCTCTTGGTACTTTATGAAGCTCATTTTTCGAATTTTCCCAAAGTTATTCCCTAAGAGAAGAAAAACTACCAAAAATTGGCAAAATTACGATTTTTGTCATTTTTTATTTTTTATTTCGTGATAACTAATTGAGTTTTGATTGTAGGAATTTTAAAATTTTTTTGAGCACTAACATTAGTAATATACAAGTGTGATAAAATTTTGGAAGTAATTGGTTGATTTTTTGGCCAAATATAGAGCTTTAAATTTTTTTACAAAAAAAATTAATATTACCTACAATTTTGAGTTTATCGATTTGATAATTTTACAGAAGCCTAATAATATACTACTTAATCTTGTTACAAAATATTTTGAAAATCGTGACAGACAATTTTTTTTTATAAGCTTTTTATTATTATTTTTTTCTGATATATGAAAACATGTTTTTAAGTAGAAATGATGGTCCGATTACTACAAATAGGGTACTTTTTCTGTACCAAATTTCATTTAGTTGATACTTTAGATAGCTAAATACAACCTAATCGATATTTCAGATGCCTACATATTTTTAATAATTAGTATTGTAAATTAGTAGTAAAGTGTATATTTTTCAGCTTATTGTATAACTTGTAAGACATAACTTTCTTAACACCGAATACGAATAATGTGTAACAATAAATTCAATATTAAAACTTTTATTTTGCATTTTATTAAAAATTTCTATATTTTAGATACATTTTACTGTGTTTTAAATATTTTTTATTTTTATTTTATAGGTTTTAAGTTCACAACTCATTATTTATAATGTTATAAATAAACGTTTTTATTGTAATATCGAGTACTTTCATTAATTTTGGATTGTTGGTTTTTTTCCAATGAAACTTCACTGATCAACTGGACATTCTTGTTGTTCATGTAATGAAAATAATAATATAATTATATAATAATATATTTGTAAATTTGATTTCCCGCCCATTCACTAGCTGCGACCGTGTTGCATTGGAATCGGGGTTATCTTGTCATTCAATAATTTTTGGTTTACAAAATCCCGTTTATGTTAAATTAAAAATCATCCCTTCAGTGTCACCCAATATTTTTTATGGTGTAATACTTCTGGGTAAGGTGGCACTGAAGGCGAAGGATTATAAAAGATTTGTACAGACTGGGCAGCGTCCATTACGTTTCTTTTGTCCGTTTTTGAGACGTTACGCGTGCAACTGTTTTCGTTCCCGTTTGCTGTTGCTGCGACCACTTGTTTCAATCATCATTTTTCAATCGTCGTTTCGGTTTTACAAACCGATTTCTTCAGGTAACTATCGCGCGTGGCAATTTATATTTAATATTGCCATCGTACTAATGTGTTTGTATGCTGGTCAAATAATTACCAACAAAAGTCATTATTGGCTTCTGTACACAACTGTGATAGGTACACAATATGATTTGTATAGCTGCGACGATCTATGATTTTTGCCCAATGGGACATAATTATTTTGGTTTCAGACCGACGACTGGTCATTTTTCGTCGACCAACTTATCGTTGATTTATTATTATAATTTTAATAAAATAGAGTGTGTAAATGGTTAATATTTTAGCAGCTTGCAAGCCTTAAACGTTATTTCGTTTTAATATTATTTGTTTTTCGTTCGTTGTTGGCAAATTTATTTGATTGTTTAGCAAATTTTATCTCGGCCACACATTATATTTTTTATTAAAAATTAAAAAATAGCAATTAATTACGAACCTATATTATTAACCTATATTGTTTGTTTAACAATTTTATATCAATAATTCCGTAGGTTATCTACAAATGTTTGTGTGTACCTACACTACACTGTATTTATTTACTAGTATACATATCAACACTGGAAATTCGTAATGTACACTTCCGATTTCGGATTACACAATTATTTGTGTCGGGTTTTACTAAAATAATAAGGGCTACATAAGTAGCACTAAGCCTGCAGAAGTCTAATCATATATTGCTGATTTGATTATTCGTTTTGTTTTTTTCGATTATTAATCCGCTTTTTTATTGTTTTATACACCCACACTTTTATTATATCTTAATTATACAAAATAATATGTTCATTATTTTGTGTACAAATC
This sequence comes from Eriosoma lanigerum, assembly GCA_013282895.1. Taxonomy (NCBI): domain Eukaryota; kingdom Metazoa; phylum Arthropoda; class Insecta; order Hemiptera; family Aphididae; genus Eriosoma; species Eriosoma lanigerum. The sequence goes on from CM023362.1 coordinate 7,927,571, forward strand.
TGTTCCTCGATTACAGGAGATTTCAGGTTTGATTGTCCGATCACCTTCTATATCATCTTGCACAAACCATAATATCAATTGTATTAATTTTTTAACTGTCAAAAAATGTACCTACTACTATATAACTATATAACTAAACAATAAGTCAACAAATTAAAGATATAATTTTTTAATTTTATCTCATTCCTAACTCCAATTTCTACACGTAGCTATAATAATAACTAATGTTGATTTACAGTTAAAGTTAAATTATATTTAAAAATTTAGTCAATTTCACTGAAATTTAGCTAACATCTAGGTATTTCTTTATCCGAGTTATTAAACGACATGAAAATTGTTGTTTTTATTTGCGTTTTAACTTAGGCATAATATAATGAGATATTGGTAGGTTTAATGAATAAAATATTATGGTTTAATTAGGTACCTAGGTAATTAATATGTTTCAGACAAGGGAAAATCTAATAACTATTTAAATTTGGGGCATTTAACATAGGTAAAATCACGAGGTTATATAAGACAGTGCCACAATATCCTCCCGGACACCCGGAGCAATATCCTGGAAAATGATCCCTAGTTTTTATAATTAATTTTTTTGGAAAATTATTAGTTAATAATATATTTAATATCTACTAAAATAATATTAACCTATTTGGATATCTGGTTACATACCAAACCAATTAACAGAAATATAGTAACATTGGTAATTTTGTATACACAATTTATACTTTATTAAGATAAGATCATTTTCAAAATTAAATGTGAAAAAAAATTATTTAAGAAATTCTTGTGGCCAAAATTGGCTTTCAAATATAGCAATACTTAATATAGAACATAAGTACACTTCTGAAATTAGTACAGAAAAAATAATAAACAATTTTTCTAACTTGAAAGGTAGAAATATAAAATATTTGTTTAAATTTGATTTGTGAAGTGTACCTATAATATATATTAAGAATCTAAGTACATTATTTAAAATAGTCAGATACAATATTATATATATGTAATTTTAGTAGCTAGGTATATGATAATATTACAATTTTAAATGTGTATGGCCATACTATATGGCTATATTGTATAATGTATTTAAAATGTAATTTATCTTTACATTATTAAATTATTAAATTATTCTTAAATAACCTTGGAGATATCAATAGTAATAATTTCAATAATTATTTATTTTTGGTTGGGGGGGATTAATTATTGTGTCACTTGCCACCAGTGACTCCCTCTGTATCTGCTCTTGTTTTCAGATAAATTTTTTAGGTACACTTGATCTGTATAATAACTTTTTCTAAGTAGGTATTTATATTATGTGAGCCTATTTCCAAATATGTGTGTTTTAACGTTTAACTTATTAAAAGCCAATCCACCAAGGTGGTTGGTGAATATTATAATATCTATAAATATAATACCTATTATTTAAAAGACAAAAAGTATTAAAAAATTGAAATATTAAAATTGTTTTATCGCTTATGGCTTATCAATATAATACAACATTGACAAGAGCACTTTTTGGAGTCGAATACTCAGTTATCACGGTTTTTGTTACTACTGTGATATAGATAAGCAGTACAAAATTATTCATGAAAATTAAATAATTAATTTGAAATTTAAATTAATTATTGTTTATATGTAAAAATGTGATAATTACCTACAATATTAATTGTTACTTAAACAGTGTTAATTTTTAACATTAATATTTTTCAAAAGTTTTTACCCATTTACATTTATTATGTTTATATTAGACATTCGAAGTGTATTAATTATTTTCTAACACTATAAAAAAAATATTAAATTATTGCCAATGACATATTATCTGGGTAAAAAAAACAAACATTTCATTAAAATATTTTTACTACTTATAATTTTTATATTAAATTTTTGTACTCTATTGTTGTTAAATTTGTTAATAAAGTTATCCAGAATAATAGTACGAATAGTGTATATCAATTTGAATTATATTCTTGCTATATTTAATTTTCTTCTTTATAGACAACACAAAATGAATAGTATTGATCAATTAATATTTTATTATTACAATTTTTGTTTTACTAATGATATATTGTGCAAATATTCATGTAGTTTGTATAAATTCAGTTTTCTTGTGTAGATCTGATAAATAATATTACTGACTCTTTATTTTATTTATGATCATTAAAATTAGTAATTTTAATAACGTTCTTAACATTAGTATAATAAAATATTTCAATTCAAGTTTGAATTAGAACAATATTTACATATTTTCATTGTAACTACATTATATTATAAATATATGATATTATATACTGTATTACAAAAAAAAAAAAAAAAAAATTGATACAAACCTACAAAATAATAAAATATGTATATTTCAGTAATATTAATTAACTTAAAAAATACTTTTCTTATAATAATTTAGTGTATAAATATTAAATAATATATTTAAGCAAATAATTTCTAACTTACATTTTATATAAAATATTATAATGTAAATATAATATTGTTGTACTTATATGATAATATTGTTCTTGGACTAATATGGTGAAAATTCAAATTATATCAAGTGGATAATAATTAAATGATATGTATTTAATTATTTTATTTTATTTATTTTTTACTTATAGTAGAAAAAAAATGTTTTTATACAATTTTGTTGTTTTTTGTTTCTTATTGTTACTTGTTAAGTCTTGTTTATCTTAATTACAAATTTTTTTTTATAGGTTTTACAATTTCTTCAAAATCTAACTGTTATGAATAATGATCCTGGTATAATTTGCATTCAACATTGTAATAAGAAAAACATATACTGTACCAAAATACCAACATGTTGTCCTGTTTGCAAAATAAGTTTAGAAAATTCAGTGAGCCTTCCAATCAGGTAAATAAATTTTTGTATATTTGTGACATAAAAGTTTAATTAAAATACTATTGAAGTGAACTGAAATTGATTACATATATTATGATTGTACTATAGAATAAATTATCAAAAGCATATGTATGATTATCAGCTATTAACTATGGTATCTACTTTAAAGAAATATTATATAAAATACTGTAGACCTATTTGTTTTGATATTGTCATATATTTAGATAACATATAATGTTATATATTCAAACATTTATAGTATTTATGATTTTTTTTTGCTTATATAATTTTCTATTTACTTTAAAAAAGTTTCAAATTAACTAATTTAAAGAAATATATGATATTAATAGAATTGTTTGCTATGAAAACTTGTAGTTTTCAGATTTCTATATATTGATTCAAATTTAACTGATTGCATTTTTTTAAATATATTATTAAATAGAGTAAAAATTAAACCAATGAATAAGTAAATGTCATATATTTTATTTCTATACTATAATATTTGTTTTAAATTTTTAAAATAAAATTACAAATGTATGAAAAATATCATAAATTTGTTTGATCAAAGGTGATTTTTATGATCATAATTTTAATTAATAATTTAATATACCTAATAAAATACAATTAAATATTATCTAGACATGTTGTTTATACTAAAAGTTTTTGTAAGGTGTGAGTATGAACTTTACTATTAAACAAGTTTGGGTGGAGTCTTTGTATTTTACTAAGTTTTTTTTATATTGTTATTTGTATAAAATATGCTTGTGCTTTAAGAAAACTTGAATTCCAAATTTTAAGCTATTTACACGGTTAGAAATTTAGTATAATTAAATATACAATTGTTACTGTTAATTTACTTATTCATTACTATTTTTTTACTACTGTAAAATAATAATTGTTACATATTATATTTAATGAAGTAGTAATTATAGAATTATGAATATTGTACAGTTTTTAGTGATATTGTGTAGGCTGATAACATTTACAGTTTATAACACTATAAACTGTATAAATAGGTAGGTACCAAGTATCGGTCATAATCTTAATAATATTGTAATATACATTTTTAAACTGATCCCTTTAAAATTATATTTTATATAAATATATTGAGATTTTTAAAAATATTTCAAAGGAATGTATTAATTTAAATTTGTTTATTTTTAGAGTTCCTTACCCTTTTGTAAGAGCATCTCAGCAACCATGCTGTATTGTTGTGAAACCGACTGAAGGTGATTTTTTAAAGTAAGTACAAATATAAAAATAAAAATAATTATAATTATTTGATTTAAATATATTTAACATACATATATAAAATATTCATGGGTAATTTTATTTATTTCTTATGTTAGTGATTATCATTTAATGGATGATTTACATATTGGGGTAACGACTTCAAGAGGTACTGTTGTATCATATAATTGGAATGGAATTACAGTGGATACTGACAATTGGCAAGGATGTTTAGTTGTCTTTCAACTAAATGATAATAGTTGGGAAACACAATGGGATGGTATACTAAGTGATCTTGTAAAGAGTAATTGTTGGAACAGTACTAGGTTAGTTATTTAATATTAATAAGATTTTATATAATTTATATAGAAAAGATAATATTTATTTTTTTTATTAGTATAAATAAAAGGTTTAGACGAATCTTTTTAAATTAAATTTATAAGTATTAAAATACTTGATTTATCACAAAGACTGGACTTAAGTTAAGCTAATTTAAACTTGAGTTTAGTTATATTATGAGTTACTTCATATTTAACTATACTAAATATGATTAATTTATTACTTATTTATGTTCTAAGAGACTGAGTTATTTTGTATTATATTTTTTTTTTCCATTAAGTTTTCTCCATTTATTGTGATAAATTTATAACTATCTATGAATTTTAAGTTTATCTAAATATGTAGCTTCTTATTTATTGAGCTTATTAAGTTAATCAACCTTATTGTTAAATGTTATAAATTGAAAGCAACTATTTCATTGATTTAAATATCAAATGGGTATGCTAGATAGTCATTTGAGAAAATAGAATGTTACATTTTTATCTAATTACTAATTTTACTTAATCACATTATTTACCTTTAGTAGTAAAAATTTAAAATTATTAACTCGATAAATTTATAAATTGTATTTTGTCAAAATAAATCATCAAAAATTGTCTTATATTAATTACATATTTAAATACAATTAGGTAATTGTATTGCCCTAATTACTAATTAAAACAATTAATTGAAAAAATATGGTACGATGAGGAGATACCATCAGCATGGAAAATATCGCTATTATGTCCGATATATAAAGATGCTATGGATTACCAGAACTGTAGGGGAATCTCACTTCTTAATACATCGTACAAAATTCTGTCAAATGTGTTACTAAATAGGGTGAAACTATACGCCTAAGAGATAATAGGAGATTACCAAATGGGGTTTACACAAGGTAAATCAACTGTAGACTAAATACATACAGTCAAATAAATTATGAAAGTTGACCAATATATATACTTACTATTTGTAGACTTCAAACAAGCTTACGACTCTATCAAGAGAAGTAGTCTTTGGCAGGTTATAATTTAACTCGGAATACTGGCAAAACTTGTGAGATTAGTGAAGGTTTGTGTTCAAAATTCAAAATGTAAAGTAAAGTTCAACTCAGGAATGTCAGAAGATTTTCCAATAGAAACTGGTCTAAGACAAGGAGATGCGTTATCCCCTATACTCTTCAACATTGCCCTGGAGTCGGTGGTAAAGAAAGTACAAGAAGAATCCATAGGTCTAAAAATTGGAAATCAAAATGTGGTGATGGCAGCGCACGCGGATGATATAATTATAATGGGTGAAACAGAAGACCAAGTAAGAAACACAGCATATAAATTAATAGAAGAAAGAAAAAGTATAGGTCTAAACATCAATGAAGACAAGACTAAATACCTAATTGTATCACGGAGGCAACATCACCAAAATTCAATTTCAGTGGTAGATATTACATTTAAAAAAGTACCTAACTTTAAATATCTTGGAGTAGATGTAAATGAAAGGGCAAATAGCCATGAGGAAATCAATCGTAGAATAATAGCAGGGAATAAGTGCTATTTCTCACTGGTACTGCTGTTTAAGTCAAAACTACTATCAAGGAGAACAAAATTCAGATTTTACAAAGCCCTGGTCAGGCTTATAGTATTGCACGCTTGTGGGGCATGGGCATCAACAAAGGCAGATGAGAAGAAGCTAATGACGTTTGAGAGGGAAATACTAAGGAGGATCTTCGGCCCTAAAAAGAATACTGAAAACAACAAATACGAACGATGGACGAATGCAGAACTAAGAGAATTGTTTAATGAAACTGATATAGTAGATGTTCTAAAGAGTCGATGACTTAGCTGCGCAGGACATATATGGTGAGCGGAGGGTAGTATAATAAAAAACGTCACAATGTGAAAGTTATATCGAACAAGACCAAGAGGACGACCAAGTCAGCGGTGGAGCGACCGAGTAAAAGAAAATCTGAAACTCTTAGGAATCAGAGATGGCAAAAGATTAGTGATGTATAGAGAGGCGTGAAGAGGCATAGTGGAAGTGGCGATGGGTCTAAACAGCTTGGAATAAGCCATAGAAAAAAAATTAAAAATTACATATTTATTAATTAATTTAATCATATATTAAGTACAAATTATCAAATATTATTTAAGGTTTATAAGTCCAGCTTGTTTTAATATCAAGATTTAATTTTTACACTTATTTTGAGAGCTTTAAGGCATGTAGTATAAAGGCATAAAGAGATTGATTAAACAGGATTTATTACTTATCTATTAAAGTAATTTAGATGAAATTGAAATCTGTCACTATTCCTAAATAATTAATATTTTATTGATGGAGATTAAATTCATAGTTTGATACATTAATTTAACTACAAATTAAAAAGTACTGTTTATTATTAAATTAAATTAATAATTTTCCAGAAAAGAGATTTAAGTTAACATTTCACGAATTACCAATTTTAAATATTATTATTTTTTTCATAGGACCGAAAATAAATAATGCATTTATAAATATTATAAATAATCTACTTTTGTAAATTAATTTATTTTGGAAGAAAATGTACTTATTATACCTATATATTATAATATTATCGATTGAAAGCTTTCTTTACTGTACCATTACTTACCTGAATATAGTATAATATTATATATTAAAATATAAAGAATTAATATTAACATTTCACCATTGAAAATTCATTCAAATCAATTATTAAAGTATTTTCCCAAAAGTAATATTTTTACTCCATTTACTATACATTATTGAAATATTACAAATTGTAACAATATGCAGCAATTAAACCTTTAGGTTTACAATTTTTGTGTATATACATGTATTGTACAATAAAAATATTGTAGTAGATAAATAATAAATATATTATATAAGTAAGCGTGGTTAAATTTATAAATATTATTATTCAGACTTAAAATTTAAAAATAAAATAAAATAATATAACTTTAATAAATAATACGATTTATTGAAATGTAGCTGATTTGTTTTATTCATTTAGATATGAAATTTGTATAATAATGTAAATTGATAATACATGATAATATTTATATGAGCATTTTAAAAATTTAAAAAATATTTTGAAAAAAGGGTATAATTTATTATTGTACTAAAAAAAAAATTATTTGTTCTTTATGGTTTATATTTATAAATACAGTAGAATATAATGAATAAATATATCCAATTGAAAATAAATGTATACTTCAACTATTTATTTTTCAATTAATAAATCTACGTACAAATTATGCTACAAACTGAAAAATTTAATGGCATTTAACAAAAACAGTTCTTATTATTTTTTTTGTGATTAAAAAAAAATTGTAATTTATAAAAGGAATAGACTATTAATGTATTTGTTTACTTTAAGATAATATGTACCTACCTAGTTGTTTTTTTCTGATTATTTAAATTTTACTAATTAATTAAATGTAAAATTTAAAACTTAATATTTAAATAATTATAAACTTTGTCATATTTTAATCGAGCATTAGTAGTATGAATTTAAAAAAGATTTCTGATGTCTTTATTTTCCATATGTATAATTAATGACGTATATGGTTCTTTGCAAATACTTGTAGTTTTTGTTTGAAAAATTAATTTCAGGATAATCTTTCCATTTAGACATGTTATTTTATTTGTTATATTAAACAAATAAAATTAAAATATTTCATCAAGATTCATTGAAAATAGATTTTTGAGGATTATAAATTAATCATTGTTTTCAAATGTGTAGCTAATTAAATTTAATACACTAATACAAATATTTTGCATAAAGATAATTGAAACAAAATGAGTGGTTAAATACAATTTCCTTTGTTATTTTTCATTAGTAGTTTTTACTATTAATTTATGATGAACTATATTTTTATATTTTATTTTGTAATAATTTAGAAATATGTACACAAGTACAACATGTAGGAAACCCTCATTTGTGGTAAAATGTATATATAATATTACTTTATAGTAATATATTCATATTAGCTAGTGTCATGAAACTTAGAAACCCAAATTAAAAATTATTTTAAATGATAATTCAATTTTCAATCATGTATAACAAAGAAAACCCATATTTAAAATTGTAAATTCATTAGATTTTAAAATTATAACTAGATTTATAGTCTTCAAAATGTATTATTACTTCTAGGGTTGGGTCAAAGTATAAATTAATTAAATACCTGATGCGATATCTTATTGGTTACATATCAAGATGAATGTTATTTAGAGTTTAATAATAATAATAGTTTATAGATTATTTTCAAAGTATTTTTATTTTAATTTACAGATATAACGAAAACGAATACAATTGCTTTTTATTTGTGATGGCATTCGTCAAACAATTCAATGCATTGAAACCGTCGATGTGTCGCGTTGAGACAAGAGAAGACTTTACGGAATTGCACATAGCTCCTGCTACAGTAAAAGCTCATAAATATATTTATCTTTACAGACAGATTATCGAAAACGGTTTCTATATTTACAATCAATCGTCAAAAGAAATATTGTGCACACAATAATAATATCATTATATATACCACGATTATAATATTATAATGCCATGTCGGACATTTTATTTTTTTAAAACATGTTTAATTTTTGTGCTGATATAAATTGCTATCTAATGGTATTATCTATGAATTAAATATCATTAAAATTATTATATATACCTAACTACAACAAATAGATTTGTACTTTGAACATAATTATATATATATATATATATATAATAATAAATTTTGTAAAAAAAAAATACAAAAAACACAAAAGAGCGGTTTTTTTTCATTTATATATATATGGTATATATATTATATATTATACAAATTGATTGAATGTCCATATCAATAATCAATAGAAGTTACAACACAACTAATAGGGAACATTGTCGAGTAATTTACATATTGTTACATAATTTAATAACAATATTAACGTAAAGGCAGACTGGATCTTAACGCTTAATTAACGTGTTATAATTATTATAATTCAATTTAAGTTTTGTTTTACAAAAATATATTCCAAGAACAGATTCTTGTTTCTAGATCGCAATCTAGACTGTAATCTAATCCATAGATATAGGTACTTAATTACATTGTTTACAATGATTCAATTTTTAATTGTGAGATACAAGAGGGAGGGGGGATGTGTGGGAATAAAAACATTTAGTGTTTTAGTAATATATACTATTATTATAATATAATAGTAATAAAATGATAATAAAATATTATTCATGTAGTGAGACGTGTTAAACAAAAATTAATTTCATAAAAATAATGAGAAGTGGTGTGCGGGGATAACGGTTTGTTGCGTTCAAGCTTTGGGTTTCTCGGTTGTCGACGTCGTCTGTGCAGCGCTCTCCGCGGACGGTTCAGCTGCGTTCTCGATGACCGTGATCTCGGGATACTCGAGCTTTACGCCGGGCTCGCAGTCGAAAATTGGACAACATTCCGGGAATGCCGCGGTCTTATTTGTCTTCTCCGACAGCTTGCACTTGGGGTTGGACTTGGGGTACGGCCCGCAGTCCTCGACCAGTTCCAACAGACGGTCGGTTCCCTCGCCCTGTACGCATGTGGAACGGCCGCAGAACGGTGACAGTTCCCACGTGTGTCCGGGTTCTACGGTGGCGCATTTGGTCGACGCGAAACACAGTCCCGGGAAATCTGTATCATAAAATGTAATAATAGTTTTATATAATATTTCAAAAATTAAATAAATCGTCATACGAACAAAATAAATATTACGTAAGCAAATACCCACATTCTACCTCCCCCTCAAATACGCCGTTGAGCAAACGAAGTTTTTTTAAAAATCTTTTTTTGTTTTTGTGCCAATCGACTAAAACAAATTTTGACCCTTTCAAACGTGTAAAAAATACTTTTAAAAAGTGTTAACTGTACTTTTACTTTTTAAATAAGTACTTTATCCTACCTATACCTAGGTAATGTAAGTAGATATCTATTTAATTTACAAAAAATACATTTTTTTACCAATGCTATCCCTAATACAATAGTTTGCACTTTGCCCGATATATATTTGCATATTATAACGATTTGTTCGTAATTTTGTATGTATGATTAACTGGATTCAGACTACGTTCGATTAAATAATAATATAGGTAGGTATGCATTACGCGTAAATATAATATTGCATGCAATGTAATACAATGTTCTCATGATTTCTATTTCGACCTGCGAATCAAACCAGTATGAAAATGATTTGCCGCAATCAATGGAAAGCGGTCACACTTCCTAGGTTCAGTAAGGTCGTACTTAAAACAGCAGATACTGTTATTGTTTTACGGACTGACGAGCCTTCGACGACCATTTTATTACTATTAACCTACCGACGGCAATACAGCATATATTTGTGACTACTAAATATGGTAACAATGGTGTATACTTATAGTATAAGTCTTATACCGGTACCTATTTACTTGATTACCTGAATGACAATTATAACTAAATACCGTTGCAAAGTTAGACCAATGTGTTTATACTATAGATAACTAGGGCTTGTTATTTAAAGATAAAATCGAGCAGGGCAAGGTTGAACTGATGAATGAATATTAGCGAATTTGGACAGTTAACGCGTAGTAGGTAATTTGTTTTCAAAGTAGGTACGCTATCATAATAGCATCATATTTTCTCATCTTTTACATTTAAAGGTCAATTTTATTCGGTTTTTAAAAAAAATAACATATTTCGCTTATAAACAGATTCTCAACTATAATAGGTTAATTTAAATTTAAAAAAAAAACGTTGTTTTTCACTTTTTGTATATAATATTATTTTAATTAGGTTTAACGTAAAATTTTAACAAACCTCTTAGAACGTCAGCGGGTATGAGTCTACGGAAAATTCGAATGGTGCCTTCGGCATCCGCTGCGGGTGTCGATGATTTTTCGTCTGCTGAGAGTACAATCGCAGAGACTCCCAACAACACAGCCAAAACGCTCAGTTTGTAATCCATCTTATTTTAATGGTTAATCCTGAAAATCAAAAATAATTACTATTTAATTTTGAATACTTAATTTAGTCACACTAAATATCAAGATGAAAATACATTATTTTAAACTAATTTCTATAAGGTGTTTATATTGTTAACTAGAATTAAATAAACCTGATATATATATATATATATATATATATATATATTATTTGTATATCAAACTCGTGTTCTTACGACTCGCACAAAACGTGATTAATTAATTACCTATTCGTTGTTAGTTGAAGTCACCATAAAATAAATGGCAATTATTAATTTTAAATATAAGTAATGTGATACATTTTAAGATCAACAATTAATGATCAGTATAAGTATAAAGATGTGAATTTACTCTTCTACAGTTCTATACTAGACAAGTAAGTGATAGATATAGATCTGTTACTGCTGTCTATTAGCAACTAAATTGTATAGGTATTTTAATTTTAAACTATTTCGAATAGGTACACTGCTCAGTACTTTGTACTTATACCAGATGTTAAAATATATACTTTTTCATACTGAAAACTCTATAAGTAGGTACTAAACATTAAACTGTATATTATCTTAGCACGTTGATGAAATCTGTATAATATAAAATTATTATTGTGAAAATTGTAGTCAATGTTTCACGAGTCAAATTTAAAAGATTATTAACTTTAAATTCTGAGAAAAATTTATTGAAAATAATTTTTAGATTAATATTTTAAAAGTTACAAAAAATATAGAATTAACAAACCAATAAAAACAAAAATATTAATATATACTAAAACTATACATTTATTAATTTACTTGTACTACACACTAAACATTTTGTATTAGGTACACAAAGTGTGTTGACGTATCGTACTGCACACAATTTTAGTTTCTGACTTAAGTGTATGTTTAAAATAATAATACATATAGATATTTTAATGGAGAAAATATTCGGATAAAGCTAATATCCAATTCTGTTGATGACATGATGTGAATTGAATTAATTAATAAAACATAAAAATTTATATTCAATAAAATATGTTTTGTGTTTATAGGACTATGGGTGAGACAATATTGTGAATGGAAATGAGTTATATATAATTGATATTCATAATTTATGCGAAAAATAATTATATTCAAGTAGTTACAACTGTATTCTCGTTGTTAAAACTCTAATTTTCATTAAATTAAATACCATTATTATTTAATTAAAAGATAAATATCGACAAGTATTTTCCATTTTGATTGTATAAACTATAAATTATAATTTTATTTGAAATTGTGAATTTTAAAGATACCTACTTTGGTAATAAAAAGAAATTTGAATCAAATAAAATTTTATTTAGGTATACAATTTATATAAATAACTAATATTAACGATATTCATTGAAATAATGTTTTAATAGTGGAGGATTTTAAACAATTTTTTGGGGATCACAAATTAAGTAGTTGATATGTAATAATGTAATAATGATAAATTATATACCTAGATATTTTATTTATCTAATGTACATATTTATTATCTTAATTATTATTTTTTTATTCGTTTGAGAAGGTTCAGCACCCACACGAAATCCGCTACTGATATTATATAAAATATCTATATATATTTCAACACTGTTTAGTTAGGTAGTATTTACAGCGAACATAATATAGGTATTACCTACAGTCCTACATAATACGTATAATAAAAATTAAAAACTAATATTATCGGTTGTTATCTACGATATAATATAATTGGATAAAATTACTACTTTTATAAGTATACTAGTTAGATTTGTCCCAAAGAGAAGTTACCTAAGACATTTCAGACCTTACTCAAAATACTTTTAATTTGTTAATGTTATTATAGAAAATGTAGACTTATCATATTGTCGATACGACTTCGACGAGTAATGAGAATGTTTGGATAAAACGAACACGAACGAAAAAATATAAACTATGCACACGAGTGTATCGGTTGACGATATTTTTTAGTAAACATGTAGCTGGTAGCCGGGTAGGTTTAACAAACGACTTTCCAGTCATTAATATTAATATACCTTGGTATTATTATTATTATACATTTATTAAACGTACTCGCGTTACAACTAGAATACATAGTGAAAGGTTATAATAATATATTATCATAAGTGGGTAGGTATATGATGTAGGTATACAATATTATAATATATTTATAAGTACAACTTCCATGTCTGCCCGTTTCGCTGCACTCGTCGTAATGATGTGCCAAAAAAAAAAAAAAAAAAATGAGTCATATCAATAAGTGAACACATTTTTTTGGCAAAATAAAAAAAGTACCTACTGCGGGACAGATGAATGTTAAGCATATCTCGTTTTGGAATTTTCACGGGTCGATGATCATTACGTATGTATATGTAGTGTTATATAATAATTATTACCCGTTGAATTAAATAATAATATATATTATAAATTATAAATTATAATCAATTTATTGTTTTTACTTATAATAATATATTCGTATGTGTGTGTGTGTGTGTATACACAACACTTTCACTTCCAGGAGATAAAATTGAATCACGTCCACTTTCAAGGACCAACACGGTCGTTAGTTATGCAATAATACTTCCTTCAAGGTTTCAGTTTCACATTTAAATTAGTGAAATTATTATAATATTATTGTCGGGTTTTAATTTTTTTTTTTTTTTTTGCCGCAGCGGTTGACTGATCCGATATATTCGCTCGCCTTCTTCTGATCCGGTGTACAAATCGATTTTTTTCCCATTCGAACCGCTTCTTATGTTATAACGTCGCCGTCCGGCGTTTCTATCATCATTCGCGATTTTATTACGAAATCGGCTCGAACGAAATTTTATTATCGTCGGACCGTAAACTTCGTTCCGGCTTCCCATCGCGCACTATCGCACTATTGTTCCGGTTTTAAACTCAATGTACCGATACATTGTCAGGAAGGCCTTACAAGTTTTTAAAACAGGCGCCATTGATGTGATTGTGAGCAAAATATCTAAAATTAATGTAATATTTTTCGTGTAGAAATTCAGCAAACCGACTGACTAAATGATTGAGACAATTTTGTTCGATGCTAGACACTTGGACAATCGTTTCTCAATACAATTAAACAATAATTCAATCTGATGCGACAGAGGGATTGTTCTACTGACCTATATATAACCTTGAGTTTTGACAATAATACGATATTATGACGTATTATACGCGTACAAATAGTCAAACCCATTTAACTGTACTATTACAAGGTTAATGTCACGCACTCTGAAGAAACACGAGATAGAAAAGTTTCACCGATTTACACACGAGCATATTAATAAGGTAGAAAAATATTATTGCGAGTAATTATTACGTTTAAATGTTATTATGCACATTGCACATAGTCATAAACCGAAGTAGATTCTGTTGATAGGTATCTCGTATCTATAATTACATATTAAACATTAATCTTTTCCGGCAGTTACGTAATACTTACAAAATGTAGCAATTGAACCGATAGTGACAGTTGTATTGAGAGGGACTGATTTTTTACAATTATAGAGTAAGGTATACAGTAGCCTATATAGGAAACTGTTTAAAACTATATAAAATAGGTAAAATGTGTACAGGAATTTACGAAATTAATTATTTTTTAGAATAAATATTGAAATATGTTATTCGTAGGATATCTAAAAATTAGGTAGTTATAAACTTATCCACCCTTCACCCAGAATTCTCTAAAATGTTTTATCGAAAAAACCAAAGAATGTGTTTAAAATGAACTGTTTAACAAAAAAAAAATTGAATAATCATAGGTACAAAATTAATTATGAAATGAAAAATTAGACCAAGGGGAAATTATGCTCTTATGTCCTTATGATAATGTCCATGACACAACTTGGATGTCCACCTTCGAAGTATTGAAGCAGGTATAGTTATTTTCAACATTTTTTTTTAATATAGATTTTACCCGTTATGGCCAATTGTTCACATTGATGCACTCCAAAAGAAGTTCTTACCCGCGAATTTTCATCTGAATTTAAGAATGTTAAGCTAGTGACTAGCAGAATATAATATATAACATGATAAATTAATATTTTTATTTATCATAAAAAACGCTAATTAAACTTATTTAATTATTTTTAATACAAATTTTAAACAAAACTAGATCAATACAAACTATAGGTATAGGTATAGTTTTAAAAATGTATTTAATGAAAAAACAATTTATATTAAATTTATTGGAAATTTTAGATAATTATGGTTCGGGACACTGCCACAATGGATACATATTATCACTAATTAATAAACGATAATGAGAACAATAAGGAAATATTGTCCTTAAAACATTAGTATAGTTATATGTTGAAACAAGCAATATAGGTAATAAGTAATATATTATTAGTAGTAAAAGATGTACGTTGACCAAATTTGTAATATATAGAATTTATTTTTAAATAAAAATTGGTTAATTCATACATAATATTATAATTTAAGAAAACATTATTACTAATTTTTTTTTTCTAGTTAGTTTTAAAAATATAGTTGGCACATGACTATAGGAAAAAAGTATTAAGTTCCTTGTTTGCTTTATAACAATAATGCTAAGCTAACGGTATATATAAACTTACAAGTTAAAAGTGTGGTATTAACATCGAACAAATATAAACTTATGAAGTAATACGGATGTAATTAGTATTTTATTTTATAATATATGTTAACTTTGTCCTAGTATCCTTGAGAAATGCAAAATACTACTTACGCTTTTGCTTTTGTATTTGTGTGTTTAGAAGTATGCATATACCAGATACATATGATAGATAACTGGTACCTAAGTACCTAAGTGGTATTACGGTAAGAATGATCTGTGATAAGGTAGATAACTAAATCATAATGCAATAATTAAAATATAGATTTGATCGCTTTGCCGGTAACAATAGCAAATAATATTAATGAAACCTTGGTCTAAATAAAATGTATGTCGTCGTTACGCAATATGTCGATGCCACCCGCGCAGTTACTCATCACCACTAATATAGAGTATAAACTCTAGTCTAAATCTGTGTAGATTTATTATATCTCATCAATCATCGTCATATGTCCACAATATTATTCATAATTATATATATCTATCATTTTGTTATAATTACATTTGCACATTGTCGTGTGTACATTATTATGTCTTTGAATTTTGAGAAATTCGCGTAACAATTAGCCGACGCGTGTCTAAGCACTTATTAATTATCACTCGACCGAAACACGCAGCCTGCTGTCGCCGGCTCGCCGCGGATCATCGTCACTCGATCGCGTTTTCGACGAAACGTAACGTAACGCCATGGCGATTGCACGAAAAACGCGTATCAGACCGTGGCTACGATACGCTTATAATAATAATTAATTATTAATATATAATAATAAGAACACAATAATATATGTCTTGAAACGTTATGGCCGTCTGCGGCCGATTTTGTTGATTTCGACAAAAATAAAGAGAATAGCGTAATTGCGGGGCGCGCTTATTTGTCACGAACAATAGCGATACCGCGAATGGCGAATGCTACATAAATTACAATACGACACGTGGTATTTCATTTTCCTGTCGTTAAATTAAGAAAAATGGCCTACCAACTGGTATGAATAGTAATATACCGTGGTATAGAGATGTAAAGTATTGGTATGAACCTATAAAATTGTAATGAAAACACTCGTAGTTAGAAAAAACAGGCCAAACTGTGGGCCCTCTCGAATCTCACTGATCAACTCCAGGACAAAACAGACCTTATACCCTCTCTTAACTGAGTAACACTTTCTGCACTTGTCTATACCACATCATACTACAAAAAATGGCGACTAATTTCCCTGATACTCGTTTTAAAGGACAATCTGTCCCTGCTTTTATGCTGAAATTTAATGCAAAAAAATCGTAGTTAAACTATTAACATAGGTATTATGTATAATCAGTAGCGCATTTAGACATTTCCAGCCCTTTGGCAAAATTGTATAACCCCTCCCTTTTGTAAGATATTATATATTTATATCATACAATATTTACCATCAGGGGAATTGGCCTCATTCCTCTCTTTTATATGCGCCACATTGTTTATATTATATGTTACAAGTTAGTATATGTAATACAATATAATTTATACAACTTTTAAGTAGGTACATGGGCTGATTTTTAATAAGTTTATAATAAATCGTGTATCCAATTCGTCAATAGATGATTTTACGATGTCCCTATCAACACGCTGTTTTGTTTAATTATTATTATATTATTTTTTAATTAAGTTAAATTAGTATTACTTATTATTATTTTATAACCTTGATAAACATGTGAACCCTGAAAACTCAGAAAACAATTTAAAACATTATCTTCAAGATGATAATTTTTATAAAACATTACGTTTTCGCCATTAAATTAATAATATAATCAAATTAATACATTTATTTAAAACAAATCTATGTGTTCTTATATTTAAAAGCTAAAGCCTAATACTTAATAGGTATTAAACATAATATTATAGTTAAATACTGTTCTGAGTGTTAGGTATTTCAAGTTTGAGTCATTTGATTGTACTCTAATTCTATACCTTTTATTTTAAGAATATATTATTTTGTTATACATTCATACGACAATACTGACCGTAAATATTGTAAGCGAACTATCGTTGCACTAATAATCTTTACTATAAATTAAAATAGAAAGTGTATTTTTGAAAAATATTAAATAAACGCATGTGACAAATATAAAGACATATTTACTAATTATTACTACTTATTAGATATCTACTTTTTAGTGAATTTTTCTGTTGATATTTAATTTTTGTATAGTTTCATACTTTTTGTTTGTTTGAATTTTAAATATTAACAATTTGTATATAATAGAATATATTTAGTGAAAATATAGTACCTACCTACATAGTTGTATGTAAGTTCTAGAAAGTTTCCACAAATTTGTTTTTATTTTTAAATATAATAATTAATCTTATTGTTATATAGATATTTAAAGACATTTAAAATGTTAAATACATACTAGCTAAATTTCTATACTTAAAAAGTAGAGTGAAACATTGAAAAAAGATTTCAAATTTAAATTATTATAGATAATAGCTACAATTAATGAAATTTGAGTACGTAAGTAAGTAAACAGTTTCATATTCACCTAATAATTATTCATTACCGACTTAAGGTAGGTACATAATATGTATATGTATTTAGTCCTATAGAAGACTAGGTAATGATATTTTAATATTTCTTTATTTTAAAATCAGGATATGATATTATAAGAACATTTTTATTTTTAATTAAAATAATTGTTGTTATAAGTCAATAATTATTAATATAAATAAAACCTTGGAAAATGTATGAAAAACATAACATTAGATAATTAACATTAAAATTGACTTATAGCTAAACAAATAATTTCAAATAGACAGTAACTGCATTTTAAATAGGTACCTATTTAAATTACCTAGGTAAGTAACGTTAATGTTGTTTTTAAATATAATGTATTCCGTGAATCATTATAATATTATGTTTATAGTACCTACTTATATTCCGCCCTTCAATGCTTATATTTTTTCCTAGTTTAAACTAATGAGCTAAATATTATTAGAAAAACAATGTTATCGTACATCGAATCATTTTATTATATTTATTATGGTCGAAAACAGATTGAATAACGATTTCTCAAGTTTTAAAAATATATGTTTACAAAAATTATAGTAATGAATACTTATTTTATTGTTAATTTTTTGTATGTTTAATAATAATATATCTAATGGCTACTATCTACTTCCAAAAATTTCAGTTAAAATATTTTTAACAATTTTTATTTGCAAAATATTTGCAAAAAGTGAATAAATGTATTACTTTGTTAGTATTTTTTTCAATATTTTATTATGTAAAATGTAAATATATATATTAATTTATTATTTTTGTGTTAGCGCATTATAACATTATAATTTTTATTAAGTGAGTACCCATGTATTTAAAATTGTATTAGCAACTGTGTGATTACTATAATTATATTTCAAGTTT
The DNA here is from genome assembly GCA_013282895.1 of Eriosoma lanigerum. Lineage (NCBI taxonomy): Eukaryota > Metazoa > Arthropoda > Insecta > Hemiptera > Aphididae > Eriosoma > Eriosoma lanigerum. The sequence goes on from CM023362.1 coordinate 7,946,922, forward strand.
AAAGTTAGGTACATTACATCGATAATCGGTAAAGTTATAGTTTATAGATATAAAAATATTTTTCTACTCAGAAATACATAGTTTTCATTGACAGAAATTTAATCTCCTTAATATTATATTTGTGATTTTAATAAATAAAAATGAAGCAGGTGTATTCAATAAAATGTTTACGATCAGCTGCTAAAAAAGTATTAATATATGCTATCAGCAAACATCCTATTGATTACAAATAATAAGTAATGAGTGTCATTAAGTCATAAAATTAAATTCTAATCTTAAAAAATAATATGAAACATAATATTATATAGGCAATAATATATTTGGATTATTTTAAAATATCATATTGATTTTTAGAAATACTTATAGATTCAGCAATTTGCTAATATTTCTACTCTTTAGTAGATATTTGTGTTACATACAATGAATTATAGGAATTAAAACTAATATTATAATGTGTCAAAATAATTCCAATATTATATATAGATAGGTATAATTCTATCAAAATGACGAGTATATCAAATCGATGACTTGAAAGGAATTATATAAAACGTACCTATTATTAAGTTTCAACATATTTTAATTAGTAATGTAATGTAATACTTTATATTATACTTTTTGAATGTGTTTGACCTGTGGGAAGATACACGATAATATGGAAGCTAGCCTATTGATATATCTAGTACAATTTCTGTTGTCATATCAAAATTACTATTGCAATAACGACTATGATCCATTTTTTTTTTTTAACCTTATAGATTGAGAATTTTTTTTTCAACTAAGTTTGAATTTTGACTACATACCAACACGAAGTCAAATCTGAATATTCAGTGATAAATTTAGGGTATTTTAACCGAATAACAAATAATATAATGAGGACTTATTACTTATAATAAAAATGTAGGTACTAAAAAATTTATCATTCATGTTTTGTCGACCCAGGTAAAATGAATCAGTAATTTGGAATATTTGAATCATTATATTTAATAATAACAAATTCCGTTACTGTTACATTTCATTAGGGTTGACTGCATCATTTAGGTTTTGCCAATCCAACATTACAACAACAGTTCACATATTAGTTTACTTTTAGGTGTTGATATTTTATACTTTTTATATTTTTATACCTCGCATAACGTGAACATGTGACGATTGACGATTTTTGGACATAAAATTTAATCTAATAGTCTAATACATATATTATTAATTAAATATTATATTGAGTGAATACTTACACAAATGAATGTCTGTCGCCGAGTTTGGTGATCTGCTTGTGTATGCTGGTCTTGGCCGGGCGTGTGGTAGTCGGAGTTGTTTTAAATTAACCGTTTTAAGACCGCGTTCGATTGTCTTATATATAAGATAGGTACGGCCGAGACCATATATATATATGTACTATCATTTACCATGGTTCAGGTGGTGTAGTGGAGGAGTTGTCCACCACCGTCGCAGCTCGTTACCGCGGTACACGACCAATCTATGTTGCCGGTCGCGGTGGGGAACTGTGTTTACAGGTAGGTTCATTATGTTTGGTTTCACTCTTTGGCTATCTATTACAGAGATTTGTAAATCAAAACGATATACATAATATTATTATATTTGTTTCTTTATTTTTATTTTTATTATTGTTATTATTATTATTATTGTTACTGTCTACCATTACGACGGTTTTCTATGCGTGTTCATAAATTATTTATGAATCAATTCCAGTTGGTTGGAGATGCTTAAATTTAATTGCGATTGTTTTATTTTTATTATGTGCCGCAATAAACACACATATTGAGTAAAATCTAAATTTATTTTTATTTTGTCATCATCGAATCACTACTAGATTTTATTTATAATTAGTATCATTCTTTTATAATAGTGTAGCCTCGTTAACGTTTTACTCGTCGCGGTTTTACATAATCGTAGTAGATACCTACCTAATACGTACCTATGTATAGGTACAATCGATTTGTGACCAATTACTATCAAGCAACAATATTATGATTATATGTCCAGTTAAATAATTTTCTTCGTTATTTGTTTAAACTCAATTGTATCTATCTATATTGTAAATAATCATATTTTCCAGTTGTAAAAAAAAAAAAAAAACAAGCAAAAAAAAAAAATATCAAACAACCTTGGAGACAATGATTCATTTCCAATTATATAGTAATAATAAGTATGGTATTGAACAGTCTATATATAAGTAAGTACCTACAAATGACCCAGAATGACATTCGAATCGTTTTATTTTAGGTTTGTGCGGTTAATGTTATTATTTTTAGTTTTTCTTTTATTATAATTTCGAGGTTCTCGTTTTATAATTTTGATTTCTGAGAGTTTTTATACTATTAACAACTAAAATGTAATTTTATCAATTCATTTCAATCCATATTTTTTGATTTTTTAGCGAATCCCGATATTAATTGTCTAGTCCGAAATAGTAAGTGTACATTATGGAATTGATTATAGTTTGCACTTCCTTGAAAATATGTTTATATAAACATTTAAATTAGTTTATTAATTGTTCAATAAAGAACACATAATTATTTGATTTTTTTTTAAAATTTCTTACCTATTACTTAATATTATAACAAAAATATTGTTAGGCATTACTTGATCACATTGATTTTATAAAAAAATATTAGATAACTTATTCTAATTACCTATAATATAATATATATAATACTATGGAATACGGGAATATATCACCATCCTCCTCCACCACGTTTTTGTATAATTTGTAAACAGATACAATAAAAAAAAAAAATAAGGACTGGTTCATTGTATGTAATAATAAACGTTAACACGCTATGGTAATATAGATGACGAACGATATTAATGTATAATATAATAACAAAAGGTAAGATTTATAATTTTTTTATAAGAATATAAACATTTATATATGTGCGCTTTCGTATATTTTAAAAATATTTTATTAATAAATCAATAATTTTGTGTGGTTTATTAAATAATAATTTTAATAAGGTCAAATAAATAGATTTGTATCTCTTCATGAATTAAAATAAAATGTTAATGCTCCTATAATAATTATTATGAGTAGTTATTAGGTAATCATTATTCATTAATTAGGAGTTTATCATAAAACTATATAGATATTTATATAATTGTTTTAAATATTTGTTATTATCAATAATATTTATTATGTTACAGCATCAATGTTACCAGAATATCAGATATATATATATATGTAATATTATTTATAAACAATCATAATAATTGAAATTTAGATTGCAAATTAAATTTTAATATCTATAGTTACAAATTATTCAAAAGTTAAAGAAATGAAAAATATTGCTTAGTACCTATACCTAATTATATTATTATTATGTTTACGGATACAAACTTATTAATATGTTTATGTATTAAGCAAGTATGTTTAATTATTTTTTTTTAATAAACTTTGCTATATTTATTGATTTTTTGTTACTTACGTACTTACTAGTAGGTACCTTTTGTTTGATTAATTAGGTATATGGTTAATGGTTAAATATGTTTTAATAATATTATTTTATGTTATAGAATTAAAATGTCAACTATAATAGAATAGCCTAAATTATGTAGGTATAGAATTTTCTAAGTCTGGTTAGCAATTATATAACAAAATCCAATGTAACTAAATGAACCGGTTGCTGTCCAAAAAGGATCCATCGACTGATTTATTCACATAATATTTTCGTAGAATAATTTTATCTTTATTTCCTATAAGAGTTCCAAAGTTGTTTTGCATCAAGTTTAGAAATCATGACGTAAATTAAATCGTAAATGTTTGAACAGTGAACACATATTAGTCCTAAAAAAAGTATATATCTACCTATGGACTATAGGTTATATTATAAATTGTAAAGTTATAAACAATAAGAAAAATTGTAGGTAACAGAAACATTGTACGATATTTTCCTCTCTAAGATTTTTCACTTTTTCCCTCTTGAATATAATATATAATAGTTTTTAAATACCGTAAGTACATAATTATATAATAATATTTTTGTTTGTTTAACAATTGACTATCATTTATATTACTGTCTGCACATAATATTTACCAGTTGATTGACTATGTTGGGTTTCCTTTCTAATCTTATTTTTACAATGTGAATTAAGCTATTGTTAAAATGATACTGGTAAATTCATTAAAATGTTTGACTTTTGGACAACAAATGTGCACTTTCAGTTATATTTTTAGTGTAATAAAATTAAGCCATTTCGCAGTCTTAACGTTTTAGTTCCTAACATTATTATTTTTTTTTGATGTACTATGTAGGTACAGTATATAGTCATAAATAATTATATTAAATTATTATACTTATATAGTTTTGTGCAAAATAAGATTGTGTAGGTATAATAATAATAGTTGTAAGTTAATAACATTTACTAGGTATACATGATGATGATTTTATAAAATGAAAATTTTGTTCGTTACCATTCGTTATCATTAATACCTTCTTATTTTTTTTTATTTATATTGATATTTCATTACCTTTACCTACCGCATAGGCACGCATACATATGAATTATGATGTATAAATTAATAAATAAATAAATATTTGTTTTATTTATATTTCAATAATAATAAATCAGTATGCCGTTTGCTAGTTCATAATTAAAATTTATAAATTTATTGCACGATACATAAAATATTGTAAATGGAAAAAGAAATGATAACATATAATTATAAAATTTTTTAAATTAATTTAATTGTTACAAAAATTTGATGAAACTTAATTTTAATAAGTTTAATATAATACGTGCACTATCGTTGAAATAGTACCAACGAAACAAAAATATTTAGTGAAGTTGAATAATATCTAGTTATTATAATAATGTTATTTTTTATTCCGTCATATCTAGTGACGTTGTGTTTTCTCTTATTATTTATATGATTACAAGTAATATGTTTAAAAAATATTTGTTTTTTTTTCGTATAAAACAAAAAATAAATCCATTATGTTTCATTATATTTTTAAATTAGAAATTTGAAGATCTAGTAGAGTATGACTTGGAATTTATACAATTAATATAACGCGTTGATGAACAAATATAACACAATTACTTACTTAAAAAAAAAAAAAATTATAATAAAAATAAATAAATATAATAATAAAATAAGTTTTAACAGATAAAACTTATGTCCTATATCTAATATGTTACCTAATAAAAGTATGTTTTATATTCATATTTATATCATTATATGTCATGTATAACCTAAATTATACGCTGTATAGTGTAGGTAAATTATTTATTCATTTAAGTTTAGTTTTAAGTTTATTAGTTAATCGTAATTATTCCCATTATATTTATTTTAAAATTATAAAATAGGTTTTTTATAAGTCAAAATTTTTTCAATTTATAGAGAATGGTATATACAAAATACAATACTGATATTTAATTAGTAATCCACATGCCACACTGCAATATAATGTTTTATAAACATTTAAAAAATAATATGTCAAAAATTTTAATATTTTTTAAAGGTAATTAAATGTTGTTTAAAAAAAATTATAAAATATTTTAAAAACATTTTTTATATTATTTTTAAAATAATAAACCATTTTAATAGATATAATTTCAAAAATATTTGCTGAAAATAATATAAAATATAATACTTAAAATACTGTTTGTATATATTAGGTATTGTTCATTCGTTATAAAGAATTTTGAATTGATATAAGATATAATATGATAAGGGCGACAATATAAATACAATAACAACACACATGTTTTACAATTTCTATATGAATTGAATTAAATTATTATAAAAAAAAAAAAATACTATATTATTAATATTATTATTATTATATAAATTATATTACTTAATTAACAAATATATAATTTATATATCATAAATAATTAATAATCATGGCGCAATATATAATGAATATATTATAGTATATATATATAAATAATATAATACTTTAGTTACTAATTTAAATAAAAATAAAAATACGAATACGAAATTATATGAATTAATCGATATTATTGTTATTATTAATTATTTTATATTACTGTTAATATTTTTAGTACCTACCTATATTTTCTTATTAAAACATTTGAATTATACGTTTTTATAGGTAGGTTCCTACTAGTAACAACTATATATGTATTTACTATTTATTTATAATAAAAATAATAAATAAAATTTATAGTTTTTTGAAATATAATTTATTTAATTATTTCATTCATTTATTTGTTTTTGTTGCTTTATCTCCAATTAAAATTTAGCTTGTATCAAGTGTACCCAATATTATTAAATTAAATAAATATATTTGCTTAAATTCGAATTTTAATTGTTTTAAAATCAAATCAAAACAAAATCTAAAATATAGTAACTATACTATTCTTCGCTCCACAGTAAAGTCTTATTCGACTTTAACGTAGATATCTAATAACGAAAATTATTGGCATCTGACGAGTTGTTTTAATTTTATAAATCTTTGAAAAGAAATTTCCTACAACATTTTATACGAATTACGAAAATTCGCAGATAAGATTTTGTTTCAAGCTTGTACGTGTCAGATTATGCCATTATATTATTTTGCAAATATGCAATATACGATTATGTTATACGCTAGTGTCGTATACTATTATATTATTAATAATTATTACATATTTAGATAAGTAATAAAAATCAGTTTTCCGATGTCATTATTCACGTTTTAGATTTATAGCTAAATGCAGTTTGAACAATACAAATATTTATTGTACCTATGTATTTAGATGTAATATTATTACAGTATTATTTAATATAGGTACCCGTTTAATTATTAAATTGGTAAAAATGTTTGTAAAATAATTTCATTTTCCAAATAATGTGTATGAAAGGATTATAAAATATAGGCATGTGTGAAATATTGCGTGAACTATAATTACAAAATACCTATTGTTTTCCTCGAAAACTGAATTACCCACTTATAGAAAGAAGCCAAAAGTAAATCGATTTTGAGAAATTAAATATTAAGTAAATAATTTTTTAATGTAATGATTTTTATAAAACTTGAAATCGTCGTTTTTTTTTTACCAGAGGTTAATTACGGTACGCTACGTTGATTGTGTTGTAATAGATTTCTGTATGACTGTACGTATAAGTTTTGAAACATCTCGGGTTTTTACAACAGACCGTCGATAAGAAGGTACCTACATCATTATTAAAACCTCATGACTCAACAGTAGAAAACAAACACACATATTGAATGTAAAATTATACGAATACAAACAATGAATTCATTATATGTAAGTACACTGTTTACCTCGAGCTAAACGAATTTAATTGATGCCCAATAACTACGACACCTACGTATTAATCGTATTTATAGTACCTACTAAGCAATCGATTAAATTTGTTTATGAGTAGATAACTTTATAGAAATGTTTAGACGTGATATTTTGATACTTATAAATAGGCAAATTATACATTAAAATTGTATACGGATTTAATAAATTTTATTTGTTGAAAATTTAAAATATTTAGTGATCAACGTCTTATTGTTGTCTTGGAACAATTTTAAATCGTATATCCGTATATCACATATTCGATTGAACTTATGCATTCTACAAGGACTTTCTAAAGTAATAAACTCCAAGCATTTAGAATTTCTATGGAATTTTATGTTTTTACAATTTTATCACTATGTAAATGTAAATTTTAAAATATCTTTATAGTTTAATCAATAATAATTATTTAATTTTTACCAATATTTATATTAATTGGTTACGTGCATCTGCATAGAAATTATGACCACACGACAGCAGGCAAATACTAATTCTAAACATCTAGAATTTCATAGAAAAACAAAATTATATTCCATTTTCGCAGGTAGTGATATTACGTAAAAATGTATGATTCTAACGTAATTATAAAATTGTTAGGTACCTACCTATATAATTAGTATTACACTTACATTAGTATTACTATTACACATTGAATTAGATATTAACTTATCGAAATATTGGAACTGATTTGAGCGTAACAATATTAGTGTAAACTTTAGTTTTAAATTTCATAACAATATAATTCTACTGTGTATGGATAATAGTTTTCGACGTGAATTATTAAATTTACTAATTAAGAATCTGCATGTTATACCCATTTATAAGTTTTTCGTGAACTAGTTATGGATATAGAATGGATTTACATACATGTAGGTATACGTATAATTAATCAATTAAAAATAAAATAAAACTTTATACCTTTACTTATTATATTTTTTTCGAATTTTCATATGAACAAACAACAACATATTATCTGTAATCGACAAATTATTTTTTTATCAAATTTTCATAAATACTTCTACAAAAAAAAAAAAAATAATAATGAGCAACATAAGTTGTGCACCATTTTATATGTGAACACAGCATAATAATATAATTTTTAACATGTACGTTTAAATCGCTTAGATTAATATTTTTGTCATTTTAATTTTTTTGTTTTTTACAAATATATTTAGGACTGACTTTAGTATTGTGATGGGGAATAAAATATAAAATGTTTTTAAAATTTGATTGTTTTGTAAAACCATAATATATAACTAGGTACTCGTATACCAAGTTTCATTTGTTTTAACTAGACTTAACTTCAATAGAATCAATTAGTACCTACCTATCACTAATAATAGTATAGGTTTGTAAAATATAGATTAGTACCTAGTCTATTATTTATTCTCTTCTCGTATATAATAGTTCCCATATTATAGTAGGTACCTACCTAATTATTAAATTTACCTAAGAGCTAAGATGTAACTTTTGATTTGTAAAAGACCTACCCATTGTTACTACTTACTAAAATCAATACGAATATGCCTATATTTTTCCATTGTGTTTTGATTCATTTTATAATACATTATTATACATTTGTAGATATTATGTAATATGTTTTATAATAAAATTATGTATGGGCATTAACTATTTACACATAGGTTATAGGTAGGTTAGGTTTTTACCAATTGATACTCTTATAATCCAACTTTTAATATGTTACTTTTATGTTTAATATTAAATACTATTAAAAAAAAACCAAATAGCACCTATATATTTCATTAAAAAATTTGTTAGAATAAATTATTTCAGAACTCATAAAGTCTCAACCTATTATAAAATTAAAACTAATAAACATAAAAATATGTAAGTTGTAACATGTAAAAGGTACCTTTGGGCTTTGACATTAGATTACTCAATTACTAAAAAAATAAATATAGACATTTACTTAGAACCTGTTTCACATATTTTTGTTATTTTATTTTATAATTAAATACAATATTAATTTACTTATTTATTCAAAAAAATAAAAAAAATAAAAAATTTAATAACAATGCATGTCTATTGTTTTAATTGTGTAATACACAACCTACTTATTTACGCATAGTTATATTACCTAATTAATAATTTCTAATTACCTAATGAATAATATTAATATGGGTAGGTATTCTAAATTTTATGAACAATGATTTATATGATTATTATTTCACAGACGAAAATACCTATAGCTATTAATATATAATCTTAAATATCAAATTTATATAATATTTCTGAATAAAAAAGTTATGACAAATCATATTATGTCGTCAAAGTCAAAATAAGAATCTCACAATTATAGTTTTTTTTTTTAATTTAGAAAATCAGAGTAAATACTAAATTATATTACTTAAGATGTAGACACATATTATATTATAATATAAAAATAAAATATTTATTATAATTATAAAATTATCGGTTTCCACTCTACTAATATAGATAATTACATGTCCATTATAATAGATTCATATATTTTATGCCTACTTAATAAATATTAAAATTACAATAAAAATATGATTAAATCCTAATAAAGTTACAAATTATATATATTTTAGATAGGTACTTCTACTTAAGATATTTTTCAACTTATTACTTGTATATAATGAAATATTATATTTACTAATGTGATACATTTAGGCTTTGATAACAAATCTAATTTTGAAGTTTAGTACATTTCAAATTTCTATTGAATGTGAAATGATATATTTCTTACTATAAATCGATAATCTAACAATTTTACAAGATATTTTATGCAACTTCCTTTTTCTTTTAAGTCCTGTAACTTACCTACTATAGGTTTTAGCACTGTAACTAATATTATATTTAGTTGTTTTCTGTTCATTAAAATAATCAACTAAAGAACTAATGTTTACGATTTTTATTTTTTAGACACCTCTTGGTAACTATCCAGATAAGGTCCTATAAATCTGCAATAACTATTTAAGACTGAATAAACTTAACAGCGAAATCATCAACCTACTTCAAATTGTATCTGATCAAATACTTAATACTATAATTGAACATTTTTAGACTTGAGTGTTGTACTCGTGCTTAATAAGGATTTATGAAAAAAAAAACATCTGCTGTCAAGGTTTTAATATTTAAATAGCTTTCCTTTTGTAATATTCGATGTCAGTTTATTTATTCTATGTTAAAAATCGAGGCTCTTTTCAATTTGGAGGTTATAGGCTCTCATGCATAATGAGAAGTATGCCAGTGATATTTTTTAATTTTTTTTGTGAGAATCAGTTGTTGTTTATCTATATCCTAAATATGGAAATACCTACTTTATATTAACTGAAAAACATTATGCTAATATTGTGTCATAATTAATATAGGTTATTACAACATATTGGATAAAACAAGAACTTTTAGTACTTTTGATAATTGATTACATTTTAACTTAATTGCGGTTTCTATACTTGTATTGTATAATTTATGTCCTAGCCTAGCCATTTAGTGAAATTGCTCAATTCGTGAAATGATAATACATTTTTTTTCACAATATGAAATAAGAAAACATTTCATTAAATGGATATCAAATTTTCTTATTGCATAATTTATTTCAACTAAATAAAAAGTCGGTAGTCATTGATGACGGATGTTCCTCCTTCATCCTTTTGGTTTTTGGATAAGTTAGTGGTGGAACGTTAATATGTTATATTATAATTATAATTTAAATGCAATGATATTAAATTTGAAAAAACGATTCTGAACGAAGATTCAGTCATAAATACAATATATGCAAAAGATAAATGAGTAAAGTATCATAAAGTAATGAAATTCAAGTTCGTCAAAAATGTAGATTTTCCGAATTTTACCGGTTTCTAACCATTTTTCGGTAGTTTTCTTTATTACAAAAAAAAACTTTTAACACATTTGAAAAATTAATTAAAATTCTTTACTGAAAGTATATCTCATTTGTAGTAATTGGAGCACATCTACTAACCAAAAAAGTGTCTTCAAACTTTTAAAAACACTAAAATAAAACTTCAATGTGAAATCTTAACATTTGAAGGAGTATAAAAAATTTCTAAAATGTAATATTAAATAGGATTAAATCATAAGAAACATACATATACATTATTTAGCTTTACGTATTTAAAATTAAAGTAGTTATGCTAAAAGCTTATTTTATTAAATCTAAATATCTGAAATCTATCTAATATATATAAAGTATAATATTTCATCATATTTTATCAAAATTCTAATTTTAAATACTTCTTCAAAAACATTAGGACAATATATTTCCATATATAATTGGTTTATGTAATTTATTATTATGTTTCTATAAAATTTTCAAACCATAAAGCCCAAAATTGCAAATTATATTAAACATAATTGAGAAAATATTACACTTTTAAAACAATTTCTATATTTAGAGATTAAATCAATAGAATATTTGTGAAAATTTGTCTTATATATAAATATAAAACACCTATTTTAATAGGTACTCCCAAAAAATTAATATCTTACAATGATGTGTGGCTTTTATTTAAAAAATATAAAAATACTATTTTTAGTAAATTTGATCGTTACCACAAATGTGGTAGAGAATTTGATCTAATTAGTACTTTTTTGTTTTTAGTAATTTTTTGATATTCTCAATAGTTTTCTAACGAAACAGTTAAAACCACTAAAAATGGCATAAAACAACAAAATTCGCGGAATTCAAATTTTTGACGAACTTGAATTTCATTATTTCGTGATATAACTAATATTCTGTTGCACATTATTAAATAAGTAAATAATATTTATATAAAAATAAATATCTGTATATGTATAATAATGATACAATAACATTTGGTTTAGAATTTTACAGCTTTTCAATCATTTTCGGTAGTTTTTCTTATGACAAAGAAAAACTTTTGATAAATTTGAAAAATAAGCTAAATAAAGTACAGACTAGACAAAATTATTATTATAATGATACTTATAATAATGGTAATCGGACCATGGTTTCTCTCCAAAAAAGTGTCTTCATACAAAAAAAGCACACGTCAGATGACGTATACAATGATTTGTAAAACCAATACATTATTTTCTTTGCTCAAAATCTAAAATCTATTGAATCCGATATTGAATAAAGCAATTATCTACAATTAAAAAAAAATCTAACAGTTATTAACATTATATTGTTAATATCTATTAATAGTTTGTTAAAATATTAATTCTTCCACAATTTTTACGATCGAATTTTGGTCTAACACTACGTTTTACTAGTGCTGCATAAAAATCTTTTATTGACATGTTCAAATATTTAATGAAAACTTAACATTTTTTTTTTTCAATACATAAATATTGATCAATTGTGTAGCGAAATAAATAACACAATATGAATATTCGATGTACATTTCGTGAAAAAATGACCATTCAATGACATATTTTCTTATTTCACAAAATTAAAAAAAAGTATGTTTTCATTTCATGAAGTGGTCATTTTTTTTGTCATGAAAGAGCGAATCAGTATTTCACTAGGTAAACGTTTACTTTACGACATATATATATATATATATATAAAACTATTATACTGTTTATCGTCACTAATCAAAATACCAGTCCCGATTATAACAATTATAATACTTAATAAGTAACAATAATATGTAATGCCATGAAATGTACCTAACTATATTTGGATTAAAAATTCTTCTTATATTATTTTTATTTCTAAATATAACAATATGTTACACTGTTTGGTATAATATATTAGATTATTAGTTATGTTATTCAATTTTTTATTAGTATTTACTAATAATAATTATATTGTGGAAGACGGAGAGAGGGGATGCGAACAATATTCATTCAGTTCTCCTCCGCAGCTCGCAATAGACCTTAACGCGTCACTACTTTGATCCGACACCGGTACTTAAATTATTAACCTTCCAATGACGATGAAGAAAGCGACACGCGGGCGTCTGAAATATTAAATAGCACAACATAACAATAATAATACGTATTTATGTATATAAAAAAAAAAAAAAAAAAAAAAACAGACAGGTATAAAATTATAAATTATTGTATTATTGTAGATATTGTATTGTTGTTTCCGTCACTGTCACCGATTACCATATTAAGATACCATTAAGTACAATTAATTACCATATAGTGTCACATAATACAATACTTTATATATTTGATTAGATATATACAACAATTTTACTAGAAAACAACGAGTTAAAAGTTATAGGTAGTAAATTTTAATTAAGTTTTATAACGATCAAATTGTTTTCTAAAATACAATGTTATTTTACATTTAATTATTTTTCTATGAAATTAAGCAAAATAATAAAATAAAATTAGAAAATACAATGTTTTCATATTTAATTTAACTTACAACAATAAAGTTTTTATATTTTAATTATTAATATACAATTTGTCAATATTTAGTTAGGCATCTATTCAAAAATATGATACAAATTGAATGTAAAACGAAAAACATTTATTTTTATAAAATTATGATTGATATACTTAACTTTTTCACTAAGTTATATGTTACTTCTATTTTTATTTTCATTTAATTTTTAATTTTTTTAAGTTGATTAATATTAAAAATAACTTTTTACTTTTAATTTAAAAAAAATTAACATTTCTAGAATAATTTAATTTAAAGATTACATTATTAGTTAACTAACTTTCTCTATTCAAACTAACTTAATTTATGTACATTTATTTCATTAATACCAGAAAAATAAACTTTTATCATTAAAACAGATAAATTTTAAACTTTAAAGTAATAATGTAATTAATTTGTCTCTATTGAAGTAATAAGTTTTTTTCTTTTAACTTTACACTTGCAGGTACAAAGTTATATAATTATATTTTTCATTAATTAGATACTAAAACTAAGTTAGATAAGTACCTTGAAAAGGTTGGTTACATTAGAAAATTATATTTTCTGAAAATATTCGTTTTGGAAATTGAAATTAGTTGGGATAATATTTGTTTGGAGTAATGTGTTCTAAACAACATGTTATAAAGTTAGATAGCTTAAGTATATACTGTCAAATCTGAAATCAGTCATATATCTCATAAGAAATATTCATATATAAATTTAATTAAATTTGATTTCAGTAAATATTTTGACAAAAAATCAGTATGATAATTATTAAGTCAAAAGTAATAATAGTTACAAAATTACAATCTTACGACTAAAATATATATATCAAAACTGCAATTGTTAGCAATTATTATGAACAATTGTATTTAGTTTTGTTGAAAAGACGTATCCGCGAACGTTCACATTTAATTCGGATCATAAAAAAACTGTAAAATATTTCACGGATTACTTATTATTTTTATATTGATAATAAAATGTTTTTATTCGAAAATATAGTTGCTTCGATTTGTTTATTATGTTTAATGATTCATCATAAATTCATAAGTACATAATTTACGTACATTATATATTATTTGCATACTATTTAGGAACATGTTGAAAATATAAGCAATTTGGTACCCATATTTGTAACACAATGAGTCAACGTGTGCAATTTACTGGTAGTGTATACGTTGTTATTTTATTTCTTAGTTAATTTACTAACTATACACAAATACAATACCTAGTCATTTAGTACGTATACCTATTATGCGCTACACAATCCATGACTTATTGTGAAATTGATTTTATAAAAATATTAAAAATGTATATTAGATTCATATCGTAAATATAACATTTAATTACATTTTTTTTTGTGAAATCAACAAAATTATAATTTACTACATTATGCAAATTGTTGTACAGCGAGCAGTGGCACAAATAGTAAAATATACCATAGGTAGGAGGCTCAATTTATGTATTTATGTTTCTAAATATATACAATGTGTAATTTTTTTATCACTCTATGTACCTTACATACCTTATATTTTTCCAAAAGAAGCTAGAACACATTTTTTGGGCTATGCTAGCTCTCCCTTGTCTCCTATTTGCACCATTGGCAGCGAATTTTCTATCATCACTATAACCTTTCCGAGGACCAAAGGGACGAGAAACGCCTAGAATTGACAGCTCGACTTTTTTAAAATGTGTAGCACATGGAATTTCTAACAACATCTGAGGTTAATTTTATTTATGATAATAAATTAACACAATGATAATTTAAATCACAAGTTTGATTTATCATATCATATAGTTAAACTAACATAACCTATTTAATATATTGTATAGAAAATAAATGTTATATCTATACTCCATTAAAGTATTAATTCGACTTTTACAAAAAAAAAAAAAAAATACAATTAAAATATGTGTTTACAACTTAACAAGTTTTATTTTCTTCAAACAACAATTCAAACAAATAGAAATATAGCACCGAGATGAATAATACATTTTAATAGATTTTAACATCTATAAAATATTAACTAGATCCAAAGTTATACCAATTGTCAGATCCTTCAGAGTCTTATAAATTTTTAACATTTATATTTTATAAACATGGTTGCAAAGTATTATTTTGTGTCAAACTATCAAGGATGGACAATTACTTATTAACTTGTTAACTAATTTGTTTAACTCGTTATATTAAAATATTCCAGAAATGTTAATGTTAAATTAAAAGTTAAAGGTTAATTGGTATTAAATGCAACTTAATTTGGTCACAAAGTTAATGTTTAAACATTTAAAAAATGATATAATTTAATATCACCTTCATTTTTTAACATATTTTTAATTATAGGTACCTAACTATTTATATGTCTATATGTATTTTATACCAAATCATTAAAATATAAAACTGTTGTTGTAGCAAGTTAAATTAAATATAAAAACATTTTATTTTCTATAAAAGTGTATTTTATTTAACTTAATGTTTCTAAACAAATAATTAACCGAAAAATAAATTGAACTCTTAAAGTTATTACTTAACTACTCGTCATATAACATATTAACATTAACTTTTTAACTCATTATTGACTAATCTTTAAATCCGGATAGGGTATCACAGAGATTTCAATTAAAAATATTTGAATAAAGTAATAAATATTTTTTATTTTTTATTTTTATTTATTTTTTTCAAAAATCTAATATCTTACAATCTCCTACCTAAATTTTCCCATCGAGTTTAAATTTGAAACTCAATATTGGCTTACCTATAACATTAATATTATAATTTTAAATTAGGTATTTATTTTAACATTTTTCCCATGAAATATATAACACGGCGGCCACCGAGATTTTTTCGGTAACACGCCAGTCTAATGTGTCAATCTGGGCCCGTCAACCTTGATCAAAAGTATTTCAATTTGTTTTCTGTACTACGGAGTACATAGTCGCGTACAGTTCGATTAAATGACAAATATTGTAATATTCTGACAACGAATGCCATCAGATATAATAGTAAGTTATTCGGAAAGTCGTGGAGACCGCACTGTTGTATACTATTGTGTGGAGACCATAAAATCCCACGCCGAGGAAAAATAATATTTGTAAAAGTTTTTTTGCTCAAAAAGTGCCTACGCCCACGTGTACGAAAAAAATGGCGATGGTCGACGTAAAAGCAACGTACCTGACAAATGAAAATCAAATAACGATGACGTACGATATTATGAATGGTATTTACAAAAGGCGCTGTTTGAAATAGGCGTACAGAGTGATGGTTAGAATTTATTGGGAATTTCATACTATGAATTTTATGTCGTCTTCATTGTTTCTGTTGCGAGAATTTCTGATCACTCTGTATAATTTAATTTGGGCCTCGTGGGTTTGGTTTTTGGTATAATAAACCGTAGATAACCGCGGTATACTTAATTATGTTCCATACCTACGCGATGGCATTTTATTTTTTTATTTGCATATACTTATGTGGAGACTATAGTTACGCGCGTTACCGTCACGCATTTTTCGCAAGTTATTACGCAGACCGACACAATAACATAATATTATAACAAACGCACTCGCGAGATCCAATTTAAAGTTTCGCTGATATAAATATTTTAGAAACCGTTTCGTCACTCAAATAATATAATGGTTCTTTGGTTCACGGGCCATATAGGTACCTACGTATATTGTATTTATAATTGAAATTTTAAATCTCCCGACAGATCTGCTCGTATAATTTATTCTACCGCGGTTATGGTCTGGTACTCTGATTGAAAATGAAATTTCCTTTGCCCATATGTTACATATAGGTTAAGGTAGGTTAGATTACTAATGCATAATGTTATAGTTGCTTAAATCATCTAAAAGTAATTATCGGGGTATCATTTTGAAGAAAAGTTTGGAGAAATTTCAAAGTATAAAATAGTTTTAAATTATATTGGATTGATTTAATGATTATTTATAATTAAATTATTTAAAATTAAAATTTTTTAAATATTAGGCTTTTCTCTATCATTTTTTTTTTCTATTTCTAGGATCGTTTAGTCTTGCATAGTTGTATAGCCCAAGGGCTGAAAATGTTCTATAATTATATTTCAATTTCATCCCATCAGACTATGTACCTAGTAGTAGTATTAGTAGTATAATGTATGTACTAATTGGCCTAATGCATTGCCATATTTTTGATAATTCAAATGTTCAGACTTATAACTCCCGGTCACTGCGAAAAACAAAATCGAAATCTCGCTGATTACTGTTATACAATATTTTTTTTTTAATGATTTTTACAGCATTTATATCATACGGTAGTTTTAACGTTTTTACGTAGGATTTCATGGCTAGAGTGTTTGTAATCATCGTATATACTTACACGGTAATCGACACGTAGATAGATAGTAGGTATACATATTTACGGTCTGATTTTGATAATAGTTGTATGTGACCGAGAGTTGCGGGTCAGAACATTTGAAATTTCCGTATTAGGTGTAAAATTAAAGACATACAATACTACTAGGTACTCCCAAAATAATTTCAAAATTTACCAATACGTGATTTTTATATTATACAAATACATACAGAATGATCATAATATTATTGTGTTACAAAAATAATAAAATAACATTGATATCACTCTGTATAACAGTGGTACTCGGTCATTAGTTTGTAATATGATGCCTGAGCGAAAATATGTATAGATTCCCTACACCAAAATGCATTCAATATGTCGTCAAAAGTAATCGTGTGCTCTCCAAATTTGAAAATTTTCGACTATTTACTATGAGTGTATTTTACTTTCCATTCGCTCTGGGATGTTAGCGGGCGAACTAAATATGCCTACAATTTTGTTTTTGTTTTTATGTAAAAATCCGTATACCTACTTAATGTGTTTTTATCGCCTTTATAGAACGCGTGGAGCACCTCTCAGTTTAAATTTAATATATTTAACATTTACATGCCACCATTATGTTTTAACGGGTCGTTTACTCGTTTGAATTGGACTCGATTAACATCTGTATCGTAATTAATTATAATTATATGATTATGATCTCAATACTAGTAGGAATAAATAGTAGAACACGGATGAACCACCAATTCATTAGTGGTTTTGACGTATATGTATATCATCGTTTTAAATAAGTACAACTTATGTTTATTCATAAATTAAATGCATTTTTAATGAATGATATTATCTTTTTGATGTTTTTCTAGGGACTTAATTTTGCGACTCATTAGTCATAATAACAGGTAAAATTTAAGTAAAAAATATATTTTATGTTTTTCCAAATGATTTTAAAAAGGTATTGATGATATTATCGCTATCCGGTTTTACACAATGACTTTCCATTATAAATTGTATTTATAACTTACAATATTTTAACATTACGTTTATGTGATAGTTCTACGATTTCGTATTTTCTAATAATATATATAAAAAACTAAGAAAATATATAAATTATGTCTCGTTTCATGTCTAATGTCATATAATATACAGAATGTGATCAGAATTTCGTGTTCCCATAAACTATGGGAGTGACATACGTTATCAATGTTATCTTCGTTATATTTATTTGTTTCCAGCACAAAATTCTAATCACCCCGTGTAAATAGTGCGTTCGGTATTGTATTAAATAACCTGTTGAATAGCGGTCTCGTTTTAATCATGATTACCTATCTGTAAATTGCAAAAATAGAAACGGATTTATGCCAATAGGTACACGGGACATTTAAATAAATCGAACAAAATAATTAATAATGTATACGTACATCACGAAGTACCTACGTGAGTGCAAAACCAACAGGCGATTCGTTGGAGGGAAATACAATTTACGCACACGTGTCACGTATACGATGGGCCGATACGAAACGAGACTACGTAGGTATATATATATAATAATATAGAGAGTGAAATAAATAAATAAATAACCCTTTCACAGACGTGATATCGCGCCGTTAGGTATATATATATATATATATATAGATACGCCGTTATTGGACACATGGGCCCCGCCGACACGATGAAAACCAAGCATCTCCGCGCGGACAAAACACGACGAGCTGCAGCGAAACATTTACTTCCTATAAATAAATATAAATGCGAATTATTATAAAGACAAGTTGAATGTTGTAGTGAAAGTGGATATTCAAAATGCAAAACCGGGCGTAAAATAATATATCATTAATGAAGGCGATTCACTATCATATCAGCTATAGCTATGGAATACAATATAGTTCTGCACAGAGTGATCACAGAAAATCGCGTTACAAAAATAATAATTTCGATGAATTTTGTTATTCCCACCTTTTTTTTTTTTACATGATGTTCCAATCACTCTGTATATATATATTTATTGTTGTTTTCCGTTCCAAAATCAAGATAAAAGGAAAAACGTCATCGCAAACATAAAATATATACAGCACCTATATTATATAGTTCCGAGAAACCGCAACCGGTTGCATTTAAAAATTAAATTGCACGACATTTACTTCGTAAAAGTAACGGTACTTAAAACATATATTAAATAAATGTTTACATAATATATTTTATATTATTAAAATCAACTCGAATTTTAATAGTTATAGAGAACTTACATTTATTTAATTCATTTGTTTGTTTAATAATTTAAAAAATAAAAAATATTGATTTTAATTATTTTTAAAAATCTAATGTACCTATCAAGCAGATAGTAAACCTAATTTTTAATTTTAATTGGTTAACTATTTATGTACTAACTATGTATTTTACGAACTTCTCCATAACTAGATCTTTCTAATGGGCACCAAATAATTATAATATAATATAGATAAAAAAATAAAAAATAGAAATATTTAATATACAAAGTTTAATAAATATATGTAAAAGTAAATATTTTTTAAGTACCTATCTATATAGGAATAATTCCGAATCCTATACTGACAGTTATTTGATTAAATATTATTTATAGAACTATAGATGTTGTTTTACAGCTATATGCTTTATTTTTGAAATGACTATTTATATACAAATTATTTGTTCAAATGAAATAGTATTTTTGTATATTTAGTGCATATTTTGATTTTTTTTTTTAATGTATAGTAGAATTTTACTCCTGTAACTTTTCATCCCAATTAAAAATAATAAAATATAATTAATTAGATAATTAATATATATCTATATAATTTATAAGTGTAAAAATATAATTATATTTACATGGTCGTATTTTTTTTTCCTTTTTTAAAAAAAGTTGAGTAACACTGGTCTTGAAAGGTTATTTTCAGTATCGTTTAATTTTTTTATTTTTGTCATGGCAAGTCAGGCAAACCAGTTGTATATTTTATTACATACATTATTATACCTAATAAATACTATTTTCTAATGTAAAGAAAACAAAAGTGAAATTCATTCGAGATACGGTTTTACTAATTCAGGACACGGATAATTAAAATGAAAATAAAATTACATAAACAATCTGTAGGTACCTAAGTTTGCAGATCTCGTAATTTACTTTTTTAAACAACTTATAAGTAAGTACCTATTATATAGATAGATCATAGTTATTCGATTAGACATCATTTATGTTTATTTTAATTACATCTGAGAAGATATAACAATGTAAGAAGTTCATATATTACATTATTATGTAGTTTATCCACATAAATTTAAACGTAGGTACTATTTACGTTACTATATACGTATTATTTAGCGTAAGTATAGATAAATTGGTACCTAACTTAGATTATTATAATATTGATATTTTTATAATTTGTTGACTATTCAATTAATATGTATTTAAATTTTAATCTAATCATGTAAATAAATAATAAAATGTTTCGTCTTGACAAACTATCTTAATTTAATGCGTTATAGTTAGTTAAGTAAATAACTTACATTATATAAAAATATAATACCTATTATTTATTACAGTACTTCTGCTTCTTGGAATGATATTATGATAGTCAGTAAAGAACTTTCTATAGGAATCAATAAAAATGTGAAATAAACATTTAAAAATAATTTTCTGATCAATGTGGTACCTAAAACTAATAATATTTGGTATTAGATGGTATAACTATTTCTACCTATTATATGACTAACAAGAATAACTAAAATGCAATAAAATATTATAATAATTATAAGCATAATATTGTGTTATTCGTATTATATTCATACAGAATAGATTATTATAACTTATGAGCTGCAGGTCTTAAAAATGCATAAAAAAATGTATACCTACGTATGTTTAATAGACTATACTATAATCTTAATAATTAGGAAAGTAATATGTGCCTTTAAAATAGAAATTATCTGATAAAAAGTGAAATAAAATTTCAATAGTAGATATGCCAATTTATATGAGATAATCATAATAGGTTATTAAATTACCTAATTTTAGGTAAAATCTATTATTATTCATAGATAATAATTGAAATATAAAATTATCTAGTTAATGTTTCATCATTGTGTGATAACAATGAAAATAAGATTATTTATATAAGACAAAACAAAATTGATCTATTTAAAATCTTGAAATTTCGAAAATAGGTGGAAAACCTATTAAAAATTAAAAATATATATTTACAAAATTTCTTCTTTTTTTATAGAATAAATATTTTGTCATATTCCAAACATTTGTTAAAAACATTTTGAACCTTCTTACGGGTAAATTATATCTATATAGTAAAAGAATTTTGCACCTATATAGGCACCTTTTAATAATATTTTTTTATTTCATGCAAAATGCAAATAATAAAAGTAGCAATTTTCAAATTTTTTAATGCCTAAACATTTTTTAATAATTCCCCATTTAAAATATCACATTTCGCAGGTACATAATAGTATCCATGCTTATTTGAACTTTAAATCAAATGAGGTTGATAATGTTGTAATATAATATTAGATATGTTAATTTGGGACTTTCTATTTGTTTAAATTTGACGATTTTTTACATAAAATATAATTATTTATTATAAGTACCTAGCACAGGTTTGGTAACTTATATTTGGTAGTGTAAATATCTAAAAAAAAAATGTTTTTTTCTTTATAATTATAATTGTTGTAAAATAATGAAGTAAATTTTAATTAAACACTTTATTTAAATTATTTTAATTAGATAGTAGTGAAATATTAACTACCTACAATAAAACACAATATCGTGTAAAACTACGATAGAATAAATTATTGTACTCATACAATGAGTATGATTTTATTCTTTGGGCCTGTAGATATTATTTAAATTGATACCTAAATTACTTAGTACCTAATTTATACTTTATCTTATATCTACATAACTTTTAATAAAGGTACTATTAATCATAGACTGTTATTTAATATATCTATAGGTACCTATATTAACAATTTTTATATTTTGACTTTAATTTAGTTTTTATAATAATAGAAGCTAGAGCATATTATTTTTTTTGGGTTAAATGTCCAGAAAGCATTTTTTTAAAATTATACCTAAGTATTTAAATTGTTTTCATTAACTTGTCTTTCGTCTGAGGTATAGAACTAATTGATATGGGATAATTTGACATTTATTTTTTTCTGTTTTACAATGTTATGTTATTCTGGTCATTGGAGGCGTATTTAGGAATTTATAAAGACGGATAGGTCAAGATTGTTTTTGGAAGATTTTATGAAGGTTCTCCCCATTATTTTAAATTATAAAAAAAAATGAATCACAAACTATTTATTATTTTTGTCCAAAGGGGAGGGTTTAAACCAAGTCTAACAAACTCTGTAAAATCGCCACCGTTGAATCTGAAATTCAAATTATGGCCAACCTACAATGCCAATAACATTTAATTATAAATATCAAGAAATCGCAATACTATAGAATTTATATAAATATTCTATATGTATAATATCAATAATTTTGCAACTTTAAACAACAAATTTATTGTAACGTAGCAGAAAGTAAATATACTTTTATAACACATTATTTTATATTGACTTGGTACATATTTTATATTGAAACGTAATATCGTCTAGCTGTGTCTTAACGCGTTTTGTATTCTTCGCTTTTGGAACCAAATAAATATTAATTGAATAATAATGGGCCAACCAGTTATAAATACAATTTGACAAATATTATTACGTAATGTTTGACGGGCAATTCGTTTTTTTACTTTCTTCTGTAATATATTTATAAAATATTTTTTCATTGTATTACAGCTAAAACTGAGTACGTTTATAATATATTTATTTTACCTCATTCAATTTTTCTTCTATATGCACAATTTTATTTGTTATAACTTCAAAATCATATTTCATTTTGGATATTTCCAAACGATATTCATTCATATTTGTAGACTAAAATTAATAATGTGATGTAACATTAGACAGCAATAAATTCAATTATAAATGTTCACAGCTTCATGAACATAACTCCGAAAGATAAGTGAAGAAAATTATAAACACAAAATATTTTTAATTGTTTAAATATATTAGAAGTCTTTCAAATACTTAAGTGGCGGATTTATGGGGGAGAGATAAATGGGGTCTGGACCCCCCTCCAAACATTGATATAATGTTATATGTTTGACGTATTTATACTGAAATAATATGTAAAATAAAATATTTAATTTAAAATAAAATATTTAATCCTATCCTATTTTTTTGTACACAAAAAGTACAATTTTACTCTATTATTTTAGATTCAGAGCGAAACGAGAAATGTATTGGTTTTACAATAATGCTTTATTTTTGTGAGTGAAAACATTTTTTCGGGTAGAAATAATGGTCCGATTACAACAAATAGGGTACGTTTTCGGTAGAAAATTACGTCTAGTCGGTATTTTATTTAGATCATTTTTCGAATTTCTCAAAAGTTTATCCTTGGGAGATTAAAAACTACTAAAAAATGGCCGAAAATTAGTAAAAATTACGGTTTTCATTATTTTGAATTTTTTTAATTCATGATAAATAACTAATTTTTAGTTTTAATCGTAGGTACTAGAATTTTTTTTTAGTATTCTCATAGGTAATTTACAAACGTAGTATTCTTTTGGAAAGGCTTATCAAAATAATATATTATTGTATTATATTGAGTTACGCTTAGAATCGTATTTTTAATGTATTATCATTGCATTCAACTCTTAATTATATTAAACCATTAATTTCCAAAAACGACCTTGCCGCTTTTTTATTTATTATTTTTTAATAAAATGTTGGAAATCCGCCTCTGTAAATACCTACCGAATATTTAAATATTTGTAATAATTTACTACTTTGGAACGCTTTATTATTCTTAAATATTTAATGTATATAAACTATTAAGTGTTAGATGAATATTAACTAAAAAATTTTGATTATTTTATTAGATTGTAATCGTTTACCATATCATCGTGTAAAGATTCTTCTGCTGTATTTTCATCTATTATTTGCTGTTCATTCAATGAACCTGCAACGATAATAAAAAATATTTACAAAATGTTTAGTATTTCAAATTTTTATGTTCCAGAAATCTAAAATATTATTAGAGAGAAGACATAACATTTTAAAATAAAATAAATATATATATTAATTAAATTATTTTATATATCAAAAGATTGATTATGGTCGTCTTTCCCTACATCCCATCATATTATGTAAGAAGTCGTGTATATTAAATACTACTTTATTCATAATTAATATTTTTTAATGTCTATGTCATATAGGTTCTTCTGTTTCAAATTTATTTAGATTATAACTACACTATTATTATATTAATATACATATACAGATATAATGCACAAATAAGACATGCACTTTATCTGTAATTGTTTTTTACAAATATTAATTTTTTATATTGTTATAGTTAAATTACAAATTAAATACAATTATAAAACAATACATTTTACATACTTATCGAATTCTCACACGAAATTGAACGACAAACTTTCATTTTTAAATTCAGATTGAATACAAATAAATTTATATTTAAATCACAATATCACATTCAATTATAAATTATATTGTTAGTTTATCTTACGTTGTAAATATTTTAACGTTCTCATGGTGATTTTTCGATTAATTTTTAAATTTTATTATAATTTGTTTTTAGCCAACTATTGTAAATATTAACACTATAATAATTTAGACAATTGTTTACGCTCTATTACAATGTGTTACCTACACATTGTACTTTTTTACTTTTTATTATTCTTTAGTATTTTTTTTTTATAGTACCTAATATTATTTTTTGGGGCGAAAGTAAGGTACATGTTATTTTTTTATCGAACTACTTATAATTATTATTAAATTATTCTGCTATTAAACACGATATTATAGTATTTAGTATTTATACTATCGTGAATCCCGTTTGAACAAAAACATAATAATAAAGGAAACGTATTATTACCAAAACAATATTAGTATCTACGCCTTCAATATTTGTTACCGATAACTTATGTACTCGTGAGTTATATATGTCACAAATTTGATTCCGTATAAATCATAAATATATTATAAGTAAAATTCAACCAGCTAAAAATAAAATATGATACATTTTTACTAAAACTGAATGTATCGTGAACGTGAGTTAGGGTTTTCTGTCGCTTTATTTCGATAACTAATAATATAATTAATTTAGCAAAAATTATACAGAACGTTTATTTTATTTACCTACTAAGTACACAAATTATTTTGTTTGTCTGTTGATAAATTATTACAATTAAGAAATTATTTTTTAAAAAAATAACAATAATTCTCGTACTTAATTTTTATAATAACTATGTTTTTTACCTCGTAAGAACACAGCAGGTAAAATAATAGCTAAAAAAATATGTAAAAAATATAATAATTGTATTATATATATATGAAAACGAACATCATACGGACTTTAACTGACAAGTGCAGTAACTAAAAAAAGTCAATGTTGTAAAATTAGGTAGGTACATTTTTATCTTTTTCCGCAATATGTATATTATCTAATAATAAATTAAAGTCGGTTAATTTTTCAGTAATTAAAAATAGTAAGAAACTCATACTTTCTGAAAAATTGTTTTATTTTTAATAAAAATTACTTATTTTTTTAAATATTATTATAAATTTGTAGGTATAATATGAAAATTACAGGCTGCAGTGACCCATTAGACTTAAACTCTAAAAATGACTCAGTAATATAAGATTTACGGTCTTAATAATAAACGCAGAAGTTGATATGAAGATATATATTTTTTTTTACTAGACATTTTTAAATATTGTATTTATTTTAGTAAAAGTAAACATCTAAATATATCAATTGTTACAAAAATGTGTAGATGTGACATTTTAAAATCTAATTTTTATATTTTACTACAAAACAGTGATAAAAATAGATGCAGCATATCCATATTAATGTAATTTTTAAACAATTTTTGTAGTTATTGGCTACTGCACTTTTTACTAAACTTTAACTACTATTTTTTTTTTTTTTTTTTTTTTTTTACCTTAAATGATGAATATTAAATTGTTTAGTTGTGTGCCAGAAAGTAGGATGTTTGCAAGTTATTACACACTTTATTTAAAAAAAATTAAAACACAAATTTCAACATAATTCAATACGATTATTATTATCCAGTCATAAAATTAAAAAAGCGAAAAGGTCGATTTTGGATGTTCCTTCTTCGTTCCTTGGAGAAATTAGTGGTTTATTATAATTAAGATTTGAATAATATTACATTCGAAAATACGATTGTGAGCGAAACTGAATATACCTAATACAATAAAGGTATTATGCTGTTAAGCCGTTTCAAAAGTTTACCATGTGTGCAATCTACCTATCTATGAGAATACTAAAAATAATTTCAAGTACTTATGTTCAAAATTTCATTAGTTATCATGAAAAATCTAAAATAAATTTCGTCAAAATTACGATTTCCCTAAATTTAGCCATATTTTAGTAGTCTTTCTTTTCTTGTAGAAAAACTTTTGAGAAATTTAAATAATGAATTTAAGAAAGTAACAATTTTCTACCGAAAGCATACCATATTTGTGGGTATTATTTCATTATTTTTATCCAAAATCGTGTTTTCAGACATAAAAAAAAATTTTTTTGTATAATCAATAAGTATATTCTTCGCTTCGCTTAGAATTTAAAATGTAATACATAACATATACAGGACAATAATTTTCTTGTTACATTTGTACTCTACACGGACTATGGTCGATATAACCAGTGAAAAAATTATAAAAGGAAAAATATAATTTATTGTAATTTGTAATATTCCTAATACCTTTATTATTCTATTATAAATTTATAATACAAATAATTAAACTAAGCACGAAAAAAATTTAGAGGGTTAATGAACATTTTAGGGAGCTAAGTTCCTCAATCCACCCCTATTTCTGCTAATGGATAGATTTACTTCAGAATCAGTTTTATTTTTACTTTTTAGTACCTAATTTCTCGTCACAAGTGAGAATCTAGAAATTATTAATTTATAAGGTGGCTTAATCTTAGGTATAATTGAATAATAGTAACATTTATATATTAATATTTTAGATTATATATACAATTAATGTTCAATAGGTGACCTGCAATCTCTTAGATCTGCCTGTATTGACATACCTATGTGTTTACCAAAATAAACGTTAAATTGTCATAAAATATTTTAACAATATTGTACAGTTTATTATATAACACTGTTCAGGACTTACATTTATAAAAAAATACTTAAGAGTAAAATAAATATTTTTATTTCTCTGTGTCAACTATCTAAGATACTCCATGTAATTGTTTAAAATATTGGAACAGTCACATAAAACTGTACTTGGCCCCCTAGATAGATATGTTGTACGTACCCATACTTACAAAAATACAATAAAAATATTTAAAAAAAATTCCAAATATAGGCAAATGAGTAATAAACTAACACATATCAAAATCAACCTTCTAGGTTGCAGGTTTCAGAATCCAGATAGTCTAATTTTTGGAGCAAAAAATATTCAAGAAAAAACAATAAATAGTATTTTAAAATAATTAGGTTATATATAATAGGTATGCATTATCATTTATAAGTTTTGATCATGATAAATCTAAGACATCAAATATTAGTATAATACAATAATATAATTATTATAAAAGTGTCAATGATATAAAAATAACATATATATATATTTTTTTTATGATAAAATGTATTTGATTATAAATACAATTTCCTAAGTGTGTAAAAGGTAAGAGTTTAATAATAATAATAAATTTAACATTTATTCTAAAAACTTACAAGACCTGAATTATTCAAATGCTTTATAAATTAGTTGTATTGTTTATCAAAAACAGAA
The DNA here is from genome assembly GCA_013282895.1 of Eriosoma lanigerum. Classification (NCBI taxonomy): domain Eukaryota; kingdom Metazoa; phylum Arthropoda; class Insecta; order Hemiptera; family Aphididae; genus Eriosoma; species Eriosoma lanigerum. The sequence goes on from CM023362.1 coordinate 7,975,745, forward strand.
TGCTAAAAACAAAAACTGCATAAATATAAACTGATTGTATTAAAATAAAATTGTTATAAAATATTGTTTTTAACCTCGAATAGTGATATTTAATTAAACATTTGTTAATATTTCATTATATTTTTTAGGCAGTCAAACCAATAAATTTGATACAATCTTAGTCTATAAAGTTGAACATTAGATATTTAACTACATATTAATATATATATTGTATTGTCTTAATATTTGCATTTAAAATATTTTGTTTCATAGTATAACATATATTTATATACAAAGCATTTGAGTTCAAAGATTAATAAAAGTGGTAAACATTAAAACCAAAATAAAATAATAAAAAAATGAATTCTCACAAATGTAAATTGTAATGTTATTAAATTATTCACCATATTGTAATAAACTAATAATAATTGTATAATTAATTTACCATTTGGAAAGTCATCATATTTTATTTTTTAACACTCAAAATTAATCATAAATAAAATGGAAAAAAAAAGACAAGTTAAAGCATTTTTTATATTTAATAAATGAAAATTTATATAATGCTTTATTCTAACAAAAAAATAAAATAAAATAAAATAGAAAAACAAAGAAAAACATAAATTACAAAATATTTTGTTACATTACTTACAGTTTTCGACATTTTTAACTAATTTTTTACATTCATAAAGTTAGATATGTCCAATAATAATAATAAAAAAAAATGGTACATTATAAGTATCTAAGTAAATGAAAGATGTAATGTAATATTTTAATTACATATTTATAATATTTATTATATAGATCCTTCATTCATATTCAATAATGACATTACCTTCTCCATACAAATTTAATAAACATTATCCATTACATAACAAACAAACAAAAAACAACTATATTAACTAAATAATTAATCTGAATAAAAAGAACACCATAATATGTTATTTTAAAACTTTTCAAATATATACAAAAAAAAAAGTATAATATATTGTAGTCACATATTAATATAATAAAATCAGTGGCGATTAAAAGGGAATCCAGAAGCCCATAGGCCCAACTTGTGTAGGTTGATAAACTATTCTATTTTAAATAATTTTGATCCAAATATTTATAATATATTTTATGACGGTTTTTGATTATATTTGTTTTTATAAGTAAAATTATATTTAATAAACTATAAGGTATCTGCTTTATACTTTGCATTTATAAGTTAACAGAAATCTGGATTTCTTATCGCCTACTATTAGAATATTATATATTAAATAAAGATATTTATATATTTATAAGATATAAATAATAAAGTAGTATAAAACCTACATACAGGACATCATTAATCGCAATCATATCAAATCATTTTATTTATAATATACAAAATAAAGGTATATAATATTATTTTAATAAATTTTGCCTTCCTCTTCCTAAAAAAATTCCTAAATCCGCCACTGAACACAATTATAATCTAAAACTATTAATACACATTAATTTAATTTAATATATATGAATTTAATTTGGCTTGAATACAAATTGGTATATTCTTTTTATTCAAAAACAAATGTCTTTTAATAATATTTTTTATACAGATCTATTCCACTTCCAATACAAAGTTATAAAATTTTTACTAAAATAAATATTAACATTTAATTAAAATGATAAATAAATAATGTTGTATATATAAAAAATACATTCATATAAAATAGGTCAATTACTGTTTTTACAATTTTTATAAGGCAGTTATTAATTTATTTATATGAAAATGTATGTTATTAAAAATATATAAATAATATTATTTAAACATTCTATGATAATAATTAATTTTATAAATATCCTTTTTAAGGCAATTATAAACGTTATAAAGTACTATATCTTAAGATAATGGTAGGTTCTTATATAAATTAAATAAATAAATGTGGACATTAAAAACCAATTTTATTATAAATATTGTATCCCAACATATATATTAAAAAAACATTATTATTCTTAGTATTTATATCTAAATATACATTGGATTATATTATACATTGGACTGCAGTGATAAAAAAAAATTGAGTATTATATTTCATAATATAATATTAAACTAATTACTTAATAGTACTTTAAAGGATTTTACTAAAAAAGTGCAAGTTAAATAGTATTTTACTATGGTGTATAATCATTAATGATGACTTTGTTTACAATAAAAATTATATTAAATTCTATATTATATTATATTCTATTAAAATTTTATTATAAATTAGTATTTTAAAATCCTATCAAATTAATTTTTAATGACTTCCACTTTATTCACTAATTTAACTAGATACAGCATAATATATTAGATAAATTAACAAGTATTAAATTTACTATAATATCACACATGCTTAATTGATTAAGAATTGTAATAACAACAAAATCTTGATGAAAAATCATGTTTCTAATATAACGTTTCTAATTGTTTAGAAATATTTGTTTTCAAATACAAAACTTCTATCTATTTTTTTCTCCCCTATTCTAAATATAAATTTTACAACTTTTATTATAGAATAGTATAATGTTGGAATTACGACTATGGGGAAAATATCGCTATTACACAAAAACCAAAAAAATGAGATAAGTTTTACTAACATGGAACAAATATTAAATTTTCTCAAAAGATCTTGAAATTGAAATTTTAATGTAATTATACATTTTTTGTGTCTTACTGTTAAATTTATTGTATTTGTTATTATTGTTGCAGCCTTAATGCTTTTTGTTTACTTCGTTTTTGGAACCAAATAAATATTAATTGAATGATAATGGGCCAACCAATTAAAAATACAATTTGATATAAATTGTGACGATAATTTTGTTTTTTTGCATTCATCTGCAATATATTTAAAATAAATTATTATATATGACTTATGGATATAATTTATATGTAGTGATGTTTTTTATAAATAATTTATTTTTATTTTGTATTATTATGTGTTAAAACAAAGTATATTCATAATATATCTATATTACCTCATTTAATTTTCGTTCTATATGAACAACTGTATTTGTTAAAGCTTCCAAATCACACTTCATACTTGATACTGTGTTTCTTATTTCCAATTGAAATTCATTTATGTCTTTATAAATATAAATAATGTAACTTAATAGTATTTTAATAATAATTAAATAAATGTCAACTCACAGTTATTTGAGTATTGCAATTGAATATCACTATTTCCATTTTGTTGAGATATTGGAATGTGATAGTCAGACACTAAGTTGTCAATGTACTCACTAGACTTTATATATTGATTGACTTTTTGTGTGTTGATTTTTTTAAGTTCTCCGGTAGACTAAAATTAATAATGTGATGTTACATTAGACATAAAATATGTTTAAATAATAAATTATGAATAACTTCATGCCCTCAATTTAAAAATTAAGTGAAGAAAAAAAAACTAATCATGAATATAAAATATTTTTAATTATTGAAATATATAAGTTTTTAAAATACTTAATATATAAATATTTGTAATAATTTACTATTTTGTAGTGTTTTAGTATTCTCAAATATTTGGTATATAATATAAAGTGTTTGACAAAAACTATATAAAATTTTGGCTATTATAATTGTTTACCTCCATAACATCATGAAAACATTCTTCATCAATGTCTGTATCTGCTATACTTTGATGTTCATTCAATGAAATTATACTAGATGTATCAGCTTTATCTAGAGAAAAAAAAAATTTGTAAAGTAATAATAACTATAAACATATGAAGGGCTAATGGGGAAAAACGATAATAGAAAATATTTATAAAATGTTCAGAATACAAGTTTCAAACCACAAAAAGTTTAAATAATACATAAATTATTTGTGTTATCTAACTTTTTATTATTAACTTTATTAAAACATTTTTTTTTATTAAATTTACTTATTTTATATTTCAGAAAGATTGATAATGATTGCTTTTACCTAGAGCCGATCAAATGTAAGATGACTGAAAACATGTACAAGTATTTCAATACTACTTTATTCATAATTATTTTTCATTATATCTATGTTATATATTTCTATTTCATTTTTTTTTTTAATTATAGCTCCACTATAGTAATATTAGTATATATATATATATATATATATTTATATGCTTTTTAGCTAGAATTGTTTTATAAAATCTATATTTTTATAATTCTGTAGTTAAATTATATAAATATAAAATACCTTTCGAATTCCCTCGTTCAATTGGACCAACAACCATTTCTAAATCATCAATGGAAACAGATTCATAAAACGAATCCAAACTGGATACAAAATCAGCAACAGGGTTTGTGTATGCCATAGTTTCAACAATCTGAAATTCATATAATATAGTTAAAATATTGTTAAAAATAATTAATAAAACTAAATATGTTAATTAGAATTTACATTTTTTATGGATAATAAATATTTTTAAAATATTGGAATTCACTTTTATTACATAGAATCCATATTATTTAATGATAATTAAAAGACTATATATATTTAAATATATTTTGTAGTTAAATGATATTGGGATGGACATTTGATTATGCAACTATAATATTTTTTAAATATATAAATATATTGGACGATGGCACGATGAATCAAAAAAACATAACTATAATTTACCTTTTTCAATTCATTAACATATTCTTGCATTGCCTGCTCTTTTGGCATGTCACCTAAATCTGCCCAAGCCTGCCATTTTGCTCGATTAACAACATCCCAAAAACTGGGTTTTGGTTGAATGTTGCGTCCAAAAGTTCCTTGTTTGTAATAAGCATAAAACCGGAGCATGAGATCTTTAGATGGTTGATATGAACCTATTAATATTTATTTTAACATTATTTATAATATGATCATTTTAAATATTACAATTTACATAAATTGTATAAATTAATTGAAAAACTGAAGAGGGAGATTAGATTAGGATTGATGGAATAGTGTTATGAAAATAGCTGGTGAGAACGGACAAGAAGTAGCAGATAGAGATGGAAGGTTTATTACCTGGGTAGCTAATCATATTTAGTTAGGAGTATAAGACACAACACGTTCAAATCCAAAAATCAATTATTAATTAACTTAAAAATAATGTATTATCTGTCACAATATAAAAAGGCCAAAGAAATTTTTTTTTATTATTTGGAATAAATACAGAAAAAACAACCAATTATTTTGTGCATATATTTAAATATTTTATGAAAATAGTATTTCAATATAGGTAGTGTATAGAATACTACACAAGTGCACAAATTATTTTTAATTAAATACATATATTTATAGTATTGTCTAGTTTTGTATTCATTGTTTTATATTAATAAAATTGTCTAAATGTACTTATTATAAAATTATAGATATAAAACATACTATTTTAAATACTATGAAAGTCTGATTAAATTGATTTATATACAAATTTAATAATAATTTTTTATTTTGTCATCATTTTTTCAGAAATCCTTTATTTTGTTGTAAATTATGGCAAGGTTTTAAAATGAAAATATTTTATAATCTATATAGGAACTATCTATTATCTATTTATATATTTTAATTATTTCTTGTTATTTTTATTATATTATAAAGAAACTTTAGATGTTTAATTGAATATTATCACTGTCACATAATTGTATTTTAATTTATACCTATGTATTATGTAATATATTTATGGTTATAAATAACTATAAATTGTTAATTAATATTATAAAAAATCTAAAATTTTTACAATGATACAATGATTTTTATATAGATTAAGGTATAACAATAATTAAAGTAAGTACTCGTAAATTGTAGTATATTATCTGACAATTGTTGAAATGTCAAAACCTAGATTACAAGCGGCTGCATCTATGATAAAACTAACGTGGTATATTTATAATGAAAAATTATACATATATGTTGTTAATATTTTTTTTTTAGTACATGTTTTGAGTTTTTCAAATCATTTTTGCAACTTTTTTGGGTTATTTAGGGCATTTAAATCTAAGCCCTAATTAAAACATACAAGTATAGTTTAATATTATTATTTTAAACACGATTATATGATAAACCATCATTTTTTATAATTAAGTGTTTAAGCTAAGTATAAAGCTTGTTATACAAATTTCATACCCCATTCTATTAAGTACTTAAGTATTTAATGCAACATCGTCATTATTTTAATGATTGATGGTACTTTATTATCTACTTAAATCCAACGGAATTTACCAAATATGCAATATTAATTTAGTTTATAATTTATATAATATAGATAATATTATATATTTAGTTTATTTTATTTAATGTTGGGAAGAAACTATTTAAGTAGGAACTAATAAATTAATTACTATAGAAATACTTAATGTTATATCTATACATTAAATTGTATACATATAATAGTATATATATATATATATATATGTATATATAATGACGAATATATATTTTTTTAAATTTATATTTTGCTGATATATCGATTTAGTAATCGGTATATTAAAATATATAATGTAAATATGCTAGTGATGCGTAATTCAGAACAATAACCATCAATAACATGCTGACATCATAGTTAAGTCAATACTGTTAATAATGTGTAAAATACTAATAGTCATATTGTTTTTACTTAGTAACCTGTAACGTTTTAAATAATGTATTGCCATTTAATTATTATAAAAGAGTTCAGTGGTATAGAAGTATATATTATTAATTTATAACAATTTACAATTATTGGTTTTTAATTTATGTAGTGTAATATTTTATCATTTTTATTACTTGTTTTAACTTTAATTACAACAATACTTTATCCACGGACGAAGATATTATGCGGTATACCTAGTAATTATTAGAAATATTATAATATTATTGACATTTTATACAACACTGCAATATATGGTCAATACACATTCTAAACATAGTATCAAATCTACTATCAATACTATCAAATAATATTATAATTTTAATTATAATATAAAATATAACTCACAATAATTACGATTTGATGTAAAATAGCTAATATATAATTTAAATATTAATTTATCAATTCAAATAAAAAATAGTATCTATTATTTATTACATATTGGTAATAACAATGGGTTCAAAAAGTTCAAGACTGATTAAAATATATCAATAATACTAATTATATTTATACCTATATAAATTTTCAAATATTTACCATTAATATTACGTAGGTACCTATATAATTTAATTACTATATTTGGGATATAAAATATGTATAACAATATTTGATTTGTTATTTTGTTATCAGTTAATAAATAACCTCGCAAATAATATTTAACATAACTATTTTAATTTTATAATCATAATACTTTCACTATTCTTTGTAACATTTTTACATAAATATTTTAAATAAGACATTTAAGTAATTAAACATATGTGTATGATATTGAATTAAAGTTTATACATTTTAAATACTGAATAATATAATTGGTCAGTACTAAAAGAAAATTACTGTAGATGATCATAAAAATTGATTTGTAGTTTGTACTCAACATATACACAATAATAAATTTAACCCAAGTTATAAAGACGAATAATTTTCACAATTTATTATGCAAATTACAAAATAATTTCCATCAATTATGTGTTGTATAAATAACAAAGAATTTTAATTTAATAATTTAATTGGTTAATATATAAGAAAATTATACAAAATTATCGAACCATATCGATATCGTATATATTGAATAACCTAATTTAATCTGTCGTGTTAGAGTTAAAATTTACATTATTTTTATTCGATATACTTAATCCTATTTATATGAGATATGTGATTAGCACTTACCATTTTTCGGCAAACTGCGGATCACCTTTATGGCCGCTGTAAATTTTTCTTGTATAGACATTTCTATGGCCAGATAAAACGGAAACGGTCAATCATAAAAGCGTGAAGGTTCCAGGTCGTCACTGCACTGAGAGTGATAAAAATGTATATAATAATTTTAACACCGAGTTTTCTTTTCTTTTTATAACGCTATACAATTTGATATTATAATTACCGTCAAATAAATAATGCATAAGACGTTGAGTTTAGGAGAGACGACGTCGTAAAAGCGTGTTGGTCGATCAAGGGCAATGCCGTCATTCATGTTCGACGTTTCATTCAAATTGTACATTTCAAAAACACATTTTGACCCTACAACATTAAATTCGTTAAACCGTCGGTGGGCAAATGTGATAACGAAAAACGTACGTTACAATACCATTGGTTTTTGTAATATTATGTTAATCGACCGACTACTATTGGTATAACGAGTACGAACTCTAATCGAAAATTCAAAACGCGTAATGCGTATATTATTTTTATAATTATTAATATTATTGTTGTTGTTGTTCCCGTCGTGATAATTGGCCATGGGATCGTGACTCGTGTGAGCTAGAGCTACCTGTTAGATTACGGTGATCATTACATTTTTGTTTCCCAATTGTCTGAACAATGGGAAATATTATAATATTACGCGCTGGCAACGTCAGTGTAACGTACGTTATATCATAAATTATTGTTATGTTGTTAAATTATTATTGTTTTCTCGTCTCCGCTACTGCGCCTGCGGAGAACGTAATCGTAGTTCACACTCGGTCAGCAGCTGATTGTGGTCAGTCAGAACCGCGACGAGGACGAATAATTTATAATAATTAAAATGTTATTACGTCGACAACCGAACGAAACAGTGTTCATTGTTATGTAATATGTAAATTACTATATTATTACTAAATTACAAAACGATATTGCACATTATTATTATTATAATATACTTTCATAGACATTGATAGCAAAATTGATTGATATAGTAGATGATAATAAATGATAACCAACCAATAGAGTGGAAATTAATAATTTATATTATAATATCCATGGCCAAATATCATCTGTTCAGGAGTGTCTAAATCACGGACGTATACAAGTCCGCGGTATAAATACAGGAATGCGGTTCAATTTGTGATCGTGCATAAGGTCTTAGAAAAAATATGTTATCAGTAAAAATGATCCGTGATTACTGATTTTACAAATACACAATATTACGTATATCGACATTATTATTTATTAGTTTATTGAAATTTGAAATTCATTGATGCAACATAAAATAATAATGAAATATTGAAATATATGAAGGGTTCAATCAAAGGACCACCAAATAAAATAATTTTAATTGCAATAAACATTTTTCTCTACCAAAAAATAAACGTCAAAAAATTAAAAAATAATTTATTAAAAACATCTAGTTGAAGTTTTAAATTTCATTATGCTTTAATGTTCAATATTTTTGTTTATTATTGATCATCATTAAGTAAATAAACCATTATAAATATAATATAAATAAATCATGGTAATAACATATACGTAATATTGTAAATTTGTAAGTACTAATTCGTATTATATTATATTCTTAAATTTCTCAACTTTACTCATATACATATATAAAATTATTATTATTATATATATATATAGATTCGTGTCATCACAATTGCATTACATATTGCTGTATTTAGACACTTCTATCTGTTCAAACTATATTTATATATATATTTAATACAACATGTATTATAATAAAATAATGACATTCACAAAATATTATATATTTTTCTTCAATAATATACTCGTACATTTGATGACACACAATTTGTAAATTAACAATTTACAATAAGTAGGTAAAAAAAAATATGGCTTGATTGGTGTGATTAAAAAAGCTACCTAAACATTATATTTACAAACAATATAATATATAATATACAATTGTATTGTATAATATACAAGTTGAAAAATCAACGAATTAAGACAAAGAATTTAAAGTTTGATTACAACATATGTATTAACAAAATATATTTTACTAATAAAATAAATTGAAAATCATAACAATATAAACAAAATAAAATCAATTTGTTAACAAATTATAAATGTATAGCCAATTTTTTATTTTGTAAAATTGTCACCGTTTGAGAACATTAATAAATGTATCTCTAGGAATTTCGATGTTTCCAACCATTTTCATTTTTTTTTTGGCCTCTGACTGTTGCTTTAGAAGTTTCATTTTCCTGGTAATATCACCAGCACGTTTTCCACACTTAAAATAAAACAATTATTAGTTTGGTATTTTTTAAATATTAACTTATATATATTAAGATTTTCTAACGAATTATATTATTTTTATTATAAGAATTAATAGTGTTGTAACGGTACTGTTCGTCTAGTGAACGTCCGTCGATAGATTTGACTAGTGGAATCCTGAGGATATAGTTGGCTAAGCTATCTCTGCACTAGGAAATCTAAAGTTCTCTATTTAATTTATATAGCCCCACAGAGACTCCCAGGGCTCGTATTTAATCTCAGTTCAAATAAGTAAACTCTCAATTTAGCAACACAATGGAATATATATATTTAGCAACGAAACACCTATGTAATTATATATATATAAATTATACACCTGATATCTGGATCCAAGCGATTGACCAATGGAAATCCGGATGACAGGCGGAGACGACGCGCACAGACAACAATTATTTAAAAAAAAATATAAAAATAATTTAAGTATAAATTATAATTTAAACCTCGCGCAATGACGGTAATAAGTCGACTCCCGTATTTATTTGTTTATATTATTCTCGTGTTGTATATTGCGTCTCCCCACTTGTCATACGTACTGAGATCGGCGGTTAAGAATTTATGCCTACTTGGCAAAAATATGAGCAGCCGTTCGAGTCGCATAATGTGACCGTAACAGTGTTATTCTGCTAAATATTTTACTATTTTTTTGCCCATATAAATCTGTTTTTCACAGTAAGTCAGTTATTGTATCTTATTGATATCATTACAGAAAATTAAATCAAATAAGATAATTTATTTCAATTTTTATATTATAAATATTATTTATTTGTTCTTACTAGTTTTGATGTAACATCTTTGCGATATGGTTTTAATGTTTCTCTGGCAATTATTTTTCCTTTAACTGAAGCTTGAATTGCAATCTAAGTATAACATAATAATTTTAATTCACAACTAAAAGTATTGATTTATAGTTAAGTAAAATTAAATATTTATGCATTTATAATAAGTAAAATACCTGAAACATTTGTCTAGGAATCATATCTGCTAATTTCAAAACCATTTTACGACCAAGATTTACTGCTTTTGTGGCATGAACTATTGTTCCAAGTTCTTCTACTACATTGCCATTAAGTAAAATACTCAACTGAAAATGCATTTTTGATAATACAAATTAATATTAGTCTTTGAATTTAATATTTAAAATTTTAATGCTCAATACTATACCTTAACTAAATTTGAAAGTTCATAATCATGATCTTCGTAACTAAAGCTACCAAAACCTGAAGTAATTGATTTAAGTGAATCATGAAAGTCTATGACAATTTCATTTAGTGGAAAATAACATTGTATCATTATTCTTGTGTTATCAATATTAACAGATGATTTTTGGACACCTCTTTTCTCCATACACAAAGACATAATACTTCCCAAATACTCATCTGTTATTTAAAGTGATCTGATTATTACAAACATTGTAAATATTTAATTATATTTACCTGGAGTTATTATAGTCCCAAGAATAAATGGTTCATAAAGTGCTACAGTGATACTTGGATCAGGAAAATCCATTGGATTAGAAAACAAAAATTCATCACTACCATACTTTGTAATTAATTTGCTTGATGTTACTTTAGCTAGAAATTTATATATTTATTAGATAAATGATTATTTTATAAGATTTTTATTCAGAGAAAAAATAATTTAAATAACCTTTATATGTTACACTGGGTGCTGTCATTACAGCTTGAGCGTTATATTCTTGTTCCAATCTTTGATTAAATACATCCAAATGCAGCAATCCAAGAAATCCCAATCTCCAACCAAGACCAAGAGCTGAACTTTAATAATTAAAAGAATATTTATTATTACAGGATAAAAATTAATAATAAATGAAATGAAAGTAATATAAATATTTTTACCTGGATTCTGTTGTAATACTAACAGCAGAATCATTAAGTGTTAATCTCTCTAAAGCACTTTTCATCTCCATGTGTAATGACTGATCCATAGGAAACAATCCTGCAAATACCATTGGTTGAGCCGGTTTAAATCCTGGAAATGGTTCAACTGGTTCATCTTTCAAATGTATAGTATCACCAATATGGGCATCTTTTGCTGATCTTATGTTACAAGTAAGAAAACCAACTTGACCACCTACTCTATAGAAATTATAATTAGATAGTTAATCTAGTGATAATTATTATGTAATATTTAAAATGTTTCAATAAAAAATTGGTAATAAAAATAATTTTAATAAATGTATAAACTTACAATATTCCTGTATTAAATTCTGTTGGTCGAAGTATTCCAATATTTCTAACAGTATAAGATACTTGAGAGTAAACAGTTGTAATGACATCACCTTCTTTTACACATCCATCTTGAACATAAATTAGTACTATTGCTCCCCGATATTTATCAAACCAACTATCAAATATTAATGCTTTGAATGGTGCTTGGCGATTAGCTTCTGGAGGTGGTAATTGTGTTACAATAGCTTCCAATAAATCATCTACACCTGTTCCTTGTTTTGCAGATATCTACATAATTATAATATTTTTAAAAATTATTTTATATTTATTAAATGATAATTATTTTACTCTCAAGACTGTTTCTGGCTCAATATCAAACAATCCATGTAGTTGTTCTTCTACTTTCTTTGGATTTGCATTTTTTAAATCTACTTTATTTAACACTGGTATTATAACAAGGTTCTTGCAAAATGCCAAGTAAAAATTAGCTACTGTTTGAGCTTGAACACCTTGATTAGCATCAACTAAAAGTATGACACCTTGACATGCGGATAAGGATCTAGAAACTTCGTTGGAGAAATCAACATGACCTGGAGTATCAATTAAATTTAACAGGTATATCTGGCCGTCTGTATTGCTTTTATAAAATAATGAAGCTGTTTGAGCTTTGACTGTTATTCCTCTTTCTTTTTCTACTTGTAACCTAGAAATAACATATTTAATCAATTATAATTTATTTGAAGTTTAATTAAGAATAGTGAGTTATTAGCTCTTCATTAGATATTTTATTTTTACAAAATTATGTATTTATAAATTATAAACAAAAAAATCGTATTTTACCTTCTCACTTTATAAATATTGATAATTAAAATACTTAATACATCCAAATTTTTAAATTTATTCAATAAAAATAATAAGTGAGAAAAAAATGGTTTAAAATCAATTATATCAATACCTATAAAATAACAAAATACCACTGGATTCATTAGATTCCATAATATGTATTATACATAAAGATTAAAATTATCAATATGTAATAGGAATTATATATTTTACATTTCTAGTATTACTATTTATTAGTAAAACATATTTACATATTTTACATAAATAACATTGAATTAGCAAAGTTTTTAGTGAAAACCAAATAGTAAATACTAATATTATTTATTTTTAAAAAATTAATAAAGTCAATTATTAAAAGTGACTGAATTGTAAATAATATGAGAAATAATTGAGATTTGAAAAATTTCAAACAATATTTACCGATCTAGTACTTGTGCTTTGCCATCTTCAATGCAGACAGTTTTTGTCATTTCCAATAGACGATCAGCTAATGTGCTTTTACCATGGTCTACATGTGCGATTATGCTAAAGTTACGAATGTTCTCGCTGGGTATGTTTTGATACTTAAGGTGCGTTTCAATTTGTCCATCGACATTCTCAGAATAACGCCGACAGGATGTAAATGTGATTGAAGTTACTTTGTATTTTTTCAAAACGTTTGAACTATACGATCTTAAAAATCTAAACATTATAGTATCATTTTCCTTAAATTCTGTGCACAATATCACAATATTTAGTACTCTACTATATTCTGTACTTTTTAAACTTTAAATTTAATAATTCATATACTCAATAATTTTGTTTTCATTTTAAACTCATAAGTGAACCAGTGCCCAGTAGAAAACTAGAAAATAGACGTGATCAAACTTAAGACTTTATACTTAAATAAATAATAAAATAAGTATTAAATATGCGTGATAAACACTGATAAAAACACCGACAGTCACAGAATCATTTTGATATTGTGATAACACATTTTTAAGTGATAAATTTAATACGTTTGCTATGAGTGATTAATTTTATTAATGTTATCTTTTTAAAAAATTAATGAATATGAGAATAATACTAATTTATATATTAAATATTAGTCTATAAACTCTACAATATGATAAATATTAATAATATAAAAATTTGACTAGAGTAAAAGTTTGTTATTTTTTCGATATAAAAAATTTGTCTATTTTGTTTAATTTGAAATTGTGGGCAAATAAATAAAATTATATTTCCAGATGTTCTACAGATTCTACTAAATTATAATAAAAATCCAGTTTTTACTATGGAAAATAAAGAAAGGTATTATGATGTTAAGTTATACAAATATCAAATGCATTTAATTTTATGTTAAAAAAAAATAAATAGGTATTCTGTGTCTTAGTATTTACATTGTTGAATTTTCAACTACTTTTGCTTTAAGTAGGTTAAATTGTTAGAGATGTTTTTTTATTTTCACTTATTGACTTTTATTGACTATTGTTATAATGTTAATAGTGCAAAATAGTTAAACGTGTTTAACAAAATATTTTATTTTCTGTAATTAAATAAATTATTTGATTAGTTAGTATTTATTTCAATTCTTTTTATTTAGTTATACATGACGTAACTTAATTTATTAGAATTATATAAATTACTTGATGTTTAATAATTTTATTTATTTTTATACATGTAAGCTACAATAATAGTATAATTACCTATTACCAACTTTCCACATAATATATTCTAATAACTATATCTATTCAATTTTATATATTATATACTTTCTATAGTTTTTCATACAATTTGTAAAATAATATTCCACTAAAAGTTGAATTTTTGATCCCTTATTTTTAAAGTCAAATTAAAATTGTATACTATGTATAAACATTAAATAAAACATTTAATTACTATATAATAATGTATATCTTATTAAATAATAATATGTACAATTGATTAATTTCAAATTTTATGTTATCACAGATTGGAATTACTATTTATTTTTCATATATTAAATTTTTTAATATCATAATTAAAATATGAAATATTAATGTATATTTTTAATAGGAAAACCTTTTTTTTTTAATAGATTTTCATTACTTCTTTTGGAACCTGGAGAATATTATTTTGAAGATTATATTTCTTCATTGGAAATTGCTGGTAATACCATATGGCTCTGTGGACGACTTAAAGTGTGTTCATTGTCATTAGTTTTTGTTCCAAAAGAGTATCATAAACCAATTTTGAAGATACCATTTACACAATGTCAATCAATTACTCAGAGGTTTAATTTGTATAATTAAATAATTAATATTTCAGTATTATTTTGTTTTTGTTATAAAAATAATAAAGGAAAAATAAAACATTTAAGTATGTATGATATTTTTTATATAAATATTGAATTAAAGTTGTATACAAATGTAGTTGGTATTCAGTTATATAACTAAAATAAATGTGTATACTGAAAAATAAGTAAGGAAAATGTTAACATCAGAAGGTGACCTATTTGAGTATTATTCTAAGAATATATTATAATCATAAAGTAGGAA
This sequence comes from Eriosoma lanigerum, assembly GCA_013282895.1. NCBI lineage: Eukaryota > Metazoa > Arthropoda > Insecta > Hemiptera > Aphididae > Eriosoma > Eriosoma lanigerum. The sequence continues at coordinate 7,991,340 of CM023362.1, forward strand.
GTAGTTTTCGTTAAAATAAATTATGTTTAAACAATATTAGTAATGTTCTTTTTTTATTAAACTTACAAAAGTAGATACATTTAGTTACTAGTTTTCAATCTAAATAAAAATTTAATTCTAGTCATTATAAATTAGAACAACATTTTATTTACATTATTTAAATGTTTTCTATAAGCCAAGAAAAGTAATTAATTTTATGAATTCTTTATGCTTTTCAAAATATTATTTAATTTAAGATTTGGTATGTTTAATATAAAAATTGTATTTATTATTTAGTATAGATGAAGACACAAATACATTGCATATTATAAGCAAACAATATATTGAAATGTTAGAGCGTAATGTGTTAGAACCTTACAAGTTTAATAATGTAAGTAATTAACAATCATTTTCAATTATATATTTACAGTTATATTTTATATTCACTTCATACTACATTAATATTATTAAAATAGCATATATCTATTAATATGTAATTTTAATATATTATAATTATAATTCATTGTCTAAATATTTTATCTATTTTAGGAAATAACGATGTTTAGAATTAATTTAAAATATGCCCAATTGGATAATTGTTTATCACTTATATTACAATTACACCGAGCATCTTCTTTACAGACAGCAGAACATAGACATATGGTAAGAAGTCTTTATTAAATACTAAGGTAAATTAAATTATTATATAATGTATCTATACAATATACCAGTGGTATCAGTTTGTAAACCGATTAAATACCATATAGAATAGTGTATAGATGGTGTTACTGATTAGTGACTACCAAATTTTTAAGATTTTGATGCCCTGTGAAAGTAAGGGTTTGAAGTTACAAATAATATTGTACAGAGTAATATATTTTAATGTCTAAAAAAGTAATACTTCAATGTTTTAAAAACAGTTTAAGCTACATATATTTATACTATACTTTTAGGTTGCAACAATAGCATACAGTAGACAAAGACTGATTACATTTGACCCTACATGGTTAGAAATGGGTGAAAATATAATAATAGAAGTGGTAGGCCAGAAAATAGCACCATTTACTATAAATCCTGGAAGAATAATATTGACTAGTTTAAATGTATATTTTCAACCTTTCAATAATTATGAAGTAGTAAGTTTTTGCGTATATATATTATATTGAATATTTAATACATTTATACATATTGTCCTTCATACATATCCACATATACATTTATAGTAAATGATTAAATATACATTATGAATACAAATACATAAATTTAAATAATTATAACCAAACGTGTTGGATATTAATTTACTTATTTAGTTTTTTTAATAATTATATAGTTGGATTCTTATATCCAGTTTTGTTAAAAAGATATTGTTTTGTCTATAATTTTAAGTTTTATTTCCAATCAATAGTTAAATAGTTAGACTTAACTTTAAATGTATAATTTTACTAATATAAATTCATTAAAAATTTTAAAATTGTAATAATAATTATTAATATTCTTATTTTAGACCTTATATTTGAAAATAAAATTGTCAGATATAAAACAAATAATTAAAAGAAGATATATTTTACAACAAGTAGTAAGTATTTTGAAAAATTTATAAGTTTTAATGACAGATTTCGAGGCAATGTTTTTATGGTAACAGTAAATGTTTAAATTGTAAATAATTATGGTAATAATGATAAAAGTTTTGGGCACATTATAGTGTCATTATCAAACTTGAATAGGATACAAACTAATAGAAGCCAATATTTAATGTAATATAATATAATAATAATCAACTTATAATATAATATATTATATATACATATAATGTTTTATCACTATTGAATCTCATACTCAAATCTGAGTATCAAGATAACTATACCATTATCATTGTTTTAGATAAATTCTCACATATTAATCTATTTATATTAATTTGTTTTAATCAATGTTATATTTCTTGTAAAATTGTTGATTGAAATGATATAAAATATATATGTACCAATGTTTTTCTAAATAAACATAATAAAATAAAGTTTTATAAGATATTTTTATAATTCAATTTTAAGATTAAAAATATTTAATTTTAGGGTTTAGAATTTGAATATGAATCCAATACTAAACTGTATTTAACATTTAAAAATGAAGAAATACGGGATAGTTTTTACAATAATTTATTAAATCAGTCAAAATTAAAAATTAAAAAACAGGAAATATGCAGCATGACACTTGAATGGCAAAATGGTACCTTGTCAAATTTTGAATATTTACTATACTTAAACAGGTATTTTTATATAATTAATTTTTTTCTAACATTTACATTTATCATAATTATTAGTAATAATTCAATTAATTATTTGTAATAAATATAATAATTAAATTTATATTGCATTTTTGCACTTGGCATTAATAATTATTATATAACATTGCTTAAAGTACTAAGATATACAATAAGTACTAATTCATTATAGTATATATTTAATATAATTTTAGTTTAAAATTATCATTGAGTTTTATTGTTTTTATTTTAAATTAAATAATTTTAAGGACATTTTATATTTAAACGTATACAATTCTTGATAATGTATTATTCAAATAATTATTTTATTTTAATATGGTAGTTATATATGTGTATATTTTAAGTTATAAACACAATTAAAATATAAAATTTAATTTAAATAAAATAAACAAACATTTATGTAAAATTGTATTATTATATGATTATGAATTATATTTTAGTTTAGCTGATAGAACAGTTAATGACTTCACACAGTATCCAATTTTTCCATGGGTTATTGCAGATTATTTATCTAATTCTTTGGATTTAACCAATCCAAAAACATTCCGTGATCTTACCAAACCAATTGGAGCATTAAATTCGGAAAGATTATTTAAACTTCAGGTTTATAAAATAAAATTTATAACATTATTATATTATAGTTTATTGTGTTTATTAATTTTCGTTTTTAGGAAAGATACAATGAAATGAATTCACCAAAATTTTTATACGGATCACATTATTCAACGCCTGGTTTTGTTTTATTTTATTTGGTACGGAAATATCCACAGTATATGTTATGTATGCAAAATGGCCGGTATGATCATCCAGATCGAATGTTTAATAGGTAAATAAATTAAAAAAGTATATTTTATAGTGAACATATTTCTTTATATACTAGAATTATTATTACTTCTATATAATTTAAATCAGAAATACTATATTATACATATACACTTATATTATATAAGTATTGAATATTTAATCCCGATTTTTTTATTATTATTTTTAATATTGATATTTATTATTATTATTATATATATATATATATATATATATATATATATAGTATATCAGATACATGGAAAAATGTGTTGCACAATATGTCAGATTTTAAAGAATTAATACCTGAATTTTATGACACTGGCCAAAACTTTGATTTTTTAACTAATAAATATGGTATAGACTTTGGATACCGCCATGATGGCCGCAAAGTTAATGATGTGGAACTTCCAACATGGGCTAAAAGTAAATAAATAATTTGTTTATTAATTAACATACAATTTATTTTATTATTTTATTTAGATCCTCAAGATTTCATTTATAAATTAAGGGAAGCATTAGAAAGTGATTATGTATCTAATAACTTACATCACTGGATTGATTTAATTTTTGGATTTAAGCAAAATGGTTCAGAAGCAATTAAATGCAATAATGGTATTAATTATTTATATTAAACAATATTTCTATTTTAATTATAAAAGATTTAATATAAATAATCAAGAATTAAAATCATATAATGTGCTAAATAAAGTGATAATTATTTTTTAATACTTCATGCCAACACTTATTATTTAAATATTTATAGTTTTAATTTATTTTAACTTATAAATTTAATTATTTTTATATTATCTTACATACTAAACCTAAATAAAATGTTATATTAGTGTTTTACTACTTATGTTACGAGGGAGCTATTGATTTAAACAGTATTCAAGATTGGTATCAGAAATACGCACTTGAGGTACAAATTATGGAATTTGGACAGATACCAAAGCAATTATTTAAAAACCCACATCCGCCTAAAACATGTTTATTGTTTAAAGATTTCAAACAATCTGGTATTTTTTTTTATTCAAATACTAAGATGTTAATGAATACTTAGCTGTTTATTTTATTTTATAATATTATTCAATTAGGATTTTTACCTAAAATAGAACGGTTTTGGAAATGGAATAATATTAAGGTATCAAAACTGTTTACTACAAGTAAACATAGAAATGCAGTAACTAGTGTAAAACTCAGTAATGATACACATACCGTCTGGTCAGTTGGGCAGGATGCCATGTTAAAAGTTCATTGTTTATTATCCCAAAAACAAATTAGAAGTGTCATTGTACAGGGGTTTCCAGTTAAACTTAATCATATATTATTACCATCAAATAATCTATCGACAGTATTTATTTCTACAATGCACGGTTCATTGTAAATATAATAATTACTTAAACTTTTTTTTTATAAATAAATTTTTTTTAATTTAATTAATTAGTTAAAAAAATTTTCTTAGGATTTTATATGATATAGACTGTTGCCGTGTAACCAATGATTTTAAAATTCATGATGATTCCATATCATCTTTAGCTTGGTCCAGAAGTGGTTTTTTGATCACAGGGTCTGTAGATTGTACAGTGCGTATTTGGAAAGCTCCACAAATGTCTACGACTCAAAATGAATTTATTACGTTTCTTAAAGCTGAATTACAACATAAAAATAAAGTAACAAGTTTAGCTCTTTCTTTGTGAGTTATATTTTCAAATGAAGTTCTAAATTGTTCTAAATTAAGGTTTAAATGATAAACAACATGTTCATGTTCTAGAGATGAAAAATTATTAGCAACTGGAACTTTTAAAGGAGAAATTTTTATATGGTCTTTTATGGATTATTCATTTATTCAGCAACTATCAGGTACAATTTATTATACATAATTAGTTATATATATACAGTAATAGTTAACAATATATACATATATATTTTTTTTTAGGACATTCTATGACTATAAATAGAATGAGTTTTAGTCCTGATTGCTCTAAATTAATTTCGTGCTCTGATGATTGTAGTTTTAAAATATTCAATTCATTTAGTGGTTTAGAAGTTTATACCAATAACCTTCAATCGCCATTAAAGTAATATTATTTCTTTAATTTATGATTAAAATAATATAAGATGCACCAATATATATATATATATATTATACTTTATAATATTTTTACATACATTTACATTTATTTTTATTTTATAGAAGTTTAGTTTGGGATGGATATCATGTTTTTATTGGAGACCAAAATGGAATTTTGTATTTGTGGGACTTGGACAAGTTTAAACTTATTAATACAATTCAAGCACATTCTAGTAAATATGTTTAATATATTCAATAATATTATTACTTAAATTATTTTAGATTACAATAAGTACAGTTTATTTCAATCAAATGATAACATAATTTTTTTTAGCTAGATTACCTTATATTTAAATGGGAATTTTTTCAGTATGATAAAATAATAAAAATACATATTCTGAACTTCATTTTAAAAGTTTTAAATATTTAGGTGTTTTACATAAAACATGCAGCATAGCAGCCACATAATATATTTTTTACTAATTTTAATTTTATTACATACATTTTTCTAGTCTAAAAATTGATTGATCATCTACCAAATACGATTTATGATATTTTCATTTTCTATATCAATTGAATTTTAAATATAGGGACTTAAACATTTTTTTTGAGTTTTCACATTTATACTACTTAACCCATTTATAAAATATTTTAAAAATAGTAAGTCACTATTTTATTTTATAAGGTTCTAAAGTCAGAATTTTTAGTTTAATTGAATATTGTGATATTTTTTTGTTTTTTTTTTGTTTTTTTATGTAAAAGACACTTTTTAGATAGAAATAATGGTCCGATTACCACAATTAAGGTTTAAACTCAGTTGCACATTGCAACTAGTTAGTATTTTATTGAGGTCCTTTTTCGAATTTCTTTAAAGTTTTTCTTTGGGAGAAGGAAAATCAGCAAAAATTAAAAAAGGCAAAATTCACAGAAATCGTAATTTTGACGAAATTGATTTTAGATTTTAGATTTTCATGATAAACAATGCAATTTTGAATGCATGGATTTGTACATTTTTTTGAGTATTCTCATAGATAATCTAAACACAGGATAAAAATTTGGAACAATGAAAATATTGTATTAAATTAAGTATTACTCAGCATCGTATTTTTGAATACAATATCATTGCATTCAAATCTTAATTATAATAAACGATTTATTTCTCAGAGGACTGAAGGGACGAAGTTGAAATGTCTGGAATCGACCTTTCAGCTTTTTTTAATTATTAGTATTGTATATTTTAAGTTGACCATAATTTCTCAAAATAATTTTTTGTTTATCAAAGTAGGTTAAAAAAAAAATTTGAATCTAGTAAATAAAAATAGGTTTTGAGATTTGAAAAAGTGATAAATTTATTACACATGCACCGAAAGAGTTAAAATTTTGAAAAATGATCCAAATTTTGTTTGTTATTTACATACACTTTTTTCTAATTGAAAATAATTCTCATTTTTGACTATCTGAAAATTGTTATGTTATTATTTTAATGAAACACACTTTATATATACTCTATGGTATCTACTTAATTGATCAGTATAAATAAAGTAAAATATTAAATAAATACTCAAATTAAAAATTTACATAAAGTGTAACGATATTTTAATTTTAAACAAAATATCAAAAGTACAAAAATAGTTTTGTTAAAGAAATATTTTATATTACTGTGAATGGAGCTTGTTGTGCAATGTGTTTTATAAATTTTATAAAATTTGATATGAATCAGATAAACAAAAATAATTTTAAAAAAATAAAATAATTTTTGCAATATATTTCTATAGCTTTTTGTAAAACAACTTTTACTAATTAAAATTAAAATTTAAATATAAAGAAAAATGTTTATAAAAAATTAAACATAAAAAAAATAAAAAAATAAATTATATAATATTAAAATAATTTTTTTTATATCAGAAACATATTTTCCACCTATAGAGTTAAGGTTTAGAAAATAATGTTTTTTTTTATCAAAATTGAGAACCTAGTTATTTTATATTATACTCATATTATTTAGTACGATTTTTAGTCAGAGTGAATTTGAGGTAAATCGGGCATATAAATATATAATATTTTCATTAACAACAATTTTAAATGTTAAAAAATATACTACATTATTTTATAGATTTAAAATTATTATATTTTATTTGTATTAGGTACTATTTATAGGCACTATTTAAAAATTGTACGAAATAAAAATATATTTTACATTGTTATCATAATTTTCTTAACATTATTTTAATTGATTTAATTAATTGTATTGTTGTATTATTTCATACTTGTTTTTAGGTGAAATATTAGATATAGATGTTTCTAATGATGGTACTTTATTTGCAACAGCAAGTAATGATTTTAATGTATATGTTTGGAAAACATCATTTGATATTTAATCATATGTTCCTATTTTTATATTATGTGAATTACCAACTTAAAGCATATGGTGATATTTGATAATGTAATGTACTTATATGTTTTTATTTTTAGTTATTTATTTATGTAAATTGTTCTAAATGATTAATATAACTCAAATTCCGAATTTTCACTTAAAATGTATTTATATTGTTATAAAAAATTGTGATTTTTAATTTCTTTAAGATATTAAATACTTTAAAATGAATTAAGTGTATATTAATAATGTATAAGAAAAATGTGGAAATTTAATTACAAATTTATTTTTAGAATTTATTATGTAAACATTAGACTGAAAAATAAAATAAATATATTTTTTTATTTTAATGTTTGGTTTAATAAAGTTATTAATAATATTAAAATTTATAATAACTAATTTATACATACAATTGTTAATTCTATGAAAAAATTTGAATTTAAATTTGTTAGTCATTTCACTAGTGACCTTTTCAGATAAGTTTAATTTGGTTGTTTTCTATAAGTGATAATTAAAACTTTATTATATTAAATATTATATTAAACTTTACTATATTATGTATTGTATGCAGTATATAAAATATAAGATGACATTTGATTTTCGTTTTATTATTATTTCGAGACTGTTCAAATTTCTTATAGGTATCTATGATGCTATTTACATAATTATAATAAAATATCAATTCGTTTTCAAAATCACATACTTTTACCTATATTATATAAATATATTGTAAATAGGTACCTAACTATAAACAATAATAATATTGTACTGTCAATAAAAATACAAATTTCGTTAGTAATATTTTATTTTCAATAATATAATATATTTTAGTTATACAACAATATTGCATTATGACTACAAAGTCCACATATGCGACATATTAGATAGTAATTATATATATATATATATTATATTATTATAGTATGCGTGTCCGTATAATGTACCAAAATACAGGTTTGAAATAACTTATCCTTAAAATATATATTTAACATTAATATAAATACATATGTATGTGCCTACATGAATATATTACATTTTTTTGTACATAGGTTTTTGACTTTTTGATAAATTACAAATTGGAGTTTGGACCAACCTATCTCTAACTATCATCACGATTGTTCATATTATAATATATCCATACTTCCATACATATATATTTACATGATTATAAATATATTATTAATTAAATATAATATGTCCAACAAACAAAATATAATATGTATTCATTTGTACAAATAAAAATATATTAGTAATAAAATCTAAAATATAATATGTAGGTACTTAACCTACCTATTAGGTATTAGATATATCGAGTCAAGTAGAACTATAATTATGCGTTTTATGTTTTTAACGCACAAATTTAAATAAGTTCTAAGATCTAAGTGATGGTAGTAGAAATTCCTATTGTTTTTTAGGATTATTTTTTTATTAATACCTTTTTATCTATAATATAGGCCAACGGGCAAGGTACCTAGTATTGTTTTGTGTACAACGTTTAAGATTCAAGATTGAAATATTATTAAAAAATCACTATGTACTAACACATTTTTTATTCTGTACTTGATTATTAATTTATATAAGCTCATGTGAGATAGATAAAAATGATATTATTACAAATTAGATAAAAACAATGAAATTCTTAATGTAGAAAAAAATATATTAGGTATCTACTTGTTGCAGAATTTAATCAAAGCCATTACATACTACCTATTATTATTATTGAATAAAGTAATATAATGAGCAAATAGTAAGTAATAACTAATGACACATATTTGTCCTGTAGGCTGTACGTTCTATCTACTAATAAAACAATTACAATCATAATATTTATCACATTCTATAAGATAATCGTGTAAGGATTATATTATATTCTATTACATTTATTATATATAATATCGTTAAAAAAATATGGGAAAGGGTACAAAATTAAATAACTATACATTTGTAACGTAGGTATTTTATATATGACGATGTCAGACTACTATAATGGCCAAAATAAATCAATGGAGACTAACCAATTTTTTTTTTTTATAGAAAATTAAAAAAATAAGTTTAAAAAATTTATTGAAAATTATTATTTGTTTGTACAATTTAAATACCTAAACATCTGATTAGGCCATAAAATTATATAAATACAAACATAAATCCAAATTTGGGTTAGACTCTGAGGGGTTCGGTTATCAAAATATTTCTATCTGGAAATGGAAATAATTGCTATTTTAAATGTTTTAAAATAAGTATTTAAGGTAAAATAAAGATTTTTATTTTTTTATTATTTAAAAAATAGTAGTTTAAAAAAAATTAAATATAATTACTAAGATAGGTTAGGATAGTTAACTCCACCAAATTTTAAACATTATTTGTTGTTACTGATAACAATGTACATAGGGGGGTATTAGTACATATCGATAGTAGTTTGATTTAGTGTGGGTAAAAAACATTTAAAAATTATGTGGTCAAAGAAGTGCAAAATGCAATAATTGTGTTTTTTTGGATTTGAATCAAATTTTTTGAAAGTTGGTTAAGTATAGGCATATAAGTAATTTGTTCAAATAGAAATTATGAAATTATATAATTTATTTTTCCATCCAAAAAACTTTCAAATCATATTTTTACAATTAAAATAATATACAGAGTAATCGGAAATTCATCTTACAAAAATATTGTATAATTAGTAAATTACGATTATTTTGCATTTTTGCATGGTGGTTTTTTTATTATTCATCCAGTAGGACTAGTGGGTTATAATATAGATTTAAGCTGTGATCCAACAGATTTCAAGTTAAGTTTTAATTACATTAAATACTTATGTCATATAGATACAGAGTAATTATTTTATGTTAACACAGTAATTGATTATTAATTTATAATTTTATATATACATACCTATTGTTACATTTTAATAATCAAAATAGTGTAATATTATGCTGAAAATGATCTAAAACAAGTTTTAGTAATAATATTATTCTTTAAGGAAGAAAATTAAGACAGAAGATAAAATTGTCACTCTGTATATATATAATGATAAGTGATAACTATCCAAGTTTAGAATAAAAAAACAATAATAAAATTATAATAAGCTGTGTTCTTTATATTGAGGGTACCTACCTCTATCTATATGACATTGTTATTTAAAATTTAAATATAAATAGGTATTGTAAAGATGAAAATAATACTACCTACATACATACATACATATATATTTATAGAATATCGAAAATAAATATATAGATGTAATTAAATTTAGTTATAACATTGATTATGAGATTTATAAAAAATAAATTATTAATATATGAATATTATTGAATACAAATAATTATAAATGCAAAATGTTTTTTTTAAAATTAAATTAAATTAAATGGAATCAATAATGTGTATAGTAGGTAGTTTATGAAATAATTATAAATGAATATATAAATAAGTAAAATTAATGAACAATTTGTACTTCCAGCTATAGTATTGAGGATCATCATATTATTGGGGTTCGGGAGTACATGGGATTTTATCGATACGATCTACTCAGCCGGTTAACTTTCCAAAAATATCAGTGCAGTAGGTTTAGGTTCTAAATTCGATTTTTTCGCTTCGACTACAAGAAACTCGATTTCGGATTTATCAGTTTGTGCAAAAGACTCGGCGATTAATCTGGCTACTTCTTGATGAGGCATTCCTAAACACAAAATAAAACATGATTCAATTAATTTGATACATGTTTAATTTAATAGTTATGTCGGATAAAAGTCAACATCTACCCATAATTATAATACAAATTAATTGAAGTGTACACGAGTGGTTGGATATATAGATCTATGGAGGTGTATGGCTAGGGTTAGAATATTAAAGTATACAAAAAACATAATAATGATTCATAGGTAATATACCTAACTTAAATCTACGTGATTGTTATTAGTTTGTGAAAAAATATTAATATTATTCATTAATAATCTTTAATAATAAATAATTAAGAATAAAAATGTACCTATCGAAGATTATTTATTGTACTTATTGTGTGTGTAATTTGTAAATACGAAATACGATTCATCATATATAATTAATCATTTAAATAAAAATGTATTTAAATTATAAATAGAATTAATAAATACTATAATTGAACACAAACATTATAAAAATGTTTATTTTATTTGTATTGAACAGATTAGGTACATTTTCAACGTTTTAAATTTTTTAATGAGAGCATGAATTTTAAATTTCTATGTTACATCAAATAAATTATATTACCTACCTAATTATTTATATTTTAAGAAATATTTTTTTGTAATTTGTAGGTATTTTTGTTTATTAAATTATTATTATTCGTTATTTGTAGTTTTGTTCAATAAATAAATATATATTAATTATTTAAAATTATAAACTTTTATTATACGACAAAATTGGATATTCAAGTGAAGTGGGCCACTTGACTTACAAAATATTTTGGAAATTGATTAATTAAATTAATTAAAGTACATTAATTTTAAACATAATAAACTCTAATATCAAATAATTTCTCATATTATTATAATTTATATTAAAATGGTTATCTATAATAACATTCTAATAATATTAGAAAACAAATAACTGTAATGTTTCTAATTACTCGTATAGTATACCTAAGTCTAAATAAAAAAATTAAAAACTATATAATTATCTAATATTAATTTAGTGTAGCTATAATTGCATACATTGTATTTTTCAAATGTATTACATAATTAGTTAATAGATAATTATTTTAAAATAATAACACATTAAATTACCTTCTACTTTTTGTCCGTCTACTTCTAAAATTAATTGGCCAACTTCAAGACCACCAGCTTCATATGCAGCACCATTTTCCTATAATTTATTGTGTTTAAAATTTATACAAATTATAATAATATTTTAGTTATAACTTACAAAATATTCAATGTATAAATGCGTTAATAAGTAATTGTGAAATGTCTAGTAGTAAATTATAAGGACTTATATTATTGAAATCCTATGTCATAACTTCTTTTTGTGCAAATTACTTTATAGTCTAGGTATGTTCAATATTTACGAACTACCATAACTATATATAATATGATCTAGCATAAAAACTTAAAGAAAGCTTAAGCACTAAGAATATTTAAAAATTAATTGCTTAATAGGAGACTTCACTTATTTATCAAGAAATTAACAATAATGTGACTAATATAATATTAACATAATACTATAGTCCTTGATAAAAACACCAACGAGATTATATACTATTATTATAAAGTTTTAAGATCAGTTTAAACTTTAGATAATTACTTTAGATTTTATAAGTTAAATAATGTTATCCAATTATCTATTACCTATAACTTATTAGATATTATTATATTGAATTAACCGAGAGTGAAGGAGATATACAGAGAGCTTTCAATGAAATGGCAGAGACGCTTAGAACCTTTAAAATGAAAATCCACGAAAAAAAGATAAAGATTGCATAATGATTTGAGCCACGCCAAAATATAATTTCTGATATATATTTATATAACCATAAACTCAACCAGTATGTGAAGTTCCATATTTAGGTACCTAGTATAAATGTATAATAACAGCAGATGAAAGGACAGTACAGAAATTAAGAGACGCATAAGTTCAAAATCAGTGTTCTGTAAAAAATCCAAATAAATCACTTCCAAGAAATTGAACTTTAACATTAGAAAATGACTTATCAAAACATTTATTTGGAGTATAGCCCTATATAGCTGTGAAACCTGGATTATTATGAAATTGAAAGAAAATCATTAGAATCATTTGAGATGTGGTGCTGAAGGCGAATACAAAAAATAAGCTGGATGGAACGGAAAAGTAATAAAGATATACTAGAAATAGTTGGCGAGGAACGTCGAAACTATATAAATAAAAAAACTACGAAAAAATAACGGAAAAACGGCGAAATTGCGGTTACCGTTAATTTATTTTAAAATATTTTGGGATAACTATTGCAGTTTTTAACGTATGGACTTATACATGTTTTGAGCATTCTCATAGATAGTTTACATACGTGGTAAAATATTGAAACAGATTATCTATATATTGTATGCTGACTGAGTTTCACTCAAAATCGTATTTTCGAATGCAGTACCATTGTATTCAAATCTTAAGTATAATAAACCACTAATTTTCTCCGAGGACCAATGGATGATGAAGAAACTTCTGAAATTGATCTTTTCGCTTTTTGTTATTTTCATGCAATAATCAATTAATCAAAAAATTAATATTTTTTCCTACGAAATACGAGTGAAAAAATGATAATTACAATATTATGGGTACAGCTTATTGTGCCGGTAGCATTATACAACGCGCTGCTCCAGTAGAATATTTATAATGTTAGATCGCATATATTGTAAGATAACCATTGACAGGTATATCGTATATATACATATTTACGTTAAACTCTAAAATCTAATATATATTTAATGTAATTGTTGATATTTACATGTATATTTATTATCCTTGGTAGTAAATGTTTTGTATTAATTCCACCTTCAATAGCGATTCCGAGCAATGGTTTGATTTTCTTAACGATTATACGAAGGTTGCCTTGTTGATCCAACATTATCTTTAAATTAATATAAATATTACAATTAATACGTTAATGATGTGTGTTATAATTTTATTTAATATTTTGTATCGTGATTAAGTATTAAATTAATTAATGATCATTATTAATAAAACAAAATACTGTCATACTAAAGAAAAATTTTATAGGCAGTGTAGTTTTTAGCATATATATATATATATATATATATAAATAGCTTTAATAATAATAATAATAATAATAATATTGTTAATTACGGAATAAATTCCAAATTACATTTTAAATAATAATATGACAGTTATAATAATTATTTAAATATAACAAATTAAGATTTATATATTATTTATTTATACATATATGAGTATTTAAATAACACATATACATAATAATCATAGATAATATATAACTATACAACTATTTAAGTATCTACATAAGTTAATAAAAACATAATGATTAATTTTTCAATGGAAGAAGAGTGAATATAGCAAATCTTCATTGATCATATAATTTCCTATAGCCATTAAATTATAAGACGGAGTGTATAAAATATATTTATTTGATATTTTCGGTAAAACGGTGGTTTATATTTAGAATTGTGAATATTAACCTTAAAGTTTAGCTCTAATAGTTCAAGAAAAATTAAAATATTATGTATTAGTTTTTTATAAAATCTTTTTATATTATCTTAATTAAAATGAGGTACATTACATTACATCGATAAAATAAAATTCTCAAGAAGTTATTTTGAACTTTAGAATGATTCTGAGTTTGAACTATAGAATCAGGGTACATTTTAGATTTACATATTCTAATCGTTAACGCACTAATGAAAAATATAATAGTTTAAGAACATGAACATCATAGAAGTCTCTACACATACGTTCCATAAATCTAAGTATAGTTGATGCTTAATTTACAATGCTATCGATATGTAGTTTAAAACTAAGTTTAGAATCAAGCGTAACACATTTATTTCATTTCCTCGAGATATTATTTTATTATTATAATATAATATAATATAATATAATATTATTTTATTATTTTTTATAGATACTATAATTAAAAATAATTGTATCTTTTTTTAAGGAAAAAGAAATAGTAACACATTTATTATATTTAGACATATTTAGAGACCTACTATTATCATCACACTATTTTTGGAAAGATTCTAAATCATTTTGAAGTTAGTAGGTAAGTTGCATTCGGTGTTGACTACTAGTATAATTAACTATTTAGTATTTTTATTTTAGTGATGGGAATAATCGAATGATTCATTTTAATGATTTCCATTATATTCTTATAATATTTGAATTTTATAAAATCTAAAACAATTTATTTAAAATTTAATAATTTAAATAATTATATAGTTTTTATTTTTTATACAATTATTTTTATAGTTATTATTAATATTATGACAATAATTCGACGTTACGCGATAGAATTATTAATATATAATGTGTATAGTATATCCAGTCAAGGGCGTATGCAAGGGTGACGTTCATCCCTTCCCCCACTAAGAATAATAATTTGTACGTATATTTTTAACATTTAGCCATTTAAAAACGACTGTGAATTATAACCATAAAGATAAAGTATGTAACAAATTTAAGAAAAATATTAATAATTTTATTACTTTCATAATTAATATTTATTCGATAATATAGGTATGTAATATTTTTTTTTTATACATTTATTTGCCCTCCCTCCATAATATAAGTCCTAGAAACGTCCCTGTAACCAGAGAGAATGTACTATGGTTGGACGAACCAGATAATGAACAATAATTAGTTATGTCATACGAATATTTTTCCACAAATTATATAGGTAATTTTTCATCACCTTTTTCGGTGGTAAATTTGATTAATTAAGTCAGGTCATGAGATGGTTTTACCACCAGGGGAGGGGGTTATATACTACTGTTGACTAGTAAGGACTACAATTTCAATCTTGTCTTAGGACTTAGGGCTCAAAATACTTAAATCAGGCTACTTATAATTATAAACATTTTATTAAATTACAATAGATTATAGACATCAGTCGTTATTTTATTTAAAATTTAATTAATTTAAAAAAAAAATTTAATTAAAATATTAATAAGTATAAAAATATTGCATTGTTATACTCCAAAAGTGTGTTAATTAATAAAATTTGAATCCAATTTTCTAATATTATATAAAAATGAGGTAAGTGTAATAATACAATTCTGCCACATATTTGATATTTAAAGTTTAAAATAAAGAAAAAATTACAGAGTAAGTTTTAACAATATTGAATTTAAAAATGGTATGTATACAAGAAAATTAATCTCATTCTATAATACAATTACTGCATGCCCAGTTATAGAAAAAAATAATTAAAAATATATTTTTGTCGCTGTATTTTTTTAAATATGTTTTAACTGATTGGGGAACATTTTAAAATTACTGTAGTCATGGATATTTTTAAAAAAAAATTTAACAGTTTAATTTTTACTTTCTTTAATCCTAGTGGCACAGGGCCTACAAGTATAATTTCCAATGCGGAATGACTATTCTATAATATCTACGTTGCACTGCCCTCATTTAATTTTTATATTATTATTATTGATATTTATTGTTTATTGATGATACAAATGGTAAATTTGTAATTCTCTAAATCACATTTATAAACAAATTCAAATTTAATATTTTGCTGGATTTGTTTATTTATAGGTAACTGAGAATATACCAAGTTTAGATGCACGCATACGCCTAGTGCTAACTCTGCCTGTAATTAATAATCATTCATCACTAATAATTACATAGTTAGTTTTTTATAACTATGATGGTTGATTCTTATTGATATTTATTCAATACAATTTTCACTTACAGGTAGATTATACCTACTATAGTAAAATAGAAAGAGTGAGCACCGTACGCGACTAGTTGTGTTACAAATACAGACACTAGTTATATCGGGTTAAGTATTTCTTAAAAAAATATTGTTTAATAATTTAATAACTAAGTAATTGATAACCAAAATTATTTTAGTAAATATTTGTTTCTGTGTTAGGTACCGTAATTTGTTTTGTCTAAACCACGTAGTCAGTAGTCTAAAATAGGTTTATTTACCCATAGATAATAATATTAATAATAATGAATAAACACAGATCTTAACGATGACTAAAGGAGTTGTAAGTTGTAACTTTTAAATGTATTATTACAATGAAAATACAATATTGAAAGGAGACTTTTTTGACCCGATAGGAAGTGCATGTACACATTGTACACAATTGAAAACTATACACGCAGTGGATCATAGAAACGCCTATGCGTCCAATATTGATCAAACAATTATTAACGGTAAAACGTGAAGTAAATAATTTACGAAAATTACGTATGCGTACACTTGAACATAAGTCATACAGGTTACGAGTATAATAAAATAATCATGAATTAATATTATATTATATATTGATACGAGATTAAAAATGAAAAACAATTATTTTTACGTTCCAAATAGGTATTTAAATATAATTATTAAACTCTTAAAATTAATATACCTATTCACAACGCAGTTATATTTGAGATTGATAAGATTAAAAGTTATAAAAGTTGAATAATCATACCTGTGATTCGTTTTGTACATTTGAACATGAAGATTCTATAAAACCACTTTCTCTGCGATAACTTCCATCTTCATCCAGTAATTCGTTTTTGCCGTCATATGACCGTCCGTGTTTGTTTGATAGTTGCTTTAAAAAAGTTGATTAATTATTATTAGGTAACATAATATTAAACCAGCTTTGTAAATTCTCTATAACTCAGGTAGATACAATATTTCTCGTATCTCGTATGTTTATGTACATTATACATTATATCACAATTTATGTCGTCACAGTAATAAAATAAAAACAACACATTATTACGCTATAGTCCACCTTTATACCTACGTCTATTTTTAATTTTCATTAATATAGAATATGTCGTCTCGTCATATCTTAAAAAACAACAATATTAATAATAAAAACTGGCAATGTTGATTTTTTTTATGCATTAGTATATTAAATTTGATGATTTTTGGTTACACTCCAATTTTAATCATAAAGACCACTTATAATTATAATGTGTTACTACATGTCTAGGCAAATGAAAAAAATGATTATTTGTTTGCACTAGGTTGTAACAAGTACTTGTAAAATATACATTTGTAAAACATTATATTTAGTTGCATTGAGTTAAAAAAATACCCATGTATTATTAAACACTTTATTGCATCGGTATATTGACTGTTAGGCAAGTTAAACTAAAAACTTATACCGTTCAAGTGTGTAACCAATGGCACCCCACAGGTCAAATTCAGAGAGGGGATAAACAAAATGATTACGATTTGTAATAAACGCACTTTAGTTTTTGTAAGTGAGTAAGTAAGTTTATATTTTATAAGTGTGCATACAAAGGTTAGAGGCGAAACGTGTCCCTCTCTGCTACACCCGCAGGTTCCATAAATATAACGGATAACGATTTTTTAATTTTTTAATTTTTTTTATTTCAAACGTCATAATTCGATATAAGTACTAAACATAAATTATTTATTATACTAATCTAAATAATAAATCTATATTACTAAGGTAGGTATATGGTATTTTTATTTATAAAACCATACAATAATAGCAACTACACATGCGTTTGTACTTGTAAAATTTAGAATATTGAACAAGCAAAAAAATGTGTCTTGAATAATAAATTATATTAAATACGATTATATAACAAAACACTGAATAAAAACTCATAGATAGTTTAACCATAATTACTTTTAAAATATCGATTTTTTATGTAAATATTGCATTATGTACCTACTGTATTAATGTTATAGATATGACAAAAAATAAAATTATTGTGATTATTTTAATATGTTATTAATTGTTGTCAACAAGCAAACATTTAAATTAGATTAAAGTTTTTAATAAATGGTATTTTTTCAGTAAAATATCAAATTAATACTTACTTTACATAACTATCCTTAATTTATTGGTGGAAATCTGGTTGAATTTTCGAGGAGCGCAAAACAATATTGATTTTTAATAAATTAATAGGACTAGGAGAACTTTTAGAGATCAGTTCTTCTGAGATCTTCACATATTCTGCTTATTTAAAGTATAAATCGAAATAATGAAAGGTAGTTAATATGATATAAAGAAATTAGGCGAGGTAGATTTTATTAAGTACAAAATAAATAAACCAATGATTAAGAAAACATAATTGTGTTAAATTAAGTGAGAAAATTTAAAAATAATGTTATAATATTAATTTTGAAGTGCACTTACTAGGTATTTAGTATTTACAGTCAAAATAACAGTAATAATAGTAATAATAATAATAATAATAATAATAATAAGAAAAAGAAAAATAATTAGAAAAAAAATAATAGGAATAATAATGATAGTATAAAATGTACCTACATAATTGTTTGATTATGGTCTTAAGTAGTTGGAACATTAAAGGATTATAAAACATGCTACATTTTTGATTTGAAGGCTTGTTATATAAACAGTTTGTTAATTCTGGAGAGAAAAAGAATATAAATTGAAACTACAGTTCTTTAGAAGCTCTAAAATGAATTATAGATTAACTAAATAAAAACATAATAAACAAAGAGCAGTAAACAAGATAATATTCTAGTTATTTATGAAAATAGAAGACGGTGTTTCAAAACTAAAGAAAACAAATCTAACTACTTGGTTCACATACAAAAACTAAATGGAACTGAAACATCAGTTGAAACTTACTAGAGAACTTCCATAGTACCAGGATTTCAATTTTTGGGTCCATCCCCCTAAGTGGGATCGCAGTCCCTCCAAGTATCCACTCTGAAAGCATCAGCAACGTTATTTGCGAAAAATTTAAAAAATACCTATAAATTAAGTAGCAATAAAATTGTATGTAATTAATTTACATAATTTATTTAAATAGTATTTTTTATCGATTTTATATATTCACTTTAAATCCATTATCTTATTAAATAATCTATTAAAAAAATATAATAATATTAGTATACAAAATAAGTAATCATATCAACTGTTGAATGTTGTTGCAATAAATTTAAATTAATGTAGGTACTACTCAAGACCAAAATTGAACCAATACTTAGTTAACATATTATAATGAAAATCGCGTATTTAAATAATTATAAAAATTGATAGTTATATGTACCTATATGATGAAAATGTATTTCTTTAAATTGATTGTGAATATTAATGAAAGTAAATTATATAGAACGTAAATTATAATATTTATTATTGTCAACACTGTAAGTCTTTAATGTAGGTATCAAGATCTAAAATATTACTAAGTAAGT
Organism: Eriosoma lanigerum; assembly: GCA_013282895.1. Lineage (NCBI taxonomy): Eukaryota > Metazoa > Arthropoda > Insecta > Hemiptera > Aphididae > Eriosoma > Eriosoma lanigerum. Next base: position 8,011,708 of record CM023362.1, read on the forward strand.
TAATAAGTGCACTTCCACACATATATTTTTCTTTTTATAAACTTGCTACCTATATACTGCATGGATTTTGTGAATCATAAAATAACAATAAAGTCAAATATTTATCAGTAAAATAATAAGTTTGGTATTAATGAAACAGATATTTTGTAAAATTGTAAACATACATGCAATTTAATACTGTATATTAAAATATTTTGAAAAAATTAATCAACATTTTAAATGACAATAACGATTTGTTAAATAAAATAAGTAGAAATAGCTGTATAATGTATAAATTGTGTTATATGTAAAATATGTTTTTTTTTTTTTTAAAAAAAACTGGGTTGATGTAAATATTATTATACATTTTAATCGAAAGATTTATTCATTTAAAAATATTGTTTTATTATACGTTTTGTTCTAATTTAAATTAAGTTGATAAGTAAGATCCGTGAAGTTGGTCGGGCATTTTTTAAAAGTTGAACTTATGATACTGCTTATATTTAGTAAGTAATTAGTAAGTATTTGTAAATACAAAATTAGAAGTTGTAAGTCATCCCAAACCATATTTTCCATGATTTTTAAATGAACGGAATACATAAATCCGAACATACAATATTGTTTAATCAAGTATAAATTTCAACTATGCATCGAAAACAAAATGAAATTAATTGCATTTCATTGTATTATTACAAAACATAAAATATAAATTCGATAGATATACCATAGGTATTTATTTTTTATTAATGAAAGATTTCATATTTATTATTTTACGTGTCATCATAGGTAATATGATTCACATTTTTCTTTACTTCTTAATATTTTAAAAATTATAATTATAATAGTACCCCTTCAGAGAATATCGTTACAGAAAAAAGTAAAGTAAGACGTGCGGCTAATTTTGAATACAAATCTTCTATAAACCCTTATTTAGATATTAATTACAAACTGAGAAAAATGATAATTTTTTAATTTTTTAAAAAAATTTTCTTAAATATACCATATGTGTTTTTTGTTTTTTATTCTTATAGGGTATAATTATAGGGTTTTTAAACATAAACGAGTAAAGTTAATGTAAATTTATATATAATGAAATATATGTATTGTATATATAATAATATAGGTACGAGTATAGATAGGTCATAGGTGGGTACTAATTTATTTAGTTTTATTTGATTAATAACATGCAAATATGCAAAATACAAAATAAGTGAATTGTAACTGAATAATTGACTAAATTCGAAAAATACAACGATTTTAATTAAAAATTAATTACTTTTAAAAACTATAATCAATTAAATAAAAAGCAAGAACTATACCTCTAGTCTATCTACTCTATAGTAATAAATTATACAATAAGTATGCATAATGTTTATATTACCACATAGGTATTTAACGTGTACAATGTACATAAAATTATATTTTTAAAATTAAACAAATATATTTTATTTTTATAAGTACCTATTCTTTTTTCTATAAGAATCGCTTATTAATTTGTTATCAAGTTATATTGGTAGGTAAGTAATTGATTTTTTAATGTACAATTTCAGCGGAATATACTTTTATCCATAACTATTTTGAAGGAAAAAATGTTAAACAAAATATTTTTTTTTACTTAATATTATTTTTATTAATATATCATAAAATAACAGTAAATTTAACATTACCTAGGTAGAACGGTTGAACGAATAAGTTTAAAATATTTTTGTATTGTTAATATTGACTAGACATTGTTATTATTAATTAGGTAACTGTAATTTGGATTTCAATCCACCCACACAACAATCCATCAGAGCATAGAGTTGTTGATGCAATCTCATATGCACTCGAAAAGAAATTTTATTGCACATGCGCTTTTCTTGACATCTCACAGGCATTTGATAGGGTCTGGCATGATGGACACTTTTTCAAATTAAAAACAATATTACATCCTATTTACTTCCTGATCATTAAATCCTATCTTTCTGACAAATATTTCAGTACTCGCTTCGGTGAAGCGCTCTCCAGTATAGCCAAAATCTCAGCGGGTGTCCCTCAAGGAGGTATTCTCTCGCCTTTGCTATAAAACGTCTATGCATCAGGTCAACCTACATCCCTGAAAACTCTAGTCGCTGACTATGCTAACGATAAAGCAATAATCTCAATTAATAATAATTATCCGGTTATTGCTTCCCTCCATCTTCAAAACCACCTCTCCCTCATGAAAGAATGGTACACAAAATGGAGGTTGAAAATAAATCAATCGAAATCCGTGCATTGTACATTTACCCTTAGGCACAAACCTTGCTTATCTGTCTCCATTTATGGTATCGCTATTCCAATCTCTCAAACAGTAAAATATCTTGGGTTAACTCTAGATCGCAAATTAACACGGGCCCAGCCTATTAAATCTAAACGTCTAATACTTAACTCTCGTTTACGCCTACTTAAAACATTTATTAACAATAACAAATACACCATTCTTAACAAAAAACTGCTCATATACAAATATTAAATAAACCAATCTGAACATACGGCATTCAGTTGTGGGATAACACGAAAAAAACAAACTTAAATAAAATTCAAACATTTCAAAATATAGCTCTCAGAAAACTTTTAAATGCCCCTCCTTACATTTCAAATCTCACTATCCACTCCGATCTAAAAATCAAACAAGTTCATGAAGAAGCAATAGCCAACGCTTTCACAGTCGACTTATCTACAACTGTAACCCGTTAATACGCGATCTCGCAGTCTCCTTTATTCCTGGTAATCCACCCAGACGTCTTAAACGTAAATGGTATCGCGACTTATTCGTCCACCCCCCTTCCATCAGTTAATTCAAAGACAAAACACCTCTATTCAAAAAAATAAAAAAAATAAAAATAATAATAATAAATATACCAAAAATAAATAAAACAATAGACAAATTAGTGAGTATCATTAGTGGATGACTTCTCATTCAAACTTTTCATGTGTTGAATTATTTTTTATCATAAATGATATGAATTAATTTGTATATACCTTTAAGAACATAAACTTATTGTGCCATTAAAGGTACAGATTGTTTATTTAAAAAAAAAAAAAAAAAAGGTAACTGTAAAGCTATATTATTATAATATTAGGTAATCAATTTTTACATTTTATACATATATAAAGGAAATTATTCTTAGTTTTTTAACAAGTGCATTATGAAGTCAATAAATTATAAGTTATTGTGTAGATTTGTACTTATATAAATTAAACAAAAACTATATATAAATAAACTATTTAGTTATTATATTAATTGAAAAAAAATTGATAGTTTTTTCTAAGCTGTACCTTATACAAAAACTAAAAATATATTCATTATAATTCATTTAAATAAGGTACGTATTTACTTAGCTTAGTGAAAGGAATAATAAAATGTATTTATTTTACTTGAAACCTACTGCTCATTATGTATACAACTAAACTATTGTATCGGCAGATATTTACTGCATTGATAGGTACTACAGTTTAATTATAATTTATATTAAAGTAAATTTACTTAGTAATTAGTACGCAATTTCATAATATAGTATAATATAAACTGTGTTCTACCTTAAAACATTTTTTTCAAATATTTTTATTTTTAAATAAATTATAAGTAGGTAATTCGTTAAATAACTCATTTTTAAAAATGTATACCTAAAAATAGTCTTAAAATAAAATTATTAATAATCTCAATACTAAGGTATAGTTAATATTCTTTAGACAAATTTGATAATAAGTAAATAATACTTTGAATCTAATATTATTTATAAATAGGTAAGTCTTAGTAACATCGCGGTGTGAATATTTATTATATTATGCATATGTAACACTATAGGCGTAAATAGGGGATGGCTTGGGGGGGACTTAACCCCCAAAACATTAATTAGCCCCCTCAAATTTTTGCAGATAAGATAACACAAAATTATAAACTTATAACTAATTTGTGTTTCATAAATATAAGACAATGACGCAATGTTCAAATTAACATGCTCTTGATACATATAAAATATTATATTTTTATACTAAAAATTTAAAATATTAATATATATATATACTATAATATGACAGGAAAAGTTGAATTTTGTAAGTTAATGAATTCAAGAAAATGTTGACGTATATAAAATATACGAGCATGTAAAAGTTTTGTTAGATTTAAGATTGAAGTATTGAGTTTGTAAACCCCCAGAAAATCTTTCTCTATTCCGTCTATGTGTAAGACAAAGGCAACAATCGTGCAGTCTTAAATTATTTCTTATATCTATATTAAATATTTAGAAATATGTTTGTTTATAATATGACATTGGTTAGTCTTGTTGATTAATATTTCTTTATTATTTATTATCAGTAATTAATTTATACTATTAAAAGTGGTCTTTAAATATTTGTGAAAACTCAAACTATAAAATACTTTAATTTTTAGTGTTTAAAATAATACATATGTATGGAATAATTTTTAAAAATATTTGAGTTAGATGTAACTGTATCTAATAATAGTTACATACTACTAATATGTTATTTTATCAATTAGGTCAGGTATAACTTTTCTCAATTCAACTAATTTCGTAGAATATTTTAAAAAAACTATCTACTTAATAATTTTTTTTTGAATAGTGATTCTTATTGCAGTGTAACACCAAAATCTAAAAGTTTTTAAAGAAATCTTAAATTATTTAATAATAATTTATTTGGCTAGATATATACGAGTTGTTCTGTAAATATTTCAACTATGATAATATTATGTAGTTAAGTAAATTGTATATAATTAAAAAACATTGGAATTCTATTAATAAATTAATAACTTTATGATTTTGTACTTTACCGAGGACCTAGTCATATTAGATTCGTCATAAAGGCTTGAATTTCGATGCGAATAACCAACATCAATCAAATCGTTATGATATTTTCTTGGTAAAAGCTCAGTTTCCAAGTCACCATAATCCTAAATAAATAATTATAAGGACTAAAGAAATCCATAATAGCAACTATTAAATTTATATCTTACTTGATGACTGAACTCAAATTCTTCAACTTCCATATCTCTATGAGATTGATCATTTGTTTTCATCGGAGAATGGTTTCCCTCAGATTTTCTATCAGTACTAAAATAATATAACAATTAATTACTTATTCAACACAAATACTAATATATTAATAGGACTTTATTTATAAAAAATATAACATTTAATCATAATACAAAATCAAAAAAACTACTTAAAAAGACATGAAAATGAATGAATTCCACATAAATAGAATAATAAGTAAAATATATTTTGCATACCATAAGCATAAATCATAATTCACAGTTCTATGAATCTTTTAAAATAATTAAAAATCTATTGTAGAAAAAATAATTTGATTAAATTTGACTTTTATACCTAATAATTACCTAGTAAGAAAATACATTTTATACAAATATATTCAATTTATATACCTAACTACTGAAAAATTAAAAAGAGTAAAAAGGAATTAAAATTATAATTGAATAGAACCTACACAAAATACAAATGATACTATAAGATCTTTGCCAACATTTATGTACTAATACTATTTGTAAATTAGTTCAAAATTAACTGGTTGTCTATCTGATTTATATAATATGTATTTCTACACATTATTCTTTATCATTCATTATATATATTTTTTAATATAGGTATTAAAAATATATTTCAAGGGTTATCTATCACAAATTTATACATTTAAATAAAATTATAATATCGAAACTAAATTTTAAGAATATTTAAGCTATTAATGTTTTATTTACCTACTTAATATCTTTAATATTCTTTTTTAATATCTTCATATATTATTTAAAAACAAATAGCAAAGATCTACCTATTCCTATAGTTTGAATTTGAATATTCAGTATTCCCAATATCCATCCCAGAATTTTCATTAGGAAAATCGAATCCTTTACTTTGTCCTCCGGGTATGTTTGAATTATACCCATCAAGTTTCTGAAATATATAAGTACGCAATATAACTGGCATTTATTCCCTTCAATTTATTTTTAAACATATAATGAAATCTTACTCGGGAGTGCGTTTTTCTGGATTCCCGTCCTCTTCTATATACCAATTGATCAAAACGGTCTCGATCTGAGGGGCCTATAAGTTCGCGCAATTCCGTCAACAGCGTAAACTAAAAAACCAGACCGTCATTAATATGAGTACAATCATATAACTGCTTTATTATGATACAGTAAAAAGGATCAATTCAAATATAAATTCATAACGGTAAAATTATATTTAAAATTTAAAATTAATATGATATTTAAATTGCTCCATTTTGCTTTTCTTTTTTAATCCATTTATAAATATTTTTAATCGTCAAAATGTGTTACTTTTATTGAAATTGAAATTTCAAGTTTTGTTCACCTTATCAGTTGTATTGAGCAATTCAAAAAGTATAGTTATAAATGCGTCAATAGACATTCGGGAACACGAATACTCATCCAAGTAATACCGTAAAGTATTAAATTCATTTTTCGTCAGCAAAATTCGAGCTTTTTCCTCTACCATTTGAGATGCAGCTGATGTACCTAACTTCAAAGCACCATCTGCACTAAAATTAATATTCCTAAATTAGTTTCTACTTTAAATTTTGTTGGGCATCAAATATAAATATTTTATATTATATTATAGGCAGAACCTAGATTTATATTGTATATATATTATATTAAAATATTTTATTATGAAATGAATATTATTTTACAACGTCTAACATAATTAAATAGAAATGATACACCTATGATAATATATTATGTTTTGTAAAATCTAAAATGAATATAATTCTTAAATAATATTTTTAATATTATTATATGGGTACTGAAAACTTTATAAATAATTAATTATATTCCTATTATAAGTATATTATGGTTTAATTATAATATTATCAATTATCAAATACAAGTATTAATAATAGTATTATTTTACAATAAAAACCATACGGTGTTAAATTTTTTTTTGAAATGTAAAAATACCTAAGTATTTTACATAATTATTAAATAATGTATTATATACTAGGTACCTACTGTATAAATGTTTATGGTGGTGTATTTTTTTGTTGATTAATATAATGATGATTGTTTTATTTTATTTTTAATAAAATAAATTATAAAAATAAATAATAAAATGTATTTTTATTGTTTTATTTATTTGTTTAAAAACTACTGTTTCATCATTTATTATAAATATTAGTAGGTATAAATTATATTGATTTATAAAATAATATAAAATATAATAGATATTATATTCTATGTTAATTTTTAGATATAAAACTATATTATTATCTTGTTTGTTCAGGCATTGAATATGGATCCATAATTTGGAGCCCCTCCCAAATTGGCCTGATTCAACGTTTGAATAATGCTCAATATTACTTTTAAAGACACTTGTTACTTAAGTTTGAACTAAACGTTTCGGTTGATAACTTAGGATTTAAACTAGGTTTGCATTCTCTTATGGCTAAACGTAAATTTAATGATATATCATTCATATATAAATTATTAAATAATAATATATTTTCTCCTGAAATACTCGAAAAAGTAGGCTAGCATGTTTCCGCCTTTAATGCTTGTTCCACGACTACTTTTCATGTACCTTTCCACTCATAATGTTACAGTTTTAATAAGCCTTTAAGTCATATGTTAAGAGAATGAAATAATGCTTCTTTTGAATTTAATTTTAAAAGCGAATTTAAACTTCGTTGTCTGAGTCTAGGTTTAAGATAAATAGTTTAATTATATGTAGAACGTATATTAGTATATTAATGTATTAAATTTAATTTTCTATAATAACTGTTAAGTTTTCATGTTTTATATAGTATCACGTATGTACACTCTTTGCCCGAAAATGCGTTATTAATAATAAATAAAATAAAATAAAATAAATATTATTATAGAAGGTACCTACCTAATGGTAGGTATTGTTTAGATTGATATGAATATAATTCATATAACTATTTTGGTATAAGTGTTTTTGTTTAACTAACTTTAACTTAATTACATTTTATTTTAAACCATATATTTATAATAATCATATACGTGAATACCTATTCCATTTAAATTTTTAATGATATCAATTGAATTAAAATAAATTAAATTAGAAACTTAAGATTGTTTTCATGGTATAAAAAAATGTATAGGAACCTATAAAAGTTATACATATGACTGTTACTAGGTATATTAGATAAAATATACATGTTTTAATAACCAACTATAGTCTATAAGATAATGTAATGTAGGTACATGCATAAATGGTTTATATATAATTTTTATTGGTGGTAGAAATCAATGTATTGTTATACGTAGCGTATTAAATAGGTAATAGATAATAAATAATCATTATAAGTTATTATGTAAGAATTATATTTCGAGAAATATGTAAAATTTATTTAGAAATATAAAATTATTTTCTTAAAATATTTATTTATATACTATACACCTACCTATCTAATCAATTAAATAATATTTGATAATTACCTAATACTTTAATAGATTGATTTTATTAAGTACCCTGGTTTTATGTTTTGATTTTTTTTATGAAATTTAAAATTCCTTATACAATACAAACAATTAATCACCACAATTTAAAATTCTAAATACTATTAAAATACTCATTACAAACTAGCATGAAGTTTTGAAATATCTATTGATAGAATGATATGTAGTATAAAATATGTTTAAGCTAACAATAATAAGTTACAATTTCTCATCAACTTAGGTACTAATTTAATATTAGTAAGGTATAACTAATTTTATTTTATATATTAGCAAATCTATTCACTACCTATAAATTAGAATAATTAAGAATGATCAAATTTTACCCTAAAATATATAAAGAAAATTTAAAACTACACAAATAGCATATATATTTATTTCGTATTTAATGTAACAATCGTCTTACTTGTCTATAGAATGGTTCCAAGTATCTGTATTATACGTTGTGCATGAATGAGGTACTTTACCCACATCTCTCACTGTTAATGTCATTTGCTTTTGAAATTTTAATTGGTTTACTGCTTCATCATGTGATAAATTTAAAAACGATTGACCGTTTACTTCCAGAATTTGATCACCTATCTATTATATAGAGGAAATAATGAAATATCGATAATTTTATTTTATTTAAGAAATTTTTTTTTACCAGAAGTCCAGATCTATCTGCAACAGAATCTTTATCAATGCCTGTGATGAAAATTCCTAAATTATACTCAGTACCTCCTCTAATCATTAAACCAAGACTTTGACCAGGTTCAATTAACAATTCCACCTTAAATCATTATTTTTATAACAAAATGACACAAATTGAACTTATAAATACACTTACTTTTCGTATTTTGTCTTTTGATGAACGGGTATAAGACCATTTCGAATATGGGGAAATGGGTTTGGCATATTCTAAAGGAGGAGAAACTGGTTGACCCTTACGATTTATCCACGAGTATGTTTTGGTCAAATTCCACACGTCGTCTTGATTAGTGTTCTCATCATCTTTTTTGTGCATGGGTGGCATCGATTGAGGCTGTGACGGACATTTTACCGTCATTGTAATTTGGCGGTATGATTTAAAAATCTGAATTAAATATTTATATTTTTTAAAAACATCATAAATTATTAAATATAAATAGTAATTGTACTTTTAAAGCTTCATCATGCGATATACTTGAAAATGGTCTGCCATTAACTTCCAAAATTGAATCTCCTGGCTTAAGACCGACACTCTCGGCTATACTTCCTTCTTCCACCCGTGATATATAAACTCCGACGTCTATTTAATTAAGTAAGTAGGTATTAATATCATGTATTAATTACATTCATACATCAATTAAATGTGAATATGACCATGTTTTAAAATTAATAAATTAATACATAAATATAATGGCACTTTATGTAAGGTATATATTAATTCGTATGTAAGAAATTATATAAGTATTGTTGTCAAAAAATATATATAATATGAGCACAATAACAAAAATAATATAAACTTTAAATACATTAAAATTTAGAAAGATTAGTATTTTAGAAAATACAAAATCAATACCAATAAAAAAATAGTTTCTCAAAGTATAATATATTAATATCTAACAAAAGGATCTTTATGCCTCAAGAATGAAGATAAATTTGAAAAATACCATGGTTAAAACTTAGAAAAGAATCTTAATGAAAACATACCTATCAATGCTATCAAAACATACGAAGATATTTATTATAGATATTAAAAGTCGTGTAATAACTATATAAATTATGACATAATTACATATCTAATAAAAAAAGGGGTAAGTACAAGAAAATAATATTTGTCTTTATTATTTTTATTACTGGAAGAACGAACCACACATACACACACAATGTATATAGTTATTTAAAATTATTTTAAGGGGCAACCCGAGTTATTAAATGTATACACATATAAATATATGTGTTCGCCGGTTGTAATATTATTTCTATTATTTTATGTATATTGTATATATTATAAATACTTATCAATAATAATGCAAACTAAGTACTCGTATGATACATTTTTAGTGTTCACTATATGTGTTATACATATAAGTTATACTCGTACTTTTGTATGGGATCAAAAGATAATTTAAAGAAACCTATTGGATACTGGTGGTGGAACTAGGGATGGTTTGTATTCCTTCGACATTTCGGTACTCAGAAAATATAATATTTCTTCTATCTAGATTGATGTAAGAGAAAGGATAATAGTTTTGTACTATTATTATGATTTAAAAGCAATAATAAATGATTGATTAATTTTTTTTTTTTAATTTTCAAAGTTCTATGTTCAGAATTCACATTAATTATACATCATAAAAATATAAAAAAATTTCACATAGATGTAAATGTAAATATTAAAAAAAAAAGTAAATAGAATTCTGTACAAAATTTATTTACTAAATTTAAATATTCAATTAACCTTACTATAATATACATTTGTCTTTCTTGTAATACGATACGAACCGGAACCGCACGTGACACGATATCTACTACATTTATAATCAAGTTGTATTCAATTATAAATTAGCAAACTAAATAGGTAAGTAAATAAGTATAATGTAATGTACTTAAATTGAATTATATAAGATGTATTTAAAACGATGATATCTACCCTAATATGACAATTTTATCCCCATACTTTCAACTAAGTTAAATATATAAAAGGATAAAAATGTATAGAATTTAAATTTTTAAAAACTATACAAAAGTCTACAAATTACATTAAAATTACAGTAATTAAATACAATATAACTACAACTGTAGAAACTAAAATATTTTTAACAAATTGGTAATAGGTATATTTTTACAATATTAAGTTCATGTGAAGCAATTCTAAATCGCTTATCGCTTATCTCCTATCGCTACCCCTCAAACATATGCCAGCAGTTAACTTTACTGAGCCGGTATAACCGTACCTACAGGTAATCGATATTTGAATTATCGGTATTGTGTAGGTACCTATAGGTTTCTTTCAGAATCGATATAATATGAAATGCTGTCATATATCAATTTGTGTATAATATAAAGAGTTATAATTGTGTAATAATAATAACCATTATAAAGTATAATGTTATTTTTAAATAATCACAATGCAATGTAATTCAGTGTCAAACAATACTGTTTAAATACAATACTGTTTAGTATTTATTTATTTACTACGATTATGATTTGAATTTATATAAAAGCGGGAAGGTCAATTTCGGACGTTTCTCCTTCGTCCCATCGGTCCTCGAAGAAATAAGTGGTTTGTTATAATTAAGATTTGAATGATATTGCATTCGAAAATATGATTGTGAGCGAAATTCAATATAAAAAAAAAAATAAACTGAGAATATGTTCCAAAATTTTACTGCGTATGTAAATTATTTTGAAAAATTCGAAAACTGAGCTAAATAAAGTACTAATTAGATGCAGTTTCCTACCGAAAACATACCCTTTTCATGATAATCGGATCATTATTTCTATTCGAAATCGTGCTTTCAGACATAAAAAAAATTATAATTATAATTTAAAAAACAAAAAAACATAAACCAATACATTGCTCGTTTCGATCAGAATCTAAAATGATAAAATAAATAATACCTATGATACTAATCATCATCTAACGTAATATGCTCAATATATCGGATATCGGGTTTAAATGATCATTTCGTAAATCCGAGAAAATGAAACATCGTATCGGTTATCGGATTTATATCGGGAATATCGGAAAATTCTGGCACCGGACATTAATTAATATTAAAATATCATAAAAATGCATTATTTCAACTGTATAATAGTATAATTATTAAACACATATTTTATAATTAATAATATTATATTATATTATATTATAAAATAATATAATTATTATATTATTACTGTATAATTATTACCGATATTTTTATAAATATACATAATAATAGGATTACAACACTAATTAATATTTTTCAAATGGAAAATAAAATGAACTTACTTGATTCATCGGCTCCACCTTTAACGCAAATACCAAACCCTTGGTTGGACGGACTTCCTGACGTTGCGTTTGGCCTCGACATGGATATCGTGCGCACTGTCAGGTTATCATTGTGCGATGATGACGTGTTGCTGTGCGATTGCGATGTGTTTGAACTATGCGGTGTAGGTGATTGCGGCTTAGCATTGGGCACATGATACGAAGAAGACGCGTTGTAATTTGGCGCGGCAAACATTTTAAGTACTTGTTCCGGAGAGATAGGCCTTTTCTTCCCAGAACTTCCGCGTGAACCGGCATTGTTTGTACGATTACAATTGTTACTGGAGCCTGTGTAAAAAAAAAAAATATTTTGTGAAGCTACATTCGCACAGAGTGGTTGGAAATTGGTTTATATCAAACTAATTTAATATACTTTAATCAATATATATATATATGGGTAGTAGGTATATTATAATGATCGCCAATTTATAGAAAAATATTATTAATTCGTATATATAATTGGCCTTTGGCTATCGACAAGTGTAGAAGTATTTTATACTCTCTAGTAGTAACTATAAGAGTATAAATTGTAAAAATCTTGTATAGTTTTGTACTTGTATGATATGATAAACGTTGCGTTTACATAATATTATTGTAACAACTCAATTTTATTTCAATAAATAAATAAAATATACAAAATATGATTGAAATGTATAGTAAAAGAATAATTTATTTTTATAACATTCATTCACTAATTGTGATGAAATAAAAGACAATATTTTAGTTGGCTTCAGTTTAATTATTTACATATGAATCTAAAATAAGGCCACCACACAGTTTGGGCCCGAGACCTCCACGATTTTAAATCCGGTACAGCTATCTACAGTTTTTATTATATTTGAAAACAAATTGTTCAAATAGATAATTTTATACGTTTAATAATAATGAACCAACATACGTTATTTATTATATAAAAAGTACAACAAAAATAATGCTAGAATAAAAAATTCATAGCGACGATGTTTTCCGAACTAAAAATGCATTATCTGCTATTATACACCCGCCAGATAGCGAACAACTGTGTGTAAACTGTGAATGTACCAATTTGAAATGCATTTATTATAATAATAAACTCGCTGTTACAAAATTAATATATATAATATACAATATACATATTTTTTTATAGGCTTTTTTTTCTGATGTATGAAAACATTTTTTTGAGTAGGAATAATGGTCCGATTACCACAGATAGGGTATTCTTTCCGTTCTAAATTTCATCTAGTTGGTACTACATTTAAATCATTTTTTGAATTTCCCAAAAGTTTTTTCTTGAGAGGCAAAAAATCGGCAAAATTACGGTTTCCGTTATTTAAATTTTTTTTATTTCTTGATTACTAATTAAGTTTTTATCGAAGGGACTTTAAAATTTTTTAAGTACTAACATAAGTAATTTTGAAACTAATTGGTTGATTTTTTGGCTAACATAAAGTTTTGATTTTTTTCAAAAATGTTCAATATTACCTGAAATTTTTAGTTTAACGGTATGAAATTTTTATAGATGCCTACAGCCTACTTATATACTATTTAATATATTTACAAAATATTTTGAAAATCGTGACTGACAATTTTTATCATGTATATAATGATAACTCCTTACATTTTGATTGTAGAGATTTGAAATTTATTTTAAATATTTACATATGTAATTTACACTCGTGGTAAAATTTTAGAATGGATTATCGATATAATTTATTGTAATATATTGAGATACAATCAGAATCGTATTTTCTAATGCAATATCATTTAAATCTCAATAATTATAATAAACCACTAATTTCTCCGAAGACCGAAGGGAAAGGGGATGGAGGAGGAACATTCTAAATTGACGTTCCCGCTTTTTTATTTGATAATTAATAATAATTATCAAATTATCATATGAATCGGACCATGAATAATCATGGTCACTGTTGAGATAACTAAACATCATGCTCTAATGACTAAGTCGTGCCATATTATGCTAATAAATTATGTTTTTTTCAGTTCTCTGATATAATCTTATTATACTCGTATTTGTTATATATCTACGAAATATTTAATAAGCACTCCAAATCACAGAAAAATACTATTTGATCTAGTATGTATACATCAGACATCTGATTATAAAGATATATTATTTGATTAATTTACATTAAAAATAAATTGTAAATTGAATTAAATATTTCAAACACTTTAAATTCCAATCATTAAGAATGAGTATTTATGTTTCACTTCCTCCATAAAAAAATGAATAATAAGTGAATAATTAAAAATATACAAATGGTATAATTATTATTATTAAAGAATACATTTCTTAGAAATATATCAATTTTAAAGTATAGATGGGTGAGTAAAAAATATGTCACCAATTATTTCAAAATAATTTTCTAAGCTGCTATTAATAATTGTACACTATAAATAATGTTTAAAATATATAAAGGCATTGACAAAAACATTGACTCAAGCAAATAATATAATCAATCATAACAATAAATAAGTTATAATATTAATTTTATACAGTTATGTGATTTTGAAGTTTGTTAACAATATAGTCTACTGAATTTCTATTCCGTGACTGTGTAATTTTATATTAAGATTAAAATGTATGACATTGCACGGCTGACCGTATAGGCAAAACAGGTACTTTCGTGTATTACAAAATTATAAAATTATAGTTTGAGATTAATAATTTAAATTATACATTAATTTACGTGTTTAATATAATAATACGTTATTTCCATTATTTTTGTAACGCAATATTTTAATATTATACCTATACATTGTTAATTGTAGTTATGAAAATTTATAAGCAATATTGAGATATTGTTCATATTGTCTAATATTATTAAAAGTAATTTTAAATGTAACACAATATACTACTATCCAAACTAAATTCTATGTTATATTGCTTTTGCAGAAAATTTAAAATTGATGTTATAATAAATTTAAGAATTATTATTTTAAGTCAACATTAATGAATTATACAAACAGATTTTTTTGTTAAATATCGAGTTCTATACATTGTTGGTTATTATATTGATGTTTGCCAATATTTATTATGATAGAACTTGGAAAACAGCTATTTCATAAATTATTTTTCTAGGACTCATTTATATCGACCGTATAATAATTGTAACCTAATGGTATTATGTATCTAACGTTAATTAATAATATGAAAATTTAGATATATATTTCGTATATTATTAGGATAACCTACGTGAGATATTTAATTGTCGTTTAAAAATTATATAACGGTTAAAAGACCTATCTAATAAAAGTCTTTTTCAATAAACAATATTTACCTTGATGATTAGATCCACCAGCCGACGATTCCCTGAGATATGTTGCTCTAGGTGGCGGTGGCGGTGGCGAAGCCACTGGAGGTTTTTCGAGTATGGTATATGAAGTGCCTGGTGGCGAATAATACAAACCAGTTCGTATTTTATTAACACCGCCTTTATTCCTTCCGTAATGACCCATGACATCTTCAGCTTCTGCGGCTCTGCCACCGCCTCCGCCGTTTCCATTGCCACCGCCAGTTCTGTTGAATGGCAATGGCAACAGTCGATGACCGGTACGTTGTCCTGATGGTGGGACGGACCCACTGCTCCCAGGACTTCGGCCCCATCCTCCAAGCATCATTTTTCCATTACACGGAACACATATGGATTTCAATTGATTCGACAAAATAACTAAAATGAATTATAAATAAATGAAACGATAAAATAACAATAATCGAATATTTATCATAAACATTAGGCTTCATTATTGTATGTTATATAATATTCTCAGTCAATGTTGTTTTTTACGAAAAAAAAACCTAGCAAAACAGTTGAAATCTGATGAATGAAACATTTTCTAATATGTTTTAACTATATCAAAAATAAAATAATAATCATTGCTCATTAAGATTAGGTTGAATAATTTAGGTGGACCGGTTTTAATTAATATTATAATATCATATTCTTACAAAAATATTAACTAGAAAAATAACGCAAGACGAAAACTACAGACATTAATACAGAATACAATGCTGAAATTTATCGTAACCGAATTTAGAATGTATTTTAAAATATATTCCATATACAATATACCTATTTTGATAATTGTATATGGATCTTATTTTGTATTCAAATATTATAATACAGTAGGTAGTAAATTAAATATTAAATATTTTACGTGTCTTGCAACGTTGCAAATAACAATGATGGGCAATTTACGGTTTTTATTTGGATCGTATTATTTTTTTTTAAATTTAAATTCTTCTAGGTCCAATAATAATAATAATAATAATAATAATAATAGTTTGTAATAGTATATGGTTTGGCTCGTAAGAATTTAAGTTTTAAAAATTGACCATCTAGTATTTTTGAATTACTCGTCCTTGCTATACCATAATATTATAATTTATAATAATATACTAATATACATTAGAAGGTACTACCTATTCAATAACTATACAGCCTAACCTAACCTATACTTAAATCAACACTATTCAGCTACATCGTTTTAATTCGTTTTCTATGTATACAAAAACATTTTAAGCAGATTTATTTTTACATATCCTTTAATAGCTTTTTTGCCTTATATTTGATACCACTCAAAAAATATTAGCTCACATTTAAATGTCGTATTTATATGTATAGTAATTATTTGTATGTAAGCTGTGTCGATATTTTATAAAATATTAGTTTATATATTGTATAGTAAGTTAGTACCTATTATGTTTTCTTATCGTATTTATGAATTGTGTAATTTAAACAATATACTACACTTAACATAATTGTAAAGTTACATACACACACTCTAAACTCCCCTCATTCGCCCTACTCATTAAAAATTACACTCTTTATTCTCATAAGAAAGGCACCTGTCGTTAATTATTTATCGAAAATTATTTTAAAAAATTCAACATATCTAAACAAAATTGCAGTGTACCAATTAAAATAGCTAAAATTTACTAATTTATTTTATTTGATTTCTTGCCTTAAGTAAAGTTAGTATAAATATAAATATATATTATAATTATAGTATATGTTTACAAAAAATTATACAAAATTAAAAATTAATATCTTATTACATTGCGGATGTATAATTTAAATAGATATTATATTGAATTCATTATATATTTCATTATTATATCTCTAGATATAATTTCTACGGAAAATATTAACATTTAATTTATTATAATATTGAATACCTAGGTACCTACGACAAAACATTATAGTCACTAAAAAACGGAGGTAGTCACAAATTACGTATTATCCATTGTACTTAAGTATAATCTAATAACACCATTATTTACTCTGAGATGCTTCTTGTGCAAAACGAATAATGACCAAGTCGCAGATGCGATAAAAAGCATAACCTGGATTTATAATAGTAAATGAAAACAAATTGTTTTAAACAATAACGTATTATTATAAATGACAATGGTAAAAACCCGGAAAACTATAAAATCCAGAAAAGAAGAGGAGGTGTATACAAAGTGTTTTAGTGGAACGTATAAAATAATTACCTTTGTTTAATATTAGTATAATTTATTTAATTTTACAAAATAAGTAATCTTACTAGAAAGATAATAAAATAATACTGAATAATACTTCAAAGGTTTTAAATTTTAAAATATTTTTTGGAATCATTTTTAAATAAATATTATAATAATAGCCTTCTGAAATTAACTAAAGCCTTTAAAGAATTATAAAAAGTTATAAAACGAACAGCAATATAAATCAGAGTTCTTAGTTGTTTAATATTTGAAAATTTTTATATAAACTTAATTATGTACAATAATTATAATTTATTATAAGATATCAGTAGGTATCCTTCATTTTAAAAAATTTAAAATATATACTCATAATATATTTAGAAGATCTATTATTATATATATAATAGTATAAACAATTAAATTTTATAAATTAATATTCACTTATAAGTTATGTATTTTAATACGTCTTCTAAGACTTATACAATAGTAAAAATCATAAATTTACAACAACAAAATTATAAAAAGTTAACAATATACCTGCTTATTCGGTATAATTGTATGCAAGTGCTTCTGAGATTTATACTATAAATTCTTATAATAATGTTTCTTTATTCAATTTCAATTCACACATCTAGGTTTTATCCCAATGAGCTATGTCACAATGTTGATTAAATTGTTTAGTATGCTTTAAATGAAACAATAACTAAATAATCATATCAACATTCAAAGATATCATATCGTAATAAAAATCAAATATGATTCTTAGTTTAAATTACCAAATGAATTTTTTGAAATTAGTTTGATAAGTTTTGACCAATTTGTATCTAATCAATTAAAATAAAACAATGTTTATTGTTTTAAAAATAATAAAATTGTATGACTATATGAACAAGTGGCCATAATTTGATATTTTCACACTTGTCATTGAATATAATAGTTGTAAATAAAAATAATTAATCATCAAGCAAATTTAATTTGCTTGACGACCGTTAAAAAAACATCAGAAAAAATGTTTTTAGTATATATTACAAAATAAACAATATACAAATATTAAGTTATATATAGTAGTAATTAATTTATGTTTTCTGCTTCCGTTATGCCATTATCCAATTATAAATGTCAGGAACATAAATTCTCAACAAAATAATATTATATTTCTAATAAATTAATATAGTTAATTATTGAAAGGTTTTGATAATTAAACACAATTCAAAACACTACTAAAAAATAATAATATTAAAATTAAATACCTAACAAAAAAAATTAATTTAATTATTTTAAGAATAATATTTGTAGAATGTATGTAAGCATTAAAATTATATCTATATAACTAACCATATGATTGCAATTTCAAATATAAAACAAATTATATATACAATGATAAATTAGTTAAAATCTGTTACTATTAATAAGAAATTATTTATCTTGAATTATAATAGGTTTGTATATTTTTTTAAATATTTAAATATATTTATTTTTCTTTTTGTCGAATATATACCAAAATTAAAACTGTCGAACAGCTGACAAAAAAACTATTATTATAATAATAATAATAATAATAAGGAACAATAAGTTTCACTATAAACTCCAACATCATCCAAATTCTCTTGTTTCACATTTATCACCATACACTCTTTCTTATAACCCTCCACGTCACATTAAAAGGCTTTGATGTTGAGATTTTTTAAACTTATATTAAAATAAAATAAATTCTGTCTTGAAGTATTTTGTAATGTATTTAATATAAATTGATTTAATACAATGGATGCCTTACCTCATCATATTATGTATATGTTGTAATATTATTATTTATATAATATTTTTATCATATTTTTGCTTATTTTATTATTAAATAGGTACAGATTGTAAATTTTCTAAAAAAAATGTACTTATAAATTTAGCAGTTTTGCATACTCTTTTTCTCTAAAGACATACAATATTTTATTTTGTATAATGGATTATTAAATAAAAACGATTACTACATTTTTGAAAAATATTTTTTACCGAATTCAAATAATAATATTATTTACTGCATTTGAAAACTCCTTAAATATTATTTATGTGAGTAAAAATAATATAAATTATTAACAAATAAATTAATCGTGTGAATTTATTATTTGTTAAAGTTTTTTAGAAAATTGTTTAAAAAAACAGAAACACCAAAAATGATTATATTTTTCTAGCGAGTTAATTGGGTTAAAACAAATAATGAACAATAAGCCATACCTATACATATACCTTTACATTTTACATCAATCATTGATTATAAATATATATATAGCCTAATTTAACCTAACCTATCTAATGATTTACTAATATATAAAATATTATCATACAGCAAGGTCGTTCGCAGCAATTTTTCAAGGGAGGGGTAAAATATTTTCATTTTTCAATTTTTATTTTCACTACCTGAGTAGCAGTAGAGCTAAATTTTGGCTTGTGAAATGTTTTCTTTTATAGAAAACTAGATAATTTAGTAACCTAAAATTGATTAAAAAATGTTTATTTTGTATTGCATAATGATTATAATAGGTAATTGACCAAAAAAAAAACCAAGGGTGGTGGGGAAAATGCCTATTTTGCCCCCCCCGTGAATACTTATATTATATAGGTATAAATAATATTGTAATCAAATTATTTATATTATAGAATAAAATAATGTAGTTTTAATTAGTTATTTATAAAATATTCTGGTTACATTTTTAAACCTGTACAAGAAACTATATCATTCAATCCCTCATATATCCGCATGCAATATATCTACTGCCACTTTTGCAAATATACGTTATAGGTCATTGTTCTATATTATTAACCTGTACAAATATATATGCGATAAACACCGCGTATTAATAAACCATAAAGTCTTAAGCAGAAACAAAACATGGCGTTCCGAAAAAAATATTATTTATGCACGTTAACATAACAATACTACTACATTATATTATAAGGCTATCGAACAAACGAGAATCTAATGTTGTCTGCCTAACCTCTGTATTACTTTTATTATGATAACTATAGTTCAAGGACATGTTTGAGAAACAGTTTTTTGAGGTTGAAACCATAAACTTAAACGGTTGATCACGACGGGGCAAGTTCAATTTTGCGATTAGATAATTACTAACTAATAATAAAATGATTAAGTATTATAAACATAATTGGCGAAAATATAATAATGTGTACATAAAATATCAATTGTTAAGTTGCACTTACCGAACGAAATCGTTCACATCGTATACGAAAAACATAGTTGCGGTAATTGCGACTAATGTGCGGCGTCGGCGGCAGGATAGGCTATTTATTTTGTGTCGATCGACGGCAATGTATGATGATATGATAAAACGCGAATACGTTGTCCGTGGTCGCCGCCGTCGTTTTTCCTTAAGATTTTCGAAAGCGCGACAGTCGACGGCGGCGAACGTACGAAAAACGCCGCCACGGTATTATGTAATTACCCGTATTATATTGATACAATCGGCAACGGATTGTAATGTACTAGAATTGTAATAACAATATAATAAACTATTAATACAATATAGTATACAGATAACCGATGTAGGTACCTATTGAAATGAAGTACTCACCGTGTTTTATGAACAAACTAGATTTGAAACGAAAATAATAATAATATTATTGCATATTATAATGAAAACGACCGAATGATAATATTATTAACTGATTTACAATTTATGTATTATTATTATTATTATTATTTTTCTTTGTTTGTGTGCAAAAAATTTAACAAATATTTCAATTTACAATTATATTTAAGTAATAAACGACGACGATAACGATACCGGGCGGATACTGCGGTAACCGCGGACCGAGAGAAAAGGACCCGATGCTACGGACGAGCGCGCGAATGGAAATGCGTTACGAATGTGCTTTTCTCCGTGAGAATACGTTTCGTGTTATTTTCTTTTTTTTTTTTTTTGTAGGTCGCCATTTGCTTTCATTGATTAAAAGTCGTACGATGCCGGTGCGACACCTAGTATTGGTTCGCGCAACTAATGCCGCCGAAAGCTCGCCGCCATGGTACAAACACGTATTTAATCGTCTCTGGGTAACGGAACCACACTTGGGGAGAGGTGTTAGCGGTATTCCGCTCGAGGGGGACGCAAACACGGCGCGTACAAACACTACGCGATTTACGCAACGCATACGGAACACATCACGCGAAATTATATATTATAATATTAAATTAGATTTAAGGTAACTTTTATTATATCTATATATAGGTACGAATAATAAATTATTCGTCAAAGAGCATAAATAAAACGCATTCTATATTAAATATGCAAAATACAGTTTTCAATCTTGTTTTTATTTTCATATTTGATGCATACAAAAACGACTTAAAGGTACCTCCTGTATTTGATACTTTCATATTTCATTCTATTGCAAAAGTCATGTCACTAAATCTTAGATAACATATTTTAAACATATTATTTACCGATTTATATATAATTATTATTATTGTTTTGTTTATCCGCATAAAATAAATTATTATATTATTGGTAATATTAACAATGACGATGACAATGGTAACGAACGAAACATTTTATTTTTTTAATGAATTATCCACAAAAACCATTAAAACCCTAATGTAATAGGTATATTTTCAGAAATTAAAATACTGTCAATCTTATTATTATTAATTTAAAAAATGTAATTAATTTTAAAAATTTCATGTTAAGACTAAAAATTATTTAAAAGTTTAAACAATATTATTACCAAATAAAGGTACAAGAGAAAATAACAATTGTTTTAATTGATAGTCAAAACAAATCAACAGTTCAATATAATTATTTTTAATTTATCCAATAATATGAAATGATCGGACAAATCGTATATTATAAAAAGTCTCTGGGTACAAAATTATAAAATATATACATACATAATTTTCAAATTAATATAAAATGTAATAATATTGCATATTTATAAGAATCAGTATTTAAAAATGTTTTTTTAATTAAATCATTATTTTATAATTTAACAATAATCTTGATCGAATTTTTATGTAAAAAAACTTTTCTACCACTTCATTTAATCATATTATAAATTTGTCATCCTTATTAATTCAATCTAATATTTTCTTAGCTTGAGTTTTATACAGATTTAGATAAGAATATTATATTTTAAAAAATCTGAGATAAAACTCAAAACGTATATAATACTATGATAATTTCCATCATGTTTGTACCACAAAATTATTATCACTCTGTATGCCAAAAACGTATTATTATATCAAACTCGAAACTTAATGCTTTTAAAATTTACATATTTATTTGGTAAGTGAACAAGAAAAATATAATCCTATTTAACTTTGTATTAGAGTATCTGATGTATTCAAAATTAAATTATTTTTAGCGCATATTTTTGCATATTTTGATATTTGTTATATAAACGTATATTTTTCAAATTGTTTTTGTTTTGTTTTTAGTAATTAGTATAGGTACGAACCGTTTATTATACATGTATTTATTTATATTTTGAATATTACATGAGAAAATTTTGAATATTAATAATATTATATTATAATAAGCAAATTAATATTAAATTATTACTATATTATTACTTTGTAAAAATCTATAAAACATAATATATCGTGTATAATATTGTGTTCCGTAATTAAATATTTTATGTTGAAAAATCAATTTTTAAAAAAGGCCAAGCAATCACTGATTCCGGATATTCTTCCTTCGTCCCTTCGGTCCTCGAAAATATTATTGATGGAATGTTATTAATTTATTATGTTAAATAATAATTAAGATTGTATTTGAAATTAAGATTTGCAATGATATTAGATTCGAAAAAGCGATATTGAGTAAAAATTAGTCAGATATACAATATGTAGATAACATTTATTTTTAATTTATCAAATAATGTGCAAAAAAAAAATTATTATAATAAAGTAATGAAATTTAAGGTCATCAAAAATGTAGATTAAAATTGCGAATTTTGTCATTTTCTACGGTTATTAAAGTTTGCTTCATTAGATAGAAAAATATTGAGAATTTCAAAAAATTATTACCTATTTAAACATAAAATCAATGACAGTTCCAAAATTTTTTCTTATATGTAATATGTAAAATACTTAATGAAAAATGAGCTAAATAAATTACCTGCAGTGTTTGGTAGTAAAGAAACGAAAGTAAGAAGTAACTATAACGACGTTACTTATTTTGTAACGAATTGGGTAATTTTATTACAATGATTTTTGTGTAACGAAAAAGTATTTAAATTACTTTTCATAAGTAATTTTACATAAATAATCCATTAAAATTTATAATTATAAAATTGTAATATTTAACAAATTGTAAATGTCCATTACCCACAAAATAAATAAATATCTTTGTAGTATATAAATAATAAATGTATTATTCTTTGTTTGAACTAACGGGTTATTAGTTATTACATCTTATCACTGATGTGTTAAATTAATTTTGGAGAAAAATTTCATCGGCGGCCTGCACACGTTTTTTATATTTCCAAGAATGAATTTTATATCGATTTTATTTATAAACTATTGAGACATTGAGTATTGATGATAATAACAATTTGATAGTGGTTAGTATTCCCTGTTATTTTGATGTTCATTAACTGTGGTATATTCGTTTTATTTATAAACAATGAGTTAATAACACTTATCCAAAACCATACATTAAATCGCGGTGAAACTGTCGAAACGTGTGACATGCTGATCAATTAAAGACGTAAGAATAAATATAGATATTTATTATTTCTTTATAATAAATAATAGATACCTACATATAAAATAAATCATTTTTTTTTTTTTTTATAACTAAAAAGTAAAGTAATTGAATTACATATTTACTTAAGTAACTAAATGAGTAATTTACAAACATTTTTTATAAGTAACGAGTAAAATAATTTTATTAATTTTTAAAAGTAATCTAAACAAGACTGTAAATTAACAATTAGATAAAATTCCCTACAGTTTTCGTGAAATTAATAAAAAAAAAAGCATACATCATTGTAAAACTAATACAGTCCTCGATTCGCACAGAATCTAAAATAAGGAACAATATAAATAAGAAATATTTTTATATTTTACAACAATTTTTTTATCACCATCTTATGAAATAAAGAAAATCGAATATTTTGAAATATATATGATAGTGTTTATATATGAAATACGTTATTATAATGTATAATTTCACTACCTACATTTAATATAACATTATATAATAAAGGTTAAGTCTTAACGTAATCAACGTATAGAATATTAGAATATATTAAAATCAGTTATCATTTCGCCGCAATTACAAACAATTTGTACAGTTTGTCATCAAGTATCAACATAATATTACCTTGTTTATTATCATAAACAAAGATCCAATTTTACAATTTATAATAGGTCTATATCGTTTTATGATCAAGTTTGACAGAATTATGTATAGGTACAATTTGAGCGTCTAGGTTCTAGTCAAATTTTGGGGCCCCTATAATGTTATATAAATATGAATAAAAACTCAATTTTATGGACAAATTTGGTAGTCTTTCAAAACTTTATATTATGGCCTTTTTGGTGGTATCACTCCCAGCACACCCCTAAGTACAGCGCTGAATTTTGTGTATGACTACGATCACTGCTCACTGATAAAATGATAAGTGTAAGTCACACAGTTGTGTAATTGTTTTTATCGCATTATTACGTCATTTATATCATAAGTACTTATTTCGTGTAAATACAATATTAAAAATGAAAACGAAATTTGACCTAATTATAAAAATTCTGAAACGAGTACCTTTTTATTAAAAGAAAAGTATGAATTCAAAATATCATCCAAATGCTATATTGTAAATTGATAACGTATCTTAACTGCCAATAAAATCATGTAGGTAAATAAGTAAATATATATGGATCTCTAAAATTATTTTATATAATATCTAGTTATCGTACGAATAAATAGGTAGTTCTTTAATTAAAATGTTTGTTTTTACAATAATTCTAAGTTTAACTGAAATCGCTAGTTATTTTATAAAATACCTAGTTATTCTGTATATTATTAGAATTTCATACGTTAACGTACATAAATATGACTTAAATTATATATAATCCGCATTTTTAGGTATCTTTTCAATATTAGGATCCAAGTGTTAAAATCAAATTGGAATAGCCATATTTTTTCGGTGATAACATAAAATTGTATTTATCCTATATCAATTACAATATTACATATTTAAATTCCAATTATAGCATTTCGTTTTAACAGAAGCGTATATTATAACAGGAATGTAAATTATTATTATAATTTATAATATCGTGTCCGTATTATTTGCATTATATTATGCAGATTGACCGATAGCAAACGGAAATTTATATTTGAAACGGTCCAAATAAATATTATATTACATGGGACACGCTGCACGGCCTGTGTACTGTATACTGTGTTTTACTGGAAATGCGCTGTCGACGCCACGGTGTCGTCACGGGTTCGGCACAAGACGGGGACGCGCGTGACGTCGTCGGGGTCGTGGATTTGGATAGAATATATATATATGTATATGTATAACCAACTAAATTGTATTATTGGACGCGAAAAATAAACATTATTTTCAATATAATGCGTAATATATTATTACAATATATACGACATACGTATGTACAGAGTGATCAGAAAGTTTTATAAGACTTATGAAAATAACATTGTAAACGTATGGAATCCCTATAAAATTATACAAATCACCCTGTATACGCATACAGAAATACTAACTCTTGGGACGGCAATGACATTGCCCACGGTCATTTATATCGCGGAGGGTTTAGTTTTACTGTTATTCGTATATTATTTAGGTCAACGACAATAATAACAAAAAAAAAAAAAATAATAATAATAATAATTCTGTTCTACATTATGCTGTATCATAAGTATAACATAATAATATTCTGTCTCAACGAACATACATAAACGTATAATATAAATATAAAATATTATTATTATTATTATTAAGTATTAGGATTAAATTGTTAGGATTCATAATTTTTTTATATACGGAGTGATTAAATTTTCATGTTAAAATAATGGTGAATATTATACGTACGGTTTTTCATTATTTTTGTAACATCTAATTTTAATCACTCTGTATGCATAAAAGTGTGTAGTGTAAACGTCATAATAAAATATAGACCTACTATACAAAATTATTTGAACGATATTTATTTTGGATTTCAAATAAATATTCAAATTTGTGTACACATCAAATCAAACGCGCGAACAGTACCTACCTACGAAATAACAATATATTATAATGTATTTATCTACTATTATTATATTTCAAAATTTATAATATGAATTTTGAATGGTAAGAACAAAAAAATACTTTTAAAGTTTATAACGTGTGTAAACTTGTTAACTTCTCCTGGATTCTTTTACATTTTTTACATAGGTAGCTAACCTACAGTTATTTTTTTACTAATTTTAGTAATTGTACATTTGTACGTGGTACACTTACAATTTAATATGTTTCGATAATTATTTTAAACGGCTTGTGTTGAATTGAAAACCATACATTTTTTTTTCAATATTCAAAGTCAGAACAAATATTTTTATAATTGTGTAATATTAAACAACTGTTAACTATATGTAATAAGAATAACGGTTAGTGATTAATATTAAAACCAGGATGCATAAAAATTGTGACTTACGATTTTCAAAATATTTTACATGGATATACAAGATATTTACATATCTTAAAACATATACGGTATTAATTTTTCAGCTTAAAATATTAAGAACTATTTATACGTTAAAATTTAAAATAAAATCATAAAAAATATTATATTATTTAATTCTACTAAAAATTTTAACTTAAGAAACTTATAAAAATAAATAGGAATTATCGATTAACAAAATATTTTGTAAATAGGTTAAGTAATATATTTGTATGCTTCTTAAAAATGTTTAAACTATTAAACCTGAAATTGCAAATATTGTTTAATCACATTTTTAAGAAAAAAATTACTTTTTTGAATAAATTTCAAAGCTCTACACCAAAACTCTACCAAGTATATAAATTACGTATGAAAATACTAAAAAAAATTAAATTCCTTACATTCAAAATTGCATTAGTTAAAAAAATATTTAAAATCAAATTCGTCAAAATCATAGTTTCAGCGTATTTCTCAGTTTTCAACCATTTTTTAGTAATTTTTCTTATTCCAAAGAAAAACTATTGAGCTAAGTAAAGTACCAATTAAGGAGATGTAATTCTCTACAGAGAGCATACCCTTTCGTTATAATCGGACCGCTACTTTTACCAAAAAAAAAAAAATTTACCGACATATAAAAAAAAAAACCATCTATATAAAACCAATAATACATTCCCAGCTATACGCTCAGAATCTATTACCTAATATATGTACTATAATTAATTAAATTTAGTAGGTAGTCATAACTTGTGTATAGTATATTTTTTAACCTTGCATAAAGTTAACTAATTGATGAATAGTTGACTATGATGATATTCCACTACTATATACATATTGTAGCAGCTGCTTCATTGCTTGTTGTTTATAATGAATGTTTATAAATATTTTATTTTTATGGATAGAATTAATTTTCAATAGTTTCAGTAGTTTACACTAATAATTAAATTCACGCATCTAAAAAATGAATTGTAAAACCAATATAAACGCTTTTTTAAAAAATGTAATAGAATTATTATATTATCTAATCGATATTACCTATATATATTATTAAACCAATATGGATGTATGAGTCGCGATTTTCATACTTTCCAACATATTTTACAAAATTGTTGAATAATAAATTGTACATAATATTATATTAACTTGTGTAATATATTATGCTGTAAAATTGGTTACCAATTCGTATCACTCAAATCGTATTTAATAGGTTGGTATAGATAGTTTTGATTTGCCTGTTCCTGTTGCACATAAATCATAATAGGTATGTTTTACATAATACAGTAATACTTTAATAAGTTAAATTAAGTTTTGTTTTTATAGATAGACAGTGCGTGTTAACCAATTTATAAAATCCGTTTGACCTGACCTCCCCATAAATTCGTCACTGATGTAAAATAATAACCAAACTATTACCTATAATCATCACATAAATATATAAATACATAATTATTGGAATCCAATGCTATAAAAGTCATAGAAATATCATAAAAAACAATTCATTTTTTTGGTAATAACGAAATAAAATATTTTATGACGTAAATATAAAATTTAACAAATAGTGCTAAACTTCTATGTATATAATTATAACATGTTTTTAATTTATGTTGAAAATAATAAAGATGATAGTTCAAATTAAAAATACAGGCACATGATGGCTATAGATTTATCTACAATAGTCATTGGACAAAGAACCTATTATTAGTAATTCAACCACAAAAATCACGGAATTTTAAACAATGACAAATTTATTATTATTCATCTTTTTCAATGATATTAATAACTAATAAGTAATAAGTATTTCTTAAAAAATAAATCGAAATTAATATAATAAAACTTTTTTTTCGCCAATATAAATTTGCCGACCGGAGAATCTACCACCTGTGTCACCCTCCCCCCCCCACCACAATAACATGGCCCTGTAAAATTATTATTTGGTTCTTTTCGGATGTAAAAAAAATTCTATTACGTAGGTAGTAATAATTATTGAAAATAATGAAAAATTATTGAAGTATACGATACTTATCTATACATAGGTGAAAGGTGTAGTTTTAGCTAAAAATCGTGCTTATTGTAATTTGTATAACTTATTTCTTTATTTTTATTTAGTTAGGTATATATCGCAGATTGACTGATTATAATTAAATTGAACATATAAGATTGAACTTGGACAATAAATTATATGTTACAAGAAAAATATTTGTATGGATACTTCATAGTATAAAGATTACAATAAGGCTTATACAATAAAACAACAAACAGATAGATATTTTCATAGATTTTTATCCTATGTTTGCAATAAATTAGACTGAACATATTATATATCTATATAGGTACCTACTATATTTATATTTAAATCCAAAAATCTAATTAAAATGTTCATTATTTTGTAATTAATTCAATTTATAATATTTGGATGTTTATTGTTTTGATTGGGTAATAACCTAAAAATATTGGAAGTGTAGTAAATCCAGATGGTTTACTAATAATATAATATATATATATAATAAAAAATAACGATTATGTTTCTAAAACAATAACAACTGCTGTTGTTATCCAACACAGAACACACCCTACTAGTGGGCGAATTAATAGGGTAAAAACCATTCTCTTAGACAATATGAAAAGTCTGGAGATTTACAATGACAAGTTGTCAAAGCATTTTAACCAGACTACAAAAAGAGCGACATCATTTTGGAACAAATTACAAAATACGAAAACAACATTGTAGGTACTGGTATCCAAAAAAGGCACAACAAAGAGATTTCTTAGTAGTAAACATCCTTTCCACTCCATTGGTCTACTAATATAAATACGAGATGTAAACTAACATATTTTTAGATTTAAAACTGTATTACTTATGTCAAGACGTCTGTGTGCGTTATTAATCTCAATCTTAGGTAAATACGATAA
This sequence comes from Eriosoma lanigerum, assembly GCA_013282895.1. Taxonomy (NCBI): domain Eukaryota; kingdom Metazoa; phylum Arthropoda; class Insecta; order Hemiptera; family Aphididae; genus Eriosoma; species Eriosoma lanigerum. Next base: position 8,042,225 of record CM023362.1, read on the forward strand.
GTATCTGTCTTCAAATTTTACTTATAAATTTTAGTGTGTGATTTTATGTTATTAAAAAGTTTAATTAATTAATTAAATAAAGTCTTAAAGTTTATTCAACCTCGAAGTAAATTACAACATCTTACAGTGTCACTGACTTCGTCGCATAACGTAGACCGTGTTACTTGTAGGTTCACTATAGAAGTATATTGCTATAATGTGTTTTAATTATTTTAAACTTTAATTCTTTTTCTCCTATATCGTCTTGCACTTCCAACTAGATAGGGGATCTCAATCTTGTTAATAAACTCGAATTATTTTATATAAATCTGTAACTACCACATAATATTATTTATCATGGTAGATAAGGTTGTAGTATATGATTATGTACTTCGATAACATTTTCAAAGCGATAAACCAAAAATTGCCAGAAATATTAAACTGTTTGGAAAAAAGTTCAAAGTTATATACTTGGCCAAATAATAAACCAATTATTTCCAAAATATGTGTGTAAACTATTTATGTTAATATTCAAAAAAATTTTAAGGTCCTACGATCAAAACTTAATTAGTTATCACGAAATTAAAAAAATTTAAATAACAAAAACCGTAATTTTGCCGATTTTCCGCCATTTATTGGTAGTTTTTTCCCTCCCAAAGAAAAACTTTTGAGAAATTCGAAAAATGAGCTAAATAAAGTACCAACTAGACACGATTTGGTACCGAAAGCATACTCTACTTGTTTAGTGTTATGTTATTTATGTGGTAATCGGACCATTATTTCTACCCGAATAAATGTATATATAAAAAAAAAAATCTTTGTAAAACCAATACATTCTTCGCTTCGCTCAGAATCTAAAATATTTATAATTAAAGGATAATCTATCTATCTACTATACTAATTTATAATAACATAGTAAACTATATAACTTTAATAAATTTAATTCAAAAATATTTATTTAAAAACACATGAAAAACCATTAAAATATACTTATTTTAAGTAGGTACTACAATGAACTATTTAAAAAATATAATTAATTACTAAACTAAAATTGATTTTTGACCAAAAAATTATATTATTAAAACAATAAAACGTAAATAAATGCATTATCCTGAATATACATTGTTTAAACATTTCTTAGAATATTATACGTACCATTATTATGAATTGAGATATATAGATTGGTATCTATATGAAATTAAAGTTTTATTTTCAATTCTCAAAGTATTTAATTTCATAAGGTTTTTCCTTGAGAGAAGAAAAACTACCAAAAAATGGCGGAAAATCGGCAAAATTACGATATCTGTTATTTAAAATTGTTAAATTTCGTAATAACTAGTTGAGTTTTGATCGTAGGGAATTGAAATTTTTTTTGAGTATTAACATAGGTAGTATACAAGTGAGGTAAAATTTTGGAATGAATTATTAGTATAGTGTATTGTAATATATTGAGTTTCGCTCAGAATCGTATTTTTTAATGCAATATTATTTCATTCAAATCTTAATTATAATAAACCACTAATTTCTCCGAGAACCGAAGGGACGAAGGAGGAACGCCTAAGATCGACATTCCCAATTTGTTTAGTTTGAAGTTTCCTTATAGACAAGTGCTAACACTAAGTATAGCTTAAAGCTTTATATATTATTATATTTATATATTTATTTAATTGTAACCCTTACAAATTTAATATAAAATAAATTTTTTTGTTAAACTGTTTTTTTTATTTAAATATTTTTATTGAAAAGTATTTCGGTTTTCAAATATATAATAATATATATCTAAAATACAAAATAACTATAATCAATATCGTAGTTAGTAAAAACTAAAATTTAGTTGAATGTTTAATTTCACTATTAATTCGACTAAATTTATTTAATAGCTGAAACTAAATACATATACGGTTTATACATATATATCTTGAATTTAAAGTTAAATTAGGTAACTTTAAAAATGATTATTTAAAGTAAATATTTTTTTCAATTTATTCTATATACATCTGCATCAATAATATTATAATAAGTTTTATTAATCAACAATTTTATAATTTTTTTATTACCTACCTAGTAAGTTTACCAAATGTAAAATATATATTTAAAGTGCGAAAAATTAATTATAAAACAATAATAGATATTTATTCTTCAATGACATTAAGGTAAGTACCAACTTATCTATACGAGTACTCGGAATACCTATATACGAAACAACTCGTAGACAAGAGACAACTAAAAAAAAAGTAATATAAATATCCTAGGTAGATATAATATTTTACTTTATCTTAAGATTAATAATAATATTAAGTTAGAAATAAATATAAATGATAAATATTATTAAAATAATATTTTTTCATAATATATATGTACATATACATGAGTAGTAAGTACACCGAATAAAACTTAACTAAACATTTAATATATTATAAAGATAGGTAAGAATAGTACCTAACCTATAGACAAATCATAAATATTTTTTATAATAATTTATCGTAATTAAGTATCTACTTCATAGGCGTAGATTTGATTAAATTTTTGGGGGGTTAAAATTTATTGACATAGTTATTCATGATGGCTTTAGCATTTAAGTAATAAAGGAGCTAATAAATTTTGGAGGGGCTTTGATGAGTTTTGACGGGGCTAAGCCCCCAAGCCCCTCTTCTTACGATTGTCACCTATGGTCTACCTATTATTTCATAACCTATTTTATAAATTACAACACTATTAATATTTAATATTATTTAGGCAATAATTTTAAAATAGTTAGGTACTTATATGGATATTTGGATATTGGGATATTTGATTCAATTAACCAATTTCGTACTGATATTTTATAGATAGATATGAGGCCAAAGTTTTTTAAGTATTTATAATTTTTCAAACCTGACCGATTGGTAGAAAATGAAGAAATGTAGTTTCATTAAACTAATTATAGTCTCCAATTATATAAAAAAAAGACCATACTTCTGGCATGGTTTCAATTATTAATTTATAATCAATTAGTTACTGCTAAGTGCTAATAGTGAGACAATCAACATGGATTTGTAGTTTATTTTTAAAATACTATTCTCTGACTTTACATCTATACTGCAATAGAATGCAGTTCGTTCTTCTCAATAAATGTTTATGTTCCTATTTTATATTTTTGAAAACTACTAAATATTATTCGAATATAACAATTAATTTTTATATTATTAATATATACATTAGGTACCTGCCTAATATATTAGTATAATAGTCAATTGAAAGTGATAATCATTTTCTGGATATTTTTATTAATCAAACTCTTTTTACTTTTTTAAACTTCTATTTTATCATTTTAATATGAATTTTAGAACATTTTCAAACAGTTCAACCTAACCTCACCTACTCAACCTAATATGTTAGTGATACTGTTAGAATATTAACCTTTTAAAATCATAAGTTATTTATAAATAACGTACCTTCTTAATACAAATTACAAAATAATTATTTTACTAATAAATTTGTTTTAAATTTTAAAATAATAATATAGATTATAGATAGATACAAATATCTATAATTATTAAAACAAATGAAAATCGTTTTTAACTTATAAAAAAACAAGACACAAGAGTCATACTTACTCTTACTGCAGTGTACAATATAGGTAGGTAAACACTAAACATAAATCCTAATTAAAAAAGACATCACATGTGATAAACTTTTTATTTTGTTTGCTTTTAGACACTGCAATATTATTAATTGTTCATTAAGTTTTTATAAAAAAATATAATAGAATATCATCAATATATATCACATAAATCACAGGCCTGAATGTTTGAAAATCTAGGAGCGAGAAAAGTAAACTAATACCTATCCACCTCTACAATTTAATATCGCTTTTTAGTTTTTATTGTTTTTATTAAATAATATGTTTTTCCGTAATTTTTTGGTAATATTTATTTTCTCAAGGAAAAAGTTTTGGGAAATCCAAAAAATAAGCTAAATAAAGTACCAACAAGATTTAATTTTCTACCAAAATAATACTTTATTGTAGAAATCAGACAGTAATTTCCACCCAAAAAATCTTCAGACTTTTAAAACACAAAAATCAAACATAAAATGTAAAATGTTAAAGTTAGAATAAAAAAAGGTATACATCTCATGGGTCTGTTAAAAATACAATTTTTGGCCCCCAAATATAAAACTTAAATTGTGAAGAAATACAATGATGATTCAATATTTAGCAAAAATCAATGACGAAGATCCTTAATATTAATTACAATTTTTAAGAATATATTTAAAAACACTAACTGAAATTCTTCATTTATAAGTCAGTTCATTATTTTTCCTATGTTTTCATCATAACTGATAAGACAACAATCTTTCTTTGCCTTAAATTTTTGTACATGAAATAAAACATTTTGTATAACCATTAACAAGTAACCAAGATCATGAGATTATCCGTAATGGTGGTTGGTGTATTGTCTCAGAAGAAATTAAGAGAAGTCTGTACCCGATTGTTGTTTTAGTTTATATTTTATCCATCAGCAAATATTACAAAATCACTCACTTAGAACTTTAATTGTGGTATTTAAGTTATAGATTAAACACATATTAGCAAATTTAAAAAATAATTTACGAGGTTTCCTCGTGGACTTTTTGTGAAATTTTTTCTGACAATAAACTTGTATTTATTTAAAATATGAACAAACTTAACTTTGATATTTAAAAATTATGAAACATAATGAACATCTATCAAGACAATATATACAGTGATTTTTCTTAAATCTAAGAACTTTTCATCAGACCTAAGGCAATTAGCAAGGAAAAACAATGATTGGGAGTCTATGTTGAACATCTAGTAACATATTTTAGACATCTTAACAATGTAGACAAAAGTGTTCACTATGCATTATATACCATTATATTATAATATAATTTTGATATTTGTAATACCAGTTGTCACAAATTATTATAATACTATAAAAAATGTATGTCCATTAATATGGTAAAAAAAAGCGATTTACTCATATTACAGAAAGTGAATTTCAATCTTATTATATAAATTAATCTTTTTTTTATTTTCATACATAAACAAGAACAATTATATTATATTAGAAGTTAAAATATTACAAAAATGGTATCAAATTTCAAAAGACCAATATTTTTAAATATTTTTAAGTTCATAAGTTATTCTAACTTTTGTCAATCATAAAAAATAAATGTTAGAAAAAGTATTTAAACGTTTATGTTATTTCTATCAGTTTTCTATAAAATAATGCAATTCAAATATAGAATTACAAATTTTCAACATAATTTATACTTTTACTATCACAAATATTGTTAACAATATTAACAATATTATCTTCAAATCAAGGTAATAAATTATTTCTAATTAATTATATTTATTATATCTAATATCTATTTAAATGTAATTATACATTTATACATAATATCCATAAAGCAACTGTTCATAAATAAGTATATGGAAATAAAATGCAATGTTAAAACCAATATCTTCAAATAAATAAATAATCTCAACTTGGCAAATAATATTAATAGCTATAATATATATTAATCAATTTATAACAATTAAAAAAAAATTAACAATTACAAAGATTTAACTATAATTTGTTAATTTTAATAATACTGTATAAACAAATATGAGAATAACAAAAGTATTTTGCATCTATCCAAAAATAATTATACTAGGTATATAGATTATAGAAAAAGTATGTTAAGATATAATTATATTTTAATTCAACAAATGTTAATTGCATTGAATGTTACACAAAGAAATAACATTTATATAAAATAATGAGATAGTTAAATTTCCTAAAATGTTCTCATAAATTGGGATTATAACAAAATTGTGATTTAATTTAAAATATTAAAAACAAATTTTATGAATAATAAATTAATATTATTCTAACTTTATTATGTTATACAAAAGCAAATGGAACAAAAATAAAAAAATATTATTAAAATAATAATATAAAAATATATAATTACAAATTAAAAATTTCAAATAATGGAATGTTTTCTTTACTTAACATTTGTTTTTTTCAATATAGGAATATTTTCTTTAGTTTGTTTATATTTAATAAATATTATATTAATTTTATATAATTAATTTATTATTTTCAAATGTAATAATATAAAATTTGCTTTTTGAATTAATAGAAACAAGTTTCAATAATATATAATGTTTATGTTTCATCATAATATTATAAGATTTAACAAACAATATAATATCATAATTTAATTAAATTATATGAATGAAATGTTATTAAATAGCTGCAGGTTGAACATAGTTAGCTGGGAGCATTCCAGATTTTCCTGTTCTTTGGACAACACCAGTCATCCAACCATCATCTATAGCAGCACAATTCACAATTAAATCTCCATCAGTGAAAGATACTTCATCCAGATCTTGAGCTTCATAGTCATACATAGCACGATAAACTCTCTAAAATATAATATTATATTAATTCAATTACTTTTTATTAGAAAATGTTGAAAACATACTCCAAAGTTATAGTTTTGACTATCAGATTTGTGTGTATATTTATTACCACCATATGATTGTTGTTTTATAATAGGATCATAGTCAGCTATTGAGCCAATGTGATGGTTGTTATTTGCATTGGTAACTGTAAAATTGTATAAAGTAGATTAATTATAAAATTACAATTATAATTGACATATTTATATGTAAACATACATTTTTATTGAATTGTGTAAAATCGTTTAATAAAACTTACCCAAATCACCACTATCTGATGAATAAATTAATGTAGATGATTGACGGTTTAAAAAGGCAGGAATTTTAGTCGAAGTATCTTCAACTCTTGAATGATATTGCATATTTTCAACTTTTTGTGGCGCATACTTCATGTTGCCCATATTATAATTTTGCTGAGCCTTTATTTGTTTGGCAGCATCACTCTTATTTTCTTGAATAGGTTTTGTTGTAATAATTTTAGCTAATTAATTTAAATAAATATTATAATATTACTTTAATAAAACCAAATGTATCTATTTTATTTACTTGGTGGTGCTACATTATGATTAATGACATTATTTCCATTAGTTAAATTCCTACGTTGTTCCATTTCAGCTTTCTTCAAAAAATCTCCATGATATTCTGCATTACTAAATAAAAAACATTTATTAAATTTTTATTGTAAAGTAATTAAAATAAACAATGTTTAATCATTATAAATAAGTACTGCCTATGCCCAAAATAATTATTTGTTTACCTGATAATTTTTGAATTCGCTTTTATTCTTAGAGTTTCTGGATCATCTGCAACTTGGGTTAATTTTCCTTTAGTCTTTTCAAATTCCGCATGATACTGTGCCTGCAATATAAATAAAATAGAAAATTATTGTTTATTGTTATTACTATTATTACTTATTATAGTAGAAAAATTAAACAAATTAAAACTAATTAATAAAGAACACAATCTTTAAAGTTGTTTAAATATTTAATTCGTTTAAAATAATACTAAACTACAATGAAAAAATTTGTATCATTTTTGTACAACAATTATTTTTTAATAAAAAAACATTAATTTGGTGTTTTCATATACATAGTTAATGTTGCAAACTACTTTCAAATACTTACCTCTAAATAACTATCCATAAAGATGGCATGAAATATTTGAATAAATCATAATAATATTGAATAGCACAAACATTTTACAAGATATTTTAATTTAATTTTTGCAATTTTTTTTAAATTAAATGATTTATAATTAATTAGTTAGTAAAATAAGGTTTAAAAACAATAAATAATAACTTACATTTGATTGTAGTCTTGTATTCTCAGCAATCCTCTTTAATTCTGGTGTTTCAGCAACAGTTGTATGTTTTGCTTTTGGAATATGCCTAAAATATGATTTATAATTATTTGATAGTTTATTAAAATTATATCATCAACAAATTAAATATATATTTATAGAATTCCTAGTATTTTTTACAAAACTATATAATAAATTACTCATATTTAAATAAAATGGAAATATATTAATCCTATTGTTCGTGTAATTATAGGATAGAGGTCAATTTCTTATAAATAATTTATCAAAATAATACAATTTTACAGTACAATAATTTATCAAAAAAAAAACAATTAACTTTAAATCAAAATATATTTTGTAACATTACTTTTAAAGATCGACATAATAAGTGTATATACCATGGTAGGTTTGCTAATGTAATGATGCAATGTACAATTTGTATTTATTTTTTTCATGATTTTGTGTAAATGTGAATATTGTAAAATTATTTATTAAAAATTTCAATGTTACCAGCATTAGCTTTCATTCCAAAAGCAGACATTATAAAATGTAATAATTTGTTACTTGCTATAAGCTATTTCATAGATAACGAAGGTCTATTAGAACTATTATTATATTATTTTGAAAATACATGATTAGAGAAATTAATTAGGAGAGGAAAAAGAAAACTACCAAGAAGTATAGAATTATTATTTGAATGTGATCTAAGATTTAGTTACAATAAATAATTGTACATAAGAAAGTAATATTTTTATATGCAATATGCATAGTTTTACATAGTTTTACTTGTTTATATTTGATATATTCAGTTTTTTCTATATTTTTCTATAAAACCATAAGTGTATAAGAATATAAGATATAATATATTACTACAGAGTTAACAAGTATTTGATTTTAACTAAAAAAGAAATCTTTTGAAAAATTAAATTTAAAAATCAGTAAAGCCAATTCTGGACATTCCTTCTTCGTCACTTTGATTCTATGATAAATTAGTGATTTATGGAATTAATATTTGAATGCAATGATATTGCATTAGAAAACTCAGTTAGATATATAATATATTATACTGATAATCTGTTCCAAAATATTAACACGTATGTATACTACCTATGAGAATACTCATAAAAGTTTACAAGTTCCTATGTTCAAACTGCATTAGTTATCACAAAATATTTAAAATCAAATTCATAGCAATCGTAATTTTACAGATTTTCCATCATTTTTTTGATAGTTATTCATATCCCAGAGGAACACTTATGAGAAATTCTAAAAAAGAGCTAAATAAAGTACCAAAAAGATCTGTTGATTGAATTTGCTACCGAATGCATACTCTAATTATTATAACGGATCATTATCTCTATGTGAAAAAGTGTTTTCAGACTTTTAATAACCCAAAAATCAAACATTAATGTGAAGTGTTTGTGAAAAATTTGAAGATATTTATAAAAAAAATTGACTTACAATTTTCAAAATATTTTTTAAGTATTATTTGATTATACTTCAATATTTAAAATCAAATTAATGGAAACCGTAATAAAATGTTAACAAATGTATATATTATTCAGTTTATATTATATAAAATATAAGTAAATTATTAATTTGTTTTAATTTAAATTCTGAGCCAAACTATACATTATATAATATAAGAGTATAACTATCAGATAAAGTGCTAAATAAATTACCAACTAGACGCAATTTGCTACCAAAACCATACCTGACTTGTAGTAATTGGACCATTATTTTTAGCCAAAGAAAATTGTTTTAGGCATATAAAAAAATTCTTTGTAAAATTAATAGATTCCTTACTTTGATTAGAATTAAAAAGTATAACTTATAAAATTATAATAAAGGAATATAATATAAAATAAATTTTAACATCTTATTAAGGCTTATAAGAAATACTAGAGTTAAATGGATGGCTATTAGAATAATAAAATAAATCCTTTTTAATAGTTTTATATATGTGACATTAGAGTACTCATATCATGATAATATAATGTTATATTTAATTATATAAAAACTACACATATTTTCCCCACATAAACTGTATTGTGTTACAACTACTATATAAATGAATCCATTTACATTTATTAGATCTACAATCATTTGTTTTAAATATTATAAATTTAATTTATTCGTAAAAAAGTTGTTCATTTTACTTATATTGTAATACGCCCACTGTTATAGTTTTACAATCATATAGTTACGTATTAAATAATATTATAACTTTAATCTTATCAATTAATGTTATTACAGTAATGTATATCTTTATGACTAAAAAGTAATAACCTTTAATTACAGCTATATACATAAGAATATGATTATGTCTGTTTTACAATTTAATGTGATTAACATTATTGTAGTTTATAAATGTTGTAGGTATTCAGTCCTTGTTTTATTAAATTTATGTAAAAGATATTTTAATACAACATTTTTGGAAATAAATATATATATAAATACAAAACAGAACAAATGGAAAAAAATTAAGTAAGTTGAAAACTATAAAATTTATTTATTTTATTTCAATACTCTATATAAATGTAAATTATAAATTAAAAATGTATAGTGCAAATTGTTTACAAGTTTTAGTTTAACAATTTTAGTGTTAATGTTATACCAACAGTATAAACTTAAGTTAGTAATACTACATTGTTATAATTTAGCTTTTTTAATATTTTCAAGTTATAAATATATTTCTACTATGGGTTTATAAATCCAACAATCCAACAGTTAATATACAAAAGCCATTGATTTTAAAATAACTGATAAGCAGTGTTCACAAAATACATATTTACAGCCTATAATAACAAGAATATTAAACATTGTTAATAATTAATAGTTTAAGTTCAAAATGAAACAATAAATAAAAAGCCTCCATTAAAGAACCATTGAATAAATTGTAATTTATGTTTTATATATTGTCTAATTATTTATATTACATTTCATTACAATGTTGCTTAGATTATATAAATATGATAATATATTCTATCAAAAATTTTTCCCTTAAAATATAATTATCAAATTATGTTGTTAATGTTAAAACTTAAATTAAAACTTAAATTATACCAAAATGAATATGTGTTACCCATAAAAATATAGGTATGTAATAATTAGGGCACGGATTTATTTAAATGCTCTAAAAACAAGAAAAATTTCCTAAAATTTTATTTTTTATATTAATTATAAAAAAAATTGAAAATAATAGTTGAACTTGGTCGATTTTGAAAATTAATAATATTAATAAACATTAATAATTTTATCAGTTAACGATAATTCTATTCATCATCAATATCACTAATAAAATAAGTCATATTCAAGTGTAGTTACCCTGTCATAAATTTAATTTATCAAAATATGGTGCAGATGCCGCCGCTATTATACGTACACACAATATTAAGATAAAATGAAAAAAAATAATTTATAGGCAGGTAATAATTGTCTTTTATAAGGTGAGTTTATTTAATCAAATATGTTATCAATTATTATTAAATAACTTAGAAGTATAAAAATATATCAAAAACGCCAAAAAATAGTCTAAAAATTAAAGTTTCAATTTTAAATTCTTTTATGTATGAAATTAATTATGAGCTTGAAAAATGTTTTAGAACATTTCTAAAAAAAACGCATCTTGTATTTAAATCCGCGTCCTAGTAATAATATATATATATATATATATATTTGTATTTAATATTTTTGTAAATTTGTTAACATTTTTAAATGCATATTATGCTTACTTACATTATATAAACAAATAACTACTAGAAAAGTATTTATAAATATATACAAATCTAAATTCTTTAATAAGTTTCTTTTATATATAATATATAATTTGGTAGTGCTAAAAGCTAAAAACTTAAGTATGCAGTTAGCAAGTTCCTCTTAATAATGTTTAGAAATATAATAATGGATATACATTATTATCATAAATTAGATGGATGAAGTGTTTTTATGGTAGTTCTGTGGTTTGAAAAATAAAATGTTTCAATAGTTTTTAAATTACTACTTATCCGTATACCTTGAAATCAGTGTTTATGCTAATAAGATAATGTAATAAATAAGTTATAGTTTATCCTAAATCAAAATTTTAAAATAAGTTGTTTATTCAATGTACAATAAAACAAATATTTATTAAATACAAAAAAAAAAAATGTCTTCTTTTATATAATATATTGATTATAAAGTAATAATAACATTTCAAATGTTATCATAATGTAAATGATATGGATATACTATAATATTAATTATTTATTGCTTTATTATTACTATTATTATTCTCTTTTTATGATGTATATGGTATACCGAAGTTATAAAATATAATGTATAATAAATAATAAATAAACTAACTTAAACGTATATTAACTTTCCCCACAGGTTATATACTACAATATTGTTAATGTTTGTTTTTAACTGTTCTGACCTATGTACTATAAAGGTTATAGATCATACAGTATTATAAAATTTTGCGATTATTCTCATCATTAAGTTTAGTACCATTTAGTTTTCTATATTTCGTATACAAATTTTAAATTAATAAAAATAGAAAATAGAAAACATACTTATAATTTGTAAGTTTAAGAGAAAAAAAATATTATAAATAAGAATTGTCCAATTATTTAAAGAATCAGATAGTATTACTTTAGCCTACCCAATTAGTTTTTATTTTATTTCAATTACCTATATAGAATTATTTATTAATTTGACTTGCAAATATATTCAAATCATTTTTTAATAAATATTTTTTTTATTAATAAAATCAATTTAAATACAATGTATTTGTAATTGATTAAATATTATTATAATATTGTATACTTTGTTTCTTGAAAACCACTGACCTTGTAGTCATAGGTGTACTCCAATAATATATATTTAAGCTGCGTTGCAACAATGTGATTTAATCTCTAAAATGATACTTTACATAGTTTAAAGCGTATATTCTACCTATGTTTTATACAATAATTGTCTATTTGTAATTACTGTACACTATTCCACGAGAGTAAAGTTCTATTAAACATATATGTGTATATACTAGAACAACATATGGTGGTTATACTCCTTAGAAGATCCTGAGAATGCACAAAGAATTACTGAACTATACCACGATTCAGACTGTATTCTCGTAGAATAAAGTATAAGTATGATTAACTCAATAACTAAGAAAATATTTTAAATGTGTCCCACTGAAGAATACTGTCTGTCAGTCTGTGATAAAAAGGACAAATACAGTATCAGGTATAGGTATTATTGTATATCTCAGTAAATACTCACGCTTCACAGAAGGGCTCTTTATTGAATCCTTTGTAATTTCGCATATTCAACGTCATACCACAGGATTGACATTTGAAACACTGTTTGTGCCAAACCTAAAATGAACGAAAAATTATTTTGTAAAAATTGAAAAAAATCTGTGCTATGCATACAAAATGAAAAATATTAAATAATTTACCTTGTCTAGGCACTTCAGCTCTTCGATAGGATAAACCGTTTTCTCACACCTGGCACACTTTTTATTCATATTTTAACAACTACAAAAAATTTAAACGATGAAAATGATGAAAATTACGACGACAACAAGTAATCAAGACAAAAAGTTATTAATTGTTGTTCATGCGCCAGACAAACGAACGTATTGTATTATTATCTGCGAGTCTATGTGACGACGAATTATTATAAGATTACAATAATCGTTGGTGCCCACTCGATCGGAATTTCTTACTGGTAGATTACGAAAACGTGGCGAACAAGACGAATGGAACGCTATCAAACAAATACTGTCGCGCACGTCAAACGTCAACAATTTGACAACAATAAAATCGGCGAGCAGAACTTTCGGATCGCAACGTCGCGGCGGTACTTACTCTCGAAATGAAATTATTTCCCAATCGTTCGGACGTTAGTTTTTTTGGGTGTCGACCGTCGAATGTCGATTAATTGCAAATCGAGATGGTAAATAATTCGTTTTGTTTTATTGTTCAATTCGGTATTCGTTTGATTAAAATACAATTGTTTATTTAAACGGAATAATAGTGAAATAATTATCGTTGATAATAATAATATAATAATGATAATAATAATGTTCCGATGATTTTCCCTTTCACTCCTTGTCCTTATTATTATTATTATTATTTTTTTTTTTTTCGTCCGATGATCTCATTACTATCCGGATGGGTGTGGTGGTGGAATTTTTGGATTGCGGTAAAGAGGAGGGTATGCGTTCAATGCTAACAAAAATAATGCAATCTATGTGTATACTCTTATACGAATAACGATATCACAATATTATTCTTGACACTATTCTACGACGGCAAAAATCGCGTGTGTCGTAGGTACGCTCGTCGGCAGTCGTGGACGCGTTCCGATTGGACGAACGCTCGACGACAAGACGACAACGGCAACGCGCGAGAGAACGTACACCGCCCGTCGACGACGATGTGGCCAGTGGCCGCGGCATTATGCTCGGTGGTGCGCAGGACACGGGTACACTCGATCTCGGAGAGACATAGACATAGAAAATCATTCTTATCATTAATAACAATGATAAGACACAAACAATGTGTAAGTATTCATAAATAATGAAAACGCGTTTGAATTAAACGATTTTAATATTTCAATTTTTAATTAATAATAATATAAAACATTTTCATTGCCTATAGCTCATAGGAAATATTGTTGGTTGTTCAATCAGATTCAATAATAATAATATTCGTAGAAAATATATTACCTATTCATTGTGTAGCTACTTAATGTTGTAATATGGATTAATAGTTTAATGTTCTAATAAATACCATAAATAGAGTATAAATTCAATAGAGAATTTTGTCTAGTTGGCATCTTTTATTTGGTTAATTTTTCGAATTTCTTAAAAGTTTTTCTTTGGAAAACTACCGAAAAATGATTGATATATACTTCTACCGGCTACCTACTTATTGAATTTCTATAACATAACGTTTTCATCATTCCTGTATATTATAGGTACCCGAGAACTTTTGGATTTTAACCATATTATAATTTAATTTATTCGATTAACCTACTTTCGAGAAGGTTAATAGCAGGCCAGTAACCAGAAGCGATATAGGTGCTTCAGCCTCCATCCCTGAGAAATTCGTTTTAATATTTCCATTGATTATTATATACAATACCTACACCAAAGTATGCGATCAGACAACCTTGTGTTGTACATATTATTAAATAATATCGTATAAAATAAATGTGTAATATCTACTATAATCAATAATCTGTAGTACCTAGGTAATAGGTACTTACTTACCTATACAAAAATTATAATTTGATATATCTCAAATGTTGAACGTAGCCTGTAGTTTATAATATAAATATTTTAAATACCTACTTAAGTTAGGTATCATTATGTTACTCAAAATTGTTGTCTAGTAAAACCAAAGCTATATATTACGTATCTCATACTAGTTGTGTCATATTCGTGTTGTATACTTGGGGCAAAACAGCAGAATAGTACCTACAACATGAGAATAGTCAATAGACCAATTATATTTGACAAAAACGTCCTAAGGAAAATGTATGGCCCCGTCTATAACTCTGACGCTTAAGTGTAGGAGATATTATCAATAATAAACAGCTGAAACAATTGTATGGGAAAGGAAATATAGTTCAATTTATAAAAGATGCAAAATTGTAGTGGGCTGTAAGTCACGCCTGTAGAGCTGACGATAATATATATAATCAAAACAGTACTTATGAACACCTTAAATAGGAAAATACGGCATGATAATTAATAGTAGATATGAGTAAAAATAAAGAAATATCCCCCCACCCCCAAAAAAAAATATATATATAATAATATAATAACCCTGGCATGATGGGACTACAGGTAAAGTTAAATCTTAAATCTCTCAATACTTCTTATCTTATTATAAAATAGAGTATAATGAAATAGACTATATATACTATACCAATATACATAGATGTAACTAGGGGGAGACTTGAATGGCTTAGCCCTTCTTAAAACATTTTACTGTTTTTAGATTTTGAACTTGATTATTAAAATTTGAGTATAAAATGTTTATTAAATTTAAGCCCTTCTAACTAAAATAACATAGTTACGTCTATGCATATATAAATAATATGCTATTAACTTTCGCCTAAATAATATTATTATTCAAGCTACAAAAATATAGGAATTTGGACGCATAGTCCGCAGGATTACGTCGTAAGCTCAGTGGTTGAATTCGAATAATAAAAGAGAGGTGACTATGAGTCTTAAAAAAAGTACAATCCCCTGCAATGATTGAATTCCACTTAACCCACGAACGCTTCGAAAAATTAGAAGGAGTACGCTAAATTGTTTTAAAAAAATTAGTGGTACTCTGCCCCCATCAATTCAAGCACTGCGTACGCTCTTATACGTGCTTCCTTATTATAGTCACACATACAGTGGTACAGTGATTAAGTAAAGAATGACGGCGGCACACTGAAACTGAACTTCCTATTGCAAAACTACCATTAATTTACACTCATTAAAGTATAACAATATGAATGTCATTTACCTACTCGTATTAGCCAATGTTTCCAAATATTTTTTATATAAACGCCTCTAAAAATCGTAATGTTTTCTCATCGCGCCTCACATAAATAATGTAGAACAAAATAGTTTAAAATATAGGTAATAGCCTATATCCTGGCTATAATCTATAAATTGAATATTTGTGACATTTTGTGCGAAAAAAAATTGTATGATCCTACTTACAAAATATTTTGAGTATATTATATATAAAGTATTATTACGTTAGTAACGTATAAATAAAATGTGGGGTGTACTCTATTATATAAAGCGTATAAAAGGTAAAATTATAGGCAGATATACAATAAGGGGTGTGTTCAAGGTGTCTGAACACCCCTCTTGAAGCGTATGTATGAAAATTTGCTGTATTACAGTGGCATATTCAGAAATAAGTTGGTTAAGTATAGTGATGAAGAGGTTTTGAATTAGGGGATACCCACATCAAACAAATATGTCACTGATTAGATATATTAGATATAGGTGTTATATGTATTAGATGAGAGTATAATTATATACTTATGTATAATTTTTTATATATTTTGGTACTAAAATTTAAACTTTTTACTAAATTTAGATAAAGTTACGAAAATTGTTAATATTTTTGCTAACGTTTAGAAAATAATTAATATAATGTATTGGATGTACAGTTTTTAAGAAATAATACGTATACCCATACCCATATACTTGCGGTGTGCGGACGATTGTCAACAAGCAAAATAAATTACATAAAAAAAGATTCAACGAAGTCTGGTTATACGACATCGTAATACTATAAATATATAATGAGTAATTGTTCATTTTACATGTTTTTCGCTTCCATAAATTAACACGTCTTATCTATGTTAAATTTGACACCTAGATACAGATACTGCTGTTCTTTTGTTCATGTTTTTCGATTTTGTAACACCTAAGATATAACTGTAACTCGATATTCGAAATCATTATGTTTCATTGGCCTTTTATTTTTCAACATTAAAAATGGAATAATATGTAGTTATAGTTATAGTATAACTAATATAATAATTCAAATCGTATGTGTACAGCAATAGCGTATCGTGTAAAACATGATATTATGTCTACGTGGAAGTTTGTAGTTTCGCGTAGGTACATGTACATTAATATAGGTATTACAACTACAGTGTGACGTAATGTTGTAATATATTTTTATTTTATTTAATAAATAGGTTATATACATTAAGACCTATATTATATTTGAATAAAAATATTTTACTAATGTATATAGGTACATATATATATATATATATATATATTATATTATTTTATATTACGTATATTTATAGTTCATACATTAGTTTTAAATTTTAATATTGTAGGTACACGTTTAGGTATAATGTCTAATAGATGCTTATCATAAAAATAATATAATATTATATAAAATACAAGATTGGGAAAATTAGTAACCAATTTTATTAATTCGTTAAATTGAGTTATTCTATAAATGTTAACTTAAAAGTTATTTAAATTAGTTAAAAAGTTAAATAGATTAATTTTTTAAAAAATGATTATATTATATAATTTAATTTCAAAAAAATTGTCGTTTTACCTTCAAAGCTTCAATTTTATTATTTTAGGTACCTACCTAATTTTATTATATTTATCTATGTATTAATAAATTTAAAATTATTAAAATATATAACTTTTGTTGTTATTGCAAATTAAATCAATTATACAAACATGTTAATTTCTATAAAAGTAGGTATATTATTTAACGTAAACGCTAATAAAAGTATGGGAAAGTCGATTTTGGATGTTTCTCCTTCGTAACTTCGGTCCTAGAATAAATTAATGGTTTTAATTAAGATTTGAATACAATGATATTGCATTAGAAAATACGATTCTGAGCGAAACTCTATATAATACAATATATTATACTGATAGGTTGTTTCATAAGTTTACCGCGTAAACTACTTATGAAAATACTAAAAAAAAATGTAAAGTACCTACGTTCAAAATTGCATTAGTTATCATGAAAAATATAAAGCCAATTTCATCAAAATTACGATTTCCGAAAATTTTGCCGATTTTCCGTAATTTTTTGGTAGTTTTTCTTCTCCCAAGGAAAAACTTTTGAGGAATTCGAAAAATAAGTTAAATTAAGTACCAACTAGACGCAATTTTCTACGGAAAACATACTTTTTTGTGGTAATCACACCATTATTTCTACCAGAAAAAGTGTCTTCTGACATAAAAAAAAATCTTTGTAAAACCAATACATTCCTCGTTTCGTTCAGAATCTAAAATAATTAGGTAATTAAAAAATATCAGATATTTTAAAAAAATTAATTCGTTAAATAATAAATTATTAACAGTAACACAATTCTATGATAAAACATATACGTATTGAAATGTTAAAAAGTATAGTTATAGTTTGACAAATTTAGTTAGGTAAGTATATTTTATAAACTATACTAAAATTTATATATTTCACTAAACATAATCATATTTTCTTTATTTCTTTAAAAAAAAAAAAAAATGGAAAGACGCGACAGGACGTTGTACTTTTTATTATTTGCCCTCCAAATAATAATCTACAAATAATAATCTGTTTAGCTAAGTTTTTTAAATATTGTATTTATTAATTATTTATAAATTATATGAAGAAATAAAAAGTCAATTTTGATATTCCTTCCCTTAAATATTTATCTAATTGGTTGACACCTTACTGAGTATTTTAATATATTAGATATGTCATGTTGTATTGCCGTATGTGTTTAAATTGTTTTATACGTATACTATAACATTATTACATACTAAAATAGTGACATATTATGTGGGTACGATGAACCCTCATATAACGTCACGATGATATAATCATTTTTTTATTGAATCATTAAACTTGCTACAACATAATATTTACAGATGAGTAATTCAAAATTATTATATATTATTCCCTAGATAATCAATAATATATAATATAACTCAATTTTACTATCTTAGGTGGCAGCTATTAAAATCCAATTTTGAATTTATAAAAATAATCAATAACCATACACACAGAATATATATTAGACGTTACTACATTAGTATAATAATGAAATAATATTTGGATAAATCTACCTTATTAAAAACTAATTAAACTAACAAAATCAACAAATAGATATAATATATATAAATATTCAAATATCAAATTGTACAATATTACTTACGTAACTATAAAGAATAAATTACAATAGTCAATAATAAAATTAAATAATCAATTAAATAGTCAATGCTAATTATAATAATTAAACTATTAACCATTATGCTCGGTTTTTTATGCAAATGTAATTTCAATTTATTATTATCATAATACATACCTAAAAAATACAATTAATTATGTTACTATTAATATATATATGCATGTACTATTAATATTTGTATTAATAAAAAAATTATCATTAGTAATTATATTTTTAAATATATTTTATTATATGGACTATTTTTTGGTTTTTATAGTATATTTTTCTTATATTTATGTGAATATGATATAAATTGTAAATATCATAGGTATAGATAAATATAAAATAATATAAGTATTTCTTTCGTATTTTAAAAAACAACCGTCTGTAATTTTTATATGATTTTCATTTTGGATAATTTTTATCTCTCTACGGTAAGTATACGCACTACATTTAATTAAAATATACACAATCCCAGACACACTGTCCCAGTCATAACCTACGTCCTCGGTCCACACACTATACAACATAATCTAATTTATTGTCATACAACATAAACATCCATATCTGTTTACAAGTTTGAAATATTTTTATTTATTTATACATACGGTATTAATAACTATATACCAGTTGTACAATGAAAGTAGACTTATCCATAAAGAGAGCAACTCCATGACAGTGTAGTTAAATATTATACTGTCGACGGATAGCTCTCTTGATAGTTTAAGTCTATGTTGTTTGATTTAGACGGTGTTCCAGAACGCGGTTGTCATCATTGGTTATTATCAAATCAATCCTGTAAATATTTACAATAAAATAAAAACACATTTTAAAATTGAATTGAATTGAATTTAACATAAAACAATATTATTATCTACCAATTAATAATTATTTCATCTTGTACGAAGCGCACGCAACTGCAGCACTAATGTAGATAACGCTTTTTGGTGCAATTAATTTTATAATAAAACACAACAAGATATTAAAATTAATAAGGTCAAATATTACAAAAGAATACGATTATTAAATGAAGTGGATTATAGATATGAACGTATAAAGCACGTGGTATCTCTTATAAATACGTTATCTCACAATGTGGATAAGAAATAAAATGAATATACCTAACTAAATATCAATGCTGATATTTATTGATAAAATTTTATTGGAATAGAGGGATCTTAGGATACTAATCCCTTACATTTTGATATTTCTAAAATAATTTTAAATTACAACTATACTGAAAATAATATTATTATATATAAAAATTATTATAGGTAACATCTTGTTTTTCCTATTCGAACTGATATTCGACGTCTCGACAATGTTAAGTAGAGAATATATAATTAAATATTCTCGTTGGTAATACAAATATAATACTTTGTAGCTTGTCCTTATAATACACAATCGTTGTTCATTAGCAATCCTTAAAAAATGTGTATAATAATGCGCAGTTTTTATTATTTTGTTAAATAATTAAACCAGATTGAATATTTGAATCACTATATCATATTTAAAATTTTTAAAATTTATAATATATTCAATAGGTGCACCCTATGGCATAATGCATAATGTATTGAAATCGCTGTACTTAGACGTTTTAACTGCATAAATAAACATACAAATTTAATATAATTGTATTTATTAATCATATATAAATATGATTTGTATAGTACAATTAACTGTTATATAAGTATATTAACATGGGTAGAATAACAACTAATAGGTTTATATAATATTGTTTTATGATATATGTGTATATTATAAATAGGTACTTTATCTAAGTTTTAAGAACCACTCTTGCGTAATATATATATATATATACTTATAATAGGTAAAATAAATTTTGGATTTAATTAGGAGAAATTTAGTACCTATATATTATGCAAACAATAGGTATATACCTATACTATTATTATTATATTTGGATAGCAATGGTAAAATTCGTCAATCATTATTATCGCAGTACCTACCTATCAATTTTTTTTAACTCCATATACTCATAGCCATAGGAATATGAAATATTATAAACAGAGTTCAAACTTTGTAGCACTAAAAATTATTATTGTATAATCTAAAATATCTTTCTTGAAATATGCGTAAAATAAGCCTTCAAAAATATAAAAATAACAAAAAAATGTATAGTTTTGTTTTTCAATAAAATATTATTTATATAATAAATGTACTTAGTTTTAGTTTTAATTTGCTTTATAAGAAAAAGTTAATATTTTAGAAAATAGTTTTTCTTTCTAAAAAAAACATAAAATAAATCTGATTTTTCATGAAAACTGGTAAAATAGCACTTAAAATCTAAAATGCCAAAATATGTAAAAATATATAAAATACAATTTTAAATTTTGAATTCTTGATGTATAAAACAAATTTGCAGCTATATTTAGTGCCTATTTAAAATTCATAAGATGTTGAGATAGATATTTTTAATATTCCATAAGTACTGTAAATTCATAGGCGTATTTAGAAATTTGGCACCCATCGACACTAAATTTTTATGTCCCTTAAATAATCATAATTATTATTGTACTTTTAATTCTTGACTCATAGATTTTTTATAAAAATTACTTCTAGTAGATTAGACACTTTAACATTAGTTTACATTCATATAAATATTAAGGGTGTTACAGATTTAAATACTAATTATAATATCTCCGTGAAAAATTAAATTTTTTAAATGTAGTATTTTTAAAATTATAATTTAGGTAATGAACTATAATATTATCGTTTTTAGTTTTAAACGTCTAGTAAATATAAAAAATAAATACATTTTTATTTTTCATGTTATGTGAATTTTAAAGATAGCTAATTTAAAGATTATATTTTTATGAAAATTTAGATCTGTCAAATTTCTAACACCAAGGTGATGAATTTTAGATTCTAATCGAAACGAGGTATATATTAGTATTTTTTTTTGTCTAAAAATATTATTTCGGGTAAAAATAATAATCCGATTACTACGAGAATATACAGAGCAGGGCACATAGGATAATGCTTTCAGACGTTGGAAAAGAATTGTATTTACTTGATAAGTATTTTAATTTATACTTGGTTCGTTTTTCGAATTTCTCTACAAAATGTTTACAAAAAAAAAACAACTTGAAAAATAGTTAAACAACTATGAAATTAATAGAAACTGTGATTTTATCGAATTTGATATTTTAAATATTTTATTGATAACTAATGCAACTTTGAATTTAGGGACTTTAAAATATCTTTTTAGTACTCGCATGAATAATAAAATAATAATAATAAATCGATTCAAATGACACTAAAAATTAATTGGATGCCTTGGTGGCCTATATAAGTGTACCTATATAATACT
This sequence comes from Eriosoma lanigerum, assembly GCA_013282895.1. Taxonomy (NCBI): domain Eukaryota; kingdom Metazoa; phylum Arthropoda; class Insecta; order Hemiptera; family Aphididae; genus Eriosoma; species Eriosoma lanigerum. The sequence continues at coordinate 8,065,009 of CM023362.1, forward strand.
TATATTATATATTAGATATATATATAATACATATTTACTTCTTAGTTGTTGATAAGTATAAATTAGGTAGATATGCCTAGGTATCCCCTACACTGTACCTATTGTAAAACACTAAAATTATATACATAATGTAAACAAATAATTATTTATAACAAATTGGTCATAGGTACTAGTTGTATTACGTATTTTAATGAACACCTATGTAAAATAATGCATATAGGTACATTACAATTTTAAAATTTGTATTTGTTTTTGTTTGAATAATTCTACATATTATTATTATATTATTCAAAACAAAATGGGTCAAACATAATATTCTATAATACGTTCATAGTGGTAGGTACGTATTAATAATATAAATATGGAACAGATACAAAAAAGTATTAATAAAAAAAGTAATAAATTTAAAATTTGAATGTGAATTGCCTATTGTAAACGTAAAGATTAGATTATAAAAACAATTTGCTCTATAAATGATTTTTACATATTATATACATATAGCCATAGGTATGTTTGAAATATTTTGTATTTATAAAAACTAAGTATATAGCATATGGATTGATTATTAAAATGTAATATATTTTATTGGTACCTACCTAACTCGCTTATCGTATTTGTGTATTAAAATTATTTCTAACTCTAAATTCGTAAAGCTATTGGGCCATTTATATATACCTACCTATATATTTAACAGTTCACATTAATTAATCACTCATTGAACTGTTCGGATCGAAAATAATTATTGTATTATACTCGTATATAATTATCATAAAAACAAATAAAGAATATATCTACATAATAATTATAACAATTATAGTAATATTTTATCTATAGTGTTAGTTTTATTTTTTCTCATTTGAAAATGAGTGTAATAAAAATAAATAATAATTAAATGAAAAAATGTACGAGTAATTATTTTACAAACTATTGAATAATCATAAATTATTAGTTATTTAATTAAATTTTCGATAAATTATGTAACGACTAAAATATAATTAGGTAATATAGTTGAAATATGCGTTTAATAATATATTTTCATATTATATATATTGTGCCAACATAAAATGTACTCAAATAGTTTATGAAGATTAAATTTTATATTAAATAGAGTTATACGTTATAATAATATATTGTTTTGAATTACCTATATATTTATATATCTACGTTATACATACCTATTTAAATTCGTGATTATCGTGATTTAGTTCCTTATGTTGTTTAAAAAAAACTGATTATATATGAACAAATTAATAGAAATATAATATTAATAATTACGTACGAGAACACTTTTATGTTTTAAAATTGTACTTTAACAACTAAACTGAATAGTTTGTCATTCTACATGGAATTTAATTTGTCTTGTGGCATTATAGGTAACCATGTTAAGAGTAAATATTTTTCTTCCTATAACGAATAGGTAAATTATTATTGTATTTACTATTTATTGAATAACGAAAAACTGTCAGAAGCACAAATACAAATGAAATGAACCGTTTTCATAATTTACTGAGGTAGTTATAACAGCTTGTGGTATATAAAAAAACCTATGCCACGCCCACTTATCTTTATTTCAGCCTGTAACGATAGATGTCACACAGGTATGTATGATCCACCTTCTAAAAAAAAAATACATATGAATTATTTACAAATATTTAACTGTACACGTTTATCCTAGTCCGACTACTATGATCAATTTCATATATTGTGTTAAGATAGTGTAAAACACATATATTCATATTACATTAGTGGGAAATTATAGGTGCCTATATATAATATACAATTTGCAAAACCAGAACACTTTTTTTATAGATTTAAAAGTGGTGCTATCGTAAAATATTTTTTATACTGAATCTATAAAAATATAAACCTCGTGGAAGTATATACGTATATATATAGGTACAGTTGTAATAATTCAAAAAACTCAACAGCACGCATTTATTTTTTAAAATTTTCTGTAATTGATGAGTAGTTTCTTTTTAATATAATAATTTATGTAATGATATCTTATACGTATGTAAGACAGATATAGAGGCAACAAATATGTGGGTAGAGGGTAGCGTGTTATTAAGTAGAATCTTACACATCATATAATTTATAAACATTTCATAAGTAATAGGTTGTATTTAATCAAATATTATAAATAAAATTAATTGATTTATAACTAGAACATATTATACATTTATACAAGACTATATAATATAATATATCTATATATTAGAGGCTATAACTAATTATTATTCATAGAATATAAATAGAATAACTGAGAAACTACTCATTATAATAATTTTGACACATGAACATTTTCAGAAAAAAAAGAGAATATAGTTTTTGTTTAAAACAAAATGTTTGCATAACTATAAAACATAAAATAAGTAGATAGAACATCAAAAAATTTAAGTATTGGAATAGGTAATTACATATGTAACAATATTATTTAAATAGATATACTAACATATTTAAAAAAAAATATGGCTAGTATACAATGGCGAAGCGTGGGTCTTTAGATCGGGAAGACATTAAAAAAAAATGGCGTTACGTGACTTGATAGGAGGACTGACCTAACCTTGGACCCCCTGTCTATTTTATTTTATCTATACTGTAAAAAATAAATATCCAAAAACTAGATAAAATGGCGTAGGTATATTAGAAAACATACAAATTTTCTTTTTCATTAATAAATTTTCATTAATTAGTTACCTATATTAAACATATTATAAAAAATTAAATACAATTAAGTAGGCAACATTAACAAAATAATTATAAAAAAAACAAGAATTTAAATTTTCAACTCATTTTTCCATCCGGTGTAGTTAAATTAAGAAATAAAAAATGGTCTTTTGTCTTTTAGTATATTTTTTTTTTTATGAGTAGTTTTCATTCCTTTATTCAAACTTTCACTAATAAAATCGTTAGAAACAATAATAGTATTATTGGTGATCATATTTAAATATTATTAGTAATAATATTTTGTTAATATATGACAAATAATAATTGATTGCACTACAGATTGACTAACGTACAACATCAGTACATCACGATTTTTCAATAACTGCAGGGAGCGAAAGCCGATGACGCGACTGGCGAGACACGTCGAAAATTGATAACAAAAAGTCTCGTATGAAATTTTATGAACGACGAGACATATCTCATATAGTGCAACCAGTGTCGCACACGGAAATTTAAACGGGATAGCAATTTAATGTTGTTGTGGTACTTACCATCTAGATTACCTACATTTGTTTTAGTTAAGTACCTACTTTATAAGGTAAAACGATTTTCTTACTTCATTCGATGTCTCTTATTCCTTTTAAATTACTTGATTATATTTATCTCTGACATTAATCGTTATCGATTAGTATTTTTTTAAAAATTTTATTTATTAGCTATTATAGTTTTATTCTACGTGTAATCTGTAACAACATTTATGTAATTAAAATGAAAACATTTCAGGGATACCAGCTGTTGCCACCTCAGAATCCCTTCGTGTGCCCCACTAAACGTAACGATAATCTCCGGCCGGTTTTCAACTCCCCCTGAAAATTGTGACCGCCACAAGATTCAAGTTCGAAATTGTTTCATTAATTATAATACTGCATTTGGATAGATCGGTATCACGCGCGTCCTCGACAACTCTATTCTAATAATACTATGACCAAAAATAAAAAATTAATAAAAGTAAAATTTGTAAAAAAAATTTTATTTTCATATTATAATGAAATTAAATTATTTGTCCATATTTTAAGTGGGTAGACATTGCTTCTTTGTCTCCTATATGACGTTTCGCCACTGGTAGTATCTATATATAGGTATTCTATATAATATGTAATAGTTAGTTGGTTTTTTAAAAATGTTTTAAGGGAGGGTAGATATGGACTTTAAAATGATAAAATGTGTACACTAATACATTACACAAAATATTTTACTCGTTGTTCATTAAATATTAGTATTGAAAAAAGGTCAAGGTGGATCTAACCTCCTATTTTTCCCTTCTCCGTGATAACGCCCTTAGACTATAGTAGGTAACATATAAGGCTACTTAATTTATAGTAAAGATTCTTTTTAGATTAGATTTACAATAATATATTATCAAAGTGACACTACAAAAAAGATAATTTGTCAAATAAACTCATTTAAATAAACTGCTGTTATATTATCATGAAAAATATTTTAGTGTTAAAACGAATAAGTAATACGGATTACAGCAGTACCGCAGTAACCGCAGTAAGTACCTAACGGCTAACTATATAGTCTACAGATAAGTTGGTGCACAGAGCACAAATTATGTTTGTCGTTAACTCATAATAAATATGCATAATAAAATAATATGCACATACACTGAGAAGATTTTGTGACTTTAATTATTAAATTTACGTATATTTAAATATATAAAAGTGAATGTTTTTTTGACAGATTTATCGATAAAATATTCGTATATATCATCGAATACATCATTGCGATTTGCGATAATGTAAATTTGGAATAAATTGTAAATTGTAAATCTCATTTTTGAATCATTCACATAAGTAGATAATGTAAGATTAAACGCAAAGCAGTGTTATTAAAATTTTTATTAACAAATTATCATAGGTACCAACGCTGAAAGAAACAAACTAAAACGCAAATTATTTCACTCGCTGAGACATAGTCAATTATTCGTAATATTATTAAATTGTATAAATTAATTAGTTTCTATACACTTACCACACACAAAAATATAATATAACGTCGGCGAGACTACACCGATGTTTATTATTACTTTTTTTACAACAACAGTTTACGTATCAATAAAACACATTGACTGTTTCGTGGAATGGAGTGCCAACGTACCATATTCCTCGTATACGCATGTTAATATAGTTTATGTCGACAAGTAAATAACAGTATTACACGCATGTAGGTAAACGTTCACTAGGTTGATTTTTTTTTATAATTGTACAAGTGTTCAAAAACACATTTTACCCATCTCCTCCGAGCCATACAGTGTTTTAGTGGTTACCGAAATCTGTATTTAATTAAACGCACGTTATTGTTCTCGTTTCTATTTAGACGAGTACCGGAGTACCTACAATTATTATTTTATTAGGTTACTTAGGTATATTATAAATTGGAAAATTGGAAAATCATTAGATAGGTATGTGGAATGTGTATCCACATTGTACCTTTTATACTTAAGCAAACGGATAAATTATGAATGAACTAGGTTTGAATATTGTACGTATAGTAAGTACAGGTATGTGCACAAATCAAATAAATGGAATATGCTATATACCTATAGTTACAGGCAGGTTTCCATAGGTATGTCCGTGATATATATATATACCTACCTACTTAGATAGTTTTTACTAATTATATTTCCTAATATTTTTTTATGGTTCAAAACCTAATGGACGTAGTTGAAAAAGCTGTTAAGGTATAAAATTATATAAAATGAAAATTAAACAATAGAATATTAATAATAATTATTCAATGACAATTTATAAACCTGATTATTAAATTTATGTAGATATTATTTATATTATTTATATACCTACCTAATTATTTAAATATTTTAATTAAGTGTAAAATTATAAATTGTAAAAAAAACTTCTACAGACCTAGTACCTATCTACAGTTAAATCAAATGTTAGTTTTAGTATGCAGTTTCTTTTTTTAAATACATTTAGTACACATAAATTAATAGATTAAGTAAGTAAAATTGTATAGGTATAGGATTATGATTTAATTATTTGAAATTTTAAGTTTAAATTATAAAATATGATATTTTAATTACATTATTAGAAATAAAATTATGATATACATATAGGCATATAATTTAGGTACCTCAATACTCAATACTCCATAATTAGATGGTACATACTAAATGGTATTTATAATATAGTATATAAATACACAATATTATATACTCGTATTATATACAATAAGTATATATCCTGTAGGTATTAGGTAGATACGCAAAAATATGTTATTTAAAATATTTCTGAATATAAAGCTGAAAAACAGATGACATAATTAGTAAAATACCGATTTGAATTAAAACTAACTAAATTATAAAATGTAGGTACAAATGTACAATTAAACTTGGTAGTTGTACTTGATGAAGATAAAAATTGAATACGTAAATATATACGACATATTATGAAACTATAATATTAAATAACTTAATAGCATACTCATAAGGAATACTTTTATATGTCTATATAGTAATAATCACATGTTTGGGAAAATAAAAAAATACTTAAACTTGAAAGAATAGGTAATCTAAAATATATATTTGTCTTTCTTTAAACTAAAAAATAACAATATCTAATCCGAGTTTGTGCGAGTAGCGAGTAACATAAATAATCAGTTCGGACTTCGGACTAACCGTTATTATACAAATATTATGGAATATGTTGTATTAAGAATAAAACAAAAACCTAGTGGACTATTTAGTTTTTTTAGATTCATTAGAGTCTTTTGTCATTGTTAATTGTTAAAACATATTTGAGCGTGTCACATTCACAATTGTCTCATTGTCGTGACACTCCCTTTGTTGAAAAAAAAAAAAAATGTTAATAATGAAAAATATTCGTTCCCCATCATCATTATACAGTTTATAGTTATACCTTTATAATATCGTGTCTATATGGTTTCCACAAAATGTTTCTTATTTGTTTGTGTTCGTTATTTCCTTTCCTAAAACATGATACGCCTATATGCTATTGAAGGTATTTAAAAAATTTAACACAGAACAAACTCTACGGGTGTTAAATATTATGTAATATTAAATACGTAAATATACTGATCAAATAATAATAGTTATATATATAGGTACGCAAGTGTAATTTCAGTTGCCACTTTGTCAGTGACTGCAGTTACGTAGGTATATGTCATTATAACATTAATGAAAATGCATCAAAACTATCATAGGTGTTAATCATAACCACGTATATGGTATATGCAGTGGTGTTTTTACGGAAGGTTTTAAGGTAACCTGGAATCCTACCCTCACCCCCCCCTAACCTAACCAAACGAATTAAAAATATAATTAAAAGTACCTATATATATATACACAAAAGATAAATAAACCAATATATTTATTATGATTACATTATTTACATAGGTATTATTAAAATTTTAGACCACCCAAAAAATTGTTGAAAACTCGTCATTGGGTGTATGTATACTGTAGACAATAATAACATTTATTAATACATAATACAGTAGTGTTATAATACAATAATGTTGCAGACAAACAGCAGGTAATCATTTACTAGTACAAACTTAAAAAGTAAAGATAAGTGGGGATGTCGATTGTGAACGTTCCTCCTTCGTCCCTTCGGTCCTCGGAGAAATTAGTAGTTTATTATACTTAAGATTTGAATGCAATAATATTACATTTGAAAATACGATTCTGAGCGAAACTCAATATATTACAATATGCTATACTAATAATCCATTCCAAAATTTTACTACGTGTGTAAATTACGAATGTAAATATTTAAAATAAATTTCAATTTCCTACGATCAAAACTTATTTAGTTATTAAGAAATAAAATAATGAAACCGTAATTTTACCGATTTTCAAAAATTCTTATTTTATAAAGTTATGAAAAAAAATTGTCAGTCACGATTTTCAAAATATTTTGTAAAAACATTAAGTCGTACATGTCTAGACTTTTACAAAATTTTCAAACCAATAAACTAAAAATTGCAGGAAATATTAAAAATTTTTATAAAAATACCAAAACTATATACTTAGTCAGAAAATCAACCATTTATTTCTAAATTTTCTCTTGTAATGAAGTTCGCCTAAGTTAATACTCATAAAAATTTTCAAGACACTATGATTAAAACTCAATTAGTTATCACGAAATTAAAAAATTTTAAATAACAGAAACCGTAATTTTGCCGATTTTCCGACATTTTTTGGTAGTTTTTTCCCTCCCAAGGAAAAGCTTTTAAGAATTTCGAAAAATGAGCTAAATAAAGTACCAACAAGTTGCAATTTGCTACCGAAAACATAACCTACTTATGATTATCGGACCATTATTTTTACCCTAAAAAGTGTCTTCATACATAAAAAAAAAAAAATCTTTGTAAAACCAATACATTCTTCACTTCGCTCAGAATCTAAAATGTCTGTTACAGTCCTTTTAGTTTTTACAGTATCAATTTGAATTAGATAAATACTGAACGAATAATAATAATATGTAAAGGTACTATATAGTATGTACAGTTCTGAAGTAGATAGGTATACATAATATTTTATTTAGGAAAAATAGGAATTATACTTATATACCCATTTGGCCATTTAAATTATTGAAAATAAAAACCATTTTTTATAACCTATCAATATCTAAAGTTTAATTTAATATAGAGATAATATAATATTGAATTTCTAATTCATATCCAGAAAATAAATGTAAGTAATAATAATTTATCTTAATTCGGTGAAGACATTATAATAATATTGAAATAATTGTTTTTGTAGTATAAATAATTTTTAATTCTAATAATATTATTTCAAAATTGTATAAATTAGTGCAAAGGAATAATATGAAATTAAATAAATTATAAGTAGCATTAAACACATAGTCGTACTTAATCTGTATATTATAAATATTAGGTATGAATGTTTTTATCAACCCCTATTTGTTTTTTAAATCCATACTATACATTTTTATTATACCTTATAAAAAATTGAAAGCGGTGCTAGATAAAAATACAGGATTTTAAACTTTATCAACAATTTTAAAAATATTAAATGGAAAAGAAACTTAACATGATTGTTTTTCAGATGAATTACATCTGATTTTACTTATTTCAAATTTGCAATAATTATTTTAGTTAATGTATAATATAAATGAGTTTCTCAATAAGATATAAAAATTAGTTATTCTAGAAACGACGTTCATTTAATTTAGAATATATTATTATTATGCATATATTATTTGTCGTTCAGTGTAACGGTTTTAAGAATTACAAATATTAATTTTTGACTTATTCTTATATAGGTAGTTAATATACCTACAGAATGTCCTATGGAGATCTGACAATCTCAATAATTCTGATTCTATGCAATTACCTATATAATCTTATAATTATTATTATATTTTAAATTACTTCTTTACTCCAGTGTACAATTATGGTAATTAAGTACACTCATTTGATAATGCGAAAGCAGTCCACCCCGGTCTTCAGGTTTAAACTAGGAAAAAAACGTACACTCATTTTTATTTTTAAATTTAAAAATTTATAAACCTTTTTTTTTATTCAAAATAACTATTTTGTAGATTTAAATTTTAAAAAAATATTGAGATACAAATTTATTTATAATAATTTTTAGAAGTTTGTGAAAATATAATTTATTTTCAATTTTCATTATTTTAAATATAAAATGTAAAACGTAAGTCATATTTGTATTTTTTAAGATCTTATTGATCAACTTTCGAGCTCTACTTATTACATATTTATTTAATTCAAATAAATGTTGCCGAAACAAGCATGTTTGTATTGTATAAAACTATTAAGACATAAATAACACATTATGTGTAGGTAAGTACTTACTACTTACTATTGTAATTAATACATATTATAGTAGTAGATTTAGTTCTAATCAAATTTAATAAGAAAATAATAAGTAAGTACTATATAATATGTCTCTGTCAATGCATAATTTAATAAAATACAATAGTGGCACCGAAGTATTTTTCAACCATCGGTTTAAAGTAGGTACACCACAAAATATCCACCTCATCTCAATCAATTTTTAAAAAAAAAAAATTACTAAAAAATAGTTTCAGAAAATTACGTATAAGATATAACACTCAGTGGCGCCGATATATATTTCATATAGCGGGGCGAAATATTAATATCAGTTACTATAACCACCCGCCCAATTTTAGTATACATTTTATGATCAAAATATCTTAAATTTACATTTTACGTATTTTATGTAGCCATGTAGGTACTATATAAGCTGTACCACTAAAATATATTAAAATGACATAAATTAACCATAAATCATATAATAAAGGATACAATGTGCATAATACAAGCTAAATTTATAATGGTTTGTTAAATATAATATTTATAAAACATGTTTTATATTAAATTGATAAATTGATAAATTTAAAAACTCAATATAACACTCACCACCAAAATAAAATACTGGGGCGAATTCGCACATTGGTATTTTTTTATGTAATTCAACAACTTATCTTTACCGCCGGTTCAATTGAACTGGATAGATAAACATTATATATTCGGCACCACTGTAATATACATGTTCAATGTTACATGTATACACTTATAATATTATTTTTTTATATTATTTATAATATGATAGGTACTTTAAAGTATATATTTTATAGATTTTATGTACCTACCTATTTTAATATAATACTTTGCAGGCCTATATAGACTATACACTATATTATTATGTGTTGGTAGGTACATCTTATAGCACATGAACAACAATATTAACCTACTAAAAGTTTTGTTGTTTAACGAAATTTGATTTCTATAAATATTTCTTAAAAAAATGTTCAGTTGAAAAATAATTGTAATAAATACCTATACCTAATAGTATGCTATTCTTTAGCGGTATTATTTTGTTCCGCGTATAAATTAAACAGTAAAAATAATGTTTTAAATTGTATAAAAAAAAAATCTATACACCCATACTGGAAAGTATGTGTAGTATATATATATATATATAGGTATTATAGGTATTTACAAGTAGATATTATGTAAATCGTATATTTATATATTATATATTATATAATGCTTAGACGTTTCAATACTTAATTGTTTAGTATTTGTTTGTTAGCTTATATACAGCATAATGAGAAATGAATATTCAAATAGTAAGTTCATACGACATTTTTGTTTTTTTAATATCCTTAATAACTACGTATAATATACATTCATATTGTTCGTTATTCATTGCTGACGTTAACTGACGTGACGCGGAAAATATATTTGTTTCATTAAAATTATTTATATATTAGGTCTCATTAGTATAATAATATACTTATACTGGCTAGGTACTAGAAATGAATATATTGTTATTACCTACTTATTAAATATAGGTATGGAATATGGATAGCGGGTAGGTACAAAGCAACGGCCAAGTGTAAAAGTGATCAAAATAAACTTGTATAGTAAAAAGGTTCTTAATTTTTATAAGAACAGGTAAAAAAAATATTAAACACAGAATAATTTACAAACGTGCTCACCTCACTTTTTATCTTTAATTATATTTATTTTTAAAATTTGCCTTATTTTAAATGTAAGTACATATATCTAATTAGGGAACCTGGAACAAAATGATAGCTACACTTAACGTTTAACTCGATCTAAAACATTCATTTTTTAATGTAAAAATAATAAACTTACTTTACTTATTTATTATGAAGTATAGAAACAAAAAAATCCTTCATTAATAAAATAAAATTTGTATTCATATAAATAAAATGAAGAATTAATAAATACATCAAATATCCCATTTTATCCACACAATAATTACAAACTTTTCAAATAAGTTCGATATATTATTTTATTAAATGATCAAAAATTAATACTTTAGAAATTTAAAATATTTCTTTACTCACAGTATAGATATTTTGAATTTTTATTTTCAAATTTTAGTTTTTAAGAATATAAAATATACTTATAATTTTTAATTATCCAAAACTTAAAAATAAATTAAACAATGCTAAACTTACCTTTTAAATATTTTTTTCTAAAATTATTTTAAACTATTATTACAATAATAATACAAATAAACTGCTAGTAATAATAATTAACTACTTACAAATTCACAATATTAAATAGGTATAACAACTAATAATAATAGCATATATCGATAATAAGATCGACTACCTACAGGTATACTAAATTGTACTTACATACTAGGTATATGAAACTAAAATATGAACAATAATAATGATATATTATTAAATTACTCCTTAAAAAAATATTATTATTTATTTATAAATAAATTAGTATATTTAAATATTTAGTTCATTTTCAAAATTTCTACCCGAAAAAAGTCTTCAGACATAAAAATAAATAATAATAATAATATTTTAAAAATCAATGCAACAGTTCCATAATTTTTTCTCATATGTTGAATAAATATTTTAATACTCAACAAAATTTACAAGTCTCTAATATTTAACATTTTTGGATAATTTTCGAAGCTCTATATTTAGTCAGAAAATCAACTAATCCGTTCCAAAAAATTTTTTCTTATGTAAAATACCTATGTGAATACTCAAAAAATTTCAAGTCTCTACCTTTAAAACTGCATTAGTTATCCCATAATATTTAAAATCAAATTTATAGCACATGCAATTTTGCTGATTTTCCATCATTATTTGGCACTTTTTCATTTTCCAAAAAGACACTTTTGTGAAATTCAAAAAATATGCAATATAAAATGCCAAGTAGAGACAATTTACTACCGAAAGAATACCCTACTTGTTGTAATATTTCTTCCTGAAATTGCTTATAGATTTTTAAAAACACAAAATTCAAACATTAATGTGAAATGTAAAGTTTAAGGTGTTTAAAAAAAATTGATTTACGATTTTCAATATATTTTCCATGGTTATTTAAGAGTATGTCATAAAACACATATCAAATTTTCAGCTTAAAATATTAAGAATCAATATATTTAAGCAATTATGCAATATGCGTTAAAATTAAAAGTCAAATCATAACAAATATCATATAATATTCAATTCTACTAAAAATTTTAACTTCAGAAGCTTAAACAAAATAGTGACTTACGATTTTTAAAATATTTTGTAAATAGGTTAAGACGTAGTTGTAGTATATAATTTATTATTCTTCTATAAAAAATTTTAAGCCGTTAAACCCAAAGTTGTAAGTAATATCAAATATTTTTGCGAAAAAATTACATTTTTGGATAAATTTCAAAGTTCTATATTTAGTCATAAAATCAACATATCCGTTTTAAAAGTTATAACGTATGTAAATTACTTATCTACCTATGTGAATACTCAAAAAAAAATTCAAGGCACTACGTTCATAAATGCATTATAAAACATGAAATATTTAAAATTAATTTCATAAAAATTACGATTTCCGTGAATTTTGCCATTTTTTTCGTTATTTTGTTTTAGTTTTTCTTGTCCCAAGGAAAAACTTTTGAGTGGCAAGTACTAAGTAGAGGAAATTTGCAACCAAAAATATATCCTATTTTGTACCCAAAAAAATGTTTTCAGACAAAAAAAAATATATTTGTAAAATCAATATATTCCTTGCTTTGCTTAGAATCTAAAATATATTAATATTATAATAAAATAACGCTATTAATTATTATAATTTCAAAGACACATCTTTAATTTTCCAGAGATCATGTTTATTCCTTTAATGTTTAATAGATCATGAATGTAATAATTACATGATAATTATTACTCTATAGTTAAAAACGAAAGATTTTATATAATTATAAATAATTGTTGTACAAATTAATTTAATCGTTGAATTATTATAAAACGTTTTGGCTATCAAATATAAAAGATTGAAAATCTGTTTGCTATTTACATTAGATAGGTAGGTAGGTACAATTTATAACCGTGTATAAACTATGTTTTTATAAGTTTGTAATAATGTACCTACCAAATAAGCAATTGTTCAAATAAATGAAATATTAATCTAATTAACAGTTAAAATAGTTGAATAAAGCTTTTATGAATTTAATTTTTAAGTATGATTATTTTATGTTATACTACAAACATTAATTTTGGTATAAAATGGATATTTGATTCCCGCCATTATTTGATCCCTGATAAAACGTTATCAATTATTGATATTCAACATTATCTCCTATCGGTGTATAAACATTAGAATTTACTATTTACTAATTTCGATGTTTTGAAATTGTTGAACGTTCATTTCGGTTATACAAATTGAAGTTTATTACTTATTAAACATTTGTTTATTTTTGTAGAGTTTATTGACTTACAATGGTTTCTAGTGACAGCGAGGAAGATCGCAAAGAGCGTGATAAATTTGCTGAAAGGTTAAAAAGAAAAGACAAAGATAGAACTCGTAATATAGCTATTCCTCGATCTGGTATGTTCTATATTGGTTTTTAATAAATGCATTAATTATAACCTATTATGTTAACTAAGGTAGGTATTATAAGACAATAGTGAAACCAGCAATGTTGTATGGATCAGAGTGTTAGGCAATGAACAAAATAATGGAACAGAGAATGAGTGTAGCAGAGATGAGAATGCTTAGATAATAGATGAATGTGTAGAGTGACTAGAGCGGATAGAATAAGAAACGAATATATAAGGAGTAGTGTAGGAGTTGCATTAATTGTGGAGAAAAAGAGAGAGAATAGGCTGAAATTATTTGGGTATGTTATACAGAGAAATAATTTTAAGGCAATATTATTTTATTTGAACATTATCAATATAAAATTTAATATTAAATGAATTATATCATGGATATTATTTATTAATACATTGTTTAGATAAAAGAGCTTACGAAGAGGCCGCAAAACGATTAAAATTAGAGAATGAACGTGAAAAAGAAACAGTCATTCCTCGACTTCGTATAGAGTCTCGGCGTAAATATTTAGAAAAAAGAAAAGTAGATAAAGTTATCGAACTTGAAGCAAATATTTTAGATGATGAATATTTATTTGATGCTGAAGAGTGAGATATTTTTTATTATTATAAGAATAACAAATATAGTTTTAATATAAATTTATTATAAAATGTAATATTATTATTTTTAGTTTAACTGAACGTGAACTTATTGATCGTGAACATAAAAAAACATTATTAAACCTTGCAAAAGAACACGAAAAAGCTAGGGAACTTGAAAATGTCCAACGCTATCATATTCCTCAAGATATTAAAGATGATCAGATGCAATATGAGATTGAAATGGACAAAACACCAACTACTGAACAACAAAAATGGGAGGAAGAACAAATGTCTTCTGCTGTTTATAAATTTGGTGCTAAACGACAAGAAAAAGAACAATATGAATTGTTGATAGATAATCAAATAGAATTTATTCAAACAGCAAATTTACCTGGAACACGTGATGATGTAAATTATTTTATGGTTACATTAAAATTTTAATTTTTAATTATTTTGACCTATGATATTGTGATTTGTATTTGATTTATTATGTCATATAGAAAACGATAGAAATTACTGAAAAACAACGTAAAAAACTTAACATAGAAGAAACAAAAAAAAGTTTGCCTATATATAAATTCAAACATGATTTAATTCAAGCTATCAAAGACCATCAGGTAAATATTATATTTTTATTAATAGTAATTAATTTATAAAACCTAATTATAAAGTAAATATAATTTCATATATATATTTTTTAAATTCAGATACTTATCATTGAAGGTGAAACTGGTTCAGGTAAAACAACACAAATTCCACAATATTTATATGAAGCTGGTTTTACTGAAAATGATAAAAAAATTGGATGTACTCAACCAAGAAGAGTCGCTGCTATGTCAGTTGCAGCTCGTGTTGCTGAAGAAATGTCTGTTAAACTTGGAAATGAAGTATAAATAAATTATATTTTACAACAAAAATATTTTGTGGTAATTATAAATATTACTTTTAGGTCGGTTATAGCATACGTTTTGAAGATTGTACTTCAGAACGTACTATTATTAAATACATGACTGATGGAACATTACATAGAGAATTTTTATCTGAACCTGATTTACAGTCATACAGTGTAATGATTGTTGATGAAGCTCACGAACGTACTCTTCACACAGATATTTTATTTGGTTTAGTGAAAGATGTAATACGATTTAGACCAGATTTAAAACTATTAATCTCTAGTGCTACTTTAGATGCTCAGAAATTCTCCGATTTTTTTGATGACGCTCCTATATTTAGAATACCAGGTAAATATAGTTGTTATATACTTGTAAAAGAAATATTTTGTATATTTGTACAAATATATTTAATTTAATAACATTGTTTTATGTATTTCATAGGGAGACGTTTTCCTGTGGATATATATTATACTAAAGCACCAGAGGCTGATTACATTGATGCTTGTGTTGTATCCATACTACAAATACATGTAACTCAGCCCCTTGGTGATATATTAGTATTTTTAACTGGACAAGAAGAAATTGAAACTTGTAATGAACTTCTGCAAGAACGAGTTCGTAGGCTTGGATCTCAAATTAAAGAACTTATTATACTGCCAGTTTATAGTAATTTACCAACAGACATGCAAGCTAAAATTTTTGAACCTACACCTCCAAATGCTAGAAAAGTAATTTTTAATATGTACCATATTTAACATAGAAATACATAATATTAATAATTATTATTCAGGTTGTTTTGGCCACCAATATAGCTGAAACATCTTTAACAATTGACAACATTATTTATGTTATTGACCCAGGGTTTTGCAAACAAAATAATTTTAATTCACGAACAGGCATGGAATCATTAATAGTAGTTCCAATATCAAAAGTAAAGTAGATGTAAAAATATTTTAAACTTTGAATTAATATAACTGGTTTAGGCAAGCGCTAATCAAAGGGCTGGACGAGCTGGTCGAGTAGCCGCTGGTAAATGTTTCCGTCTTTATACTGCATGGGCTTACAAAAGTGAATTAGAAGATAATACTGTTCCGGAAATACAGAGAATTAATTTGGGTAATGCTGTACTTATGTTAAAGGCTCTTGGTATTAATGACTTGATACATTTTGACTTTTTGGATCCACCTCCTCATGAAACACTGGTAAAATTTAAAATAATCATAAAATAATAGTATTTATTTAACGAAATTAATTTATGTAGGTGCGTGCATTAGAACAACTATATGCATTAGGTGCATTAAACCACAGAGGTGAATTAACCACTTTAGGACGTCGTATGGCTGAATTTCCCTTAGATCCAATGATGGCTAAAATGCTTTTAGCTTCCGAGAAGTCAGTATTTATAATCAAAATTATATATATTAAAGGTACATATTAAATCTTTTATAATTGAGAATATATTTTGTGTTTTAGATATAAATGTTCAGAAGAAATTGCCACTATAGCTGCAATGTTAAGTGTTAATGGTGCTATATTCTATAGGCCTAAAGATAAACTAATTTTAGCAGACACAGCACGCAAAAATTTTTTTTTACCTGGCGGTGATCACTTAGCTTTATTGAACATTTATAATCAATGGGCCAATACAGATTTCAGTACTAATTGGTGTTATGAAAACTACATTCAACATAGGTCAATGCGTAGAGCAAGAGATGTTAGAGATCAACTGGTTGGATTAATGCAGCGGGTAGAAATGGATCTTATTTCAAATCCAACAGAAACCGTTAATATTCGAAAAGTAAGAAATTACTTATTTCTATAACATTTATAATAAATTAAGCCATTGACAACTTTACCTTTTTTCTAGGCAATTACTGCTGGTTATTTTTATCATATTGCACGATTATCAAAAGGCAGTTATCGCACTGTTAAACATAATCAAACAGTCTTAATACATCCTAATAGTAGTTTATTTGAAGATCTTCCTAGATGGGTTCTTTACTTTGAGTTGGTATTTACAACTAAGGAATATATGAGACAAGTAACAGAAATTGATAGTAAATGGTTGCTTGAAGTAGCCCCTCATTATTATCAAGAAAGAGAACTCGAAGATACCATAAATAAAAAGTTACCTAAGACATTGGGAAAGACCAGTTCTCAGCTCAAAAATAACCAATGAGTGCATATGTACATAGAGTCCATATAAGTTTTTTTTATTTTAAATTAAGATTTCTCATTTTATTTTATTATTAATATTATTTGATAAATCAGAAATGTGTTCATTTAATTTAATAGATGAATCAATTTTTGAATTTAAATTAAATAAATATATATAAAATTATATAATGTATAATGAATATTTAATGCAAATATTTTAGCTAATTAATAAGCTGTTGCCTGTTGCAATATAAATATCTTATTCACAATCATTTAAATAAATGTATATTTTGAACATATTATATTAACTCCAAATTGTATTTAATTTTTAAATGAATTTTTAGTTGTTATAAATGTTTAAATAATGCATTTTATAATTAGTGTTGGGCAACATACATAGTAAAATAAAAATCTTCGATCTTCATACAAAATTCACTTTAGGTATCTTGTAGAAAAGAAAGAATTATTAATGATACATAAAAGATACTCTCAACATTTTTTTTTGTATAAATTTATATTAAAAAATTTAATTTTAATAATTAGTACCAATATAAAAAATATATACACGAAAAATAAAACGTTAATATACTTTTATTTATCATTATAATTTAAATTCTGTGTTACTAATGCTGGGTTGTACCAAAAATTTACACAGAGATAAACTCATTTAACTAGAGCTAAAATTAATTCTATTGTACAAACTATGACTTAAATTTTACCTATTGTTAAAAATATACTTTATCACAAGTTAAATTACAGAGCCATTTATTGCTGTGTAAAAATGTATGTAAAGTTAAATATTTTTATTGTTATGCGTTATTATGGTAATGGTGGAAATATGCGTTAGATATTATTCTACTACTGTATTATATAGATTTAATTGTTCTTTTCTAAAATTATTTTAATGTTTTAAAATTAAGTTAAATATTGAGTATTTCATTAGAATGGTCTTCTTCAGATACATCTGATTTATTGGATAACTAGTAATAAATAACGACTGAGCATACTTGTAAATTTACACATGTTTTCAAAAGTTGTTTAGCAATAGTTAATTTAACAATAGTTTAAATAATTTATCAATAGATAATAACCAGTTTGGTGCAACCCAGCATAAGTATGTACATTTTTTTTTAACATTGTATATAAGTACATAAGGTTGATCAAAACTTTATATTATAATTGTTTTGTTCCAATTTAAATTATGATGCAATATTAAAAAATAGTATGCTATATAGTTGGAGGTTTGATAATCTTAATATCCTCATAAGTTAAGTTATTTTTTAATTGGTATTCTGTGGTTAACCATTTTAAGTACCTGATACCTACTATATTTACTACATTTCAACAGATGCAACATGAAATTATGATTTAGAAAATATGTTTTTTAATTAAAACAAAATTTTCCTCAATATTTTATTTTTTGTAAAATTTGTAAGTGATAATATTATGTCTAACATACAATCGTAAAATAATTTGAACATGAATAGCATTTATAGTTTTTTAGATAATTGTTATATTATGTTACAAGTAAATTTCATAAAAATATTCAGTATGCACTAAACAATATGTTTAGGGCCAAAATTATTATTTTATTTTTATAGGTTTTATTTTGTACTTACTAATGTTATGACATTATGATGTAAATATGATTAATAAGGACATGATGTTACATAATTACATATAAAGTACTACCACAGAATAAGCAAAAAAAAAAAATTAAATTAGTGAATTTAGTTAATCTGCTGTGGACACTGATACTTAATTATATGTTGAACAATACAATTATTTTTCGTATTCAAATATTAAATATGGGCAATGATTTTATGTCGCGTTTTAAACTTTTTGGTTTCATTGGGTGAAAGTTAGAAAATTATTAAATTATTTATAATATATTTTAAACGAGAATCATCAAAACCTAACACCCAAAAATTACGAATTTTATTCTTGATCATGTATCGTCCTTACGATATAGACAAACGGATTTGAATATGAACATGAACAATTAACATTTTGTATCTACATAATATTTTTAAAATACTATAATTATACCTATGTAATGACAGATGGAAAGTTATAATTATTAATTTGTAAAAATGATGATACGACATACGAATAGATAATCATAAAAAACCGCGTACCATCTGCTCTCGCACTGGCGTGAACCGATCAAGATTATCAGCAATGATCAATGAACTGTTCAAGTGTGACCAATCTTATTTAATCTGTCATCTATTGTGCGATCTTAGAGCAATAGCGCTGGCTGGTGGAAAACGGCAAAACGCTGTAAGTGAAAAAAAAAAAAAACCGCGTTATTATCAAAATTGATAACGGGTTAGTGTTATCATATTTTGAAAACAATAATTATCGCACCTTAGTGACCTTGGTGGCTTACATTATCTAATACGTAAAGATAAACATCATTATTGCAGGCAGTAGTTTTTTTTAATTAACTGAACTTATACAATACGAATAATATCTATTTATTATACTTAATTGTTTATTTGGTTCACATTAATATGTAATATTGTTTTCATTGTTGTTGCATAAAATAATAACGTAATAAAATGCATTGATCGTTATTATTTCTGGAAAAGCTGTGTACCTACGTTAAATAATATTTTTTCTGTTAATCTGCTTTGAACGATCAAATGACATAATTCATTATGACATTTTATTAATTTTAATTTTACATTGAGTCATTTACGAAACATTTTTGTAAGTATACATTTTACAAAAAGGGTCTCTAAAATATTATCTTTTGTACCATAAAATATTATTAAAACAAGTATTAACAGTAAAGTCAACTGTTAGCTATATTATCAGGAATTAGGTATAATAACACAATATTAATTTTTTTTAGGTGTTAAATACTAGCTGTCAATCAATGGCAACCGGACAATTTTATATTTTGCCTTTGAGCATTATTTTTATACCTAAATAGATTTTAACATCTTATTTTTATTTAATGTTACATAAATGTTATCATCATTTTATAATACATTATAATTAAAATGGTTTGCAGGCCATATTTTAGAATAATTCATATTAGGATTCTATGTTTACTGCTCATTTCTATATTTTTTTTATATAATATTAATTTTATTAATAATTTAAGCCAATTATTTAATACATCACAAAAACATCTAATATCTTGTTATTTTAAAGATGCAATGTCTAACACTTTAATTGAATTAAATCCAAATGAAGTAAATAAGAATAGTATTTTCTTTATTGAGACATCATGTAATCATAAAAAAGGAATTAATTTGAATTTGAGACAAGGCTGTGCAATAGAATCTGCAGCATATTTAAATCCTAATTTAAAAGTATTTGTTTTATTTGTTGCTCCTAGTTTTATAAACAATGAGTCTGAAGTTATTAATAGATTAAATACATACACGAATATATATTTAAGATATATAAATTTTATAAAATATACCCATGAAACTCCATTACAAGACTTTGTGATTTCTAACTTAATATTCACTAGCCATTGGCCAGTTTCACATACAAGTGATCTATTGAGATTTTTAACACTATGGAAATTTGGAGGAACTTATTTGGATCTAGATGTAGTCCTAATGAAGTAATTAACTATTTAATTTTATATAATTAATTGTAAACTATCCTAATGATGTTACAATCCTAAATTTAATTATTACTTAGGTCTTTAGAGGGCATATCAAATTTTGCAAGTGCAGAATCAGGCACATCAATTGCTTCACTTGTATTGAATTTTGATGTTGATGATCTCGGAAAAACTGTTGCAAATTTATCAATTTATGATTTTGCTAATAACTACCAAGGTAATAATTGGGGATATAATGGTCCTGGTGTAATTACTAGAACACTCCAAAAGATCTGCAAAACAGACGTAGTAAGTAGAGATCTCAATATACTCATTTATATTCTATAATTTATAATAATAAATAATACCTACTTTTTAAATTATGTTTTGCATAATTAACAACAAAAATACATACTGTTGCAAATATCTTCAATAGTGTTTTTATTTTGAACTACTAATATCATTCTTATATATCATGTAGTATATGAATTCTGTTGTTAAATGCATTGTATCCGAATCAATATTTCTTAGATAAAAGTAGATTTAAAATTTATTGTGAAATCATCAATTCATTGAAATATTTCATATCATCCTTTATTAACTATATCAAAAAAGTTTTCATTTCAATTTAGAACTATTATAGAAATTATTTACAATTACTGTTAATCTCATGATGTAAACATCATACTATAATTTAACTATTATTAAAAAATAATTAGGGAAAAGTTTGGATTACTGTAGTGCATATATTTCTGTTTGTTTAAAAATATTAATTTTGTATAATTTAATATGAATTTAAATTAATACTGTATAGAGTAGTACAATACATTAAAAATAAAATCATATTTTATAAGTTGAAGCTTACAATAAAAACTTATAAATCTTGAGTCAACATTTTTAACATATTCAAACATTCTAAGAACTCTTGAACTTCTCCTTATATATTAATTTCTTATTTTCTCCTCTCGGTAAATTTTAAGTGCTTAGTTCAAATTACAGTCAAATAATAATGTCAAATATGGTTTTAATCATAAAATGTAATGCCTTTTTTTTTTTATTAATTGTTAATATATAAATTAAGCACCATTTGGTATAATACCTATTTAGTAAATGCATTTATTACTAATGTAACTATGTATAATTTTACACATTTCATACTTGAGGTTTAGTCATTATGTGAATATGACATTTTCCCGATCATTTTTGGCATTCTAAAGAAAAATACTGGATTTTAACATTGCAAAAAATATAAATAGTAATGATATTCTTAGACCGAATTACGATATTATTTTCCAAGCTTCAATATTGATTTATAATCAACTACCATACCATTATAGACAACTAATTCATCCAGACTGGTTTCATCCAATGTGCAGCTTGTTTAATATAATCATTTATCAATGGGTCGAAAGGTGTTCTCTATTCACTAAAATGTCAGAACTAAAGTTTTGGTTAACTAAAATAAACTAAATCATAAATTAAGCTGTGTTACTAAGTGTTACTTGATGCTTAAATCAACCAAGTATTACATTAAAATAAATTTTATATTTTTATTTTATTTTTATAGATAAGTGAAATGAATAAAGAAAGTTGCAAAGGTTTTATGGTATTCGAACCAGAAGCATTTTGTCCAATAAGCTGGATGGATTGGCAACTATATTTTAATACAAATACTAGTGAAGAAATAATGGCTAAACTTGAAAATAGTATTGGTATTCATGTATGGAATAAACACAGTAAACATACAAATATCATAGTTGGATCAAAACAACCTTATGGTATAGTTGCTCAAAAATATTGTCCAAATATTTTTTCTTTAGCAAAATATGTATTTTAACGAAGTAAATTTAATTGAATTAAATAATTAATTTTCTACAAAAATGTCTTTAGCTTTTATTCCTAATATGACCTAAACAAATACAAAATGTTGTTTTTGTTGAAAGCAATGGATATTCCTAATATTCATTATGACTATTATGTACCTATACTAAAATAACAAAAAATAAACGTATATAGGGTATTTACCTGTATTAATTATACTACCCCCTTTTTCAAAGCATTTTAGTCAGTGTTGTACATAGTGCAGTTTCGTTGTCCTATATACTGTATGTCTTTGTTGTTGTAAAATTGTAATGTATATTAAAGAATGATTTTGAAAATATTACCAGTAGTTGTGCTACATATAGTAGACATTGTAACATGATGGTTATATAGTAATGTATTACATTACTTGGAAGTAAAAAAGGATAATGTTGGTATTTACTAAACAAAGCATTTTATAGGTAAAACTTAAGAGATAATATTATATTTTTTTTTCCCTTTAAGTTTTAAAATAATAAAATCTAGTAAAATATATTTTTCTGTTTAGTGAGTGTTACATATATATTTTTATTCTTACTGTTTGAGTTGTTGCAATTTGCAACTTATAATTCTAATTAATATTTTATGTCTACGTATAGAACTCGTGTAGGTAAGTATCGGAATATAATTTGCGATTTTTGGTTTTACAGTTTAAAAATTTGATAGAAGCATAATCATCAATGACTTAACCCAGTTTTAAAAAATGTCTTAAAAGACAGTCTTATTTTTTATAATAAGAGTTTAAAATTGGTATTTTGATTAAAATCGAAGAAATTTGATATTTTTATATGAAGACATTTTTTGGGATAGTCAGATTTTCACAAATATAATGTTTTCAGTAGAGAATTTCATTTAGTTGGTAGTTTATTAGTTCATTAATATCATTGCATTCAAATCTTAATTATTATATAATACAACATACAACCATTAATTTATCCGAAAACTGAAGGGATGAAGAAAGAACGCCCAGAATTAACCGCCCAGGTACTATTTATTGATTAAGTAAGATTGCTGATGTAATATCAAGTTAAATAATCAATACATCTAATTTATAACTAACTCATTAACCAATTTATAACACAATTTAATATTAAATCTACTGAAATGATGGGGCAAGTTAAAAGCATAATTCAATGACATAGAATTTGTATACATTAAATATAAATTAATATTGTTGTTAACATTTCAACATTTAAAAGACGAAATATTATATTAACTAAGATATATTTCTATTTGTTGTATATAATCTTAAGAATAAATTTGTTTGATTTAATACATATGTTTGTTAGTCAAATAATCAATAATTTTATCTGACAATTGTGGTAATATTTTCATATTTTTCACAATACATTGTGATGAACAGGCCTCTGCTTCTTTTATGTATTTATTCATCTGCAATCAATATATTAGTTATAATTTAAATATAAAACATTTTATACTATACCATTAGTTTATTAATTTATTAATAAATTTTAATGTTAAAGTAAAATTGTAATACTGTTTTTATTTACGTACCTCATTTTCATTAGAATGATTAACTGTATTAGGCATTCTATCACGAATATCATCACCGCAATCTTGAACACAACGTTGTATTCTTTGCTGAAATAAAAGTTGAAATTAAAAAAGTATTCCGAGAACAAAAATTTAAACTAATTATATATCTTATATGATAAGAATATTTTAGTAAAACAAATAATTAATAAAATAGTCTAAATTAAATTACATAGGTGACATCATACCTGCCACTTATTGAATTCATTTTGAACATAATTACGAGCAGCCATAACTTCTTTTGAGCAATTTTCATTACATACTTCTAATGATTCCATGCTGTTTGTGATATCCTTACAACAGTCAATAGCACATTCATGCATTTGAATCTGAAAATAAAATGTTTCAATAATAATAATTTATTAAGCCTATTATTTAAACACATATTGTTTATATTATTAAAATGTAGTAATTTCACCAGATATTATAATAGTATTATTCATTAGTTAAAATTATAACTAATACATATAGTAAATTTACAAAGATATATAAATTGAGTTAGTTTTAAAATTTAAAAATGTTTGACCATAATATTCTCAGAATGTGCAGTAGTAATATTGTTACATCTACTTAAAAAAAACTAATATTATGCGATACCACAAAAGTATAAAAAGATGTATGCTTAATAATATTAATTAGTTTAAAAAAATTTTAAATGAGAAACAAAATAGCATTCTAATCAAAACAGAATTTTTTCAGACAGTAGAGAATTAGCGGTTTAGCCTGGGGATATAAACAAATGACATTATAAGGAACAAAATTACATCAAATTGTTAAACGAACAAATAAAAAACAATTTAATGTCATAGTGATAAATAAATATTTACAACATTTCATCCATGTATTGTGTTTTATTTTATTTTATAAATTTACATCAAGTGACTATTAATAATGACATCAGAAAATTAATATAATAACATCCTTTTAAATAAATATAACAAGAAAATAATGTAAATAACGGTAACAAAAAGTGGCAAGATCGATTCCAGACGTCCATCCTTCATAACTTCAGTCCAAGGAAAAATTAGTGGTATATTTTAATTAAGATTTGAATAAATTACGATTCTGAGTGAAACTCAGTCAATATAATATATTACTTTGATAATCTGTTTCAAAATTGTAAGTGTGTAAACTACATATGAGAATACTCAAAAAAAGTACAAGTCCCTATGTTAAAAACTGCAATACTTTCCCCAAAATATTTCAAATCAAATTCAGTCAATCATAGTTTTGTCGTTTTTCTATCATTTTTCTTCTCCCAAGGAAAAAATTTTGAGAAATTTGAAAAATGTGTTAAATAAAGTACTAAGTAGATGCAATTTGCAACCGAAATTATACCCTACTTGTGGTAATTGTAACATTATTTATAATCAAAAAAATGTTTTCTGTCATAAATAATAATAATAAAATGAAGTATATTAAAGTTATAGATCAACATTATTATAATTTATTGCTCTTAAGTCTAAGGTATCATTTATATTGTAGATTGTATAAATTCTATGTTCTGTCGGATATATTATTTCTAAGATTTCAATAATCAAATTGAACACCTTTCTTTGTTAATAATATGAAATGTAATTTGGCTGTTTACTTTCATGATTAAGCAAATAAAAGTTAATTTTTTTCTAATAAGTCGGTTTAATAATGTTAAAAATGACCATTTTAATAAATATTATTTGGTACCTATGTTTTTATATTTTAGAATCTTAACTTTATAATCAACCGGAGATGTTCTCATTCATTCATTTGTAAAGTTGTGGAGAGATAATCAATAAACAACAATTTTAATCTAATCATAGTCATAGTAATTCTTACTCAAAATATATTTTTCTGTTTATAACTATTATAATAGTATAAAATCAATAATGCTAAATAAATTGTTTTCTAAATTTTATCAATAAAATTTACATTTTGCAAATAATAATCATTACATAATTTTTGTTTTAAATACATAGTTAAAAACGGCTAATCGTAAAAGATGACATAATTGCCAAATATACATACATTTTTTGTGTTACATACAGTATTTAAAGTTCTACAAAAAGGCAGTCATGAAGACTATGTTTCAATGTTTTCTTTTTAAATATATAACAGTTTTAACAAAGGTATGTTAACTGTAAACAGATAAATAGTTGAGTATTTTTTCAATAAATAAATATTAAATTTTATTGTGATTATATTTATATGATTTGGTAAACACATACAATTACTGGGTAGTTAATATAATAGGAAAATAGTAATTTCTAAATTGTTTATTTTGTTAAATATAGAAAAAGCAGTATAAATACTCTAAATATGATATTTTAATAATCAATAAATATTTATAACTATATTCATATACCTTGTCTATCAAATAAATCTCTATTATTTTACTTACAACTTACACCTATTTAAAATTATTTAAATTTAATATTACTTGTAAGGTTCTTAGACATTTTCTATCAATTGTATTTAAAGCGTCATATACAGCATTCTGCATACGCCTTTGTTCTTCATCCATTTTTGTAATATATCTAAGGAAAAATTATAAATGATTAGCAGATTTGATTTAATATAAAATGTTATTATCACCTATATACTAAATATCACAATCATTTTATTTTGAACAATGAATTAGTATGAATACAATCTTTAATCTTTTATTAGTGATATAAAATATAAGAATCTAATACTTTAGTTGAAATAACAAATATTTTATTACTATTACATAATTTAAAATTAATAATGAACATAAAATAATCATCATTAGCCAATGTACACACATTTTTTGGCTTTAATTATTATCAATGTTTTTAATATTGTCAATATCCGAATAATTTTTAAATAGGTAATTGAATTATAGAACTTGGATCATTTTATTAAAAAAATATTTCAGGTTTTACATATATCCTTATAGAATTAATATAGTATAAAAATGTCAAATATATTTAAGAAAATAATATAGGTTAGTTATTTAATTCCCTGTGAATTAAAAGTTCGCCCAAAAATTATATTTATTATATTGTTATGAGATTCATAAATATTTGTTAAAAATTACACCACAGAGTTAATAATTTTAAAGTGTCCTCTGTAACAGTTGCCTTTTCAAGTACAAAAATCTGTTAGTTCATATTACACCAAACCAATATTTTTTTTCTTAAAAATTAAGTATAAAAAAAAAAAAATATATTTAAACGAAAAGAAATATTAATAAATTTAATGAAATAAAACAAAAAAAATTCATCACAGAACAGCGCATTTTGGTTAAATCTTTACACTAAAAATAAACGGGTTAAAAAAAAATTTCACATCAATAGATTATTTTTGTACAGTATTTTGGCGAACGGTTTATATAGACCATAATCCTTAGATTACCTAGATATTATAGGGTTAAAGAACTTACATCGATGAAGATAAGTAATATAAAAACCGTTGTATTCTTATTTTTTTTTTAAAAATAATTAAAATTTGTTTGAATTCGATATTTTGATTAATGACATAGATAAAGAATAAACAAATATTAATGATCACAGATTGAAGAAGATGAGAAATATTAAGAAACAATTGAGAATTAGCGTATGCGAATGTTTGATTAGCCGGTGCTGTTAAAGTGTTAACCATAAAATATGATTTGGATCATAAACATACAAATTATTATCACATCCCCATTAGCTTATCTTACTCTCTGGTATATCATCATTACATATACCGCGGTAGTAACTCGAAGTTTATACCTAGATTAAATTGATATTATCTTTAATCGTGGTACCTTGAAGATAAGAAAAGTGAAATGTGAAAACCAAAGTTTGGGAGACGCGATTTACGCGGGTTAGGCCATAGGCGGGTTAGCAGTTTAGCTCATCGTCCACATTAATGTTTTTATTTTGATTTATAGTGTAAATACTAATTATAATTTATTATTATTTGGTAAAGGAAAAAAATTATTGTATCTTCATCATGGTGGACAATGTTACCTTGTTGCTGTTTCAGCTGCATAAAATACATTAATCTACTCTCAGTGTACGTCACTGATGCATTATTAATACTATTATTATTTACAGGTTTCTTGACTGACGACTCGTTCAAAAATAATTTATGTTGATTGGCGGGAAATATATACATATTCTTATAATAATTGGTGATTGAAACTGATTGATATCTCATCTGTTTGCAGTAAGTTCATTTTTTCTAGTTCGTTTTTAATTGAATAACAACCACGTAGAAATTTGTTTAGTAGAACGCTGTATGTGATTAACAATTAAAATTAATATTTTATTTTCATACTCTACAAAATATGTTGTATACAATACCTCGCATGCCTTCCAGGTCAAGTCTCACTTAATGTCTTTTGTATTCGATGTTCGAAGGTCAAGTAAAATTAATTGTGAGTTGTTTAATTGATTACAACAGAGACGATGTTGTCTTATCCGTAGCTTTATAATGTAAACATTAAAATCAGATGTTTTATGCATAAATGTATTATGTATATAAAAACATAGACTTATTGATTTTTAAATATTTCTGGTTCAAAACATATAATAATACAGACAAATATATAATCAACTAAAATATATTAATACCATCAGAAATGTTATTTATCTATATAAATAACTTATAAATTATAAATTTTTTTTTTTTTTCAAATAACAAAATTAATACTGACAAGTTGTGTCAGGGACAAAACAAGCAATATAATATAATTTTATTAAATTTAAGTATTATTATTATTTTTCCTCTATATTACTTATCTATAAAAATAAATGCAATATTATTTTATATTAAATGTAATATAATATCACAATAGGTCCCTCATAATATAGTTGATTGACTAGTTGGTAGGTTATGTATTATTGTATTTTGTTTTTTAACTCGTAGTTAGATATTCTTAAATGTATCTTAATCATGAAATAATTTACAGGACATATATTGATATGGTCGAATGGTCCTTGAATATTTTGACAATTCTACTTACTAAGTTATGATTGGTACTCCTACTCTAGATGATTTTTATCAATTGAGTATAGCTAATTGCATTTTTTTTTTTTAAATAATACACATAGAAATTTTAATTATTATCAACATTATCTACCATAAAGTGGATAAACTCTGGCCCTAGTATCTATTAATACAATTAATACAAGATTTATAATTTAATTATTGTAATAAAAGTATATAAATGGATAAGTGAGTTATGGGATAATAAGAGAGTATATGAGTATAGGGGAAATTTATGGCAAAATGATGTCGATCAGGTTTAAACTCATTTCCATGACGGAAAGAAAAATATTTTGTGATTAGTTATTATTTAACAGAATCACACTATTATAAAATATATTTTTACAAAAAAATTTGTTCTGGACTTTTAAAAATATAAATGTATCATCAGACTTAATTAGTCCTTCAGTAGTACATTTGTTGTTATATACTAAATATATTTTGTTAAAATAGAATTTTTTTGTTTAGCTTTCATGCAAAATTTAATTGAAATGTTATAATAAAAAACAATATATTACTAAAAGTAAACAATTATAAAATATATAATAAATTTTAATAACTTTAATAGATATTATGTATATGGTATATCTTTAATTATTATAAATTAAGATGATCATAGTATACTTTTACAGGTTTTTCAAATCAACCATAAAATTATTATTTTTAATTACAATATGTTGTTAGATATTAGAAGAAAATTTTATATTTTTCATACGATATAATTTATAAGTAATGCAATTAGGATATTTCTATTATTCCTTTACTTAATTTCTGCTAATTTTATAATTTTTTGAATAGATCTTTAATTTACAAAGTAAGATATAAAACAAATTCTAAATTTAAATTTTTCTTATTACAATAACTTTATTTATTTTACAGAATATCTGCCTATATTAATTTTATATTTACCTTATTTAAATTTTCAATTTAAATTTTTATTTATTCAAGATATTTTTTTGGTAATTTAATAATATGAATAATTAAATAATTCTTTGAAAAAATGTTGATCTTATAAAAACGTAAGTGTGAAACATTTTTTAAAGAATTGTATAAATTTATTAAGTTATTAAAATATAATAATATAATATTTTTTTAATACTATAGAGTATCTCTGAAAGATCTGATAAATACCAATTACTATTATTTTGGATCTAGACAATATTTTAAGGGTTTTTTTTAAAAATCAAATTCGTTTCATTATTCATTTTTTTGTAAAATAAAATAAAAATGTATTGTAAAAGTAAAACAATGTATTTTGTAAATTTGAATATTAAAATAATGTTGATGGTAAAAACATGGTATGTAACATAAGTGTTTTAGTTTCCAATAATTTTTAAATTTATGTAATATAATATAATATTAATAATGTAATTAGTAGCAATAGCAGCAAGATATTCAATTGTTTGTTATAGATATAACCAGTTTAATTAAAATTTAATAACATTTGATGATATTTATTCGCAGACACTATTATTAGAGCTACATTATTAGTACATGATTGTGGACAATATAGCAATTCAATTATTGAGGAACATTGTCATACTCAGTACATCTCATACTTCTATAAGTTAAAAATTAGCAATGTCACATAAAAAATCAACCACAAACATGTAATTTTTCAAGTTAAAAAATTTTAGTTATTGTGTAGCGTATGGTCCACTTCAAATTTTACTCATAATATTTGTTATGTAACTTACTTACCTACTAATATACCAAAATAATAGTATGATACAATAAAAATAAAAGTATTTCTATTTTTGAAAAATTTTAAATATTGTAGAAATTAGTCAAAATAACTTTAATTAAAGTTTTTAAGTGAAGTTATTAATAACATTTTTCTAAAAAACTAGATCTAGAAACTAGGCATATTAACTTAAATGGATTAATAATATTTTACATTTTTATTATTTTATATAAACATTTCTTTTAGATTCTGAGCGAAGCAAAGAATGTATTAGTTTTAATGGTTTTACAAAGATATTTTTTTATTATTTTTTTTTATTGTATATGAAAACAATTTTTTGGATTGAAATATTGGTCCGATTACACGAATAGAGTATGCTTTAGGTAGAAAATTGCCTCTAGTAGATACATTATTTAGCTCATTTTTCGAATTTCTCAAAAGTTTTTCCTTAAGAGAAGAATAACTACAAAAAAGTGGTAAAAAATTGGCAAAATTACGGTTCCTGTATTTTTAATTTTTTTATTTCATGATAACTAATTAGGTTTTGATTGTAGGAAATTGAACATTTTTTTGAGTTTTTAAATAAATGTTCTACATTAGAGAAAAAAATGTCGAAACGATTGGTTGATTTTCTGACTAAATATAGTGATTTGAACATTTTTCCAAAAATGTTTAATATTACCTGCAATTTTAGGTTTAACGGTTTGAAAATTTTATAAAAGCCTACTTCATAACCCTTTATCAATTTCCAAAATATTTTGAAAATCGTAGGTCACATTTTTGTTTTTAAAAGGTTCTAAAATTTGAATATTATTGGTAGAATTAAATATTATATTTTTTCTTTTACGTCTGAATACATTTTTCGGGGTAGAAATAATGATCCGATTACTACAATATAGGGTATGCTTTCGGTAGCAAGTTGAATCTAGTTGGTACTTTATTTAGCTCATTTTTTAAATTTCTCTAACGTTTTTCTTTGTGAGATGGAAAACTACCATAAATGACGTAAAAGCGTCAAAATTGACGAAAATCATAATTTTGATGAAATTGATTTTAGGTTTTTCATGATAATTAATGCAATTTTGAACGTAGGCACTTTAAATATTTTTTGGGTTTTCTCATAGGTATTTTACTTTACACACGTGGTAAACTTATGGAACGACCTATCAGTATAATATATTTTATTATATTGAGTTTCGCTCAGAATCGTATTTTCTAATGCAATGTCATTGCATTCAAATTTTAATTATAATAAACCACTAATTTCTCCAAGTATCGAAGAAACGAAGGAGGAACATCCAAAATCGACCTTCCCACTTTTTTAAAATATTGCTTATATTTAGTCAGATAATTCAGAGACACCCAGTAATAAATACCTTATTTTTATTCTTTAACATACTTTAAATATATGATATATTATTATAATTAAATATTGGGCTTAAATAAACTACAAATAAGTAACAATTGCATAATAAAAATGATAAGATTCTTTATTAATAGGTATGTATAATTATATACATTTCTACATTGTTTAGTTACAGTAATACAGCCTATTCTAAAACTAATACTATGACCCCCATAATCTTTTGACTAATAAATTAATATTATCAATATTTATAATTATTAAATACCACGACATTCATATGGCTGTATTGCCCATATAACTCATTTCTACTCTACAGATTATACAAATCTACCTTAATGTATTTTTATTATACTGTAATGTTAGCCAAGAAATAGTAATTTGTACATTAGAAAAGTAAAATATACAAAATTGCAATATATTTTTACATAAATTAATATAGGAAGACTATAGTCACTTAAATTCGTTCATAAATTTGATCAGATTTAATTTATCTGATCTCAAAACAATTAGCAATAACCATTATATGTTTTAATTATAATATATTTATTTATTATTCATGTATATTGTATAAATTATTATATATTAATCATTTTTAACATTATGAATTTATGTTTCAGATAAAATTATTAAAAGAGTATTTATTATTAAAATAAAAAATAAAAATAAAGAAATGTATATGATTTTTATTTATTATGTACAAAACGATTTGAATAAAATTAATTTGTATTAACAGATCGTTCTAAAAGTTTTTCTTACTAATATGGCAACTAAAGAAGATATTGATGAAGCTGAAGAACTTAGATTTTTAGCATTAAAATCTATGGTAAAACGATCAAAAAAAAAAAAATCTACCTGTAAAACTGAAGAAGTAGATGATCCAGATATACTATTGTTAAGAGCAGCTGCACTTAAGACTATTACTCATAAAAAACAAAATAAAAGTAGCACACTGGTCAATAAGAATGAAAAACCTCTAAATGGTATATTATTAAATGAGAAAAAAAGAAATAATAACCAAGTAACTTCACCAAGAAATAAAAAAAGTAAAAATCTGAACG
Source organism: Eriosoma lanigerum (assembly GCA_013282895.1). Classification (NCBI taxonomy): domain Eukaryota; kingdom Metazoa; phylum Arthropoda; class Insecta; order Hemiptera; family Aphididae; genus Eriosoma; species Eriosoma lanigerum. The sequence goes on from CM023362.1 coordinate 8,098,801, forward strand.
AGAGACAAATTTATATTTCGGTAAATACTAAAAATACTAACCAAGATAAATTCATTAAAAAATCAAAAAATGTTTCTGAACAAGAACATAAAGAACATGAACATAATCCTAAACTTGAACTTGAACCAAATTATAAGTCTAATAAAAATGATGATACTGTCAATAAGGATGACTTAAAAAAAATTGTAAGAAATGGTAGTATACAGCTTTCAAATTTGGATTCAGAAAAAGTTGATGAAACTATGGTAATAAGTATTACGTTTAGTTCATCAGAAAGTGACGATTCATCATGTGAATATAAAACCATTAAGGAAGATGTAAGTTTAATAAAGAAAAAGTTATTAATGTATTAAAAGTTATTAAATGTTTTTAGAGGATAATTCAAAAGAATACAACATGTAACATCAGAAATGAAGAACTACAATTAAAAACTACAATAAATGATATGTTATGCAACAATACCGAAAATTGTAACCACACATTAGAATATAATAGGTATACATTTAAATTTTTCCTTATTATTTTAGAATAGATTTTTAACCAGTTTTTATTAAATAATTCTTTGTTGTTTATAATTATTAATTTTATGATTTTTTACAATGTTCTGTATTATTTTGTATTATTTTTCAAAGTAATATATTGCTGTGTAACACCATATACACAGGTTAAGTTAGGTTAGGTTAGGTCCTTACTACATCTGAGTGTTTTGTATCTAAGTGTGCATACTTAAATAAATTATCTTTCTCAAAATATATATTAAAATCTTCTTAATTTTTTATATATTAACATCATTGTAGTTTAAAAAACTAATTTATAAATATAATATAACTAAAAAGTTCATTAAGTTGATAAATTTATATTAAAAAAATGTAATTGGTTCATATGCTCTAAACTTAACTGGTCTTACTTATGAAAATGCAGAGTTGTGATTGGTGTCGATAGAAAACTAATTATATTATATAATGTTAGTGGACATTAAAAAAAAAAAATTATCAAATATGTAATGTTTAGTTTAAATTGTAGCTTATGGTATTTTTATTATTATATAAATAATAAAAGTGAATATGAACATGCAAATAAGCATGAGGTTGAAATATAATAAATTTTTGTTCAATAATTTAGTCTTAAAGAAACATAATTATATTGTGATAATACGAGTTATTTTGTTTTCAGATTGAAAATGAATAATTGTTTAAAGAATATATGTGAGTTAATGGAACAATGTGAATCAGAAATCGAAGTGCGTAACCAGCAATTAAAAATATTATTGGATGTATATGAAAAGTATCAAAATTGCAATAAATCATTGTTTTCCATTCTTCAGTCAATAAAAACAGCTCGTAATGAATTGTCAATTTATAATTCCTTAGTAACCAAAACCAATGGTATTTAGTTCTAACTAAGCCAACACATTTTTTAAATTAAATAATCATATTTTGTTTATTTTTTTAATATTTTGATAACAATTTTATTTTATTTTATGATAACAAGTTAAAAATTATCCCATTATAAAGTTGTTTATGGTTATTAAGTTTAACATTTAATTTATATTAAATGTACAGATATTAAGTAATCAATTTGATTGTAAATTGTCATGTTATTTATATTTTTTAAATTTGATTGCCAAATTATGTATAATATTTAATAAATTGTTTATTACCATTTACTGTTATATTTTATTATTAAAGAATGCTATTGGTTTTATAATATACTAAGCACCAAATTGATTTTATAACTCAATTGTAGAAATTATATCAATTTTTATTAAAATGCAATATATGTCTGAATATTATTTATTAAATGAAGGTTGAGAAAAATATATTCAGCTTCAACAATTTATCAAATTTAAATTTAAAAAATAAATTAATATAGGTACTAATTTATTTTAGTTGTCTACATTAAACTAATAAATTAATGAAAATATGGCATGTTATATATTTTAAATATGTATATAACATGTATTATTTAAAACCACCAAAATAAAAAGTCACAAATGAATTATAATACAGTTTGATAATTGAAAGGTTAAAATTTACTGAGGTTCAACTTAATTTGATAACCTACTAAACAGCTATTTCGAATCAAATTTGTGTATCTATAAATATATTTATCTAAAGTGCTACTTTTATTAGGAATGTTTTTTAGTAAATATCTAATTGACCAAAAATAATTATTAAATATAGATTGATTAAACAATTTAAATATTTAATAAAATAATGTAGATCTTACTGTTAAAAATTGTTGAATAAAAAAATATATTTAACAATCCCTTTGTTTTAATAGATAGACAGGTTAAGATCAATATTTTCAAATTGGAAATCAGAATTTTGTAAAAAATATTTATTATAAGTGTTTTAATTAATTTAGTTTAATTAATTTGTTTAAATGATTATAAATACTATTACTGTATGCTACCAATAGGCTATAAGATTTTTATTTTCTATAAAATCGATGGTAATTTATATTCTTTAGAGCACCAAAACTTGTATTTAAAAGTTATAGGTTTGTACAGTGGCGCACAGAGAATTCTTGAGAGCTCATGGATTTTGAGTACATATTAACTCAAAATTACACCCATCCACGTATCAGTTAATCCAGTGGTGTTTATAGGGTAGGCCGACTAGGCCCAGGCCTACCAATTTTTATTTTTATTATTTATGTTTATAGATATTTATTTGTTTATATGTACAAATTTAATATTTCTTTATTAAAATAATAAATTAATAATGTTATTTTTTAGTGAGTGGCGATAATAATATAAATTAATGAATAAATATATAAATTTCTTGAAGCAGCTGCTTATGTGATAGGTGAAAATTAAAAATTAAAAATGGTAGTAATGTATATAGTATTATTGCTGATGAAGCAAGAGATATTAGTAACCAAGAACTAATAAGCATTTGTGTAATGTGTAAGGTACATTTCTGGATCAAAGATAAAATAATGCTTTTTTTTGGATTTGTCTTAATAAAAGATCTTGATGCTAATAGTTTATAGTCTATCAGCAACTATTCATAAGTTTTTGAAAAATATTAATGTAGACATAACTAAGTGTGTTGGTCAAAGTTATGACGATACATCCGTTATGTCTGGGTCTAATAATGGTTTACGAGTGAAAATTCATGAACTTTCTCACATTCCATACCCTTATTTACATTGCTATGCACACAGGTTAAATTTGGTATTAGTTGATGCAGCAAAAACAGTAAGTACATTAGATAATTTAGTAGGTCTCCTAGAAGCAATTTATGCATTTCAGAGCTCTTCAACGATACGTCATGATACTATTATGAAATCACAGGAGAAGTATACAAATATTATGCAATTGCCTCAGCACTGCAAGACAGGGTGGGTCTCTAAATATAAAGGAGTTCACTTTTTCAAAAATAGTTTTGAGTGTGTTATTCATGCATTTAAAATATGTTCATCAAGTAAAAAAAAAAAAGAATCTGCTGAAGCTAAAGGTTTTCTCCATCAATTTTGTGTATTTGATATCATATTAATGTTGTTTTACATGGATAATGATAATTTTTAGATATTATAAAATGCTTAAAATTGGTTAAGTCAACTACATTACAATTAAACAATATGAGAAATGAATTTACCTTCAACATTTAGTAATGGTCATGTATTATTTAAACTTGATTATAATAAAAATAAAGAACTAGATACAAGTACTAATATTAAAATTAATCAATGTAAACAGCAATATTATGAAATTATAGACACTATTCTTTGTGAAATGTCTAATAGATTTGAAAAATTAGTGTTTCACTGACAGCTATAGATATGTGCGATCCAAATTCAGCCAACTTTATGAACACAACACAAATACGGTATCTAGAAGAGTTTTATATAAAAAACTCTACCACAAATGAAGAAATAATATCTCAGTTAAAATTGGTTAAAACAATGATGAATAAAGCGTTAGATATTTCTGATGCCCATAAAGAACTCACTAATTCAGAACCAGCATTTAATGCAATAAAAAAATTAATTACTAAAGTTATGGTTATTTCTATATCAAGTGCGTCTGCAGAAAGAAGTTTTTCTGTATTACGTAGAATATAAACATACTTAAGATCAACAATAACCACTGATCGACTTTATAATGTTGCAATATTGTCTATTGAAAGAGAAATGAGTAGTCAATTACAAAAACAATCCTAATAGTATAATTGACGAGTTTGCAAAAGCAAAAAATGGACGTATAATTTTATAAATGTATAACATATTTTACTCTATAAATTAAAAATATCTATTATACATTTTATTAAATTGTTTAAACTTTTTGGTTGTGATGATTAATATTATTATTCATAAACCTAAATAGAAAGACTAATTTATGTTTTATAATATGTAATATTATAACATTTTAAATAGTAGTTTAACAGAGTAGGTACATAATTTGATATTGATATTTTGTAGTTAACCCTCAACAACTAAGTACCTATTTGTTGAAGTGATTTAAGTATTAAATATAAATATATTATAATGAAATATATTAAATCATTGTTATGTTGTTACCATAGACAAGAATAATATTATATTGTTACCAGTGGCGTCATTTGAAGGGGGCAACTCATACATTTGCCGTAGCCTATAATTAGCCAAATCCTAAGTCGGCAGATTTCAAAAATAACAACCCCTAAATACAACCCCTTAATTGATTACCGCTTACAATAAAATAAAATACCCACCAAAAAAAATGACCCTTCCCACTCCTGTTCTTAAAAATAGTCGGCAAATTTATGGGTCTGCCCTAGTCTAGTAAAAATTGAAATGACGCCACTGATTGTTACTAATATTAAAAGGTATAATATTATATTTATATGAAAATTCAAGCAATAAAATTATCATAGTTATATTATGGTAGTATAAGGTCCATGGGTAAAGCATACATTATCCAATGTATACAATTCAATATTTACAAGGAAACAGGATACGACGTCCATTTTCCAAGCCCCTCAAGTCAATATTTTTTTTAATTTACCTCATCGAATGGTTTGTAATCTGTTTTTAAATATTTGTAAAAGCGAAATTTTCGTTTGTAAAGGACTAGTTTTAATAGCATGACCTTTTCAAAATGGGGGGGGAGGGGGCTGGAGAAATGTTCAATAATTTTTATTTTAAATTTCACCACATCCAATCGTTTGTAATCTGTTTTTAAAGGTTAATAAATATAAAATGTTCGTTTGTAAAAGTCTAGTTTTAATAATATGACCTTTTCAAAATTGGGGGGGGGGGGGTTGGAGAAATGTCTAAAATTTTAAATCGAAATTTCATCTCATAAGAATATAGTAGTAGGTATACATTTAATTATATGGATATGTAGAATAATAATATTCTATTTATCATAACAAATTTCGTATATTTAATATACGAAAATATTATGGGTATACAAAATAAATAAAAATGGTAAATTAAAATGACAAAATATGTATTATTAAGGAAAAAAGGGTGGAGCTTGCTTAATAAATTGACATCTAAATCAATCAATTAAATCAATCTGTATTTATACGACTATATTACTATATATATATCCAGAAGCGCAGGAACTAATTTTCTTGTGGGGGGCAAAAATTTAAGGAAAATCATGAAATATAGTATATTAAAATAAAATACAAATACTTATTGATTTTTGTAAAATAGGTTTAACTACTATTTTGTAGATTAAACTAATAGTCTTATTTACCTAAAATAAAATTAAAAACAATTTTAATGTTTTACATTTTTTAATTTTATTTGTTATACAACTTTTCAAAATTCATTTTATTACATATTATATTATATAAATATTAAAAATAATAAATATATAATTTAAATATAAACTATAACTTTAAAATATTTAAGTATTAAGTGTATAACTATGATGACAAATTTTCAGGGGGGAAAAATTATAATAGCTCCCCGATATATTTAATGGGGGGTTGAATGCCCCCTCTGCCCCCCCCCCAAACTCCGGCGCCACTGGGTATATATACATAATCAATACATTTTATTTTAATATAAAATAATCTAATCGAGAAATAATTTTACTTTACGGCCTAACCATATTGTTGTTAGAATAACGTACTGTCTTTTACAACACTAGTAATTATAAAATTAACCAATAAAGTATTTAAATGCTAATAATTATTATTTAATAAGTACCTATATTAGTAAATATTGACAATTTTCCAATTTCCAATTTCCAATTTATTATAGATTAAAAAAGGAGTGCACATATAATTAGGCAAAAAATGTATATTGTACATATGATAAATTGTATTTGGTTTATAGATATTTTATTTTTTACAGTATTATATTTTGCACCAATAAGATTATATAACTACTTAAAAACCAATAAAAAAATAATGCTAAAAATTAACTACTATACATAAAATATTCAGTAAATAAAAACAACTAGTAATAGCAAAAGATTCAAATTGTACCACATTTTTTATCATAACTAGAATATTATATGTACACCTACTACTAAATTCTTATAAAAATATAAAATAAAATAATCTGTTTTACAAATTATGTATATATAATAATACTAAAAATAGTAAGCCTGTAAAAAAGATAATAAATTGCAATCTAATCATACAATTAATGGAAATAGTTTTTTATTATATTCCTTTAAATTGATATTTAAAATATTTAGGCATTTCTTCAGCACCCTATTTTGAAAAGGCCATATAAGCGAAAATTTTGCTTTTAAAAACCTTTACAAACAGATTAAAAACGATTGAATGTGGTGAAATTTTAATTTAAAATTTTTGGACATTTCTCCAGTCTCTCATTTTGAAAAGGCGATAATATTAAAACTAGACCATTACAAACGGAAATTTTTCTTTTACAAACTATTCGATATGGTAAATTTAAAAAAATATTGTCTTGGGGGGGCTGGGGAAATGGACGTCAGAATACGGGCCTATCCAAATATTAGGTTACGGTTAGATAAGGATTTAGACAAAAATATGTATAAAATACAATTTTTTATTACATTAAGTCAATAACCATTCAATCTATATAATTATGTGGAAAATCAATGTAAGTATAAAAAATATTTAAAATTGAGATTAATAAATGATCAATATTATATTAAAACGAAATAATTTGAAGTGCAGACAAAAACGTTATAGTTCGGATTTAATCATGTTTATGGTATTTTTGACAAGTTAATAATGAAAACAATTTCGGCCTATCGAAAACAAATTAATGAAATTAGTTACTGATAAACACGAAAAAGCTACACAAACATAGGCTTATATCATTATGCAAAATTTAAATTTAATATTGTATAGTATTAAACAGGATATATATTAGGACATTTTTATAAATTTCAATAATATTACGAATTTCAGTTTTTAGCGTAGTAACATTGTTTAATTAAAAATATATTTTTTCTTGTTATTTGTTCAAGTTTTTATTGTAAAATTAATAAGGCTATTTATGGCACAATAGTAATATAGCAAAAATTAAGAAAACATTAAACTTTTCCGTATTATTGTGTACATTTAAATGAATATAACTATAGTTCTATAAAGTTCCAAAATAAATTTAATTCGAATGATAATTCTCGAATTTGAACAAATATACAATACATAAGGTTTTTAAATTTATTACAATAGGGAATATTAATTTGGCATATTTTCTTTATCGTTACAATAATAATGAAAATATGTGAATGATTCGACAATATTTGATTATAAAAAAATTTAGAGCCTAATTTAATTCAATGTAACTGATATTGACGTTATAAAACAGAGCTTGAAACCGATTTCGAAATTGGCATTTTATACTTAAAAACCGACTATAACCGTTAGAAAATTGAAATTAAAATCGAAAACATTTACGTTAATCATAAACGGAATAATATAAAACGATTTCTCTTAATTTTTAATTTTATATTATTAACGGTTTTATGAATTAGGAAAATTATTGATTTAATTTTAAGGTCTATTAATTCATGCCATTAATTTTGTAATTGTTATTGTTATTGTATATTTAAGTGAACTCGTGTCAACCCATAAGAAAATTAATCCTAATTAAAGAAAAACGTGTGGTTTATTACATATAATATACTTATATACCTATGTAATAACACAAAAATTACAAACAAAAGTAAATATGAAGGATAGGTTAAAAGATAATAGAAAGCTAAGAAAGGGAATATAGAATAAGAGAATAAGAGAATTAGAATAAGAAAAGAATAACAATAAGATAGAATAAGAGAGTGATATGAGTGGAATATAAGGATGAATGATTTAAATGGATAGGGGAAAGTGGGGAGTGATGTTACGTCTGTTGGATCGTGCTTTTACCTTCCTCCTTGTATAAGAAGGGGTTTGGGGTAACAGGTTCGAGAGTATTCAGAATCTATACCTGTGTACGGACTTTGTATTCCGCTTACAATTTGAAATATTCAAATTATTTATGCCAATCTAATTTATCAAAACACGGACTTCATATTCCATTTGTAACTTCAATATAATTTTCCTGATTAAATTTATTAGAATTTTATTAATATACGGACCTTGTATTCCGCTTTTATTTTAATTTATTTCTATTGATTAAATTATTATAATTATATTAACGTATGAAAATAGTATGAAATTCGATCTGTATTTATTTTTATTTGTATTTATTGAACGAGTTAATATTGACTTCCCGAATTAAAAAATGGTCTCTATCAAAGCATAAAATTGTGATTCTTACCTTCTTAACGCCTTATACTATCATCAATACCACTATAAGGATTAATAGAAATAAAGAAAATCACTTTGAATATAATCTCTGGAATGCTCTGACTATCGTCGGAATATCGTTTGGATTTTGAATATTATAATATAACCTATAATATTTTTTTATTTATATGTGTAAATGTTACTGTATATTATTACATATTATTTTGGATATTTGTTATAATACGACTAAAGTATGGGTTTAGTTGTCTAATGTAAATTATGTCTTCAATTTCTTTATTCTTTAATTTCAATCTTATTTTATAATTTAAAGCGTTGATTTTTTCTATTATTATAAATGGTTCTCTATACTTGGGTCCTAACTTAGGGAATTTTCCGATTTCTAGGAATGGGAATTTAATAAATACTAGGTCATTTGGTTTATATTCTATTATTTGGTGTTTTTTGTCATGATATTTTTTTTTTGTGTTATTTGTGCTTCTTGTATGATTTTAGGTAATTTATCCCTTAATTTGTTTAATTCCATAAATGCACCTTTGAGGTCATATGGTATATTTTCTGGAATTAATTTAATATCAATTGGAAAATATGGTTCAAAACCATGTATTGGATTAAATAGAATGGACTGAATTTGGTGGTTGACTGTGGAGTGGCGTTATATACTAATGTAACATAGTGTAGAAAATATAACCATTTAGATCACCGTTTCTAAATAATTTTTTAATGAACTACATAAAACATCGTTAATTTTTTCAACTAATATCTGTGTTTGTGGTGAATAATTTATGAAAATTGTTTGCTTTATGCCTAAGTTGTTGAATATATTCTCTTTAATTTATTTCTAAAATGTGTGAAGAAAAATTTTTAAAACATCTTCATTGTGATATTATGTTAATAAGAAATTTGGCAGTGTTTCGGCATTTGCCGATTCTACTGCTTTTGTGAAAATACACTTGGTAGTATTGTCAAAAGCTACTAAAACGTACTTTTTTTTTTATTGTTTGATGTTAATGGACCTAAATAGTCAAATGTCAGGCTGTTGAGTGGTTTCTCATCTGTTTTTGGTATAGGGTGGAGAAGTTCTACTGGTTTACTGGTTAATTTTTCATTTATTTGACATTCCGGACATGATTTTATGAAATTAGTTGTATATTTGGTTAGTGTAGGCCAATAATATTTATTTTGAATTTTGTGAATTGTTCTAGCTATACCTATATGACCTCCATTGGGAGTTTACTAATATTTACTAATATTAAACTTTGACTTTTAGGTGGTGTATATTGTTTATAGTATAAAATGTTATCGCGTATAGTGAATTGTTTAGATTTTCTTATTACGAGTATATTGATTGGTGCGTCTTTATCTAAAATTGCTCGTATAATATTATTACAAAAGTTATCTTCTTTTTCTTTATTTATTATGTCCGATATATTTATTAATGGATCATTATTATTGGAATCAATTTTTATCGTACTTAGGTTGAATTTAGAAAGTGGCAATTTTCTTTTCTTTTCCCTTTTTATAAACTATTTGAAAATCGAAATCTAAAATTTATAAAGTTAATCTAGCTATTCTGGCTGAAAGTATTTAAAATTTTTATAATATTGTAGACTTATATTGTCTCAAAAGACTGTAAACATTCATCTCCATAAATATTTCCGGAAGTATGTGATACCAAAACATAGACCTAACAATTCGAGAATAGTGGATGAATAGGTTTTTCCTATTTTTATCTAGTAATTTTCTAGATACGTAATCTACGGAGTGTGTGAAACCATGGTTTCTATAATAGGAATACAATAAATTGTTTTAGGTATTTTAAATTCGGAAATAACTTTAATATTGGTGTCCATGGGACAAGTTCCTTAAGTCGATATTTCGTGACCTAACAATTTAGTTTTATCAAAGAAAAAGTTAATTTTATCTATAATTTTAAAAGTTTCATGTAAGTTAGATAATACGATGTCCAAATTTTTACCATATGAAGCTAAATCGTCAATATATTATATAATTAATGATTTATAAAGAAGTAAAGAGAAAGCCTCATTCAAATTTCTTTGAAAAATTGCACTACTGTTTTTAAAATCCTGTGGTAGTCTAGAAAATGTTATGAGGCTCAGCACTGATGTAACTGCGAGTTTAAATTGACTTTTATCTCTTAGTGGAATTTGAAAAAAACCACTGTTTAAGTCCAAAAATGTGAAATATTTTGTGCTCATATCATTACACCTATCAGTCATAAAGGCAGTGGCGCCGGAGCTGTGGGGGGGAGGGGGCATTTGACCCCCCTGTTAAATATGTCAGGGAGGAAATTATAACTTTGCCCCCCCCCTGAAAATTTGTCATCATAGTTATACACTTAATACTTAAACATTTTAGAGTTATAGTTTAAATTTAAATTACATTTTTATTATTTTTAATATTTATATAATATAATATGTAATAAAATGAATTTTGAAAAGTTGTATAACAAATAAAATTAAAAAATGTAAAACATTAAAATTGTTTTTAATTTTATATTCAAAATAAAATTAGGTAAAGACTATTAGTTTAATTAACAAAATAGTAATTAAACATATTTTACAAAAATCAAAAAGTATGTGTATTTTATTTTGATATACTATATATCGTGATTTTTCTAAAATGTTTGCCCCCCCCCCACAAGAAAAATAGTTCCTGCGCCTCTGCATAAAGATTTCTTATTTTATTTGTGATTTTAATAATTATTATTGTCTTGTGATAATATCTATTTAAGCTGTACTAAGTACCTTTACAGCCATTCGGACAATGTGGGCTGGTATAGTGCATAGTTGAAAATAATATAATGTTATTTTGGAAAAAAACCATAAATCGTATGATTAATATTATTAGAAATTCAAGTTTATATTGATATAATTAATATTGTAACATTAATAAATTATGTGTTTTGCTCGCCATTCTTGAACAATATTCTAAAATATTGTAATCAAATTATCAACTCTTTTCTATTCAATAATAATTCATTGACATGTATGTATTTTAAAATCGAAACCGGTATAGGAATTCAAAATCGGAATCGTTAAAATTTAAACACCGGTTACTGGAATAAAAATCGAAATTGAAAAAATAATTTTACGAGTTTTAAGAGTTTCTACTCTTAGGTACCCTAAACTTGTAATTTTAATTGTATTGCATAACGATTTAGTTAAATTTTAATCAGTTTTTATAATTTCTTAAACAATTATATTCGGCATGAATTTGATATATTTTGTGAATTTAAATTTGTTATTATATTACGAAGAGTATACAACATTAATAACGAATAATTATCATTGTATACGTTTTAAGGGGTTCAGCATATTACCATTGTTTAATTAAAAATTTAAAAATACGTTCTTCCTTCGTTAGTCTTGTTATTTGCTTAGGTTATTATTGTAAAATGTATTGTGCTGTTTTTTAAACAATTATATTTGGCATGAATTTTATATATTTTGTAAATTTAAATTTGTTATTATACAATTTGTTATTTGTATTTATACGAATAGTATACACCTTTAATATCGAATAATTATTATTTTAAACATTTTTAAGAATTCAGCATATAAACATCGTTTAATTAAAAATACGTTCTTCGCTCGTTAGTTTTGCTATTTGCGTAGGTTATTATTGTAAAATTTATACAGCTGTTTTTTAAAAAATTATATTTGACATGAATTTTACATATTTTGTGAATTTAAATTTGTTATTGTACACATGTTTTTATTATTGTACTTATATGTTATTATACAATTTGTTATTTGTATTTATACGAATAGTATACACCTTTAATATCGAATAATTATTATTTTAAACATTTTTAAGAATTTAGCATATTAACATCGTTTAATTAAAAATACGTTCTTCGCTCGTTAGTTTTGCTATTTGCGTAGGTTATTATTGTAAAATGTATACAGCTGTTTTATCATTTTAAGGCGCATTACCATTATGGTAGAAATTTAAAAATATTCATTAAATATTTTCTTATTGTTATATAGTAAATTTATAAAAAAGTATTTTTATTATTTTTTCTACATCTAAATATGTTTCTTAATAATTAATTTTATATTCAACTAGTATCGGCAAGATAAATATAAATACATAAATATTTCGCAAAGGCTATAATGTTTCTGTATTATTTATATTTTAATATTAATTGATGTAACTAAAACATAATTATATAAGTCATAAATTTGATATATTTTGTGAATTTAAAATTTATTATTATTCATAGGTATAAAATACAACTCCTTGTTACAATAACCATCCAATCTATATAATTATGTGGTAATTAATGTTAGTTTAAAGGATATTGTAATAACATGAAAATTAAAAAAGAAAAAAGGAAAAAAAAGAAAAAGAAAAACGATAAAAAGAGAAAAAGTGGTTTTAAAAAGATAGAAATATGGTGATAGGAATATAGGATATAGGATAGGAAATGGGAGAATAGGATATATTGAGAATCGCTCAGAATCGTATTTTTTAATGCAATATAATTGCATTCAAACCATAATAATTATAATAAACCACTAATTTCTCTGGGGACCGAATAGTCGAAGAAGGAATGTCCACAATCGACCTTTTTTTAAAAATAATAATATAATATTTATAAGTATTATAAATTTATTAGCATATAATATAAACAAGGAATTTGTTTGATGCGTGTTTATTTCAACAATATGCAATTATACAAATGTAAAATACCTTATTATTTCGAAGGATCTAATTAAATCGTTATAATGATTGTAATGAATAATCATATCACATTATTTTTGTGATAAAAATTATATGTAATTACGAAATTAAAGTATACATTTATACATATTTAACAACATAATACTATAATATAAACATTCATATGTATTTATGTACTCCATATTATTAATACAAATAATATAATATTCAGTTAATAAAAATTGTTTTAATTTTGAATAAACTTTTTTTATAATGTATGAATAAATAAACAATTATAGTTAGAATTGCATTTGAAAATATGATTCTGAGCGAAATTTGATGAGATATAATATATTATAAAAATTATTTTTCTTGATTTTTACTGTTTTTCAATTGAAAAATAAATTATTTAGGTTTTTGTGTCAAAGAAAATCTTTTGAGAAATGTAAAAAACGAGCTAAATAAATTACTAACTAGATGCAAATTTCTATCAAAAGCATGGTCTACTTATAATCGGTAATGGTAATCCGACTATTATTTTTACAATAACAACAATTTCAAATTTTTTTCTCATATGTAGTACACATAATACTATGTTAATACCCAAAAAAATATGTTGAGAAATTTGAAAAATGAGCTATATAATGTACCAATTAGATGCAATTTACTACTGAAAGCATACTCTACTCGGAGAAAATTAGATCATTATTTATTCCCGAAAAATTATTTTCAGACTTTTAACGCATAAAAAATAAGATGTATTTGACTACTTATGAGAATACTATACATTTTTCAAGTCCCTACATAAAGAATTAAATTTATAGTTGTCATTAAATATTCAAAATCAAGTTAATCATTAAAGGTTCCTTGATTTTTGCTGTTTTTTGATAGAATAATTTAAGATTTTATGTCCAATAAAAACTTTTGAGAAATTTTGAAAACGAGCTTAATAAATTACTAATTAGGTACAATGTTCTACCGAATGTACCTACTTGTAATCCGTAATGGTAATCCAACCATTATTTTTACCTGTAAAAAAGTGTCTTAAGACAAACAATAAAACAAAAATGTAATAATTTCAATTTTTTTTTTTCATATGTAGTATACATAATATTATGTTAATATCCAAAAAAATATGTCGAGAAATTTAAAAAATAAGTTATATAATGTACTAATTAAATACAATTTACTACTGAAAGCATACCCTACTCGGAGAAAATTGGATCATTATTTATTCCCGAAAAAGTATCTTCAGACTTTAAAAAACATAAAAATCAAACAATAATGTGAAATGTTAAAGTTTTATGGCGTATAAAAAAAGTTAAATTAGGATTTTCGATATTTTTTTTTGGTTATTCAAGAGAATGTCATTAAACATGTAATATCAAATTTTTCAAATATTGCTTTCATTATCCTACGGATCTATGATATAAGTATAATAAAATAATATAAATTATATTTTTAAAAAGTCGGAGTATTTTCAGTAGAAAATTGCATTAAATTAGTACTTTATTTAGCTCATTTGTAGAGTTTTTCATAAGTTTTTCCGTGAGAGAAGATATTTTACAAAAATTAGCAATCGTTATCGTATTATTTAATAATTCCATGGATTGGGAATCCACGCGATTACACCGTAAGTAATAAGATGGATTAGGAAATTGGACGTGCATCTGTGAATAATCAAATACTAGTCATTTTAAATGGATATCATACATCGCGATATTGTCCTATTATTCGATTTATTATATTTAAATCTATACATGTTAAACATTTTGATAATTTTTATTTTCACTTTTTATTATTTTATCATATTATTACTGTATATAAGCTAAATTTAATTTTCTGTAATGTTGATTAGTGGTTAAGCCATATGAATAAATAATAAATAATTCGATTTATTTATAACTTATTTACTAGGTATTATTTTGTTTTTATTTTAACAGACCTGCCGATATCACAATAATATTGATACAATAATAAACACGTGTGCCGCCCTTGCACCGGCACTGTAGGTACTTACTAAATATAAATGTGTATACTTAACTGAATACATACCTATAAGACTGAATAAAACATGCTGATGTGTAAACATTTACATATTACTTTGATAATCAACATATTTTATAAGCATTATAAATAAGCCATGCTTAAAGACGCAGCATCATAATATATTCTACAGTCAAAGTTGTATAATATTATAAAAACGGTCTAACGGTCTCTATTATATATATATATATATATATATATATAAAGGAACGTTTAATTAATCTAATTTCATTTACAAAATTATATATTATCCACAATGAAATTGTTTGTTTGTAAAGTTAATTTAATTGTAATAATGGCAATTATTCTTTTTTCTTATTCCAATACTGGCTGTGAAGGAGGAGATGGTAAGTATTTTACTGCTATAATTAAATATTGTTTTATTGATTGTGCGTAAAGGTGGAATATGCAATATAATTCCAAACATGAATTTCTGTAGTATAAATTAATTTTTAAAAACAATTCGTGTTGATTATCAATTGAATAGTTTTGAAATTCGTAAACGCCAACTGAATGACTAATTTATGTGTACAAATAAATTCTACATAATGAATCCAAATATGACATAAATCTTTTCATCATCGTATTAGTATAAATACTACGTAACAAAGTTGTTATTTCTACATTATTTAAATACCAAATTATATACTTATTTTTCGATCTTCTCAAAATTCGAAATTATCAAAACATTGTTGGAAAACTGCGAAATTCATTGAAATTGTGATTTTGACGTATTCGATTTTAAATATTTTACAATAACTATAACAAAATTAAGTTTTCTTATACATAATCTACAAATGTGAAAAAATTGAAACGGATTTAATGATTTTCTGACTAAGTATAGAACTTATAAATATATCCATAATTTAAATTTTTTTTTCAAAAATGTTTAATGTAACCTACAATTATGGGTTTAACAATATTTTCTTTAATATATAAGTTCACAATATATATATTTATATATACATATTATTTATATACTATAAAAGTATCTGTTTTTATTATACGCGTTGTAATATTTTTTTCTTAATTATTTATATATATATTAAAGACCCACTGGACGTATTCAAAATTATATAATATAAATGAATATGTTTTGATTATATGTGTAATTATATTTTTTTTCTTAATTTTTTATAAATATTTTAGATGATGCCGATAGTAAATAACTAAATATAAATAAAATTTAAAAATGTTAGTAATTATTAACTCACATGACGGTTTCTTTTCTCTTCGATATGTATGTCGATAATAACTTTTCTCCACCAATATTCTTATTGTACAAATGTA